>OU565300.1:10913112-12113112 GCA_913789915.3 Sphecodes monilicornis | reverse complement strand
AATATAAATATCATAATTCGCTTTAAATAATTTTAGTTAAAGTAAATTTTCTATAATCCTACATAGAGGTGCCCGGTTATGCAAAATTGTTGTCCTATAGAGGTTCGACTGTACTTAAAAAAAATGATGCATTAAAAAAGAGAATCTCGTATATAAAGGAACTAATAAAAATTCTCTCGCTCATGCAGCAACAACAATGCCCGGTTGCACACTGTTGCTCGGCACAGTGCTCTGCGAAATGAAGTATCCGGCGACGCGGTGCGGCGCAGGTTTGGTCGGATTCATTGGATAACTAACCATTAAATCAGCGCGGAGTCTCGTGGTTACGTGGGGGCGAACACGGATTAAATTTCGACCTGGAACTGTCTTCCAGTGTACGGAAATGAAACACTTCTTTCGAGGTGAGCGCGCGAGGTTTGCTGGGCGAGATGTTGGCCTGTAAGTTTTACGCTCGTCTATTGTGCTCGCACTGTAAGCACTGGGAGGACTGCGAACACCTCGGCCGTGATTCGTCGTAAAGGCTGACCCAGTTTTTGGGACTGTTCGACGAGTTATTACGGATTCCTTCGCCGAAAAGGGAAAAGGCGAGAAGGGGTCGCGAGGGATAGCGCGGGGTAGCGCGCACCTGCGCGTCGTAATATCTTGATTCCGATACGTTGTCACGAGCTGCCGCGGCGGAAAACGAGTTTACGGTGTCGTAGGGACGTGTATAGGTGGTTTTGTCGAGGCTGATATAACCCCTTCGTTTTACGAGCTTTCAGCGGAACGAGTAACTCGATGCATTGGCCGATATGCATCAAGGGAAACCTATATTCTCGGCTGATTCACTAGTAAAAATCGAATGGCGACGGCTCGAGAACGGGTGAATACGGGCGCAATACATCGACGTAGATGTTGAAGTCCGTAACGCGGCTGTAATAAAACCTGTCAATTTTCAGACGCGTGCGATCTCGCAGGACAACACCACTCCTGCTTCACTGTGCAGGCTGCATTTGCATGCGAAGTCATGTATATTAATCATTTGCGTATTGCAGTAAATAACTCACTCGAATTTCTTTAACACTATGTAGATCAACCAAACGTGTCGAAATCGCATGTTTTCGATTTCTTCTTTGAGAATTATTTTTATAAAAATTATTTCAGAAGAACGATCCACGGTGAGCAATTCTTTTGCACGTGTTACGAGTGAGTTGTGGTTAGGTCCCGCTAGGGGGCGGAGACGGCTACTAATTACCAAATGCAGTGTAATCTAAATTTGACTAAAGATATTTGCAAATATCTCGATAATTAAGACCGAGCGGCGGTAACATCTATAGGGAAAAGGGCACGATTACGATAACCGTGGCCCCTACTTTGAAGGTTATATTTGTGTTCCTGGGATCATTTTAAGAAAAAAATGTGTATATAACAAGTATCCAATTCAATTTCCTACAAAAAAGGTCTCTTAATATTTTGACATATCTCGCATAGTTTCCGAGATATTTGCAGTTTTATAAAAAACAAGAAATCTACTTTACCGGCTAAACGGAGCCCATTGGATACTTGTTATATACACATTTTTTTCTTAAAATGATCCCAGGAACACAAATATAATCTTCAAAGTAGGGGCCACGGTTATCGTAATCTCCCCGGGAAAAGTTGTTCAGAGTGATGACCTTGACAACATATTTCAAGGTCATCGAAATCGATGAGTAGGGCAAACTTCTAAATAATTACCGGAAGAAGTTGTGCAGAATTATTACCTTGACAACGTGGTTCAAGCCCACTAAATTCGATGAGGAATCCCCTTTTTGTAGCTACATTACCGACCGGGATTAGCAGCGAAAATTATTCAATTAGCAGTGAAAACATGGCAGTCGGATCAGCGTTAATGCTTATTGTCGGTGATTCGCGCCAATTAAAACCGCGCGACGTTATTGCCGAAACCATTTCAAATGAACTAAAGTATCAAGGAAATATTTAAGAGGGCCCGTTTAAGGGAACTTAAAACATTTCCGAATGTGAAGGTAATAAAGTAGCCGGATCAAGGTGTCGCGTTCATTTAGGATACGTTCGGCCGTGTTT
This sequence comes from Sphecodes monilicornis, assembly GCA_913789915.3. NCBI lineage: Eukaryota > Metazoa > Arthropoda > Insecta > Hymenoptera > Halictidae > Sphecodes > Sphecodes monilicornis. The sequence continues at coordinate 12,111,048 of OU565300.1, read as the reverse complement.
TCTTCCGGTTTGACCTGGTCGTGGGTTGGAAAAACCAAGGGTCTTGGTGGGTGGGGGCGGGAGGGAGGCAGGGATGAAAGAGAAGAGGGAAAAGAAGGGAATGGAGCTTACTACTGGCGATAATGTAAAAATGAGAAAGCGGTCCCAGCCAGATATACGAGGGACGAAATGGTTTCTACTTGTATTCCGTGTGGCTTCCGCTAAAAACGAAAGCGACAGCACGGAGCTGCGGGTTTAATGACGTGAAATGCATTTTCCAGCCAACCAGTTTAAAATGAAAGGCAAAAACGGACTAAAACGCCTGGCCCCCAGGCTTTCTAATTAAAATCAGTTTAAACGGAACGTACGGTCGCGCGTGCAGTACAATTGTTTTTTTTTTCGGGTGCACCGTTACTGTCGACCCGCTAACTCTTCTCTCGTGGACAACTTTGTTTTCAATCCTGGAACTTTATTATGGGCTTCTTTTTAATGCCCGAGAAACGAACAATCAACCAAATGGCCTCCGCGATTTCTTTTCTAAGTGGTTACTTTCTTGTCCTAATCTCAATGCCGGAGAACTGGACACTTTACGTATCAACTGTATCCAAACTTCCTATTTTCGTTAATAAATTTTACAGAAAAATACAGGGTGTCCCATTTGAGTTGAGATTGTAAAAAATCTCGAAGACATGTTATTTAAAAAGAAAAACAAACCGACACATGTGCTTTAGTGCTTCGGGTGGGGAGTCAAATTGCACTACTAGCTTTTTTAATGCGTGGACGTTTTCAAGGTTATTTCAAGGTCATTTTGTCTATTTTATCATAAACCCATATCTTTTATTTCGGAATCATATTCTACGTGAAAAAATGCATAACTTTTGTTTGAAACATTTCTTGGAACGAAACATTTTTTAAAATTCATACTGATACCACATCTGGTAGGCTTAGATGTGGTATCAGTATAAATTTTAAAAGATGTTTCATTGAATATCTTAAGAAATATAGAACTTACAAAGAAATGTTTCAAACAAACGTTGTGCATTTTTTACGTAGAATATTATTCTAGAAATGACCTTGAAATAACCTTGGAAACGCTGACACATTAAAAAACTAGTAGTGCCATTTGTCTCAACTCAAATGGGACACCCTGTATATTAGATGAGTGGAATAGCATTTCTTCATATTAGGCTTCGTTTGCGAGATCATCGAGTGTTAAAATTCATCGGGTACTAGTGTTTCACTGTACAGGTTGTGTTTAGCAAATGAGTCAAATTATAATTCGATTATTGTTGAACACAAAAAACAATGTTCGATAAAAAGTTTGCATTGTCTAACGAAATGTATCATCCTGTTGTAATGCGACTTTTTGTGAAATTGTATCGATGCAGTCGTAAAGTGCAATTGCACTCGTTTTTTTAATGATATTCTATACTCGTTTACATTAAATGAATCCTCGTGTTATTATGAATGAAAATGTATCAGAGTATAATCGTGAAAAACTCAATACTTTCCGAAACATTCACATTTTTCCTCCAGCATCTACAGTAAATATTCAAATGTTCCACTATTGTGGTTATGAAGATTTACACTTTGCAACTGCAACGATGCACTCGCGTCAAAAGCTGCATTACAGGATGATGGAGTTTGTTAAAACATGCAAAACTTTCTGCCACCATATTTTATCTTGATTAACACATTCTCTACTACCGTCACACATATGGAGCGTTCGTAATCTCGTAATTTTGCTATTAAAAATCGTAGTGCAGTTCTTCTCATAAATTGCTTTATTTTTCTTTATTTTTATTATTTTTCTTCAAAAAGGTGCGTTGCGTTTAATGAAACATTTGAATAGTAAACAACGAAACAAATAGTAGTAACGAACGTGTTACAATCAGTTTTGGGTAGGGATGTGCGGTCCGCCTGATATTCGGGTTCGGGTCGGGTCGCAGAAAGTCGGGCGGGCCGATTCGGGTGTGCGATATTCAAGACACATCGGGCGGCCCGACCCACTGATATATACAGGGTGAGTCCGAAGAAACAGAACACCTAAATATCTTCATTACTTTTCGTTGTACAAAAACACTTCTTAGGACAAAGTTACACTGTTTGAAGGGCCACATGTAACGGTGTAAGGTAAAAAACTTTTCAAGGTCATTTTTTTACGAGATCTCAAGGTCATCGATGTTTTTTTAAATGCAATCTTCGTTAACGTAATGTTGTAGCTGACAAAATAACGAATTCATCCATGTAACACAATATGACCTAGAAATGACCTTCAACCCAGAAAAATGGAATAAATAAAATTCAACGTGTAAGATTCATTTGCTTTATTTCTGTTACGCAAAATGTTCAATATTCTTTGGAGATTTTCGACAGTGGCGTGCAGGGGAACTGCGAGACCCCACTCTAGAAGCTAAGCTCCGCCCCCTCCCCCCACTTTCGCTTACGTTCTGGCGGGAACAGTCGGCACAGGCGCTCAGCGTCTATCTCTCTGTTCCAGTCACACTAATAGTCGCGTTTCCGTCTCTGTCGAGCGATTCGGCCAATAGCGGTAGACGTGTAGCGCGCAGAAGCGAGATCACGTGGTACCTACAAGTTTCTCACTGCCATCTCCCGATGGACGGACGGTACATAAATATTCTCTGTAACAAAAAGAAAGTTTACTTTTATTGATCAGTGTAATCGAATAACAAATTTACTCCTTACTTTTATCCAAATAAAATTTGATACGATTAATGCCGAATATTGAATAGAAAACCCTTTTTCAAAATTGAACACGAATATCCCCCGAATTATCTCAAACGAGGAAAAGTTTAGCGTCCGTAACGTGAGTTGGAGAATTTGTTTTGTTTATGACCGTAAATTTTAATGACACGCTGCGAAATAAAAAAAAAAATTTTTACAAATGTTTAAACGTTATAAAGCTAGAAAAAAAACCGTGATGTTTAGGAGAGTCTACAGAATTTTTCTACGTAAGAATCATTCGTCTAGCTTCTTCGACTGAAGCAGAACAAATTCTGAAAATTACATTTTCTCAAAAGCTGAGGGTGATGACGAAATCCCATAAGGACGTACCGTCCGTCCGTCAGGAGATGGTAATGATTTTCGACAGTGGCGTGCAGGGGAACTGCGAGACCCCACTCTAGACGCTAAGCTCCGCCCTCCCCCCCCCCCCTTTACGTTCTGGTGGGAACAGTCGGCATAGGCGCTCAGCGTCAATCTCTCTGTTCCAGTCACACTAATAGTCGCGTTTCCGTCTCTGTCGAGCGATTCGGCCAATAGCGGTAGACGTGTAGCGCGCAGAAGGGAGATCACGTGGTACCTACAAGTTTCTCACTGCCATCTCCCGATGGACGGACGGTACATAAATATTCTCTGTAACAAAAAGAAAGTTTACTTTTATTGATCAGTGTAATCGAATAACAAATTTACTCCTTACTTTTATCCAAATAAAATTTGATACGATTAATGCCGAATATTGAATAGAAAACCCTTTTTCAAAATTGAACACGAATATCCCCCGAATTATCTCAAACGAGGAAAAGTTTAGCGTCCGTAACGTGAGTTGGAGAATTTGTTTGGTTTATGACCGTAAATTTTGATGTGATTGGTCGTCTTACTCGTTACGGACAAGCGATCGAAGGTGGTTAGCAAAGGCGACTCCATTTCCTGAAGAATTTAGCGTAAAGCGAGCTGCGGACCGCGCGGTATTACAGCTGAAGGGCAGACGGCGAAGCGTTCTTGAGGGTTGAGCTACCCCGGGGCAGCCATAATTTAAAGGACGAACGTATGCATCAGCCGCGTCCCGGCAAGAGATTCACCGGTTATAAATCAGGGACTTCCTACGAGCGTCGTCGTTTTTCGAAATCTCCTCTCCGCTCCGGCGGAATATTTTTTCGACGAAAACCATCTTCTCGGATCGAGTAAGACGATCGGGAGGACAAGTGGCTAGAAATTCTTCTGACCTCTCGAACCTTATCGTCGCGATAACCTTTTTCCACCGTCGGCTGATGGAAACACTGAATCAGTATGATCGGATATCGCATGGTACGTTGGATTCACTTGGTTACTTCTCTACTCCTATTTCTCTTCTATTTTCACCGTAAAAGCATCGCCGCTTCCTCCTCCCTCGCCCTGTGTTCCTCTTACTCTCTCTCTCTCTTTGTCTCTGTCCTTTTAACTTTTTCCCTGTCGGTTCCGCTGACGGTTGCGCGCACCCTTCTTTATCCCTTCGTCGTGTCATCGATCGCAATATCGTGGAAAAAGTCAAGTGAAACGCGACTGGTCACCTCTGCCTTATTCGCAACAGCTGGCGAAGAGAAGCCCAAGAAGAAGAGTCGAGGAAAAAACGGTACAGTCTTCTTCCGCGGACCAAGTTGGGTTCATTCCGTTAATTGATCACCGGTGATATCAGTACAAACCCATCTCTTGGTCCGTAAATTAATCCCAGCAACTTTTTCCGCAGCCATTGCCGCCGTCTTACCATTCTCTCCTGTCGTATTTCTCTCTCTCTCTCTCTCTCTCTCTCTCTCTCTGATTCCCTCTTTCTTTATCGGTTCCCGGGCGCTTCATCGGTCGATCCTTGAGAAGTTTCGGCATCCACGAGCCACTGATTAGGGCGGGAGTAAAACTGGATTTTCTACAGGATAAACTTCTAGAAGTTTGTGATCGAATATTGTTTCTTTGCGAGCTCGGTTATTTCCGTGGCCGTTGTTAATTAATTGCTTCGATAAATTGAAGCCACGGGACAAAAACCAGGGGTGGGGGGGGTGGGGTAGGGGAAACGTCGATACTGGGCCGCAATAGTGGCGGAGAAACGTCGACAGGATGAAGAGTTTCGTTGGCAGAACGTTTCGAGAAATACAGAATATCTCGGACATCGGGACTCAAAGCCGCCGCACAGTGTGACGAAACTACTTGACGGCGAGCAAAGTACTGTAACGAATTTTTCAGATGATAATCATTATATTATAGTCTTTATACTACGTTAGTTTTAGCGGCATTCATCGACTGAGTATCCTGATGTTCAATTTATTATCAATCTATTGTTGGAGAAATTGATTTCTATACATGGTGAGGCATTTAAAACAGGACTCCCAGGAAACTTATTTGGTATCGAAGGACTCACAATCTGATACTACTAGGTTTTTAATAGGTGGCTGCGTCAAGGGGATTTGAAGGTCAACACTGTTTTTATAAATAGAACAGTATGTTTTTTCAATGATTTTTTCAATTTTTTTCTTAATGGTGCGTAACAAAGCCTTCGTTAGAAGCATGCTGCCATTGATGCTACAGAAAGGGATGACAGAGTGTCGTTACTTAGGGGAGAGTTACCGAAAGCATTTTTGATATATAAGGGTGAGTCATTTGAAACAGGACACCTGAATATCTCGCTTGTTTTTGGAGATAGAAGAAAATGCCTCATAATCTGATGTTACTAGTTTTTTATTAGGTGGGGGCGTCAAGGGGATATGAAGGTCAACATTGTTTTTTTTTTTAAATGGAACAGCATGTTTTTTTACGTACATTCTGATAGAGTGTTTCAAGACGAACGCAATGACCTATATTATTAAGGTCATGCAAGGTCACTCAAGGTCAACTGCAAGAGAAATTAAATTGTCTCAAAGCACTCTTCGAATACTTTTGTGTATTCTCTGGTTGTTGGCATACTGCTCTTGTAATTGCCGACAAGGGTCACAGAACGTAAACAAACATTCAATCGCATTGTATCTTATCTATGTGCACCAATGTTATTAGTAGTTTAACTGCCGATTAGAGTACGGCTTCGTAATAATCAATCTTAGTATTCAATCTTCAAAAATGCGTTATACGATAGCAGAGAAAGTGGAAATGGTTCTGATTTATGGTAAATGTCATATGACCTAGAGTGACCTTGGATGACCTTACGTCATTGTATTCGTCTTGAAATAATCAGAATGTAAGCAAAGAACATAGCGTTCCACTTAAAAAGAAACAAACAGAGTTGACCTTCATATCTCCTTGACGCCTCCACCTATCAAAAAACTAGTAGTCTCAAATTATGAGTTCTTCGATACCAAATAAGTTTGGTCTGAGGCATTTTCCTCCACCTCCAAAATCAAACGAGTTATGCAGGCGCCCTGTTTTAAATGCCTCACCCTGTATATCGGTAGCAATTTTATAATATTGATAATACATAATTTGTAACGCTCACCATAATTGCGATTTATTTATCATTATTCAATTATCGTTCTTTTCGCTCATCTTACTTCGGTGCAGTTACGGTGTGTTCATGTTTATTATGTTGTTACAAGTCCTAAATCTAGGAATTAAACATTCATTTTTCTTACATCTGAACCATGTCACATGGCAATGCCCAAATGATGAGAACAAACGTAATATACCATAAACAAAGCTGCTATAAATATATTACACAGAAAGCATACAATCTATTACCACGATCGCACAGGAATAGAATAGTTCGTGAAAATGTTCAACACGAAAGATTGAATTTTAACCACGTTCTCGCGACTTCTGTGCGATCCGTAGCTGGTCAGAAATAGAACACGGGCTGGTTGTTCGAAAGAGGGGATCCTATAATCAGCGCGTTCAATGCCAGGTCGAATTGGAAATCCTCGGCGTCCTCCGACATCCGACCGCAAGCAGGATCGTGAAGGTGCAAATTGCCGTCTAATTTGTCGTCTCTTTAGAAAGGCGGCCAGCTCCCCGGCGGTTGTCCGAGCACACGAGGAAGGAGCAAGGGATCGCGTAGGAGGGGGACTATTCTGGTTGCGGTTCGTCATGCCACGAATATTGGAAAAGCGTTATGAATTTCAAAGGCCTGCTGTCAGAAGTACCCGGACACCGCACAATGCGAACAGACCGCAATCGCCGCTGTGTCCTCTTTGCATCGCTCCTCCTCCTCGTCCTCTCCTCCCCCTCCCCCCACCCCGCGATATCATACTCATCCTTTAACCGCATACCAACGGGACGCCGGAATTAATAGCGAAAAAATGTCGCGTGTAGAAGGCACCCGCGTCCAACGAAGCGTGGGAGGGCGCGGGGGGTTGTTTGCGTGCTTTCCAATTGGCACACGTGTGACGAGCGTCGGGGACAATGTCGAGAAAATGGCGGTCAGAAGTCCACTTTGCGATGCAAATGGACGATCGAAACATTTTCCCGGCCCATCGCAACTACACAAAAGCCACCGGACTCTTTACGACTTCCGATTTGCGGACTCGCGATATCGTTTACCCCGATTCGAATACCCGGCGAATATTCCCGCACCTGTGGGGAGACCTGAACAATTTTCGACAGATGGAAATTCGAGTGACACCCGGAATTGTACTTGCGAATAATGTCGCTCCGTTTCTCTGGTTATCGTGGTAAAATTATTCGCTCATTACTATCAATATGCGTTCATATAAAATATAGAAGAACATATTATGTATATGGATTGACTTTGTTATTTTATTCAACTACTTTACATATTGTTGCTTTAGGATACATTATAGTGACATGGAGAAATATACAATTTTTGGAATTTTCTAGAATTTAATCAAGTTATCCTCCGTGGAAATAGAATAGAAAAATGCTGAGAATTATTTTCCTTAAATATAATTGTGAACATCGGTAAAATTCAAAATGAATCCTTTCAACACCCGAACGATTAATTAATGCCAGTCAAAATATATCTATATTCTAGAATAGAGGACTTTTATTCATTTATGTTTGATTAATTGGTATCTTTCATGATTTATGCATTTCACATGTGTAGGACCTTTACTAAATGATTCATTTTGGGACTCCTTCATTGGACTTAAATTTCATATTCGTCGAGCCGCATTTCTTACAGAACTAGATTCATTTTGAAATGTTAGGTTTTGATAAATAATGTGAATAGCACACTTCACAGTAAGCGATAATACAGTAAGACAAAATTATTTAATCAGCTAAAAAATAAAATCTGCTTTCGGAAGAATAACGGAACTGTATCGGTATGTGATAATTGTTTATTATACAGGGTGGAAGTTGTAAAGTGTTACAGACGAATATCTCCAAAAATATTGATGAACGTTGTTGAGTACCAAAGGTGACATCGTGTGGTGGAGCTTTTACTTTTTCCCGGTGGACACTCCAAGGTGAGGTGAAGGTCAACTTTCTTTTTTTAAATGGAATGATATGTTCCTTTATCCACCATCAAATAGTGCGTTTCAAGAAGAGCTCAATTACCTATGACTCAAGGTCATTCAAGGTCAAATAATGTAAATAGCACACTTCACAGTAAGCGATAATACAGTAAGACAAAATTATTTAATCAGCTAAAAAATAAAATCTGCTTTCGGAAGAATAACGGAACTGTATCGGTATGTGATAATTGTTTATTGTACAGGGTGGTAGTTATAAAACGTTACAGACGAATATCTTCAAAAATATTAATGAACGTTGTTGAGTACCGAAGGTGACATCGTGTGGTGGAACTTTTACTTTTTCCCGGTGGACACTCCAAGGTGAGGTGAAGGTCAACTTTCTTTTTTTTAAATGGAATGATATGTTCCTTTATCCACCATCAAATAGTGCGTTTCAAGAAGAGCTCAATTACCTATGACTCAAGGTCATTCAAGGTCAAATAATGTAAATAGCACACTTCACAGTAAGCGATAATACAGTAAGACAAAATTATTTAATCAGCTAAAAAATAAAATCTGCTTTCGGAAGAATAACGGAACTGTATCGGTATGTGATAATTGTTTATTGTACAGGGTGGTAGTTATAAAACGTTACAGACGAATATCTTCAAAAATATTGATGAACGTTGTTGAGTACCGAAGGTGACATCGTGTGGTGGAACTTTTACTTTTTCCCGGTGGACACTCCAAGGTGAGGTGAAGGTCAACTTTCTTTTTTTTAAATGGAATGATATGTTCCTTTATCCACCATCAAATAGTGCGTTTCAAGAAGAGCTCAATTACCTATGACTCAAGGTCATTCAAGGTCAAATAATGTAAATAGCACACTTCACAGTAAGCGATAATACAGTAAGACAAAATTATTTAATCAGCTAAAAAATAAAATCTGCTTTCGGAAGAATAACGGAACTGTATCGGTATGTGATAATTGTTTATTATACAGGGTGGTAGTTATGAAGCGTTACAGACGAATATCTCCAAAAATATTGATGAACGTTGTTGAGTACCAAAGGTGACATCGTGTGGTGGAACTTTTACTTTTTCCCGGTGGACACTCCAAGGTGAGGTGAAGGTCAACTTTCTTTTTTTAAATGGAATGATATGTTCCTTTATCCACCATCAAATAGTGCTTTCAAGAAGAGCTCAATTACCTATGACTCAAGGTCGTTCAAGGTCAAACTTGCAGGGAAATGCAGAAAAGGTGTGATTGTTTTATTTGTATTTCAGTTTAGTATGTGTACAAAATGATTACCACTTATAATCAATATTTTTGGAGATATTCGTCCGCAATGCTTTATAATTTCCACCCATGAGTGTGCTCATGGTGGTGGAATGGGATGGTGGAAGGAGCATCGTAGGGGCGGAAACGACATCCAAATTGATTACGTCTGGCGGCACTGGTCTGAGGAGCTCGGAGGACTGTGGCCGCCACGAGGAGCGAGACGCGCGGGCGGGAGAAGTAGGCGTCTCCCTCGAATTTGCCTCCGAGTGAGCTACTTCTGAACATGCCTGTATTATACCATGAACCTACTGTTGCTTAATTACTTAAGCAAATAATGTTTTCAAAATCTTTCTTGCACGCCTGTTAGTAAATCAATGTTTCCAATTGCTCAAAAAAAACAGTCAAATTTTTTGATGAAATGTTAAATAAATTATTTTGAATTAAAGGGTTATCGAATGCTTTCCTGAGCCACTGTATGTATGTTTACTGGTGTGGATGTCAATTTTCAGTAACATTATAATAAACTTTCGTTTGAGCGCGAGAACTTGTTTTCCCGGCGTTCCCGTTGGCCCTAAAACACGACAAAAGCATTATCCGCGGGAGAAAATGTTTCCGGTGGATCGCAGGTGTGACACGGTTCCCACGAGAACGATGCTAAAAAATGATCCTATTTTGCTGCGCCACGAACGCGGCGTTCAAGCGATTAATTCACGGCTTAATCTGGTGCTCGCCGATTCGATTTAATCGGACGTCACGCGTCACCTTGCCCAGCGATATCGTCTCGGTGGTTACGAGGGCAATTGCGCGCGAAATAAACGATGGAACCCGATACAGATAATTTACGGTTGACAGTAAAGCGTTCCGCTTTTCCAGAAACCGTGAATCGGCGCACCCGGTGGACAGGAAAAGAGGAAGAGCCTGACCCGGGCTGCGCGATAGATGTCGAATGAAACGGTACAGAGATTGAAATATAAATATCCGGCGCACAGGTTATCGGGGCAAGATTTAAGGGCCTATTTACGCGTTAATTAAGATCGTACGCAGGTATTATCGTGGTACGGAAGCGTGCTAGATGAATCGGCGAATGAACCGTGCCTCGGTAATAATTCTGGCAGTAAAGCTTTCAGCCGACACCCGACCCGTGTAGCGTCAGCAACCCCCGTAGTTTTATGTTTCGTCGTTCCATCGCAAAATGATCGTGATACGGTGTGTCCCCGGGTTATTTATTATATTTTGATGCTCTCATTTCAGGATTACATTCCGTCGCGCGCGCGCGCGCGCGCCCCCATCCTGAGATCCTTGCTTCCCCGATAATGCGACCCAGACAAGTCGAGAAGTAGAGCACTCAAGAACATGAACCGATCGCCCAGAGACGCGCCGCACCGCACCGCACAGGTGTGGAATTACGACTGTATCGCCATCGAGGGCCCCGGCGATTGGGCAATCGATCTTAATTGTGCCGCTTGAACTTCCACCTGTTTTCATTGGTTGATTCGAGGGCGCTCTCCAACTGGGACGTTCTTCTGCCGATATAATCAGAGACACAAAACACTAGAAGGAAAGTGCTCGAATCCCGGCGATGTTCGTATAGAATCGACCGAGCACCAGACATTTCAATCGGCTATTCGAGAAGCTGTAGAATTTCGCTCTCTTCGCGGATAGAGAAAAGCGTGTCCTATTAACACTTTGACTGCCAAAGCAGCGACCTCAAAAATTTCATAAAATCGAAACAATATATTTAATAAAATAATGATTACAGAATTATAATGTGTGACACTGAGTAACCAAATATTAACCAAATTTGATACAATGATTACATTAGCGTAATAATTAATTTTTAAATATGGACAAATAATTCCGTCACCCATATATGGGTGACACGGCAGTCAAAGTGTTAAACCGATTTGCGTCACAGACTATTATTGCGCGTACTACATATACAATGGTCGTTAATATTTTCATTTTCTTTCATCGTTTTATCGGCACGATTACGATTTCCGTGGCCCCTACTTTGAAGGTTAAATTTGTGTTCCTGGAGTCATTTTAAGAAAAGAACCGGTAAAGTCGGTAAAGTAGATTTCCTGTTTTTTATAAACCTGCGAGATATGGCAAAATATCAGGTCAACCCATAGGTCGTGCCGTTTACTGTTTTGCTGTTTAAATTAATATTTGAAACATACTTTTAAAGTCAACGAAAAAATATAACCACCTTCTCTACAACCTCTTCCCACTTTTTTGGTAAAGATATTATACCGTCACTAAAAAATTTCTGTGGTTTTTCATTAAAATACTTTTCAATCCGCGGAACGAACTTATGGGACAACCTAATATATGCAGACCTTTTTTGTAGGAAATTCAATTCTCCATAAAAAACGTCAAAATGATAACCTAACCTAACCTAATACGTCAATAATATTCACTGCTAATATTGAGTTTTAATACGTAGACACTTCTTGAGTCTCATATAAGCAGTTGTGAACGGAGCCTTTACGTTGCCCCGACCATCATTTCGGGAGGGAGGCAGTTGTGCTGCAACTTCACCGAAATATAAATATACTCGGAAACTGCGCAGCTGATAACAAAAATGTCATAGAACATAAATTGTTGGAAATTTAATTTTCTATAAAATAGGTCTCTTGATATGTTGCCATATTTCGCATGGTTACCGAGATATTTGCAGATTTATAAAAAACAGGAAATCTACTTTACCGGCTAAACCTGGCCTATTCGATACCTGTGGCATACACATTTTTTTCTTAAAATGACCCCAAGAACACAAATTTAACCTCGAAAGAAGGGACCACGGCAATCGTAATTTCCCCGTTTTACCAATGGCGTCTTGGATGGCAAGACAAAGGGTCTAGCAGGATAAGTATGGTCCAGCGGGCACAGCCACTATTTTTTGTGTATTAATATATTGTAAAAATATATGATACGAAGGAGGTAAGATCGAGTATTTTCGTTTTTATTCCATCTGATTATCTTAATTAACAACTGAGAAAAAATACAGAAAAAGTTTTTTTTGATTTTACGCCTTGATTTGTGTGACTTTTATGGGCATTGGTGTGGCACTCAACGTGTTAATGACATTTTGACACGGTACGTAATGGCACTGTGACAGGATATTTGCTAACTTTATATTCTCGTTCTGTTTATTCCATCCATGATGCAAGAGTTTTACGAGGCAATGTTTTCAAAAATACTGGTCTTGTTACAGTTATAAATATCATGTAACTTGTAACATTCGCCGCAAAACTGGCACTGGATACTTTTTCTCCTGTAATTTTTGTCCAGTCTACGGTACATAACCCATATTTTAATTTAAATCATTTTAGTCGACCAGTGGATCCTTGAAAACTTTATAATTATTTTAATCGTTCTGACTTCTCAAATAAATCCAAGTCGTTTCGTCCAATATTAAACAAGTTATCGTCTTTTTAGGAGTGTCCCAATATTAACGGGAGTGATTGTATACCAGCGAACGTTCTGCGGCGGCTACCTCCTATCTTCCTCTGTTTCATATATGTATACCGTCCTAAACTATCCTTACGATATCCCTCGTCCAAGGAACGGGTCCGCTAGATAGCCTTACTGACGAGTCCTCTGCTGGGACTAGGACGGAAAGTTCCCCCCTCCTTTTTTCCATCTTTTCGTAATTCACAATAGTCGCTAAAAACTGTTTGTGGCTCGATCGCACGCATTTCGCTTGTTTGTTACAATCGGTTGATTGGTCACGTTATGATATACAGTATGGCGGCTGAAAAGTTCGTGAGAGGAGGAAAAAGGAGATAGAAGCGTTTCGTCCTAGGCCCGCTAGAGGACTCGTCAGTAAGGCTATCTAGCGGACCCGTGCCTTAGACGCGGGATGTCGTAAGGACAGTTTACGACGGAATACATACAAACAGAGGAAGATTCAGGTAGTAGCGGGAAAGGTGTTGTCGTAATGTCCCTCTGTTGACGAGCATAGGAAGTAGCCGCCACATTACCCCCTTGCCAGTGGTCAACGATATCTGGACAAAATTCCCTCTAATTACGCTGATCTCCGCCGGAATCCAAGGAGGTCGCTGGAATGTGTGCTGTCAGTGTGCACGCCAGTGATGCTGCCGAATCGACGAAGTTGAGTAGCTCCCTAAATCGCTTGTAGGACTCATATAGTCGCACAAACAATGGATGAACGTCGCACAAATGTAGATACGAAAACGTCGCACAAATTTAGGTGCGGAAACGTTAAACCATATAATGCTGCGAAGATGACGTCAGAAGCGCATAGTAGGGAGATGTTCTCGCTGTTGGTCGGGCAGTAGTTCAGGCAAGGCAGTGGCAGAGTAGTCACCTTCCAGTCCTCCTGATGTTGTCCGTGGTTTGTTGATGTTGTCGTCTCCTCTGCTCAGAAGGTAGCGTTGTTGTTCATATCACGCCGGGGTCACCAATTATGGCGGCTGAAAAGTGCGTGAGAGGAGGAAAATGGAGATAGAAGCGTTTCGTCCTAGGTCCGCTAGAGGACTCGTCAGTAAGGCTATCTAGCGGACCCGTGCCTTAGACGCGGGATGTCGTAAGGACCTTAGACCATATATACTAATAGACCCGGCATAGGTATAGTATGTGTATAGGAAAGCCGAGAGTTCAGTGAGGCAAAGACCACGGAAAGTGTGACTCATAAGATAAGTCTTTAGATAATTTCAAAATGGCTGACATAGCAGACCGCTATGTAATTAAAATAGTTAGTATATAATACTATTATTACTTCATACTTTATTGTAATACCTTAACAAAACATATAGAATAAACATTTTTATCTGAAATATATTTTATATATTGATTATCACCACCCATATAAGTCAAGCGCAGGCACTGTCGATGAGCATAGCTTATACATCTTTTGAAAAGGTGAGTCACACTTTCTAATCATCTTTGCCTCAGGGAAAATTATCTATTGCCGTGTCTATAGGTTTATATGGTCTAAGGTAAGGACAGTTTAGGACGGAATATATACAAACAGAGGAAGATTCAGGTAGTAGCGGGAAAGGTGTTGTCGCAATGTCCCTCTGTTGACGAGCATAGGAAGTAGCCGCCACAACAGGTTTGGTTTATGTGACAAAGTTACTCGCCTTACCCAATCAAAAACCAAACAAAATTGAACCTACACTGATCCATAAAAAGAAATGGAATAATTATCAGTGTGTGCTATGATTTTGTTCCGGTGTGTACACAGGCAATCGTTTTCCGTGTAAAATAAAATTCAAACGAACAGTAATCGGTAAAACTCCATCATAAGCATACTTCGCAATCAGACGATCGTAAAGGAAACGATTAGCAGTATCCGCAGTTTTCAATCGGTTCTCCAGCGACGCGAAACTATGCTCTAAACGTTACGAAGAGCGTACTAAAGTTCCAAAGAGAAAAAAAACGCAGCGAATAAACGAAACGACAGTCTTTCACGGTATCGTTCGTGGCTGGCTGGAGAGGTCGACATAACGCTCGGAAAGGGAATATATGGCTATGCGACGTCATGGAATATTTCCAGGTCCCGGACTGTAGGCGTGTACTATCTCGTGATTTGCATCGGTGGAAAATGCACTCGACCAGGCAACTGTGTATCAAGTGCACCGGCCGTTTACAAGACTTTTGCTTTAGACTGGACAGCGCGGCTGATACGAAGTCCACAGCCTCCTAAGAGCTAGCTAAATTATTCGTCAATATTATAAAAGTCTTCCGGTTGAGAAAGGGGGAGGCGAATGAAGCATAAAGTTTATGTGTTTCGAGTGAGATACCGATTGGCTGGGACGTCACACATTTAAATGGCGGTGGGACTAGTTAGCAATTTAGCCGCGCGGATTTACAGCCCGGTTGCATCTTCGCGAATCGATCGATAGCTTATTCGCTATACAAGAACGCGCGAGGCATGCTCGCGAGCAATTTCGTTCGTTGCACAGTGGGATACTTGGCCCGAAACGAGTTATGCACTTTCATAAACTTTAACATTAAACCTACCGAGCATAAAAAGTGATTAGCGTGTGTTGCTTTGTAAGATCGACAAGATTGAGTTTGTCTAGAATTTGTACTATTTTTATTATAGTATATGTTTGACTTAAGAAATTTATTCTAAAATTCTAAAATAAATAACCTGGGACCGGTCAATTTGACCGACACCAGTAGATTTAATGTTAAACAAGACGTAATATTTTTATTATTCAAAGTAGTAGTATATACACCTCGGGACAAGAAGATGGCACATTTTAAAATTAACGTAATTTTTATTTATTGAACATTACAACCAAGGTTTTGTTTTTACACATTCTTGCAAAATACCTCTATAAACATACACAAATGTAATTGAGTTGAATTTCGACAGTACACAATTTTATTAAAAAAAAAAAAGATTTTTAAGCAAATATAGT
This sequence comes from Sphecodes monilicornis, assembly GCA_913789915.3. Classification (NCBI taxonomy): domain Eukaryota; kingdom Metazoa; phylum Arthropoda; class Insecta; order Hymenoptera; family Halictidae; genus Sphecodes; species Sphecodes monilicornis. The sequence continues at coordinate 12,095,281 of OU565300.1, read as the reverse complement.
TTGACAAAATGATAGCACATTTAACTTAAAATTATGTATAACAATAAATGAAGGAATGATATTTAATGCTTAATATTTAACTGCAACGGTAGTAAAAGAGTACATTTATCGAGAAAAAAATTCGCGTTTTTGATTGGCCAGCAAGGTCACACGACCTTAACATTATTGAAAATTGTTGAGGAAATCTTGCCCGAGCTGTATAGGGAAATGGCAGACAATTTGGAAATATTGCCGAATTAAAAAAATGTAGTCGGTGAATGAAAGGTAAACCATACGATGTGTCAAGGAGCTTGGGGAATGGGGAAATACGGAGTGGGAAAGTTGGAAAAACAGACCGCACGGTTGGTTCCCTCTTTCGTTGGGCAACCTCGCTTTTGCACGCATTTTCGGCTCGGTCCCGTGCAACGAGCGAAGTTCTACTGTACTTTACTGTGCGTCGCGCGACACGGGGCGAGAGCGTCTGCAGTTCGCGCGCGCGTCGCACGACCAGCTATGGCGCGGCGGGGGGAAATTTACGAACTTGAGGGGGAGGGGTGGGAATGTCGGTGGAATAAAATTTAATATTAGAGAGCTCGGCATCTGGGCCGATCCATTTAATCCCGCGGAGGCAGTGTAGCGACCGTAAACAGTCTGCGCAGCGGACGAGAAACTTCCCCGCTCAAGTTGCGACAGCTCGACGCTGAAGAAGTTGAGGAAGAAAAATCTCTTTTAATATTTACGCCGATATTGGTTAAATAGCATTGTTTGCGCCGTCCACGGAACCTCGATAAAGACCATTCAAGGCTGACCAGGGGGGCGGGGGCGGGGCGTTGAAGAGGAACGAAAACTTCCACGCGGACACGGAGAAAGGAAACTAACGGGTTCGGTATCATTTTAGTGAAAGAATTGAATCAGCCGAGGTTGGATTAGCAGGGAAAAACAAAAATTTCCTCCGGAACTACAACTACCGAGGTAAAACAACACGGCGAGCGTTGAGTAGACAGTTAAGGAAAGAAAAGGACGTTTGAGAAATGTTGGAAAAGTGATTCGCGGTAGCCGTGGGAAAAGATTTACAATTACACTGTCTTACTTGCAATTATAAATTGTTGTGCAGAACGGAATGCGTGTGTGTGATTTGTCAATTGCTTTTTTTAAAAACATGACCACAGTGATGTTAATTTTTCCTGGTTCGACATATTTCAGACCTATGTGAAGCTTGTTTTGTTTAAGGTTAAAAACTATACAGTGTCTTTTTGAAATAACACTTCCAACATTTGTGTTTTATCGAGTGGTTAAAACAGCGAAGATTGCCAAAGACGTTTATGCTGTAGGTCCGTGATGGACATGGTAGGGGCCCCTCAAACGCCTGTTTCTCCCACCAACCTCTGTTTCATGCGCGAGGCCTGCGCAGTGTTCGCGACGGGCGACTGATGGCGGGCAGTGGCGGCTATGGTGGGGACGGTTTTGTCTCCATTGAGACAAAAATGGGAAGATTGGGACAGCTCGACGCTGAAGCGGTTGAGGAAGAAAAATCTCTTTTAATATTTACGCCGATATTGGTTAAATAGCATTGTTTGCGCCGTCCACGGAACCTCGATAAAGACCATTCAAGGCTGACCAGGGGGGGGGGCGTTGAAGAGGAACGAAAACTTCCACGCGGACACGGAGAAAGGAAACTAACGGGTTCGGTATCATTTTAGTGAAAGAATTGAATCAGCCGAGGTTGGATTAGCAGGGAAAAACAAAAATTTCCTCCGGAACTACAACTACCGAGGTAAAACAACACGGCGAGCGTTGAGTAGACAGTTAAGGAAAGAAAAGGACGTTTGAGAAATGTTGGAAAAGTGATTCGCGGTAGCCGTGGGAAAAGATTTACAATTACACTGTCTTACTTGCAATTATAAATTGTTGTGCAGAACGGAATGCGTGTGTGTGATTTGTCAATTGCTTTTTTCAAAAACATGACCAGTGTGATGTTAATTTTTTCTGGTTCGACATATTTCAGACCTATGTGCAGCTTCTTTTGTTTCAGGTTAAAACTATACAGTGTCTTTTTGAAATGACACTTCCAACATTTGTGTTTTATCGAGTGGTTAAAACAGCGAAGATTGTCAAAGACGTTTATGCTGTAGGTCCGTGATGGACATGGTAGGGGCCCCTCAAACGCCTGTTTCTCCCACCAACCTCTGAATCATGCGCGAGGCCTGCGCAGTGTTCGCGACGGGCGACTGATGGCGGGCAGTGGCGGCTATGGTGGGGACGCTTTTGTCTCCATTGAGACAAAAATGCCCATCCCTGACGGAATGAGGAAGCCATCTTTGAACGGTCCTTATACTAATCTTTAACGGTGTGGCAACTGCTCAGTTACACTAAAACACAAGAATATGTCGGATATATTGTCTTTTCAGTTTGACGCTGATTAGAAACTTTTAAAGAAATTAGACAATTCAAGATGTATTTGGAAAAGGAAAATAAAACTTGAAAATTATATACTATTGCTTGCGATAGCACAAGTGGTACTTGGAAGGAATGCGAAAGGAATTCGCAAAGAAACCGTCCAATCAGGCGCACACAGTTGAGTCACTACTGCTTCAGGTGTATCGAATGGAGTGTTTGCGAACTTCGCGTCCTTTGCCCACGTGAAATCTCGAGTCCCAATCATATGTGTGGAATAAATCAATTGTTGCAATGTTTTTCTCGGTTAAAAGTACAGTAAATCCTCTATAAACGCATAAAAGCTGTACCGGATAAACGCATAGAATATATCCCCTCCACTTAGTAATTTGATCTCGGCTCGGGTATATCGGTGTGAGCTACTACTAATGCGACGCGGAGAGTCGCAGTTGTCGGCACAATCCAAAGGCCCGTGCGTCATCACAATGTAACACCAATATTTAATCTTTTTTATTATTACTTATTTTTTTATGAATCTTTCATCGATATATTCGTGGCATTTTTCTGATTAAAACAAGACCAAACACGACATGATTTCAAATGTGTAAATACTGTTGTAGTATTTAGTGGTTTAAATGGCTATGAACGTTTCGGGCGTAAAGAAGGACACCGTATGGGAAAGAAAGAGACGCGGAGATTCGCAGTCGCCAACTCAGTTTAAAGGTCCGCACGCGGTCTCGCTTTACACGCGCTGTCCTTCTCTACGTTCGGCTCGGCCTTTGAAGCTCGAAAAATAGCTACCCGTAACGGATAAACGCATAGCTATCTCCCCCGAGGTTTATGCGTTTACAGAGGATTTACTGTATTCGTAATTCTTACGATTATTAGGTTTGTCATACACTAAAATCCAGCGATATGAATTACTCGAGTTTACCTTAGAGAGGAATAAAATGATCAATAATTATCCAATTAGTTCCCGCTTTTATAAATAACCTATTAGATGCAAGGAGGCAGGAATGAGCGTCTACCTTCTAGCGGTAAGAATCGGAACAAACGCGGCTGTAAAATTAAAACAGTAACGAGATGAGAATCCTTAACTTTCCAGATCTTCAGAACTTCATCTCGGGGCCAAGTACATTTTTAAGACGTTTAAATTCACCGTTTTCTCGTTCCACGAAAGTCACCCTCGAACACGACGCACTTTCTCCAAGACGAGTGACGCGGAGGAGGAAGAGGAGGCGGAAGAGGCAGAAAAGGAGGAGGAGGAGAAGAGAAAAGAGAAAAAGGAAAATAAAAGAATCGTTAGGCTCGTTGGCACGGCTCTACAGACTGCACTAACTAGCCCGCTTATTATCGCGTATGAGACGGGTAACATCGGCCGTAGGACAGGGCTGGCTCCGTTAACGGGGATGAAGAGGGTTGCCGAGGTGCAGTCGGAGAGGGGATGGGGGATTGGGCACGCTGGGATGACATTAACAAATGACTGCACGGCTGAGCTTCTGCCACCCGCACCCCTTCCGTTACCCCCCCCCCCCCCCGGGTGCCAGTACCCTCCATTCCCCGCCAGCTAACCCTCCGTCCCTCTTTGTTCAACTACTGTGACCGAGCCTCCGCAGCTTAACCGACCCGGGGACCGCGCATTCGCGAAATCTGGGCAAACTTTCGTCATAAATAAAGGGTAAACAACGCCGCCTACCACCCTGAAGCGGTGGCGGCGGCGGCACCGGCCTCGTAAGTCACTCGGCTCTCTCTGCTCCTTGCGCCTCCTTACCGTTCGCCTTTCCCGCTTCTTTTCAGTCGCGTTGCCACTCGGCGAACTTCCGCGCTCTCCTCGAAAGACTCGATGGTGAAAGTTCGAGGTCACGACGCGACGAGATATCACTTAATTGATATGATTCTCCCGATGCTCTCCGTTGCCCTCGCCCTTCCGCTAAGTGGATCCGCCTTCTTAAAGATCTTCGAGATTACTCTTTTCTGCTAGTATTACAATACCGTCTCGGATTTACCACCTTTGTGTCCAGGCTTTGAGATATCAACATGTCTGCTTTTAAACCCTTGGAGACGACGTCTGTGTCTCGTACTGACTCCGAGGAATACTTAAAAATTGTGTATTATTTTAGAGTTCAAATTATAGGCAAATGGTTCAAAGAATGGAATTACTCGATGCAATCTCGACTACCTGCCACGTCCATTTTTAGCTTGAACCTGAACCTGTGCCCCAAGTCACAGTAACAACTTGTTTCAATCGACGCATTTGGAAATCTATAACAATAGTCTGCTTATAGGTATGGAATGGCTAATAAGAACTATTACATCATGTTCTTGAATGTCATTTGATCCATAAGGATAAAAGAATCAGTGACATCGATGACGAATAGGCGAAATAGACCAAAAAGTAAGCAATGGTGCGTAACAAAGCCTTCGTTAGAAGCACGCTGTCATTGATGCTACAGAAAGGGATGACAGAGTGTCGTTACTTAGGGGAGAGTTACCGAAAGCATTTTTGATATATAAGGGTGAGTCATTTGAAACAGGACGCCTGAATCACTCGCTTGTTTTTGGAGATAGAAGAAAATACCTCATAATCTGATGCTACTAGTTTTTTATTAGGTGGGGGCGTCAAGGGGATATGAAGGTCAACTCTGTTTTTTTTTTTTAAATGGAACAGCATGTTTTTTTACGTACATTCTGATAGAGTGTTTCAAGACGAACACAATGACCTATATTATTAAGATCATACAAGGTCACTCAAGGTCAACTGCAAGAGAAATTAAATTGTCTCAAAGCACTCTTCGAATACTTTTGTGTGTTCTCTGGTTGTTGGCATACTGCTCTTGTAATTGCCGACAAGGGTCACAGAACGTAAACAAACATTCAATCGCATTGTATCTTATCTATGTGCACAAATGTTATTAGTAGTTTGACTGTCGATTAGAGTACGTCTTCGTAATATTCAATATCCAAGTATACGCGAGAAACCAGCAACCAGAGTTTGCATGCAAGAACGAATAAAAAGAGCTTGCGCTGTAATAGATAAAGAATGAAATTTATCAGGAAGTGTCATCGATAGTGCAACGTTTTAGACTATGTAAATAAAATGTGGTATCTAAATCGTCGAAGCATTCGAAGAGTGCTTTGAGAGAATTTATTTTCTTGCAGTTGATCTTGAGTGACCTTGAATGACCTTAATCATAGGTTATTGTATTCGTCTTGAAAAAAACATACTGTTCCATTAAAAAAAAAAAACAGAGTTGACCTTCATATCTCCTTGAGGCCTCCACCTATCAAAAAAATTGGAACGCCAACAAATGAGTTTGGTCTGAGGCATTTTCTTCAACCTCTAAAAACAAGCCAGTTATTCAGGTGTCCTGTTTTAAATGCCTCACCCTATATATAGAGATGGAAATGATTTTAATAAAAACGGAATAGTGGGAAACAATGTTGCCATTTTAATCTTGAAAGTAATACATTTTGTTTCTTAATAAACACAATTCAAAATAACAAAAATACCACTTTTATTGCTTTATTTTTGGACTTACTCCAGCACAGTGTGTATGGAGTCAGGTGTGACCAAATTCCTATAAAGTTTAAAACTTATTGATGCAATTTTTAGTTCAACTTGAAATTCCTCTTGGAGATTTGTAAAAACGTTAATGAAACTAGGCAACGGATATATTGCCTATTTTACAAAATAAATGTCTTATACCGGTCAGGTTACAATGGCGGTTCAATTTAGGCAACAGTCCAGATTCGGCAATTCTCCCTTACTTATATAACAGAAACAACTGCTTCTTCTTAGTAATAGTAGCCTACTTTGTATAAAAAAAAATAATGAACATGAGAGGAGCAAATAACGAAAGAAATAGCTCTGCCGATTGAAGGGAAAAACCATGGAATGTAAAACATTGAATATATATTATATTCAGATGACAAAAGAATGGTTACCTTTGTTTTCGCTAATGGTATCCTATTAGAGCTTCATTAGAGACCTATTGCTACAGAAAACACGGTGTAATTCTTTGGTAACATCACCTGCATTTTCAGAGATAACGTGTGGTACTTTTGATAATCACGTTAATGTAGACATCTTTCGTAATGTCTCTGTAGGGGATTGTTTGCGAGGGATCAACGATTCGGAAATGTTTGCCTGACCCGCGGGAGCGCAACGTAGATTTTTTTGCCGAGGGTCCATTTAAGGAACGAAGACAAGGGTCGTTTTTGATGGGTATGACGGATGGGTTGAGACTAATGGGGACATGGCCGCGTGGGAATACGTGGTGAAGTCGGTAAATCTCAGCGTCTCCACGGCAGACACATGCATGGTTCCAGGGTCAACGAATCGTGAGGGGATAACTAGGGGAAAGTCAAATTGCAGGAAGAAATTGAACAAGATCCCTATCCGCACCAATTAAGTCAAACAAACTGCATCCGTTATCTTAGCGATGGTTGGGCAATTAGAGGGACAAGCCGATATTTAATTCTAAAATAGCTAGACTTACAAGTCTTTCTGTCAAAAGACGTACTACGAAAAAGTCAGAGGAAACAGACTTTCAACTATTGTAGTGTATCCTGTCACTTTACCGGATTAATTCCTAGCTGACAGACAACTGAAGTTGGTTTCAATGATCTGCGATCGTACCACAGGCATTTAGAAGTCTATGCAGATTAATTGAAGCGTTGTTGCCGAGGCAGTCTGATAACCATACCAGGCAGAAGGGATGACGAGGATGGATATGAAGAAAATGTAACGCCCCGGAAGCATCCGTTGCTCTTATTAGCAGACGAAGATAATCGTTCAAACGTGAATCTCCAAAGGAATAATACTTTTCTTGATATTATGACCTTTGGAACTCAAGTAACAACTTTTTTCTAAATGAAACTTATTGGAACTGAAGCGGAAGGTTTTCGGATTATGAAAAAATGGAAAACCGTTTCGTCCTATTTCCACCAGAGGACTCGTCACTAAGGCTATCTAGCGGACCCGTGTCTTAGTCGCGGGATGTCGTAAGAAAGTTTAGGACGGTATATATACAAACACAGAAAGATTCATGTAGTAGCGGGAAAGGTGTTGTCACACTGTCCATCTATTGGCGAACACAGGAGGTAGCCGCCACATTACCTCTCTGCTACTGGTCAACGATATCTGGACAAACTTTCCCCTAATTACGCTGATCTCCGTCGGAATCCAAGGAGGTCGCTGCAATGTGAGCTGCCTGTGTGCTGCCGAATCGACGAAGTTGAGTAGCTAGGCTAAGCCGCTTGTAGGACTCGTATAGTCGCACAAACAATGGATGAACGTCGCACAAATGTAGATACGAAAAGGTCGCACAAATGTGCCCGCCAGTGATGCTGCCGAATCGCCGAAGTTGAGTAGCTCCCTAAGCCGCTTGTAGGACTGATATAGTCGCACAAAGAATGGTTGAACGTCGCACAAATGTAGATACGAAAACGTCGCACAAATTTAGGTGCGGAAACGTTAAACCGTATAATGCTGCGAAGATGACGTCAGAAGCGCATAGTAGGGAGAAGTCCTCGCTGTTGGTCGGGCGGTAGTTCAGGCAAGGCAGTGACAGAGTAGTCACCTTCCAGTCCTCCTGATGTTGTCCGTGGTTTGTTGATGTTGTCGTCTCCTCTGCTCAGAAGGTAGCGTTGTTGTTTGTTTGTCGGAGTCACCAATTATGGCGGCTGAAAAGTGTGTGAGAGGAGGAAAAAGGAGAAGGAAGAGTTTCGTCCTGGGCTCCCTAGAGGACTCATCAGTAAGGCTATCTAGCGGACCCGTGTCTTAGTCGCGGGATGTCGTAAGGACAGTTTAGGACGGTATATATATAAACAGAGGAAGATTCAGGTAGTAGCGGGAAAGGTGTTGTCGTAATATCCCTCTGTTGACGACCATAGGAAGTAGCCGCCACATTAGCCCCTTGCCAGTGGGCCATGACGTCAGAAGCGCATAGTAGGGAGAAGTCCTTGCTGTTGGTCGAGCAGTAGTGGCGAAGCAGTGTCAGCCTAGTCGCCTTGCAGTCCTCCCAACGTTGTCCATGGTTTGTTGATGTTGTCATCTCCTCTGCTCAGAATGTAGCGTTGTTGTTTGTTTGTCGGAGTCACCAATGGAGCGGCAAGTTTTCGAATTACGAAAAGATGGAAAAAGGAGAAGGATGCGTTTTGTCCTAGTCCCACCAGAGGACTCGTCAGTGAGGTTATCTAGCGGACCCGTGCCTTTTATGTATAAACAAACCAAGGAAGAATCAGTTAGTAACGGGAAAGGTGTTGTCGCACTGTTCATCTGTTGGTGATCATAAGAGGTAGACGCCAACAACCCTAGAGTTAGAATGTACCCTCTGGTTTTGGTACTAAGTGAGCGATATGTTCAGCGAACAACTTCACAAGAAGAAAAGTGGATAGTGATTTCCTTATATCGAAACAAACACCAGCGCCTTCTTCTGGAACAAGACAGTATCATGTTCCACATTACCTGCATGTATCCTACATACCACAAAGTTCATGGAAAATTTCCCTTACGGATGAAACAAACGACAAGGATCGTAAACGAGTAGAAACGAAAGCACAAACTGAAGCAGACATGGTCGCGCGTGGTTCGCCCGAAGGAGTTCCGGATCGAAACGTGCAGGCCCGTCTTGCGATTGGGGGATCGCGGCAGTTGATAATTGGACACGTGTTTCGTCTGGTGGCGACCACAGTTGAAGTGGTTCTTGATCGGGCGCGTGCGCTAATTGGGAGTGCAATTAAAAACAGCGACCCTGCGTCCCCAGGCGGGTATAGAAGTCGACAATCCGCGCGCGCGACCCGGCGCGGTGTGACGTGATCAAAACAAAGTGTGGCCTCGTACGAGCCGCGACACAAGGGAGTAACCAAGGGGCATAGATAGCGGTGGCAAGGGGCTAAAACAGAACCAAAGGGAATAAAATAGAGAAAGACGAAGCACGTTAATTGACTGGGCTGACGCGGGATCGGAAAACAAAACCGCGTCGACGCGCCGAATGAGTCGATGCTGACACCCCGCGTGTCTCGCGCACTCTCGAGTGCGTTGCTGTTTGAATACTGATTTTCATTCTTTTTTTTCTTTTTCTACCCGCCACGCCGGTCCGCCGTGTCTACGCGCGCACACATGCCCGCTGACACACACGCACGTACGCACGCAAGTACGCGTGACTTGCTTTCGTGAAAAATAAACAACGAAAACAACTGGGTAAAAAACGGTAGACAAAAACAGAGGAGAGATGAATCGCGTCCGCTGCGAGTCATTCCTGTCTCGTGTTCGCGGCACGAAATGGGGATTAAATAGCCCGCCATTGGATCAGCGGAAAAATGAGTGTGTGGGAATATTGTAATTTCCGGTGACTATAAATTGTGGCCGGTGACTATAGGCAAGCAGCGAAAGGGTTAAACGTATCGGAGATTAATTTTATCGAGCCCCGCCAAATTCTAGTCAGAACCGGTGGATCGAGCAACTTCATGTAACATCGGTTACATGAATCGGACGTTCATCGAACGCCGGGCCGTTGTATATTCATTATTTTTAAAGGTGAACCTTACGTTTAGGGGAGGATGCTCCGATGACCTTGACCTTGACATATGTTGTTAAGGCCAACATTCTGAACGACTGAAGAGTTTCCTACTTTTGATTTTTTATTTAAAAAAAAAAATCCTCTCCATAATCTGGATTCAGCTATAATTCATTTCTCTGTCAAATGAATTGAATGTCAATTTTTTCAGTACCATAACAGCTGTTAGGTACAATTGGGCACGAGTACGATTTCCGTGGCACCTCGTTTTGATCCGCCCCCTCCACGACCTAACCACAACTCATTCTATTCACATGATTTTTCCATTACTAGTTCGAATTCTGGATGACAGCTACAATGCATAGATTATACAAATAAAAATTCATTTTCTACAGAAAAGGTCTCTTGATATTTTGCCATATTTCGCATAGTTACCGAGATATTTGCAAATTTATAAATAACAGGAAATCTACTTTACCGGCTAAACCAGGCCAATTTGACACCATGTTATATATACATTTTTTTCTTGAAATAACGCCCAAGAACACAAATATAACCTCAAAATGAGGGGCCACGGAAATCGTCGTTCCAATCGTTGAGTGGAAAACAGTTTAAATAGCATTTGAATTTACCGCCTATTATTGACCCTAGGTCCATGATTCACTTGGTTCTGATTGGTCTATTTTGAATGTGTCGTTCCTATGATCCTAAATTTTCATAATTTGTTTCTAGACTTATTCGAAGTACTTCAATAATTTGTTGTTAAACTAACATATTTATTATTTGAATTATTATTTCGATTATTAAATGTTAAAACAATTGTTGAAAAAGTTAGATTTTCATAATTAGTTTCCATATTCATTATTTGTATGGTTATTTCAATATGTTTTGTTAAAAGAATTGTTTTAGCTATAATAAATATAGAAACGCAATTCTATAGAATATACAAATTTATGTATGTCAACAGTTATATTAACATTACATTATTATTGACATAATAATTCAAATAATGAATATGGAAAAAAATTATGAAAATTTATTTATTTAAATAATTATTTTAACAATACATTATTGAAATAACCATAGAAATAATGAATATGGAAACGAATTATGAAAATCTAACTTTTTAAACAATTGTTTTAACATTTAATTATCGAAATAATAATTCAAATAATAAATATGTTAGTTTAACAACAAATTATTGAAGTAATTCGAATAATAAGTCTAGAAACAAATTATGAAAATTTATTTATTTAAACAATTATTGTAACAAAAAAATTATTGAAATAACAATTCAAATAATGAATGTAGAAAAAAATTATAAAAATTTATTTATTTAAAAATTGTTTAAATTATAAATAACAATAAATAACTACTTAAATAATAAATATAGAAGGCCGAACGCAATACAGAATAGAATAGAATACAGAATGACAGAAAACAGAACCGAAACCCAGAACCGATATCCAGAACCGAAAAATAACCGTTTTGGAACCGAAATAATATCGGTTCTCGAGAACCGTAACCGTAACCGATATAAGACAGAACCGATATTCTCGTAACAGTTATAACTTCATTTCGGTTCTTCATAACTGTTTCGAGAACCGGAACCGATATCATAACAGTTTCAGTCCCTGACATAAAGAGACCCGAAACTGTAGAAATACATTTTGAGCGCACAACACAAAGTCGGCGACACATTAATACATCTGGTATCGAGTTTTAAGAAGCTACATTGTATGGCAAAACTGTAGCGAAAGAAATATGAGAAATAGACAGCATATCTCAACGGTGGGGATCCGCTGGACCCCCACGTGGACACTGTCGGGTTAATAAAATTCCAATATTCTGTGAATTCCCTATACATATGCTGTGCAAACCCCACTACACAACCTACTATGTTAACAGTATTTAATTTTTTAAAGATCTGACAGTCAGTTTGTATTATTTTCCCCGTTGGACGTCCGTCACAATAAAGTGGTTGAAAATGTCTTCCAATTCTGTAACGAACAGGATGACAACGTAAGAACCTTGGGGTTTGGTTTTTGGTTGCAACGTTCGGATGGGAAGGATTGTTCTGCCAATTGCAGACACAAAGGAAACGAGGAAGCGCAGCTCGCAGGGAAATGAATTGATTCGACAACGGACGCTATTGATCGAGCGACGTGTACAAATGAAAAAAAAAAGTTCGTAGCAATGATAAACTGGATGAATGAAAGTATCACCTGTAAATTACAGCTATCGAGATCCCCCTGATGGACTTCGTATCTGGCCATTCAGAAAAGCATTTATCTCGGCAAAAGTGCGCCCGTGTCGATCGCCGTTTTACCCTTCCCTCATCTCGGCTCGCTTTTCGAAAAACCGCGAGAGCGATATCGATCTTTTCGATAACATAGATTTATAGATAGTAAACAATTTGCAAATGCTCTAGCATCGAGTGTGCCGCGTCCATTATTCACGCGCGTAATTGATTATCCCGTGACGCCATCGGCGAACGAATCGTTCCGGCGATGTTTTATTCTCGGTTACTAACACGCTAATGCGCCACTGACAAAACCCACTGTGTTTTACATAATTGCCGTGAAAATTACGCGCGTAATTTCCGCCTACTATTTCTGACCTTTATTAATTCGCTGTGGCCGGCCGTTAACTGAATCCGCTCAACGGACAGCGACCGCGCGACCTGCTGGCATATTAATATTTGAGCAATTCATTCGACGAACACGTTGATAACGCCTGCTGTCAACGGTCCCGGAGATTTCCCATAGATCGCGAGGAGGCCGCGATTAGAGCGACGTTCGCGCCGCAGTCTTCCGTAGACGCAAATTCCATTACCACCGGTGGAACTGTTCAAAAATTCCACGATTTATACGCCGAGAATAGTTTCACAGAAATTATATGGTATCATTTCAGTACCACCGAAGATGGGTAATAGAATTGATAAAGCTTAAGATATGAAAGTAAATATCTTTTTTTATTTTAGCATAAAACTGAAAAAAAATGGAATATGCAGAACCCAATAAAAATATTTTTGACACAGTGGTGGAATAATCCGGCTGAGCCGATAGGGTGGTACAGAGCTTTGACAAAATATTTGCCTAACATAATAAACTGTTGATTACACCCCTCTACAAGACTATAAGACACAACAAAATTAATAGAAAGTGTAGTGTAGGATCTTAGGAAAAAGGAGGGATACCGCGCCGGGAATAGAACCCGGATCAGCTCCTGCAAATACCCAACGGAACCATCCGACTTTTTTCTAATTTCCATACAGTATTTGATCTGGGGGTCCAGGTCCCACACTCGGCCATCCTGCTCCAGCATTCGCCCTCGAATGTTCGTTACAGCGCCATCGTCTTTTTGGCCTCAGCACCATGAACACAACTTCGTCATCAATTCCATCACTTTTCGGGGACACCATCCTACTGCCTCCTCTCTAGCAGTTTTCCCTGGATGTGCCCCTTACTTCACTTCGTCGCCCTTTCGCTCACGTGCGACCGCCTTCGCAACGCTTGCTCACTGCGTTCGTCATTTGGGGACACTCCCGTTTGGACGCAATCCGATTGGAAGCGTCCCGATTGGACGCTTTCCTTTTGGACTCCGTGCCCAGACCTTTTTTTTTATTGTTTAGAGTGCAGAGAGGTTACATGCATTTACGCACAAACCTCCGGACGTAATGCTATCCGGGGGCCGTGAGGGACTCCTAGGTTGCATAACCTAGACTACCCTCTAAAATACCTCCCTACACTAGACTCCTTTCCCATAGGACAGGTGGATTTTCTTTTCTTCACCGGAACTCCTGTGTAGCTGTACTTCGGTGAAACTAACCCAGACCTAACCAAGACCTAACCCAGAACTAACCCAGACCTAACCCAGAACTAACCCAGACCTAACCCAGAACTAACCATATATTTCACAATAAAATATCACCATATGTAGAATTCGAAAAGCAATGATTATAGAATTTACGGCACCCAAATGTCACGAATCCAATCGGATGGCGTCCAATCGGGACGCGTCCAATCGGATGGCGTCCAAGTGGGACACACCCATCATCTGTCACCATGCGGGCATCGGTGTTCCCCCCATCCCGGCTGAGCCCCCAAATGTAGGATCTTAGGAAAAAGGAGGAGACCCCGCGCCGAGAATCGAACTCGGGACCTCGCGGTTGTAGCTGATCAGCTACTGCATACTCATGGAACCCTCCGACTTTTCCTAATCTCCATACAGCAGGGATGGGCACGGATGGAGCCCCTCAAACGCTTGCTTCTCCCACCAACCTCTCTTTCATGCAGCGCGCATGTTCGTTGCGTTGCGTCGCATTAGTAGTGGTTCACACCGATATACCCGAGCCGAGATCGGATTACTAATGTGGAGGGGATATATTTTCTGCGTTTATCTGCTACAGCAGTGGTGGGCACGGGTGGAGCCCCTCAAACGCCTGCTTCTCCCACCAACCTCTCTTTCATGCAGCGCGCATGTTCGTTGCGTACGCTGATGTCTCGTGTCTTCGTTGCCCCATTGTACCACGCTTGCTGGAAGGGGACAGAGGGCGCTGTGGACGGTTTTTCCTCAATTGAGGCAAAACTGCCCATCCCTGTGCTACAGCTTTTATGCATTTATAGAGGATTTACTGTATAATGGATCGGTGTGATCGTATACCCGCTTGCAATAACTCGTTCAACGACATTTCTGAGGAGACATTATCAGACGGAGAAGTTATCGATATGAATCCTCGATGAGGATCTTAATTTCTTTGAATTAACTGCTGAGTGGCTAATGGTCTGAATGACATAGTAAGCTACCATGACAAGATATTGTTGGGTCTCGATAGGAATTCCGAGATTAAAGGGGAGCCAGGTATACCTGGGGAACAAAGAAAGTCATAGCATATGCCAGCAGTTAATGAAGTTGTCCAGAGGAGTTAGGCGAACCACTCGATAGTTAAGACCCTTAAGAGCAACTATTTATGTTGAAGTTTGCACATTAATTCGGCTGTTGACCTAAGCCCCTCGAAGTTTCTCTGCTTAGAAGACATCCCTCAAAGTAACCGTTCGAATTTCCTAGCGAGAGAAGTTGCCGGTGTCACGCCACCATGTAAAAGGCTTTCATTACGCAAGCACTTTAGCTGAAGTTCTGCTAGATCGGCGGGACAAACGGCGAAGAAACGCGTTCGCAAGGATTTCGGTGACCTGGCGAAATAATCTTAAGCTGCGGCCAGATACCCGGAGGGATCATTATGCCAGGAAACGGTGCCAGCTGACGTTGAAGGATCGTCTCCGCTGATTGTTCGACTCGAGAGTAACGCCTTTCCACACAGCAACACTTTGTAATTCTGATGTGTATTGATTGGTAATATTTTCTACGCCACACGACGGATGCTGGCCATTCTTTCATCGCGGCGAATTAACGGACGTTAAAGACGGCACACAATGCATTCTCCTGCACGAACATTGCAAAACTTTGGAATTATAAAACGAACTCAAACAAACGTGACGAATTGTTTAAAATTTGAAGGGTACCCATAATACGGGACCTAACACTCAGCAGAAGAAGTCCTTGGATCAACTTCCTATTAGGACCCACATCAGAAATAACAATTTAAAATTCTGCTATTTTAAAGAGAAAGTTTCGAGGAATAAAAGTTTTATCGAATCTAAGGTAATTTACAGTGACTCACATAAATATTTGGACAGTGTTAAAAACACGATAATTTTTTTAAGATTGGACCCTATGACTTGATGTTTTTGAAGAAGTTAGAACTCACTACATGAAAGAGTTTACTACATGTCGTGAAGAAAGATTTTGAAAAAATTGCTATCGGCCAGAATTCCAGAGAAAATATTAAAAGTTCTATTTTATAACTTTTTTATGTCAGCCTATATTGAAAATTCAAAAAATACGTTTTGTAGATCTGTATCAGTTATACATGTTCTAAAAATTTCACATAATGTATATAGAAAAAAAATATGAAAATTTATTCATTTAAACCATTATTTTAACAATAAATAATTGAAATAACAAGTCAAATAATGAATATATAAACAAATTCGAATCATCTTCGAAGTTCTCTTCGTTCCTTCGAAACTTCGAAAAAGTAACAGCCCTAGTGTGGACCAGTAATGGGAATGTTGGCGCTTTTCACGCGCATGCGCGGCGATTTTAGCCTCAGTCAAGTACGAAAATCGGGTACCTTGGTCGCCCCGCTAATTTCGCAAAATTTATTATGATTTGATTTTAAAAAATAGATGTACAACATGTGTACGTGTATATATATATATATATATATATATATATATATATATAAAATTTAATACATACATATATATATTACATATCAATATATATATATATATATATATATATATATATATGTATTAAAATGTAATATATACATACGTACATAGAATATATAATATATAATATTTATGTATCCATGTACAATATAATCTTCATCATCTTGGGAATAAGGAAGGGAAGGGTACTAAAATAACTTTAAACGAAATATATAATAACAAACCCACTACTTTCGCCCCAATAGTACCCCACAAACTTCGGACGTAGCTTCGGTGCTGCCGAAACTCGCGCATGCGCGTGAAAAGCGCCAACATTCCCATCGCTGGTGTGGACACAGCTTTACCCGCATTAGTCATGGTCGAGAAGCATGGTCATAAGACAAGGCGTCATCGTTTGACTGTCAACGGGAGCCGAAAGAGCAAGTTGTTTGCGCCTTCGGCCTGGTCCAAGGCATTCGAGAACTCATCAAGTTCGTCGGGATTACTGGAACGATAGATCCCAGAGCGGCGGTAGGCATGCGTGTTTTCTCAGTCGCGGGCGGAATATTTGCACGATGTAACGGCGAGAGCCGGGTAAATATTTAGGATGTTCGCTACTCGCCGCAATTTCCTCGTGTCGGAGTCTCTCTGGTTCCGAAGTGAGAATACAACGCAATTTCCACTTTACCGTCAACTTTCCTCCGTCATCAGCGTGCGAGCTGCCGGCGCGTTGGGAGGAAGAATAACGCTGGAAGCGATTTTAACGGAAAGCTCGTCCAAGATGACGATACTCGAAGTTTCGCTGACCCGCGGCTTGTAGCAGCTTTAGCATTCGTTGGCAATGGTAAGTAATTACCACTTTCCACTCCTGGCCCTGTGCATTGGCTGAAATAATGTCGCGCAAAGATTAAACTAAACTATTGGGTTGGCAAGAAAGTAATTTCGGTTTTCACTAATAGATGGCGTTATGTTTTGTTTTGATTGACTTCTGTTAACGATTGCGTTTGTTTTCATTCTGACATTTCATAACTGCATCTGTTAGGTTACTTTTGCAACAAATTACACGTAATTTTGATTAAAATTGTTAGTTCTGTGTCAATTTGAACATGGAGTGCAAAAAACGAACATTATAGGCACATAATGCTCTTTTATTTCCGTACAGGCAAAAAAGCTGCCGAGGATCACAAAGATATACAGGGTGTGTCACCTAACACTTGTACCTCAAATATCATTGTTGTTTCTAATGATACGTAAAATATGGTAAGGACAAAGTTGAATGGTACAACGGGGCTGACACGATGCCAGAAAATAATTTTGTTTTCATGCCATTTTTGTAGAGATATCAAGGTCACCTTGACTTTTTTAAATGGAACCACCCTTCTTTAAACACCTACAATGATAGACCCTTTCATTAGGAATTCAGTGACTATAATTAGTCATTCAAGGTCAAGGACAGAGAAAACGTATAAGATTTAACATCGATACATGCTTGTAAACGGGCTTTGAAGGATTGTTGCACTCTGTCCGTCCGCGACCTTGAATGACCTTGAGTAATTATAGTCACTGAATTCGTAATGAATTGGGCTCTCATTGTAGGGTGAGGCACTAACTATTGCCACCTCAAATATCTTTGTTGTCTTTAAAGATACGTCAAATGTCTGAAGGACAAAGTTTGAATGGTTCAGTGGGACTCACACGATACCAAAAAAATTTTTGTTCTTATGTCACTTTTTTAGAGAGTTTCAATGTCACCTTGACTTTTTTAAATGGAACTACCATTTTTTAAACACCTACAATGATAGTCCCTTTCATTACGAATTCAGTGACTATAATTACTCAAGGTCATTCAAGGTCACGCACAGAGTTCAGTACCGATGTTAAATCTTATACGTTATCTCTGTCCGCGACCTTGTATGACCTTGAGTAATTATAGTCACTGAATTCGTAATGAAAGGGACTATCATTGTATGTGTTTAAAAAAGGGTGGTTCCATTTAAAAAGGTCAAGGTGACTTTGATATATCTAAAAAAAATTACATAAAAACAAAATTTTTTTTGGCTTCGTGTCAGCCCCATTGTACCATTCAACTTTGTCCTCGCCATATTTTACGTATCTTTAGAAACAACAAAGGTATTTGAGGTACAAACGTTAGGTGACTCACCCTGTATATTCCCCCTTGATCAGTTTCGAGTCTCCACGGCACGACGATCAAAGGCAATAAAAATTCTAGTTTTAGGTGACGGTTAGGAACGTTAAGAGAAGAGGATTCGCTGTAGACGACACTTTGCGTAGAACAAGGAGGGAAAAGAAAAGCTTCTGGTCGTCGCGATACATTTCCCGATTAAGCTGTCCCCTTAATATCGTATTAACGATCTGGTCCCGTCCCCTATCGGCCTGGTAAAACAGTGTCCCCTCGTATAGCCGGTCACCATCGCGTCGTAACGTTTAATCCTGTTTCAATGGAGTACACGTGGTTCGATTAAATTTCAGGATAATAGTTTAACTGGCAAGCACCACCAGACAACCGATTTCTTTGCTCTATTTTTCGCTAAATGCAACTGACAACGGTAATCCGTTCCTATTGTCATTACAATAATCGTTATCGCGAACAGCCGTTAAGTTGTCGTACTATATCACGGTTACCGTCGAATGCTCCCCGTAGTTTTATTCCGGCGCGCACGCCCTCTGGTTTCCGACCGCCATTTTACCTCTAACTCCGCGAGTATTTACCGAGGTGCTTTAGACTGAATTACCGTCGATAGTGAAACACTGGACCCGTCGCAGAGACCGTACGGGAAAAACAAAAACTCGGGACGATCACGTGAAAGATCCCCACTTGACAGTCGGAATCCCGTCGAAAGACAAGGGGAAACCAGTGTTCAAGCCTGGCTTACGACCACTTCTTCAACCGATACCTCGACGAAATTTCATTTAACCGGTATTTGCCGTTCTCTCCCGGTTCTCATTCTTTTCTCCTACTTTCCAAGCCAATGCCTCACACTCTCGCACCTCCGCTATCGAAGCAGCTGGTGATTTCGATGGGAGCTACGAGAATTCTTTTGCGGTACAGCCACACCTAACCCAGACCTCTTCTCTCATTATCACTCTTTTGCGATTCCGTGCGAATTCGTTCCTCCCCGGCGCTGTCTGATAGGATGACTTTCAACGACACGGTCCGAGAGCACATCACGCCAACGCTCGATCGGGAACGCCGCACAGAGTGGTATTTGGGCTGAAAACCTGGCCAAAAAACAAAATTGTAAATATTTACATACAGTATAAATGTTACGTGTTGTTAAACTTCAAGATATCTAGAATTAGTATACCGCAAAAAAGTTTTCACAAGTCTTCACATTACAAAAAAATAATGCTCCAAATATAACCCCTTTTGGCTGAACTGGACTTAAGAGGACTATAAATTGTCAAGTTTTCCGTATGCGATGCTATACGAATCAGGTTTTGGTTACCGGAGTTCACTGGTTGAAAAGTTATACACGTGTAAACACGAGCAATTTTAAGCGTTTTTTACAGGTTAGAGCGTTGCCAAATTGGGTATTTGTAGGGTCTACTGTTGAGCGCATGCGCAGGATAGATGGTGGGTATTCAGCGCATATGATAAACATAACATCCAATAGGCGGCGCGGTGTTCTAGCTTCTTCTAAATTCTTGCCAGGTTAGAACACCGCCGCCTATTGGATGTTTGTTTAGCATATGCGCTGAACACCCACCATCTATCCTGCGCATGCGCTCAACAGTAGACCCTACAAATATCCAATTTGGCAACGCTCTAACCTGTAAAAAACGCTTAAAATTGCTCATGTTTACACGTGTATAACTTTTCAACCAGTGAACTCCGGTAACCAAAACCTGATTCGTATAGCATCGCATACGGAAAACTTGACAATTTATAGTCCTCTTAAGTCCAGTTCAGCCAAAAGGGGTTATATTTGGAGCATTATTTTTTTGTAATGTGAAGACTTGTGAAAACTTTTTTGCGGTATACTAATTCTAGATATCCTGAAGTTTAACAACACGTAACATTTATGCTGTGGCGATGAGTGGTATATGTTTAAAAACAATAATATATGCAAAAAAGTCATGGAAATCCAAGAACTTTTAGTCAAGCTTGCAGATAGGTAAAAACACGTACAAAAAAATGTTAATATTGACAAAAATATGATTAATATAATGTACATACCTTGCGTAACAATATCCATCACAAATTTCGCCACAAAGATCACTTACGAAATAAATATTACCACGTGAAACAGATGCGTACGAACGGAATGCTGCGAATAAACAGATACCTATCGAACAAATGCAATGTTCTAAGCGCAGGCACGGATGACTGGATGGGTAATCAATGATAAGGGGTGCACCACGTGATTGCATGTTTATTTATCTATTCTGAGACGCAAACACAACCCTGTATATAAATATTTACAATTTTGATTTTTGGCCAGGTTTTCAGCCCAAATACCACTCTGTGCGCCGGTTGATTCACGTGTTATTTCCTGCGTCGTGAAAAATCCATTTTCCATCCGAGCAGAGCACTCGCCGCCTCGGAGTCGTCTCTTTCGCTTGCGTTTCGCGTTCGGAGACTGTCAGCCGCGTTAGTTTCTTATATCGATCAACTGTGACACACTGCGAACGATATTTGGAACTGGTTTCGTCTTCGGAAAAATAGCTTGTCGAAACGTGTCTCCCCGTCGTATATGCACAGCCATGGACAGCCAGATTTTGGTTAGTGCGAGTAAGAAATCTAAGACGTTGATCGCGAAATTCGAATACAGTATTTCATCGGTAATTGTCCCAAATGTCTCCGACATAATTGTCCCTGTGATATCCCCACTAGTGCGGGGTGTACCCCCTTGAGGTGCCGTGAAGCTCGAGAGGCCTCGGTCGCCGGGGAATATGACACCATGCGGCTCGGGTGTATCGGTGAGACCACACTAGTCCGAATTTCCAACTTCTTTATTATTCATTATTTTTTTATGGGATTTTCACCATCTTATTTATGGCATTTTTCTGATTAAAATAACACTAAACACGATATAATTTGAATTGTATTTAATGGTTTAATTGGCGATAGGTACTGTGATTTTAGGACTTAGATGCAGTGATGGTATATGGTGTCGGTTTTCTCGCGCATGCGCGACGATTTTAGCGTCAGTAAGGTACAAAGTTGGGCTAAAATGGGGTACCTTAGTCACCCCGCACAGTTTCGCAAATTTTTTTTCGATTTTCAAATATGAATCGACAAGTAGCTCCTTCTCCAATACTAGTTGCCATTATGAAATCGAATATATTAACATTAACTTACCAAAATTTCGATGTACGATCGTCTCGTCGTGTCGTCTTGCACTCTTCTGCCCGGTTTCCCACCAATAACAGTTCCCCCCTAATTTCTCCACAAACATAAGACGTACGGTACGTTCCTGCATTTAGCCGCGCATGCGCGAAAAAACCGAGACCATATACCATCACTGCTTAGATGAGGATAGTGTTTACACGCGCTGTCCTTTTCTACGTTCGAACTAACAAGGAGAAGACGCGGTCGTGGGGTCTCAGATTTTCTCGAAACTTTGCATATTGGTAGATTTCGTTCTCCTGTTTATGAAAATGTAGCATTATAGGCGTCGATACTCGACAACTTTTGAGATACGTTAACATTGATGAAGTTAGTGTCTCTTTCACATTATGTTCCTTTTCAATAAAACTTTTATATTTTGTTTCCTATAGATATTATGAGTGCATTTTTCATGTGCAAAATACAATTAATTAAAATAGATAAACTGAACAGAAAAATAAGAAAAAAATGGACAAAGAGGAAAAAAGGGATTTGAACACTTTAAATTGTAAATATCTCAAAAATGATTGAGTATCTACGCCTATAATGCTATATTTTCATAAATAGGAGAACGAAATGTACCAATATGCAAAGTTTCGAGAAAATCTGAGACCCCATGACCGCGTCTTCTCCTTGTAAGTTACAGCAGAGAACCGAGAATTGGCTTATATCGCGGGACTACTGTAATCACTTTTCGTTCCATAACCTCTTTCTACCTTTATCATAACGAGTTTTCCTAAGGTTATTAATTACTGCAGATTTCATGATTTATAAAATGCCAGAAATATAAAAAGAATTTAAAAATATCGATATATATACAAAGACCAACTTAATAAAATTATTATTACTCCTTTCTCCTACATCTGGTAGAGATAATTTTTATTTTACACAAAGATCCGCAGCGTATTGATTACAATATTTTTTGACGTCTCTTTTTATGGATTCGATATGGTCAGATTTTTTTCCCGTTAAAAAATGCTGTAGTGCCTGAAATAGGTTATACTCCGTTGAGAAAATATCTGGAAAATGTTGGTGCAGTAGTAAAATTTCCCAATCGAATTCGCATAATTTTTTTTGCACTTTTTGCTGGAACACGATCAAAACGACTCCGTTCCACGAGCCAACGCGCTATCTATATTTCCAGCTTTCATACCATTTCTATTCTTTTCAAACATGTACTAGTGTGTTTGAGGATATTCAAAATTCCAGACTTCTTTTAAACCGATAAACCATATCTCGTCTCCTAGATTTCGAAATCTGCCTGCGTCTATACTAAATGAACGTCCGGAGCGTGATTGATTTTTAAGTGTTCTTTAGGTAAACGACTAAACCATTTCCTGCGCGCACTGTATGATAATTTCCTCTGTAAAATTCATACAGCGTAGGGCGCTGAAAATGAATTACGCTTTTCACAGATAATATTTTTAATTATTTCTGTGAAATGTTCAAGGTTTATCAGTATCCAATAGACTCACAGAATGAATAAAATATTACAATTTGAAGAGTTAGCTTCGTTTTTCACGGAAAAAATGGCGAAAAAATCGGTTTTTATTTTGTTTAACAACGGCGCAAGAAACCGAAAAATGTGAAAAAATTCATATATGATACTTACAATAATATATCGGTACTGTAAAAATATAAAGTTTGATTATGTCACGTTTACACTGCTCGGTGACCGAGGCAGCTCGAGCTTCGCGGCCCCTCCAGGGATACTCCGCAGTGGAAGGGGTAGGCGAGCTGACATAGATCGCAATGCTCCGTCGCGCTTAAATCGCGGGACTGCTGTATATTTTTCCATGATTCTTAAAAGTATATCTCAAAGAATAATCTAAATAGCAAAGCAATAAACAGTAAAAACTTATGTGAAAATTAACCCTTAGCACTCGAGTAGCGACTCTGAAGCGCCACTAAAAATTGCTGTCATTATTCAAAAAATTTGTTACATTATTAACCCTCTGTCTACCGTAAAAATAACTTTTATTATGCGATAGAAAATTTATACCACAAAACGTAGTAAATATAAAAAAAAACTTTTAGCTTTAAATAATAAAAAATAAGGAAAGTAACAAAGTCATGCAACGACAAGATCCCAAGAATTTTAAAAGTTTAAATAACCGCAGTATCTGCATACAGTCGAGTCCAATGGACCCGCTTGGCAGACAGAGGGTTAAATTTGATTGCATTTAATAAATTAGGAAACATATCTATATTAAATATATATATATATATATATATATATATATATATATATATGCAAATCTTCCAAGTCCGACTCCAAGAATGCATAAATTTTAATAGAGGACATTTGGCGTGTTTAGGTAGTGTCTAGAAAATAGTTCCTTTGTATTATACACAAAATGGCTAATCCTGTACTTTATACTTATACGTGACAGATTAATGAAAAATTTATTCTTTAAAAGATAATTAAATTTTGAAATCATCCCGTTTCATTGCCGGACCCTGAATAAACTTTCAACCGTCGGTTGTTGTATTGGTTATTTACGTTCAAGCAAAACTTCAAATATCATATGAATATCTCAGAAACTGAATAATCTATTTAAATTGATCTTTTTAAAATTTTTTCCAATGCAGTGAATTTCCAATAGGATTGTGGAAAATCGAAACAAAAATGACGTTTATCTTTAAAGGATTAGAAAAAGCATAAAAATTTGTTTGCCTGTTTCGTGAGGTTCACTTCCTCGCATGCAGTTTATATTTGTTTCTCTTATTTAAGAGTTAGTCGTCCAAACAGATTTTTCGAGAGTTGCCTACGGAAGTCAATGTTGACGCTTATAATATTTGAATAAAACTCAAACCTATACAATATTTATACGTGCAAAGGATATATATGTTACCGGCAATGCATACAAGGCAGGCATTCTATAGAATGCCTAAGCAATGTGTGAAATATTAATCGTTTCATACTTTGCCCGAAAACGCGAGGGATTCTATATGCATACTTTGCCTAGGCATTCTATATAATACCTAGTCATTATATGGAATAGCAAATGCTAATTAATTAAAAGACACTCACGGAAAGGCCTCCATTAAAATTACATACACGTGAAAAAAGAAAATATGAAATAAAATACAGAACTTCTTCTCGCAAATATTGTTTTTATCTGAATGGAACCTGTTTTCGGAAGTATAGCCGAAATGTTATTAACGAGAGTATTTTATACTTTGCTGGTTTGTCTTTTGGCATTCTTGCATAGAATGCCTGGGGAATTTGTGAAATATTAATCGTTTCTTACTTTGCCTGAAGACGCCAGGCATTTTGTGAAATGTCTGCCTTCTAAACATTGCTGGTAACATATAATATACAGCCGTCATGGGTACGGTAAGGACCCCTCAAACGCCTGCTTCTCCCACAAACCTCTCTTTCATGCGCGAGGTCTGCGGTCAGTGATGGGAATGTTGGCGCTTTTCAAGCGCATGCGCGAGTTTCGGCAGCACCGGAGCTACGTCCCTAAGTTTGTGGGGTACTATTGGGGCGAAAGTAGTGGGTTTGTTATTATATATTTCGTTTAAAGTTATTTTAGTACCCTTCCCTTCCTTATTCCCAAGATGATGAAAAAGAGTAAGTTATATTATATTGTGCATAGATACATAAATATTATATATTTATATTTATATTATATTATCTATATTTTATTTTATTTTATATATTTTTAATAATAAATAAAATAAATAAATTTTAATATATTTTATTTATATTATATTTATATTATCTATTTATATATTCTATGTAAGTATGTATATATTACATTTTAATACATATACATATAGATATGTATATATATACGTACACATGTTGTACGTTCATTTTTCAAAATCAAATCATAATAAATTTTGCGAAATTAGCGGGGCGACCAAGGTACCCGATTTTCGTGCTTGACTGAGGCTAAAATCGCCGCGCATGCGCGTGAAAAGCGCCAACATTCCCATCGCTGCCTGCGGTTACTCGGTTTCTTGATCGGCGGGGAGAGAGCACACTGCGCCTGCGCAAACAGAGTAGGAAGGGGAAGCAGGCGCGTGAGGGGCCCCTACGCTGGTCACCGCTGCTCTATGATAACGGCGGATGCTGATGTCTTGGGAACGGTGGGTGCTATATGCTTGAATAAAGAAATCTATCGAATCAATCCTCGTGAAAGCATCTTTACAACATCAGTAATTATGAAATACAAAATTTGAAACCGCGGTCATTTTGCGGTGGTAGAATTAGATTAAAAGGGCGATTCGTTGACAGGAAACACCGAAGAAAATTGTGCTGTATCCGGTTATTTAACATAAACGAAAACGTCAGGGAACGGTTATCGTGATTGAAATGGATTTTCATTTCGGCGCAGGCGAACGTTTGAACGAAGTTTAGCAGATTGTTTCAGAAAACAAGATTAATAATCAAACGTGCGTACACTGAAACGGAATTAATTGCCGCGGCTGTTGATCTGATAGCATTGACGCGATAAAAGTATGCGTAACACATTGTACGTATACATTTCATGAATTGTTTCGCTTCGTTCTTTCCAGCTACGATTGGTTTCGTTGGTAAAGTCACTCCCGTTCGGAGACCAACAAATTAATCCAGCTATCCTTGTCGCGTCCTGTGCACACCATTGACATCAAATCGACCCATGAAACGGCACGCACTTTGTGTCCCGTTTCAGCGTTGATTAACACTGCCTTGTGACGCATACGGTTATAATAGGAAATTTATAATCAAATGTGTGCGTGTGTATTATCGCCGGCATAGAATTCAAACTCCAATAAATGCGGCTCACGGGCACATTGGTCGCAGCAGAGATAGGTACGGTGCTGTTGATATACCTGGTAATACGATGACCGTCATTGGACCCGTTAACGAAGCTTGATGTCGCGCTAATAAAGAATTCTGATTGTCACGCCGATTCTCGCGCTGCCCGTGACACAAAGCGCGGCTGCGAGGGTTGCGGATGTCAATAAAGAGCGCGAGAGAGAGAGAGAGAGAGAGAGAGAGAGAGAGAGAGAGAGAGAGAGATGAGATGAGAGCGCGGAAGGTACTGCGGAATTGTCTGATCTTTCGGGGTTTCACCGAATCGCTTTAAAAGGCGCTCATAAAATATTCAATCGAAGGTAGATATAGAAGAAGGAATGTTTAATGACACTCTCGAAACGGAGCTCATCCGAAGGTCCTCTAAAGTTGGATCTATGCAGCCTATAATGAAAATTGTTACCTATTTAACTTCTCTTTGAATTCCTTAATAGCTTAAGTTCGCTTTTTCGCTTGTAGCAATCTGTACGACAAAATAGCATCGTCAGAGAGAGCTGTATTTATTGAGGAAATTGGGGATGAAAGATTCCCTCTCCCTTTGCTTTGTGGAAAGTTCTACTCTCCCGTGTACTAAAGATCACTGAATTACTTGTAATTCTTGTCTTGAACGTAACACACCCATTCAGTTTTGCCACAGCCGAAATTCTGACTTTGATTTTTGCACAGGGTAGACTGACAGTGATGTTTGCACATGATTACCAACCTCTCTTTCATGCGCGAGGTCTGCGCACTGCTCTATGGCAGGCGTGGGCATTTTTGTCAGGGGGTGTCGACTTCTTTGCTAGAAAGTGGTGATTAATTTTATTGTTTTTAACGTGGTATCAACTGCTAAGGTTATTAGCCACGTGGACCTACAGCTTATAAAGGTGGGCTCCGAACCATCTTGGGCAACGCAGTATAATATCACATAGAAGAATTCCCAGAGGTGACGGCGGTGGGATTCGAACTCACGACCACAGTAGTGTTTGTAGTCGCGCGCAACTATCCACTGAGCCACTGCGCGCTTGGATTGGAAAACAAGAATAAATCTAGATGTTAATTTATCTGCAATTACAACGGTCACTGTGTTAAACATATTTATTAACATGTATGCACAGTATTATGTTAGTTATTATGTTATGTTAAATAATGATTTTAAAGAATTAACTCCACCGATGGCCGTTTATCCGTCGAATATTGTACATCAAATATTCTATATAAAACTAATATATCGTAAAATAAACTACGTCATATAATTAAGCAATAATAATAAAAATAAAATTTTATTTGCAAATAAGAAATAATAAGAAATCTATCCCTGGAATCATTTAAATGTCTATTTGGTTTCTGTTTGGTTTAATATCACATCTTAAGTGTTCAATCGTCATTAACACTAGATTTAGGGGGCCCGTCAAAATGGCGGATTCAAAAATTTTTAATTCACGATTATTAAGAGTGTAAGGAGGCATTCGTGAGGAATTATTAAATAGATTTATTTTTTTGTGTACATATTACAATAAAAATCGCGGAAGATCTAAGTAAATACAATTTTATTATTTTTATAAAGCAATGTAAAATAATCAATTTTAGTGCTCCGTAAACCTAGTGTTAAATAAAATAATTGTAAGACAACTTTAGCCTTAAACGGTTGATTTCAATGAGCCAATTAATTCTTCTTTACAAATGAAATGTTATTTAAATGTACAGTATTTCATCGGTAATTGTCCCAAATGTCTCCGACATAATTGTCCCTGAGATATCCCCATTAGTGCGGGGTGCACCCCTTTGAGGGGCCGTGAAGCTCGAGAGGCCTTGGTTGCCGAGAAATATGACACCATGGGGCTCGGGTATATCAATATTATTTGACGTTTCTTTTTATGGATTCGATATGGTCAGATTTTTTTCCCGTTAAAAAATGCTGTAGTGCCTGGAATAGGTTATACTCCGTTGAGAAAATATCTGGAAAATGTTGGTGCGGTAGTAAAATTTCCCAATCGAATTCGCATAATTTTTAATAAAATGATACCAAATATGATATAATTCCGATGATATTTACTTGTATAATAGACAATTAAAAATCGTCGATTACACAAGTCAATATAATCGGAATTATATCATATTTGGTATCATTTTTATTAGAAAAATGCCACAAATATGGCCATCGAAGTCCCATAAAAATAGACCTTTACTATTTGATTGTTTTTTTCGCGGACTTAATTAAAAATCAAAATATATGCGAAACTGATGAGCTATTGTCCACGATTCGAGAACAATATTTAATTAATGGTACAATAATTAATGTAGGCTGTGCATCTGTGCCGCTACAATAATAAAAGTGACTGCGCCAGTTTGGGGCAAACGTTGCAATGAGCTCGAACTGTTCCCTGATCCCAAACTGATCCCTCCTCGCGCCCGAAACTTTAATCGTCGATTACACAAGTAAATATCATCGGAATTATATCATATTTGGTATCATTTTTATTAGAAAAATGCCACAAATATGGTCATCGAAGTCCCATAAAAAAATAATGATTAATAAAGAAGTTGGAAATTCGGATTAGGTATGTTCACATTTCTCGGTGACCGATGCCTCTCAAACAATGATATCCCTCGCGCATAATTGTCCCTCCGCAGACCCGTGTTGTGGACAATTACCGATGAAATACTGTATTATTCATGAAATAAATAAAACTTTGCGTAACAATGCTCGCACGAAACACTCGGTACAAGAAAAGGTCTGATACATGTGAAAAGTGATGCAGCAGTTGCTCGTGGCATCATTATTTCCTGTCGATTATACAGAGGTTAATCGCCGCGTCTAAAGCCGATGAATCGGTCGTTTTGAGCGAGTCGATAAACATAATTAATCTCGGCGAAGTGATCGTCGTATAAAACTTGGCCGGCGCGGTGCGGCGTCGAGGTAACGCGAACTAATTCCATTATACCTGGGCTCCATGAACGACCTATCTCGACGCTTCGAGCACCACTGCTCGTTAGGCAGCGATAACGGGGGCTCGGTTTTCCAAGTTCCGCGGGATTTTCGTCGCCGTCGGGTCGACGCCCGCCCGGGAATGATCAATCTCGGTCTGTCGCGGCGATAGGGCGTGCGAGATTTTCGGCAGGAGCCGGAGGAGGACTACAAAGAACCGGGGTCCGGCTCCATTCAAACCGGTCGATAAATCTTCATCGCGTCGGATGGCAGACTAGAGTCTTCCGGTGGCGAATGAAATTAGGAGGGCGACTTACGAGTTTCGCCATGCCACTCTTCGCCGGAGATTCCCTTTATTTTGGCCCGGGACCGGGAAGGTACGTCACCAATAAGCGGCGGCAGGACTCGAACACACATAGAGACCAGGGAATCGTTTGTTTCACTTTACAGACGTTCCGTGCAGGCCAATGGAGGCTGGGCCAAGATAATGGCGGAGCAAACTCGTCACGCGAACCAGTACAGCTCTCGTAACTGCGAAAAGAGACGGGGAGAGGAAAAGCGGAGAAGAGAAAGAGAGGGAGAGGGAGGAATAGCAGGTGAGAGGGAAAAGCGAGAAAATGGAAGAAAAAGGTCGCGAGCAAGGGAGAGGGTTCACGGAACCGGAGGCAGGCAGGCCATAAAGTGAAAATCCGGAGGTACACCCGTGACTAGTACAAATTTCATCCTCGCGGTAGGAATACCGGAGCTGACTTTGTGGAAATCAATATCGCGAACCGTCGCTGAAAAATCGGATGGACTCTTTTTGTCTCCTCTGGTACGCGTCGGATCGTCGTAGCCACGCATACCGACCAATTAATCGGTGAACAAAATTAACCTCTTAGGCACGGATGAATTTTGCGTGGGGCTGTTTCTCTGTACGGCGGAGTTCAACGAGAGTTACGTGTAAACGATATAACCTATAATGTGTGACGGACAATGCTGTTCTCTACGCGATTACAGTAAATCCTCTATAAACTCATAAAAGCTGTAGCAGATAAACGCAGAAAATATATCCCCTCCACTTTAGTAATCCGATCTCGGCTCGGGTATATCGGTGTGAACCACTACTAATGCGACGCGGAGAGTCGCAGTCGTCGGCACAATCCAAAGAGGGGGATGACCCACTTGGACTCTATCCGATTGGACGCGTCCCGATTGGACGTGTTCCTTTTGGACGCCGTGCCGATTGGACTCGTCGTTCGGACGCCATTGCGGTTGGATTTCTGACATTTGGGCGCCGTGCCTCTTGGATTCGTGACATTTGGGTGCCGTAAATTTTATAATCATTGCTTTTCGGATTCTAAATATGGTGATATTTTATTGTGAAATGTACGGTTAGGTCTGGGTTAGTTCTGGGTTAGTTCTGGGTTAGGTCTGGGTTAGTTCTGTTTGAGGTCTGGGTTATGTCCAACCGGTACGGAGTCCAATCGACATGAAGTCCAAACGGCACGGCGTTAAAACATCACGAGTCCAATCGGCACGTAGTCCAAAAGGAACGCGTCCAATCGGATGGCGTCCAAACGGGGGTGTCCCTCCAAAGACCCGTGCGTCATGACAATGTAACACCAATATTTAAGTTTTTTTTATTATTACTTATTTTTTTATGAAACTTTCGTCGATGTATTCGTGGCATTTTTCTGATTAAAAAAAGACCGAACACGATATGATTTCAACTGTGTAAATACTGTTGTAGTAATTAGTGGTTTAATTGACGATGAACGTTTCGGGCGCAAGGAAGGATAGCGAAAGAAAAAGACGCGGAGAGACGCAGTCGCCGG
The DNA here is from genome assembly GCA_913789915.3 of Sphecodes monilicornis. NCBI lineage: Eukaryota > Metazoa > Arthropoda > Insecta > Hymenoptera > Halictidae > Sphecodes > Sphecodes monilicornis. Next base: position 12,064,225 of record OU565300.1, on the reverse strand, counting down.
CCCAGTTCAAAAACCCGCTCGAGGTCTCGCTTTACACGCGCTGCCCTTCTCTACGTTCGGCTCGGCCTTAGAAGCAAAAAAATAGCTACCCGTCACAGATAAATGCATAACTATACCCCCGAGGCTTATGCGTTTATAGAGGATTGACTGTACATTGGAATGAAGTTTTTGATGATTAAGTTATAATTTTAACTGTAACAATTTACTTTAATAATTAATGGTACAATTGGGTACGATATACAGGGTGTCCCAAAAATGTCTGAGTTCCTTTAAAGGGGAGGTTCCTGAGGCCATTTGAAGCGACATTTTCCTTTGCAAAAATGGCCGTTTCGGCTTTGTTAAGGAGTTATTAACGAAAAACAGGGACCAATCAGAGCGCGACCTAGAGGCGTGTTGGCAGAGACGGCCGCGCGCGACAGAAGTCGAGCGATGGTGATACACTGCGGTCGAAAGCAAGGAACAAACAAGAGAAGAAAATTGTTAAGATTTCATAAAATCCTTCGAGATTCCTTCATAGGCTACTAAAGACTACAACATATTCAAATTTGAACTATCCGACAGAGGACTCGAAAAATTTTCTTCTCTTGTTTGTTCCTTTGTTTTCGACCGCGGTGTATCACCATCGCTCGACTCTGTCGCGCGCGGCCGTCACTGCCAACACGCCTCTAGGTCGCGCTCTGATTGGTCCGTGTTTTTCGTTAATAACTCCTTAACAAAGCCGAAACGGCCATTTTTGCAAAGGAAAATGTCGCTTCAAATGGCCTCAGGAACCTCCCTTTTAAAGGAACTCAGACATTTTTGGGACACCGTGTATTTCACAGGCGTATCAGAAGGTCATTTCATTCAAACGGTGAGCGAGTGAGCTACTAGAGCAGAGATGGGCAATTTTGCCTCAATTGAGGCAAAACCGTCAACACCTTAGCGCCCTCTGTCCCCTTCCAGCAAACGCGGTACAATGGAGCAACGAAGACGCGAGACATCAGCGTACGCATCGAACGTACGTGTTGCATGAAAGAGAGGTTAGTGGGAGAAGCAGGCGTTTGAGGGGATCCTCACGTGCCCACCACTGTACTAGAGTGAGCCACTATAGTGGCGCGTCGTTCAGAAAGATGACATCCGTGAAAACCACTATAGTGGCGCGTCGTGCCTAAAGGTCGGGTTATACACATCCGTCCGATATCGGACGCGTTTTTAGGGTGTTTATACATTTCCATCCGAACTTTGAGGTAACTTGAGAAGCGTTCGATATGTTGTAAAGGAGAGCTATTGATAGTTTACCTAAAGGAGTTGTGGAGCCTATAGAAACCTTTTTTTGAGTTATTAGAGATATATGTCCTCCCAGGCTCGAAGAAAAAGAATCGTTGAGATATCGGATGCCGATTTCCGTTTGTGAACACTCTCATTTAAACCTGGGTAAAAATATTCGGTCTGATCCGAACTTCGGACATGTATAACCCTTAAGAGGTTAAATACCGTAAAAATCTGCCGTTCACCTTGACTCCTGAAACTTTCATCTTGTAGCCCCCCCCCCCCCCCTTTGTATCCCACGCGCTGCTCTCTACTCCGTCTCCTATTTAACCGAATTTCGAGTGATTTTATTACCCGGCAAACGCGAAACCTCGGATCGATACCAATTACCTCGAATTATTTTCATTTTCAAAGAAAGTAGAGCCGCCGTGGTTACGGTCGAACGAGCTACGGAAAGAAATTCGACAGCGGTTGAACGTCCTTCCGACGTCATGGTGAAAAGAAAGGAAGGGCCCGTAATCCTATTGGAGATTTGACTGAAGAATTTTGTCGTGGCACAAAGAACACCGACTACTTGAAATGATAACGCAAGAAGCTTCTCATCCAGCGAGCAACCACTAGGATGAAAGGGTGGAATAATTTGCTTTCGCTTTCGCCGACGCGGCACGGCACAGCAACGGCACGGCAACCACCTTCGAGTAAGACGAATTTCGGGAATGTTCTCACGAGCCCGTCTGCGGCCGGTAATACATTTAAATATCCTTTCCGGAAAAGGTTCTACGTGAACCGACTGCGCTCGAATTCGCAGTGAGATTAAGTATTACCATTCCTCGTCCAGGGTGGAACAAATGACTGGCGTTAGACCGATAAAAATTCATTGCCGGCGTCTTGAGGCCACGCTTTAGCAACGAAATTGGCACACGAACGCGTGAGCTGTTTGCTAATCTGCCCTAACCCCCGTCTCCGGCAGAAATGTTTAAAGCTAGTACGTCGGTAAACGAAAGAATTTCGTAGATGGCGCGCGGAGCTGAATAAAATGGCGTGCTACGTGCCTGTTGAAACTTCGCTCCCCCCCCACTCCCTGCACACAACTGCAAAATAACTCGCACGTACTTTTGCAAAAACTCGTGTGAAAGAACAATTGAGACCGTACGAAGAACGTGGCCCGAAATGAGCAGACGCGTTTCATTTATATTACATCAGTACTAGGTAATTTACGCATTCTTCTCGCTGCCGAACAAGTACGCACCTCCAAATCTCCTTGAACAAAAAATCCTTGTCCAGCGAAAGTCGAATTGTTCCCATCTCGCCAAATAAGGACTAATTCCCCTTGCGAGACGAGGGTTCGCGTTTATCACGCCGCGTCGCGTTGCATTGGTGCGTGAGATTGAAAGGCGACAAATACAACGAGCGAATACTTGGCTCGAATTTCCGTAACAAAACGGAACGCGTAATTTATGAGCGATACAATCATCTTGTCAATCACCGGTGAAAAACCGGATTGCAAAGGTAAGCGGCGTTTCTTTGCGCCGCCGGCTGGGGAACGAAGCTGCGAACGGACAACATTCGCGTCGCAGAAACAGCTCTACCGAATGCTTTCCATTGATTTCCACTTAATTACTAAGAGGTCGACCACAAATACGCGTCACGAAGATACAATCATAAATCTTATTAAGGGGACGGGTAAAAAAGCAAGGAAGAGGTAATCTTCGGACCTCCTTGTTCGCATTTTTCTCGAAGTTACGTCAGCGTAGGAAAAATTAGGGGCAATTATTTACAATGAGGTATACCACCCCCCCTAAATTATGTTATATAGATTTCGACATTTTGAACAACTTTTTCTTTTCCACATATAGAGGGGACGCTTTCAGTTTTCGAGATATTCGCAAAAAACTATTGCTAGTAAGGAGCAACGTCAGCCTGAGCTCCGGCGCGGCGTCTGTTTACTGTCTTTGTCAACACGCTGTGGAGATGAGAGCAAGCAGGGTCTCACTCTGGTCATACATATACAGGGTGTCCCACATAAATGGGAACAGCTAAATATCTGTCGTATTTACAGTCCTATCAGAAAACTTCAGAGGACAAAGTCACACTATAGCAGGGGGCAAATATAATGGTAAAGAAAAAAATTTTTTATGTCGTGTTTTCTTAATGAAATTTCAAGGTCACCGATGTTTTTTTAATGGAATATAGTATATTTTTTTACGATGGCATGATAGACAATAAAAAACTGAATTTAGTGGATACCTCCTTTTTGACCTTGAAATGACCTTGAGCAAGAATAATCATATTGGAGCGGATAAAATGTGGAAGTTTAAAACTTACGTGTTTCAACAAAGATTACGCGTTGTTTACGTCGGATTGACCTTTACAAACCAAAATAAATATTTGAAGTATTTTTTATAGTAAATAGAATCTGTGAATATGCCCCTGTCCTACGTGAACGTACGATCTCTCATCTACATAAGTTCATACATGTACTGTCACGACTCAGTGGACAAACTTATAGATTATAGGTTCGCTATTTACATTAGCCACGTTTATGTGCATTTTTGCATCATATTGTCAAATTTACAATAAATGTAAATTTACATTTATAATGATATGTAAAGGTCAACCCGCCGTAAACAACGCGTAATCTTTGCTGAAACACGTAAATTTTAAACTTCCACATTTTATCCGCTCCAACATGATTATTCTTGCTCAAAGTCATTTCAAGGTCGGAAAGGTGGTATCCACTAAATTCAATTTTTTATTATCTATCATGCTATCGTAAAAGAAATATACTATTCCATTTAAGAAAACATCGGTGACCTTGAAATTTCATTAAAAAACACGACATAAAAAATTTTTTTCTTTACCATTATATTTGCCCCCTGCAATAGTGTCACTTTGTCCTCTCAAGTTATCTGATTCGGCTGTAAATACGACAGATATTTAGGTGTTCCCATGTATGTGGAACACCCTGTATAAGGTGAGCTTTCAATTTTGAAAGACTACTCCTGGATTTTCGTATGCGTGACCATCTCCGCCCTTCCACAACCTAAGAGCAACTCATTCTATTCGCATAATCTTTAAATGATGGTGGAGAGGGCGTTTAGCTCCCAGTCTGTTATGGTCTATTATTTTGAAAAAATCGTGCAGGGCAGATGGGGTCATCGAAGGAGCGCAATATTGCCTTTCTTACGTTTCGCAAATGCGGTTGGTCGTAACAAAATGCAGCGATTTATTTGTGAAAAGAAGTCCTTTTCTGAGATACTGAACAAGGTGACACGTTTAATCGAGTTTACCGCACGACGCGCTTAGACAACGATACCTCTGATTACAGTAAATCCAGGAGCGTTGCTGGATATTATTGTCGGATGTACTACAGACGAGAAACAGTTAAGTCTGACTTTAATTAAATTCTGCTGTTTCGAGCGAAGATTTCGGATTCAGGCTCGTTCCGGGCGATAATTTATTTCACAGCGGCGTACAATGCTGCGCCAAAGATTCCTGCGAAGAAAGTTACGTTTCGGTGGGAATGAATGGTGGCTGATGCGCCGCCGTTCGAAAGCCCAAAAGCAAGCCGTGCCAGCTAGCCGACCGAAACCCAGTTGCAACGACGGGAAATTCCGCGTGAGAAACTTTTCGCGGATAAATAAGATGTACGCGCGAGATGAAAGTTCAACGACGACCGACGAACAGAGATATAGATTCGGTTGATGGCAGAAGCTTGTTCCAGGATCTTGGAATGTTATTTATTAAATAAGAATAAAATAATATAATAGTGTTATCTTAACATATGACAAAATAACCGAAAAGACAATGTGTACACTGCGGATAGCTCGGATGCATTTTCCACTAATTTTACCGCGTGCTACGCATGTTTCTCATCAAACCATCCCGACGCAAGTGCCTCCCCCCCCCCCCCACGCTCGTTCCACATACAGGGTGAGTCCGAAGAAACAGAACACCTAAATATCTTCGTTACTTTTCGTTGTACAAAAACACTTCTTAGGACAAAGTTACACTGTTTGAAGGGCCACATGTAACCGTGCAAGGGAAAAACTTTTCAAGGTCATTTTTTATGAGATTTCAAGGTCATCGATGTTTTTTTAAATGTATTGATATGTCTTCGTTAACGTAATGTTGTAGCTGACAAAATAACGAATTCATCCATGTAGCACAATATGACCTACAAATGACCTTCAATCCAGAAAAATGGAATAAATAAAATTCAACGTGTAAGATTCATTTGCTTCATTTCTGTTACGCAAAATGTTCAAAAATATTCCCTTGCTGGAAGGGGACAGAGGGCGCTACGGTGCGAACGGTTTTGCCTCGATTGAGGCAAAATTGCCCATCGCTGCTCTAGCGGGCCTAGGGCGAAACGCTTCCTTCTCCTTTCCATAATTCATAAAACTTGCCGCTTCATGGCAAAAAATTAGCTATCGAGATATTTTTCAAAATTATCTTTATTGATGCTCAAACGCTTCTCCATTATATTGAATACATTTCAGACAACGCTTGCTCAATATTCACTTTGGTAAGCGTTAATATCAGTTGCCGATACTAAGTACAGTATTTCATCGGTAATTGTCCCAAATGTCTCTGACATAATTGTCCCTTAGATGTCCCCACTAGTGCGGGGGATACCCCCTTGAGGGGCCGTGAAGCTCGAGAGGCCTCGGTCGCCGAGAAATATGACACCATGCGGCTCGGGTATATCGGTGAGACCACACTAATCCGAATTTCCAACTTCTTTATTATTCATTATTTTTTTATGGGACTATGGTCATCGAAGACATGTCATCGTGACATTTGGGTGCGGTAAATTTTATAATCATTGCTTTTCGAATTCTACATGCGGTGATATTTTATTGTGAAATACAGTATTTCATCGGTAATTGTCCCAAATGTCTCCGACATAATTGTCCCTGAGATGTCCCCACTAGTGCGGGGGATACCCCCTTGAGGGGCCGTGAAGCTCGAGAGGCCTCGGTCGCCGAGAAATATGACACCATGCGGCTCGGGTATATCGGTGAGACCACACTAATCCGAATTTCCAACTTCTTCATTATTCATTATTTTTTTATGGGACTACGGTCATCGAAGACATGTCATCGTGACATTTGGGTGCCGTAAATTTTATAATCATTGCTTTTCGAATTCTATATGCGGTGATATTTTATTGTGAAATACAGTATTTCATCGGTAATTGTCCCAAATGTCTCCGACATAATTGTCCCTGAGATATCCCCACTAGTGCAGGGTGTACCCCTTTGAGGGGCCGTGAAGGTCGAGAGGCCTCGGTCGCCGAGAAATATGACACCATGCGGCTCGGGTATATCGGTGAGACCACACTAATCCGAATTTCCAACTTGAAAAATGCCACAAATATGGTCATAGAAGTCCCATAAAAAAATAATGATTAATAAAGAAGTTGGAAATTCGAATTAGGTATGTTTATATTTCTCGGTGACTGAGGCCTCTCGACCTCGGCTGTCCTTCTCTACGTTCGGCAAACCTCAAACAATGATATCCCTCGCGCATAATTGTCCCTGTGCAGACCCATGTTGTGGACAATTATCGATGAAATACTGTACTTTACTACTACGGTACTCTTGGATTCTTCCGTATAAGTATAAGTACCGAATTATTTGAAAATCACGAGAAAGCATTGGATCGCACCCATCACTAGTAAGTAGTCCCACTCCTTCGGGTTGATCGAAAAATTGGAGAAACGTCCACGTGACTCCGGCCATTCATCGAAGATGATAGAATGTGGTTCACAATTAAACCATGGAAAACTGGAAAAGGGTTATTGGCTGAACGAGACCACCGTCCCTCCTTCTAGATGCTAGAGATCCGCGCACTTGCACCGCTGCAGTATAGATTTTGCCACAACGGGGTACATGGAGTACAATTGTCCTATTGTCGATCAGTTCGAAAAGCTTGATGGAAGTTTGCCAATTCTTTCGTCTAATTCATTGGACTCGGCGGCTGTTCCATATAATTCGGTCGGCTCTCTTGACTTCGATCGTTTGGACTGACCAATACTCTCCATTGGGCGCGTGCACTTAATCGGGATTTGAATCGTTCAACCGTTTCCGCGTCGAGATCATGCACTTCGGTTCGCCAATTCTCAGATTTTTTTTTTTGCCGCGATACATAAGTATAAAACCCCGAATCAGCAACCGGAAATTGAAAACCCGGTTATTCGTAATTCGGGGCGCAACAACAACCGCGCAAATTTTCGCGTTGGGGAACTTTTTCTATGGAAATAATTTGCGCACGTGGAAGGGAGCAGATAATTCAACGATGCCGGAGAAACAGAGGCTGATACGGTTCGCGGCCGTCTCTATGGTTGGCAGGAAAAAAGAGTGGAAAACAAAGAAACGAGAACACTTCCGCGCAGTGCGCCGGGACAGGTCGGGTCGGGGCCGGGCCAGGCCAAGCGTTATCTTTCCTATTCTCGATTCATTTACAGAACAACAGCCGGAATCAGTGCGCTTCCTTCGGCATCGCTGGAGCCCGCGTTCCTTGCGAAACGATATTATTAAATAAAACGTCCGGTAATAAGTTCTCGTTACTGCTGCTTTATCGTGGACGACATCGCTCGGCGTGCGATTCAACGAAGCAGCGCGAGAGGAGCACGCACCTAGCTGGAGCTGATTAACCTATCGTGAAAACGGGGGTGTCCCACTTGGACGCCATCCGATTGGACGCGTTCCTCTTGGACGCCGTGCCGATTGGACTCGTCGTTTGGACACCATGCCGTTTGGATTTGTGACATTTGGACGCCGTGCTGTTTGGATTCGTGACATTTGGTTGCCATAAATTTTATAATCATTGCTTTTCCAATTCTACATATGGTGATATTTTATTGTGAAATATATGGTTAGTTCTGGGTTAGGTCTGGGTTAGTTCTGAGTTAGTTCTGGGTTAGGTTCACCGAAGTACAGCTACACAGGAGTTCCGGTGAAGAAAAGAAAATCCACCTGTCCTATGGGAAAGGAGTCTAGTGTAGGGAGGAATTTTAGAGGGTGGTCTAGGTTGTGCAACCTAGGAATCCCTCACGGCCCCCGGATAGCATTACGTCCGGAGGTTTGTGCGTAAATGCATTTAACCTCCCTGCACTCTAAACAATAAAAAAAAAAGGTCTGGGTTAGGTCCAACCGGTACGGAGTCCAAGCGGCACGGCGTTAAAACGACACGAGTCCAATCGGCACGGAGTCCAAAAGGAACGCGTCCAATCGCATGGCAAGGTCCGGGACCAGGTAATAGGAGGGGGGCAACCTCTTCCCTCGGTTGCAAATGTGGGAAGGGGTTAGTGGGTGGCGTTGCACCGGTGCAAACCCACCTACCGGTTAGGGAAGGGGGTCGGTCCTTAGGATTTGAGTTAGAACTCCCCTAAGCAGGACCGGCCTTATCGGAAGTCTGATGCGTCCTTCCCCGCCGGCGAGGTGGGGGGAAAGACGTATCCGGGAGTCGTCGGACAGGAGGGCCTGTTACCCAAATGTTCAACGAGCGGCTCCGGGGCGGGGGGACACGGTGTCTGTCGTCACCGAGTCCCAAATAGGTTGGCCGGAGGGGAGCTTCTCTCCCCTCCCATGTGTGCATGATAGGGCGGTCCATTCCGGTAGCAATGCAATATGCAGATCCCGGAATGGACCTTAAAAGCCCAGGGCGCGGCAGAGTGTGGGGTTTAGTTGGTAGGCCAGACCTTTGGGTCAGGAGAGCCCAACATAACCCTCTCGCCTCTACAGGCGAGGGGAGAGAGTATCCATAAGGCGGATTCCCCACATTTCAAAAAAAAAAAAGGTCTGGGTTAGGTCTGGGTTAGGTCTGGGTTAGGTCTGGGTTAGGTCCAACCTGTACGGAGTCCAATCGGCCGGGAGTCCAAAAGGAACGCGTCCAATCGGATGGCGTCCAAACGGGGATGTCCCGTGAAAACCGAGCACGGTTACGATCGCGCGACGCACCTAGTCTTGCACTGCTCCTGGTTCTGGTTTATACTTTACTTTATATACATAAAGATGGCGTTGGAGAGCCTCAGCTCTATTTGCTCAATACAAACTTGTCCTTATACAGGGTGAGACGTTTAAAACAGGACACCTGAATAACTCGCTTGTTTTTGGAGATTGAAGAAAATGCCTCGGACCAAACTCATTTGGTATCGAAGAACTTATAATCTGATGCTCCATTTTTGTTGGTAGGTGGAAGCGTTAAGGAGATATGAAGATTAACTCTGTTTTTTTTTTGAATGGAACAGTAGGTTTTTTTTACTTACATTCTGATATAGTATTTCAAGACGAATACAATGACCTATTATTAAGATCATGCAAGGTCACTCAAGGTCAACTGCAAGAGAAAATAAATTGTGTCTCTTTCCTTATATCTCTTATCATCGGTTAACAGTTATTTCTAACCTTAAATACTATTATTACGGAACAACAATAAAAAAACACGAGTAATTGAAAATAGAGAATGAAACGGGACGGGCATAACATTAACATGCGCGGCTCCTCATTTCTCCAGTCGAGTGGAGTCGCAGCGTAATGGACGCGCAATTTTCAATCAGCCCCGGCATTACACCTTCCAACAGTGGACAAGCGGCGAGAGGAATTCAAGAAACGTGATCGAAGACCACGATGAAACTCGAACGAGGACTCGGAGAATCCGCAGGACACAACACATACACGAGAAACTAGATCGCGAACCGTTGCTTTCCCCGTGAAGACACGCGAACGCAGCGATTACCAGGATCGATTAATTTCTTGGAGGCAGGAAAAATGACTACCATCGAGGCCAAGATTTCAGGCCGATGTAGTAATTTATACCGCGAGCGAACCCGTCTAATACTGCTTATTAGCTCATCTCGAAGCGATACGCACTCGCTGCACCACTCTCCAATGATTGCCCAGTTCCGTGTGTTATTTGGTTTATTACACGGTCGTCTTTTTCGGTCCGGTGTACTTTACCACCGAGCATCGTCCCATTTATCGACATTTTTCGCCGTCCATTTGCTCCTTTTCTCAGGATTAAAAACACAGGCTGCCCGTGGATGTGTCAACGTTTAAGGATAGAAACGTCGGATGATAAGAAAAGTACTTTCCCGCCGGGAAGGAGTAATTATACCGATGGGAGGACTGTCGCGTCATTTACCATTAACCTTGAAAGAAAGCACACAAATTGAACCGTCTACTTTCCCGACGCATTAGATAAATTTGCTTCCTCAAAGCCAGGTGGAAACATTCAATGGCGGGCTGAGAATCATATTGGTTTGAGTCTAAATTCTGAAGATTTGAGGTTATGTTATTTTTCGAAAGGCATCATTTATTAACTGGCAGCGTTAATTCGTGTTCATTCTTTTCATTCTTTCTGACGAATATATTTGATTATATATCTGACGCATACTTTATTAAATTATGTGTAGTTTTTCTGAACACTTTCAGCGCCCACTCCACAATCATAAAAATTACACAAAATCAAAGCAATATATTTAATAAAACAAAAACTAAGAAGTTTAGTTTTGTGATATTAATTACTGTTTCAAACCTCTTCTATTCCTCAGATCGTAAGGAAGTTTTGTACACTCAATCTACCAACGTAAAAATTAATTTTCAATTCTGTATAAATAATTCCGTCACCCAGATATGGGTGACATGGCGCTGAACGTGTTAATAGAGGATATACGGTGTTACAAAAATTGTGGTAGGGGTACGCCCCAGATAGCACCGTACGTCCATTGGACCTCCGTTTTACGTCCGATACGTCCAATGTCCGTCGTGCACGTCCGTGGGACGTCCCTCGGACATAAATTTCGGACGTCCCATGGACATCCGTTTTTTACGTCTGTGGGACGTCCCTCGGACATCAATTTCGGACGTCCCATGGACACCCGTTGTTTACGTCCGTGGGACATCACTCGGGCATAAATTTCGGACGTCCCATAGTCATCCGTTGTTTACGTCCGTGGGACATCCCTCGGACATCAATTTCGGACGTCCCATGGACTTCCGTCTTTACGTCCGCGGGACATCCCTCGGACATCAATTTCGGACGTCCCATGGACATCCATTTTTTACGTCCTAGGGACATCCCTCGGACATAAATTTCGGACGTCCCATGGACACCCGTTGTTTACGTCCGTGGGACATCACTCGGGCATAAATTTCGGACGTCCCATAGTCATCCGTTGTTTACGTCCGTGGGACATCCCTCGGACATCAATTTCGGACGTCCCATGGACATCCATTTTTTACGTCCGAGGGACATCCCTCGGACATAAATTTCGGACGTCCCATGGACATCCGTTTTTTACGTCCGTGGGACATCCCTCCTATGTACGTACTGGGATGTAACTGGGACCTCTGTCGGACATACCTGGGACATAAATCGGACATATCTCGGACATATCGTACGTCCCTGGGACGTACATATGCCCGGTACGAACGTACATTGGACGTACATTGGACGTCCGAGTGCTATCTGGGGCAGATGTCGAAACCAGAGGTGATGTACATTGTGAAACGCACAATTACGGATTATGATGCTCTTTGTATTGTTTCCGGAATAATGGCAGCACAAACACTAATTATACGGTTCACTGTGTCTTTTGGAGTTGTAGATCGCTGTTGGTAAACTTCTTTCTTTAGTTTTGTGCAAAGAAAGAGATCTAACGGAGTTGAAGCAGAGCGTTGGGTAATTTACGAACCAACAAAGTGGGTAATTTGTGATACGAACATTTGTCAGAACATTAAAAACAATGGAGATGATTTGTTGGCCTCCTCCAGCTAGGGCACTCTGTATAATTATGTTAAATGAATATTACTTTAAAACGCTTCTTTCACGAAATACAAGAAAAGATATTCAAAGTTTGGACTCCGTACAATGATATTATAACCAGAATTACATTAGTCTGGGAATTAATTGGTGAAAATAATATAAAGTTATTTTTATTGTAGACATCACTATGCGGAGAATATTTCTAAGAATTTTAAAGTTCTTAATTTATTTTATGATATTATCGTAAGAAAATTCTAAATAATTTTCCACCATTCCTTTAATTATGAAACTATGGTTGCTTTCTTACTTTTACAATGCACTTCGAATAAATCTATCCTTTGATGTTTCTGCGACGCTCATTATTATATCTTTATTACCCAGCTCTCGAACAAACGCAGTTGAGAGCAGAATAGATTGTCTGTGATGGATCAAAGTGAAAAGCATTGTTTATTTTGGAGCACAATCTAAAATTAAAACTAGAGATATATGAATATGAAAGAAAATCAGAGAAGAAGAAACCGACAGCTACATGTACCAAATAATTGAAAAATTTTAGAAACTAAAAAAAATATTCTGCATTTTTCTGCATTTATCTCCAGGTTTGACCTTGAATGATCTTGAGTCATAGGTAATTGAACTTATCTTAAAACGCACTATTTGATGGTGGATAAAAAACAGATAATTACATTTAAAAACAGAAAGTTGACCTTCGCCTCATCTTGGAGTGTCCACCGGGAAAAATAAAAGTCCCCCTCGGTACTGAACAACTTTCATCTGAAACATTTTTGCGCATAATCAATAGTTTTGCATATATTCGTCTGTAACGCTTTATAATTAATATAATTGAAAACCAACTGATCGTAATTGTCACATACATTTAGGAACTCGAACTTTAAAATAACTTACTCGTACTAGCAAGATGTCATCCGAAAGATTGATTTATTAGCAAACTTCTCTGCTGACCTTTTGTGAAAAATAAAAATGTTCCGAGTCCATTATAGGAAACCGAAATGAAAGAAAAATGAATTTTTTTCCGTGTAACACATTCGTTCGGCTATAAATAGATCTTCTAATATTATCTGCTCGCTGTAAAACATGACTTTTCCAGATTGATCTCGACGATCAAATTTGCGGGCTTTATACCAAATAAGTAACTTAACTTTCCGCTACGAATAAGCAGCCCGGCGTGTCGGAGAAGAATGGCTCCTGGACAAAAGTGTCCGTAGTTCGTGCGTGACAATGTCGTTGCACGTGTTCTTGGATGCGGCACTTATGATCGAGCCGGGAGTGCGCCTGCTGTTTTCATCTTTCGCAAGAGCGCGGCGAACGAGCTGCTACAGTTTGTAATACATCGAGCTAATGCCTCAGACAACAGGACCGTGACGCATCGCGGTGAGTGCTCGACCCTGGTCGGTTGTATCCTGCGTAACCAGATCACGACAAAGGGAAGAGTATGTTCCCGGTCGATCGGAGGAGAGCGGGCCGGCGTCGGCAGAACAAGGAAGCGCGCAAGGAGCAGGAATAGCTTAGGCAAGAAGTACAATGCCGCCTCGAGGTAAGCAGGTGCGCAACATCCTATCGCCTCCGCTGAACCTCTGTTCCTTGAACAGTCTAACTATCCCTGTCCGCTGCGTACCATCTCCCATAAGCGTCTCCTTCTCACGGCGATCTCTACCAGCCAGGTCCCTTCTTTCTCTCACCTCCTCTGCTCCTGCGCACGATTCCGCCAGCACCTGACCCAGCCTCTCCATACTCTCCATGTGTTTACGCAACACGGGGAACAGGATCGATCGCGATCAGCGAAAACGCTGCACACCGCCTAAAGGTCGGGTTATACACATCCATCCGATATCGGACGCGTTTTTAGGGTCTTTATACATTTCCGTCCGAACTTTGAGGTAACTTGTGATGCGTTCGAGATGTTGTTAAGGAGAGCTACCGATAGCTTACCTAAAGGAGTTGTGGAGCCCATAGAAACCTTTTTTGTGCCACGCACAACAAGGAGCCGTCACGAATATACCACAATATACTCGAATATAGTAGAATATACTAGAATATACCAGAATATACTAGAATATACTAGAATATACGAGAATATAATAGAATATACTAGAATATACTAGAATATACTGAAATATACTGAAATATATTAGAATATATTAGAATATACCAGAATATACTAGAATATACTAGAATATACTAGAACATACTAGAATATACTAAAATATACCAGAATATAATAGAATATACTAGAATATACTAGAATATACTAGAATATACTACAATATAGAAGAATATTGTAGAATATACTAGAATATACCAGAATATAATAGAATATACTAGAATATACTAGAATATACTAGAATATACTAGAATATACTAGAATATAGTAGAATATTGTAGAATATACTAGAATATACTAGAATATAATAGAATATACGAGAATATACCATAATATACTAGCATATACTAGAATATACTGAAATATACTGAAATATACTAGAATATACTAGAATATACTAGAATATACTGAAATATACTGAAATATACTAGAATATACTAGAATATACTAGAATATACTAGAATATACTGAAATATACTGAAATATACTAGAATATACTAGAATATACTAGAATATACCATAATATACTAGAATATACTAGAATATACTGAAATATACTGAAATATATTAGAATATACCAAAATATACTAGAATATACTAGAACATACTAGAATATACTAAAATATACCAGAATATAATAGAATATACTAGAATATACTAGAATATACTAGAATATACTAGAATATACTAGAATATACTAGAATATACTAGAATATACTAGAATATAATAGAATATACTACAATATAGTAGAATATACTAGAATATACTAGAGTATACCATAATATACCATAATATACTAGAATATACTAGAATATACTAGAATATACTGAAATATACTGAAATATATTAGAATATACCAGAATATACTAGAATATACTAGAATATACTAGAATATACTAGAACATACTAAAATATACTAAAATATACCAGAATATAATAGAATATACTAGAATATACTAGAATATACTACAATATAGTAGAATATACTAGAATATACTAGAATATAATAGAATATACGAGAATATACCATAATATACTAGAATATACTAGAATATACTGAAATATACTGAAATATATTAGAATATACCAAAATATACTAGAATATACTAGAACATACTAGAATATACTAAAATATACCAGAATATAATAGAATATACTAGAATATACTAGAATATACTAGAATATACTAGAATATACTAGAATATACTACAATATAGTAGAATATTGTAGAATATACGAGAATATACCATAATATACTAGAATATACTAGAATATACTGAAATATACTGAAATATACTAGAATATACTAGAATATAGTAGAATATACTAGAATATACTGAAATATACTGAAATATAGTAGAATATACTAGAATATACTGAAATATACTGAAATATACTAGAATATACTAGAATATACTAGCATGTACTACAATGTAGTAGAATATACTAGAGTATAAGGAGATAATATGGCCTCCCAGATTCGAAGAAGAAGAATCGTTGAGAAGTCGGGCGCCGATTTCCGATTGCGAACACTCTCATTTAAACCTGTGTAACAAAATTCGGTCTGATCCGAACTTCGGACATGCATAACCCGACGTTAACTCGAATAGAGAAGAATGTAAATTGCGGTCGCCGACGTAGAAAATAACCGAGTTGTTTACTGCGGGTCTAAACACTGTCTGCGGCGGTCGCAAGGTCTAATTTCTAGTCGGTCGTCCTTGCAGTACCGCATTACCTGTCCTCGGGGGCGTGACACATCGCTCAGAGGATCACATCGCGGAGAAGTCATCAATAATGAAATTACACGAGTCAAACTCGGTGATTCTTCTTCTGATGAGCTTGTCGGGACTCCTGCGAGTGTAATAGAACTGTCTAATAAATTATTGTTTATTTTATGTTCCCACAACCAGTAAGCGATTCTTATAGACTTCGATGGTGCGGTATTCCTGTCTTACATCGCTTACGTTAACTACGTAATAATTAATTGTTTATAGCCCATACATGTCATATTCCCTGCCTCCACATACTTACCTCCAGAGCTGAGCACAATATAAATACTTGTATCACAGAGAATTTAAACAATATAGAAGAATTAAAAATCAGAGACCCAACCTCCTTCCCCCATCACCCTCCCGGTCTCCACGGGTCTATAGACTACGCAAAGTAGACTAATTACGGGGGTACAATAGTGTATATATGTTAATCTACAGGCAGGTATGTGCATTTCTACGCGACAGCACGTACGCAAAATTGATTTACGAGATGACGCAGGTGTTCTGTAATTATTGCCGTTTAATAGAGGTTTACCCCGATTAGTTAAAAGCTGATTGTCCCTTGTTAAGTGCGCCGATTAAACGATGAGAATCGTGAATTATCGGGCAGCTCTCGAAGCAGACGCTTGTCCCATACCTCGGAGACAAGCGTCTCAGAATTCGGGGTCCAACCGACGGTCCCAGATTCCCTTGAAACAGGTCGCACAGGTGTTCATAATTGCCTTTCTTTTTCAAGGCTAGCCATTCTAAGGCTACACTTCCAAGAGAATTATAAACGTGGTTTGGAACCCTACAGTCTGTTCAGACGTTTTATTAGCACGAGATTCGCGAGACTTAACTTTAATCACCGTCCACAGCAGATTTAACGATCGCTATTCGGAGAACGAGCGAAGAAGTCGTACGCAATTATAGCAAAATGGCTATGATGACGCAGCGAAAATAAACATAAGCCGACGGTATCACGACCAATGGATTGGACGAACAAAAATTGACGTGGTAAAAAATGATCTTTAGGATCGTTTTGGTTAGAATTTGTACCGAGATCGTGTAACTTCTAAGTTCTGACCGATTCTGAAGCGATTTTCAACGTTCTTGAATCGATTCTGGAATATTCGATTTTGAAACGAATCGATTTTTTTAGAGGGGGGGGGGCAAAAGTTAACCCTTTGCACTTGAAGCTATTTTAATTCCAAATTCAATATATGTCTGTCAACCTAGAAAATTTGGTGATTATTTATAAGTTTGTCCTCCACACTGATTTCGATGACCTTGAAATATGTTGTCAAGGTCATCATTCTGAACAACTTTTCCTTATACATATTACCGCCACTCGGTCTTAGTTATCGAGATATTTGCAAAAATTTAGGTCACGAGTACACTTCATTTGGTAATTACACTCCGCCCCCTCCCACGACCTAACCACAACTCACTCTATTCGCATAATCTTTGCATTGTAGCTGTCATCCAAAGTTTGAACTAGTAACACGTACAAAAGACTGGATGACATCTACAATGCAAAGATTATGCGAATAGAGTGAGTTGTTGTTAGGTCGTGGGAAGGAGGGGGACCTTGACAACATATTTGAAGGTCATCAAAATCGGTGAGAAGTGCAACCTTCTAAATAATTACCGAAAATTTTTATTCTATGTATCTTTTTTACATTGTGCACCTAAAATTAAACCTGTTTTCTCATGCAACAGTTGAACTTTTGGAAATTTATAGAATATTTACAAATTTAGTCGTATAAAAACTATTTTGACCAATGGTATTTTTACTGGTGTCTCAGAGTCACCATTCGAGCGCAAAGGATTAAATTATCTATCACCAAGTGTCGTGGCTGTCCAATATGTACCCGTTTTAGAAACGTCTGGCTCATCAGAGAGATTATTCTCAAGAGCCAGGAATATTATGGTTGACGAACGAAATCGTGTATCACCGGGCCATTTACAACATTTACTCTTCCTAAATTCATTGCTTTTAAATGAATGGTTAATAAACGATGATTAATGAATACTTAAATTATTGTTAATTCTTGCTTCGTCCAAGTCCTAAATAAATAAGTGAATATATCAATCTAATTCAAACATTTATATACAGGGTGTCCCAAAATTTCTGTTATACGGCATATCTCTTTCTCCATCGTATTTAGACAAAAATACTTCCAATGAAATTTGTATGGTTTTCAAAGCTCTATAGAAAGGTGCATTTTTCTTATTTGACGTGTTGAAGGTCATTTTAAGGTCAAGTTCACTTTTTTAAATGAAAACATAATTTTTTTATTACACCAACTTAATCTATGCGCAAAAACAAATAAGTTTTATTCGAAAGGTTTTTTTTTAATTCGGCAACAACTTTTTAATTTATTCAATTATAAAAACATAAATAGTAGTCTAATGGTGTCAAATCTTCTTCTTGTGTCATTATCGTTGAATTACTTAAAAACGTGTTGCCAAATTAAAAAAACGTTTCTAATAAAATTTACTTGTTTTTTCTCATAGAATAAGTGGTGTAATAAAAAAAATTGTTTCCATTTAAAAAAATGAACTTGACCTTAAAATGACCTTCAACGCGTTAAATAAAATATTTAAAACGTGCACTTTTCTATGCAGCTTTGAAAACCATACAAATTTCAATGGAAGTATTATTTTTCTAAATACGATGGACAAAGAGGTATTCCGTGTAACAGAAATTTTACAACTATACAAGTTCTACCACTTAATAGTAAGTTACTTTTCCATTGAACAACTTAATTTCGTAAAGCAATGTATTTTAGACCCGATTTACATTAATCGGATTCCGCGATATGGAATATGCCATACAGATTACGTATGGACAGAAATGGTATTTCGATCGATGTCTTTATAAATTGACTTTCAAACAATCGATTTTCGAGGTTCGATTTTCTATCGAATCGATTTATGTCGCTGCGATTCATAATCGATTTCTACGCAAGAATTTCCCATAATGTCTTCTCGAATCGAGGGATTAAGAACGATTGAATTATCGATACGGCGCAGTAACTCGAGACAAACAGAACGGGAGATCAGGCTTCAATTGGGATCGTTAACGAGTCATTAACGCATGTACATGCATACATAGTGCGGATACGGGTACAGGAAACGTCGTAACTGCATATATTCGCTCCCCGGAAGCAATCCACCGAGTTACGATATAGGAGAGGCAAGCCGCAGAATTAAAGTTCCCGCAGTTTCGTGAACGACCAATAGACGAGCTTATAAAGAGGGATTCTCGCGGAGAACCGGGACTACGGCGTACTCGCTCCTATCTATTAAATTTACGTCCGCCCGTAAAGATATCGGAATTTATTATTCCTAAAATCAGAAGCACGGTGTTGGCCGTGTCCAATATTCCTGCTGTCCTAATTTATTTTCGCGTGATTCCACGGACTACATTAATTTCCCAGCGCCGTTTGCCACCAACCCCCGTCTCCTGGTCCTACCACCGGTTCTGTTTTCTACCAGCTCACTAAATCCCTCGGGCGAATTCCTTAATCAAAGGAACGGTGTTCGTTCGCGAGCAATTCACAACCGTGAGAACTTAATCATGCTGCTTCTCAACAGGGTGGCAAAGAAGAGAAACGGTTCGTAAAACGGGTCGCAAATAATCGAGTACGGCCGCTTCCCGAAAGAAGGGAAATAATGTGCATCGTCGTTCGTAATAACTATTTAACTCGCTACAATCGCTCCATGCCGGTAATACCCGGCTGTTCGGACGGAGATGATGGGTGTCTCTGTGCCCAACAAGCGTCTCGCAGCTACAACTTTCAAAACTATTTCATTCTCACCTGCTGGACATGAATAATGCTCGTTAAAAATTTGATTAAACTCGACGACGATAACTTGAATAATAACCTCCCTAAGATCTGTTTCGTGAAACACCGTGACAGTGGCTATGGGAAATGTTCCTTATTTCAACAAGCACAACAAAAGCATACAAATTGATAACAGTGCCAGTGTTTGTTACTTTCGTACTTCTGCTAGTTTTTTAAGTTTTAGGAACGAATTGCCATTATTAATACAGTATTTAATCGATAATTGTCCACAACACGGGTCTGCGGGGGGACAATTATGCGCGAGGGATATCATTGTTTGAGGTTTGCCGAACGTAGAGAAGGACAGCCGAGCTCGAGAGGCCTCGGTCGCCGAGAAATATAAACATACCTAATCCGAATTTCCAACTTCTTTATTATTCATTATTTTTTTATGGGACTTCAATGACCATATTTGTGGCATTTTTCAAGTTGGAAATTCGGATTAGTGTGGTCTCACCGATATACCCGAGCCGCATGGTGTCATATTTCTCGCCGGCCGAGGCCTCTCGACCTTCACGGCCCCTCAAAGGGGTACACCCTGCACTAGTGGGGATATCTCAGGGACAATTATGTCGGAGACATTTGGGACAATTACCGATGAAATACTGTATTTCACAATAAAATATCACCGTATGTAGAATTCGAAAAGCAATGATTATAAAATTGACGGCACCCAAATGTCACGATGACATGTCTTCGATGACCGTAGTCCCATAAAAAAATAATGAATAATAAAGAAGTTGGAAATTCGGATTAGTGTGGTCTCACCGATATACCCGAGCCGCATGGTGTCATACTTCTCGGCGACCGAGGCCTCTCGAGCTTCATGGCCCCTCAAGGGGGTACACCGTGCACTAGTGGGGATATCTCAGGGACAATTATATCGGAGACATTTGGGACAATTACCGATGAAATACTGTATTTCATAATAAAATATCACCGTATGTAGAATTCGAAAAGCAATGATTATAAAATTGACGGCACCCAAATGTCACGATGACATGTCTTCGATGACCGTAGTCCCATAAAAAAATAATGAATAATAAAGAAGTTGGAAATTCGGATTAGTGTGGTCTCACCGATATACCCGAGCCGCATGGTGTCATACTTCTCGGCGACCGAGGCCTCTCGAGCTTCATGGCCCCTCAAGGGGGTACACCCTGCACTAGTGAGGATATCTCAGGGACAATTATGTCGGAGACATTTGGGACAATTACCGATGAAATACTGTATTTCACAATAAAATATCACCGTATGTAGAATTCGAAAAGCAATGATTATAAAATTGACGGCACCCAAATGTCACGATGACATGTCTTCGATGACCGTAGTCCCATACAAAAATAATGAATAATAAAGAAGTTGGAAATTCGGATTAGTGTGGTCTCACCGATATACCCGAGCCGCATGGTGTCATACTTCTCGGCGACCGAGGCCTCTCGAGCTTCATGGCCCCTCAAGGGGGTACACCGTGCACTAGTGGGGATATCTCAGGGACAATTATGTCGGAGACATTTGGGACAATTACCGATGAACTAGTCCGAGTTACATCTGTTTTGGCTTAACAACTAAATTGCAAGTATACTAAAAATTCTCCGTCGCTAGGTCGTAAATCGAACTGTTTTCGAAGCCTCAACAATTGTGTTTTCCCGTGTTCTTCTTCCTTCTCTCATCAGACTGAACATACTATCAGCGTCGTCATAGCGAAACGCGCAGGTGGACGAAAATATTTAAAATAGAAATCCGCCGAAGCGGGAGGACTTCGTGCGGAGGGAATTGAAGCGACAAAGCTTTATAGACGCGATCAATATAAAGAAGGTGTCAAGATCACAGTCAGCTGGGTTCCCATGCGAGTACAAAAATGTATGGGCGTCGATAAGCAGCGGATGAGTTCCTACAGTTTCTCCGGTTTCCTCTTTGCCGTCGTTACACCTGCGAACATGCTTCACGCGACACCGCTGCCGCGAACTACTTCGCCTGGAAAAATGTTCTCTACGATATCTCTCCCACGATCGTCAGACACCAGTTTTTATCGTTCCCGTGGCTCGATACCTATCCTCTGTGCCTGCAAGGACGACCTATCTACAATTTGCATTCCAATGTCTGTCATCGAACATTTCGAATAGCCGTCTAACGTTCCCGTAGTTTTTCGCGAGCCGCGCATCCGTCGATCCGTCGACATCCGCGCCGGATACCTGAAATTGGAAACCATCATTACTGAATTGTCGAAGTGTAGGTACGTATCTGTCTGCGCACGCGCGTGTGTGTGTGTGTGTGTGTGTGGAGCTTGCGATAATCCGATTGTACCATCTATACTTGATGCGGATACTACAGGGTGTCCCACATAAATGGGAACACCTAAATATCTGCCGTATTTACAGTCCTATCAGAAAACTTCAGAGGACAAAGTAACACTATTGCATTTATTATGATATGTAAAGGTCAACCCCACATTTTATCCGCTCCAACATGATTATTCTTGCTCAAGGTCATCTCAAGGTCAAAGAGGTGGTATCCACTAAATTCAGTTTTTTAATGTCTATCATGTTATCGTAAAAAAATATACTATTCCATTTAAAAAAACATCGGTAACCTTGAAATTTCATTAAGAAAACACGACATAAAAAATTTTTTTGTTTACCATTATATTTGCCCCCTGTAATAGTGTCACTTTGTCCTCTGAAGTTTTCTGATAGGACTGTAAATTCGACGGATATTTAGGTTGTTTTCAAACAAATGTAACGAGGAAAAACGTTGGAGAATGACAAATAGCAAATGCACTTGCAGACAGACAAATATTTTGAACACACTCTAAATTACTATTCGGATTAGTGCGGTCTCACCGATATACCCGAGCCGCATGGTGTCATATTTCTCGGCGACCGAGGCCTCTCGAGCTTCACGGCCCCTCAAGGGGGTACACCCTGCACTAGTGGGGATATCTCAGGGACAATTATGTCGGAGACATTTGGGACAATTACCGATGAAATACTGTATTTTGCGGTCGATCCGTAGTCTGGGAATGGAAGATAACGATACGATCGTAGGAACGCGTAACTAACACGATCGGGAAAGTGATTGTCGTTGTTATCGCCAATCGGACAGATTAAACATAGCGCTGCATTGCAATAGATTTATTTCGATAGATAAAAACGAAAACACATCGAGATATTTGGACACGGGTAGACTGGTGGCGCGATTTTTTTCATTTTTGAATGACGCGAGCAAATGATTTCAGCGAATGGATGGGAAGAGGGTGGGCTGGCGAGCTGTCGCGCTGTCACGAAGTCAACGTAAACTGGTTGTGTTGCAAATAACGGGAATCGCGTAATTGACCAGGCGAAGTAGAAATTTTCGCATATGTAATTCCATTTGCCGGGCGCCAGCATGAAAAAATGTACGTTACTCTTTGTCAACGACCCAATGAACGTTCACCAATGGCATCGGGCGTCATTTGATGGACGGTGTGTCTATAAAACAACGCGTTGGTCATGCCCCGAGCCATTCACAAATAAACTGATCGTCAACAAACACGGACGCTACACCACACATATTTCGCATAACGAGTTGACCCAAGCAAAAATCTCTGGCACGGTGGGCGCACTTCTCGTTCTTTCGTTTCTCCTCTTTTTATTTTAATATCCCCATAACTTTGCGGCCGCGTATAATTTTACGCGCGAAAACAACGCGCGATATCCTCCCGAAATTAGTTTTTGCTCGAACAGCGAACAAGGAAAGCTCGCGCCACCATCGTGAGCAGAAAACGGGATTTTATTTCTGGCCGTCGCAGTCTCACCAATATTGTTGAAATTATTACATAATGTTACGCAATTATTTTACGCGAGGTTAGCCTAGTTTCGCCGAGCGGATAAAGTCGAAAGTTTCAACATTAAATAATTCAATACTCGTTATTAGCACATGTGGTATCGGCGATGACGAAATAAACTGGAATTATCAGTCTACACGTAATAACAAATTACTACAAACATATTTGCTCATACAGTATTTAATCGATAAGTGTCACCAAATTCTAAACAAGAAGTGTCCCAGAACTATCCCCACTCCTGCGAGAGGACCCGCGCGCCGAGAAGTATGACATCATACGGGTCGGGTATATCGGTGAGACCATTACTAATCCAAGAACAATGAAAGTTCCATAAATAAATAATAAGAAATAAAGAAGTTTTGTCATTGGATTAGTAGTGGTCTCACACTGACATACTCGACCCGTATTATATTACACTCCTCGGCGACCGAGGACTCTCGAGCTTCTCTGTCCTTTTCTACGTTCGGCACAAGTCAAAGAATAGTATACCTGAACACGAAGTGTCACTGGCCGGACCCGTGGTTGTGACATTTATCGATTAAATACTGTACTAGCATTTACTATGATTGTAATATTGTTTTATGCCTTATGTTCTTTGAATGTACATTTAAATCTCATGTTCTGATGGTTCATTACGACCACATGATATCTTCAGTTAACTAATGTGGGTTTAGGACCCCCCAGACCACAAATACCGTAGGAAATTGGGAAGAAGGCGGGAGGGTTCCGTGGGTGAGCGCGTTAGTCGATCGGCTACCACCCAGTGATGGTATATGGTCTCGGTTTTTTCGCGCATGCCCGACTAAATGCAGGAACGTACGTACGTCTTATGTTTGTGGGGAAAGTAGGGGAGAACTGTTATTGGCGGGAAACCGGACAGAAGAGTGCAAGATATATTTATATATTATATGTACATACACATAACATTTTAAAATAACATACGCATGTTAAACATTCATATTTGAAAATCGAAAAAAAAATTTGCGAAACTATGCGGGGTGACCAAGGTATCCCATTTTAGCCCAACTTTGTACTTTACTGATGCTAAAATCGTCGCGCATGCGCGAGAAAACCGAGACCATATACCATCACTGCTACCACCGCGAGGGCCCGAGTTTCTATTCCCGGCGCGGTGCCTTCCTTTTTTCTGAGATCCTACATTTGGGGGCTCGTCCGCGATAGGGGGAGCACCGATCACCACACAATGGCGACGATGGCGGACGAAGATGAAACAAAGTACGAAATACGAAATGTGAAGTTACGAAACAAGATTGTGTTGATGGCGCTGAGGCCAAACATACACAAAAAGACGATCACGCTGTAATGAACATTCGAGGACGAATGTCATTGCAGGATGGCCGAGTGTGGGTTTAGGACCCCCCAGACCACAAATACCGTAGGAAATTGGGAAGAAGGCGGGAGGGTTCCGTGGGTGAGCGCGTTAGTCGATCGGCTACCACCGCGAGGGCCCGGGTTCGATTTCCGGCTCGGTGCCTTCCTTTTTCCTGAGATCCTACACTAATAATAATTCTCAATGAATTGTGTTGTGACTCGGTGAAATAATAGTTCTACTTTGGCATTGAAAAATTGCTCTTGGACCCCGCATTGCCAGTGTGTCAAAAGGAGTTTCAACCTCCTGCAGCACCCTGATTTCGCATCAGGTTCGTCCGCGCACCTGACTAACAAATTCAATTGATATTCCAAGGGCAATAACCCTTCGCCGGCCTCTCGGACTGCTCGCGGCCCTGGCTCGTAACCATCCAATAAATAAAAGAGTTTATAATTTGACAAACATCTTCATTACATCTTCAGTAGCCTGTCCACACCAACCCCATTTCTCTGCCGAGTCGTACATACAGAACAACAGACTAATAAGAAAAAAGGTCGTGTGGCGGCTACTTCCTATGCTCGTCAACAGAGGGCCATTACGACGACACCTTTCCCGCTACTACCTGAATCTTCGTCTGTTTGTATATATACCGCCCTAAACTGTCCTTACGACATTCCGCGTCTAGTCGTTGTCGCATCGTTGTGCTATCACGCTACGAACCGGTCTTACACTTAGTTCTTATCCACCCCATAAAACTTCTTCACCTCCGCAGATATGACAGCGAATAAGATGACAAAGATTACCATACTGCCGGTCATCATAGGTAGGGTCAATTGTGTCAGGACATTTCGTTATTGGTTTAACTTTTTGTTAAAAATAGTGCATATCAGCTTACCAGGGCATCGGTGAATGTTTACTATTGCTGAGGCGGCAAAGGTTTTCACATTCACGCGGAATATTATTGGCAGATATATTATACCAACAATGTTCGTCGCGACTCAATGGGAAGTGCATTGGATATTCCCGGAGTTTTGTCGAGCCAGGCGATATGCAGGAGAGGAACAGGATATCCTTGTAATAGTATTTACCCAAATGAGAATCACCGATGCCAAGGGTGGAAACGAGCAGCGACAGCGAATCATCTGGGGAGACTGCCGCTCGCCGGAGCCTGGCTCTTTCGCCTCTAATTTGTCTTCCGGCAGCGGCGCCGCGTGCAACAACGTTGCACACGCGAAACTACATTACCGTGATCTTATTAACAATCAGATATTCTGTGTTCGGTGTCGTGGTCCCGGCTCGCCTCTGGTTCGTCACGGCGAACGGGACCCTGTAACATTTAAATAGAGGGGGCTGCGCTCGATAACGTCGTCGGTTTCATCAGCAAATCCCTTTCTGTCAGTTTCGGCTGCTGTTCCCCGCGAAAAGACTCCGCGCACGGAAACGGAATTACATTTCGTCACTGCGACGGCTTGTTGTCACGAATTATACACCGCCACGCCGGCTGACGATTCAAGGAGTAAGTCGTACCCTTCTGGAATATGTTACCTGTGTTGCGCCTGCGTTGCGGTTACGGAGATTCATTAGGCCTGTTAGTGCAACCATAGAGACGTCTATGTTGCAATATTCCAATGTTTAAATTGCCACGGTTTATTGACACAACTATGGCGGCTGAAAAGTGTGTGCGAGAAGGAAAAAGGAGAAGGAAGCGTTTCGTCCTAGGCCCGCTAGAGGGCACGTTACAGTAAGGCCATCTAGCGGACCCGTGCCTCAGACGGGGGATGTCGTAAGGACAGTTTAGGACGGTATATATACAAACAGAGGAAGATTCAGGTAGTAGCGGGAAAGGTGTTGTCGTAATGTCCCTCTGTTGACGAGCATAGGAAGTAGCGGCCACAAATTCGACGTAAATGATATCAACACATTATCGCGTTTAACGACGAACGTCCGCGGCTTTCGGATTTTTGTGATATCCAGACTGCAAAAACGTTGAGTTTTCGACAACGCTCGGGTACGGGTGACAAGGACGAACCGATTTCTTCGTGGTGGTCCCGGTTGGGCAGCACTGCGTGCGAATTAAGCCGCGCCGACCACCTGCTTTCCTTTCGTCTGTGTTTTCTTTAATGACACGGCCAAGGTCATTAATATGCCGATCCAGCAAGCAGGATGGGTTGAGAGACCGTGGCGTAATAAGACGTCAGCGTGCAGGGCTCTAATGATCGCGTGAAGAACGGAATACACCGAGCTCGCATTAGAGCCAGTGGTAAATGCAAGGTGTCCTGTGTTTCGCGCCTGGGCTATGGAGAAGCAGATTTCTTTCCGCAAATTTAAATGAGCCCGGTTTCCAATTGCATGGAAAACCTATGCAGATCATCAGAGATAGCAGTGTCCGTCTGTCAAACGCCTACCGCCGTGATGGACACTTCCTCTATGGCAGGCATGTCCAGAAGTAGCTCACTTGGAGGCAAATTCGAGGGAGACGCCTACTTCTCCCGCCCGCGCGTCTCGCTCCCCGTGGCGGCAGTAGTTCTCCGAGCTCCTCAGGCCCGTGCCTACCGTGGGTCCGAGAGTCGCCCCAACGCGCCACACGCGATACATACCGCAAGCGGTAGGCACGGGCCTGAGGAGCTTGGAGGACTACGGCCGCCACGGGGAGCGAGACGCGCGGGCGGGAGAAGTAGGCGTCTCCCTCGAATTTACCTCCAAGTGAGCTACTTCTGGACATGTCTGCTCTATGGTAACGGCGGATGCTGGTGGGGGACAGTGGGCGCTATGGTGGAGATGGTTTTGTCTCAATTGATACAAAACTGCCCATCCCTGACCTTAATAATAGGCCATTGTGTTCGTCTTGGAATACTCTAACAGAATATACGTAAAAAAACATACTTCTCCATTTAAAAAAACAGCAAATAAGTTTGAGGCATTTTCCTCTTACTCCAAAGAACAAGTGAGTTATTCGGGTGTCCTGTGTTAACCCTTTCGCTACGAGCGTCGCCTATAGACGACATCTGCGCGATTATCCGTGGCCCGTTCAGCCTATATAAGCATCCACTAAAACAGAGGAGTTAATCGTTGTATATAATCCTTGCGAAGTGGTTAAGACATTTGTGATTCTTGTAGGGCCATGCAAAACAGTATTGGTAATAGCTTGATATCTTAATAGTAATCTAAATAACTCTCGATGATTGCTGGAGGATACTCATTGGGGTTCGGTCACGTTTTCTGAAAATTTCTCGTTATATATTAAAAGGATTTTGTTTAGGCGTCTAGCGGTAGTTAATAACACCGGATCGTTCCGCAGCACCGGAGGACATTACTTCTACCTATTTATAATAGTTTTTATCGAGTTCAGATCTCAATGAGTAATCGACCGTGTAATCACACCATTTTCTCGGACTACAGCGAGTTACGGAACACCCAGTGCACACACGTGCAATCGCGTGTACGGGGTCCAAAAGGAAAAAAGTCTGCACCATAATGGGCAGCTTTGACGCGGTAACCCCGTCGCGTCCGGATAACAGCGATCGTGTTCTAATTGCCGCATTAATGGCCGTGTTAATCGCGGACGCCGTGCCGCAGAAAGCGGAGATGATTTATACCAGACCTGGATACGTCAATGGTAATTACGCTGACACGCGTGACTCCACCCGGATCGTTATTGTTCACGAAAGATTCGAATCGCCACCGCACTGTGCAGAAAATGGTTCACCTAGGCGGACAAAAATTAAAGTTTCGTTAGGCCTGTGATATGATTGTGAATGTGAACAGAAGTGTTCAAAGACAATACAACACAAGATGCAGCTATAAGGATGAAAAGCAACATAAAAAAATAGGTAATGTCCTAATCACAAAAAATATTTGCGCCTCGGTCCCATTGCTTCATCTTGTTGGATCGTGGAAGAAATAAGTTTACACTCTCTCCTGTTTGTTTAATATCTATATAATAAAGGTTTATTAGAGATAAAAATATACAGGGTGTCCCACATAAATGGGAACACCTAAATATCTGTCGTATTTACAGTCCTATCAGAAAATTTCAGAGGACAAAGTGACACTATTGCAGGTGGCAAATATAATGGTACAGAAAAAAATTGTTTATGTCGTGTTTTTTAATGAAATTTCAAGGTCACCGATGTTTTTCTAAATGGAATAGTATATTTTTTTTACGATAGCATGATAGAGAATAAGAAACTGAATTTAGTGGATACCACCTTTTTGACCTTGAAATGACCTTGAGCAAGAATAATCATGTTGGAGCGGATAAAATGTGGAAATTTAAAATTTACGTGTTTCAACTTTCGTTCTCTCATCCATTCTAGACCTTTCTAGATCTTTCTTCATACACACACGCACGCACACAAACATACACACGCACGCACGCACATCTGTGTTTCATAAAAATCTAATAAGCAAAATGAATTGTTCTACTTTCTTTATTGTTCTTTTCCCTGTTTCCTGTGGTGAATATTATTATTATAATTATTTAAAAATTCATTTTTTTTTCAATTTGAGAAATATGTCCAATATTCATCTAACATTTATGGAACACCAGCATAATAAAAAATTGTTGATAATTCTTAGCTTCCAGATATTTGTCCGAAATAGAAACAGCATAGCACGCCGCGTGGAAATGATGACGAGAAACGTTAATATAATATAGCCTAACGTCTTCAATTTACTGATTTACGAGCGAGGAAAGCTGAAATCCGAAGACTCGGAGATTCCGTCATGCTTTTCAAAAACGATTAATGTCACGTTTTTGCACGTTGATTGCAATATAATTGAGAACGTTGGATAACCAGCCCTCCGATTCGCTTGAAAAATGGGCCAAGCAACTTTTTCTGCGTCGTCACTTGGTAGCCTATTACTCAAATCCCAAACAGCCGGAATACCATGGTAGGATGAGACTTTGTCTAACGGCTTCACTTACACAACGCCGCAATTCCCTCCCTTTTATGGCTTCGACTTTCAGTGATTCTCTGCCTGCCCTTGAACCTCGAATAGGAATGTTAATCTTTTAGTCGCAAAATTCTTCTCTTCTATGGGTCAGATTTCTCTTAAATATTACTAATACTTTGAACAGCTTATGTATTAGTAATTATTTTCAACAGCTTGGCCTTGTAATTGATAGCGTTGCTGTCGCGCCGTGCTCGAATCGTGAGCAATATAATCGAGTCAGCATGCGTGAAATTATTGTTCGGTATTAAATAAAATAAATTCGGCATTGTCGTATAAGAGAATTCGAAGCAGCAACTGCATTTACCACTGTATATGCGAGCTTTGATTAGATAAATTCTTACTCCGTCTCTTGTTCACGATTCGAGCACGTATCGACGACATCACTATCGCTCAGTAGAATCAGCCGCTGCGCCACGCCAAAACGGAATCCGTCAGAGCTGTGCTCACGTTGGACCGTGTTTTTCATTAATAACTCAAAAACGAAACCGCGTACGACATTTTCGCACAGGAAAAAGATTTTCAGTATAACCCCAGGAATTTGAACCCCTTTCAAGGAATTTGAACATTTTTCGTGAACCCTGTATAACGTTGTAGCAAATTCTGAAATAAAAGCAAGACAATTCTTCGGACTATAAAGGGTTCATGAATAACTTGAAATAAGAATACAACAGTATCAATACCGTGCTTGAACTGTGCGTTCGTTCTTCTCAGCTCGTGTAAGGTTCTTTGCATTGATGGACCTTTATGCTGTTATTTATCCAATCGCGGGGCAAAGCCAGTCGTGCTTTGTTTGGGTAATTCTAGTGGTGAAGAATATAACAATACAGTAAATCCTCTATAAACGCATAAAAGCTGTAGCAGATAAACGCAGAAAATATATCCCCTCCACTTTAGTAATCCGATCTCGGCTCGGGTATATCGGTGTGAACCCTGGCACGTGGTACGTAGGTCGGGCCAAATGTAAACATCACGTGGAATGTATTGGAGGCTGGGCGGTCTTGTTTTCGTTTCAGTCCCACGCTGTTGGAACTTAAGGGTCCAACTATACTGCCGGGACGTGATTTTTTTACATAGGATGGGGTCTAGAGAAAACCCCAACCGTAGACCCCATCCTATGTAAAAAAATCACGTCCCGACAGGATAGTTGGACCCTTAAGTTCCAACAGCGTGGGACTGAAACAAAAACAAGACCGCCCAGCCTCCAATACATTACACGTGATGTTTACATTTGGCCCGACCTACGTACCACGGGCCAGGGTCTAGAGCAGTGGTGGGCACGGGTGGTGCCCCTCAAACGCCTGCTTCTCCCACCAACCTCTCTTTCATGCAGCGCACACGTTCGTTGCGTACGCTGATGTCTCGTGTCTTCGTTGCCCCATTGTACCGCGCTTGCTGGAAGGGGACAGAGGGCGCTACGGTGTGAACGGTTTTGCCTCAATTGAGGCAAAAGTGCCCATCGCTGGTCGAGAGAAAACCCCAACCGTAGACCCCATCCTATGTAAAAAAATCACGTCCCGACAGGATAGTTGGACCCTTAAGTTCCAACAGCGTGGGACTGAAACGAAAACAAGACCGCCCAGCCTCCAATACATTCCACGTGATGTTTACATTTGGCCCGACCTACGTACCACGGGCCAGGGTCTAGAGCAGTGGTGGGCACGGGTGGTGCCCCTCAAACGCCTGCTTCTCCCACCAACCTCTCTTTCATGCAGCGCGTACGTTCGTTGCGTACGCTGATGTCTCGTGTCTTCGTTGCCCCATTGTACCGCGCTTGCTGGAAGGGGACAGAGGGCGCTACGGTGTGGACGGTTTTGCCTCAATTGAGGCAAAAGTGCCCATCGCTGGTCTAGAGAAAACCCCGACCGTAGACCCCATCCTATGTAAAAAAAAATCACGTCCCGGCAGTATAGTTGGACCCTTAAGTTCCAACAGCGTGGGACTGAAACGAAAACAAGACCGCCCCGCCTCCAATACATTCCACGTGATATTTACATTTGGCCCGACCTACGTACCACGGGCCAGGGTCTAGAGAAACCCCGACCGTAACCCCATCCTATCTAAAAAAAATCACGTCCCGGCAGTATAGTTGGACCCTAAATCGTAAGGCAAGGGGTTAAGTTATTTATTATTTTGGGTCCCGAAAGTTACTGAATATTCGTTAGGCACATTCTGAAATAAGGGTCAACAACGTTTTTCTTAAGATGATGACTTTCTTTATTCATTGAATAATTTAGAATTCATGTGATATCGTTACGTTAAGAGAATCGCCCAGTATGGCCAGGCTCGCCACGTTGCAGATCGATTGCTACCGCTCGTTGCTAGAAACTGAGTCGAAGCTACGCAGTTGTCACTAACAAGACAGTGCCATCCGCCGCAGAAATAATTTGTCGTCAAGTTGCAGACGAGCGATACAGTGAATAGCAAGAGCACCGTGTAACAATGTCGTAAACCTCCCCGACGAGAATAATAAGAGCATAATAGAAAGAAGATGTCGAAGGAACA
Source organism: Sphecodes monilicornis (assembly GCA_913789915.3). Lineage (NCBI taxonomy): Eukaryota > Metazoa > Arthropoda > Insecta > Hymenoptera > Halictidae > Sphecodes > Sphecodes monilicornis. The sequence continues at coordinate 12,031,862 of OU565300.1, read as the reverse complement.
CCGGGTTGTAGATACGAACGTCCTCGGCTCGAATCCGATCGCGTTTCCCAGCTGGCAATTCCGTGCTCGATAGGAACGCAACAAGTAAGAGACACATGGATCTGAAACGTGACCAGAGCGTGTGTCGTCCGGTCACGTAACCGAAAGAAACACGGTTAGAACCGCGGTTAATTGCGTTCGCTCCCGGCGAAAGTTGACGCGGCGTTGCATCGATTGCTCTCTAATTGTGAACTCGCCGCGAATGGTAGCGTGCTGGTAAAGAAACGCAGTACTGCGGGGCCCTGATTGGGTCGAACGGTGGATTGGAGGGGGGTGGCGAGTGACAGGCGACGTCCACGGACGTCTCGGGGCCAACGATTTATCGGGAACGTTAGGCCGTGGAATACCTGACAACTGACGCGCAGAGGAGACGAAGGAATATCGAAGAATCGGGGAATCTGACGAGGGAAGGTTTGCGATGGATGGACAAAGGATATCGACTAGGATAGGAAGAAGGGTAAACGGATCGCGAAAGGCAAACGGAGAGGGGCGGCTCAATCGTAGAATCGTCCCACCGTGCAGGTTCCCGGTTTCTGGTGTTGAAAGTAAGCTGCTTAACAGCGAAGAGTGGAGAAGGATCCGCAGAAAATGGAGAAGGGGGCCAGCAAGAGAGGAGGCAGCCGGCAATCCTCCCAAGAGGAGGAAAGATTCGCAGGTTTCACGAGACTTTTATTACCTGCTCGGTCGCCGAGCCGTGCCGGCAGAACTACAGTCTCGGCCCATTCCGATGTAACTGAAATTGTCTCTGCGGAACAGCGTCGTCGTCCTGCCGATGAAGGTACCGCGAATTCCGCATTGGGTCGAATTGCCCACGACCAGCGCGGTGTCCTGTTCCCCGTTGTCGCGCCCGAGTCAATTAAGGCGACACTGCGCGAATTTCTCTTCCAAGAACATTATCGGGAATCGGCGCGCCGGTGAACGGGCCAACGAACATTCTCCAAAAAGTTCTTTCCCGTCTGGCAGCACGGCCCGGTCCTCGCGAGCAGCCGATCTCGTCGCGATTGCGCAATTTTATTCCGCACCCCCGCGAACATTCCTGCGTCTCCGTGTTACACCATATCGCTGAAATCACCTGAGCGGACCTCGGACTAACGAATGCCTTGGATGTTTTCGAGAAACACACAGAACCCGTTAAAACTTGCACTTCATTTCTTAACCACTAAACTTACCAAGCATTAAAAGTATATCTGGTGGATGTTGCCTTATTATAAAAATGGCAACACGCGATTTGTTGAGGTTTTTTGTGATTTCCATAAATGACATTTTTATAACTTTAATAATTGTGAAATATGAAAACGGTCATTTGACCGCGGTAGGTTTAGTGTTAACCCAGGTAGGAGGGGGCCGCGTCCCCAATTTGTAAATGAATACTTAATTTAAATTAATAATGTTTTGAGAAAACTCGTAGAAAATTAGTAATCTTCGTGTTAGTGTTGTTTACGTTTGTCACGAATGAAGTGTGTACCACGAGCTGGGCTCGCGTTGTTTACATTTGGTCCGAACGAAGTACAAAGAGTTAGGCTCGTGTTGTTTACATTTGGTCCGAACGAAGTACCACGAGTCAGGCTCGTCCTTATTGTTTTTGGCTCAAATTTCTCACCACGAGTCTCACTCGTTATTGTAAGCCAAGGGGTTAACAACACGTAACCAACTAACGTTCTAACAAAACTCTTATTTATAAGCTATACAATCGATTCGATTTCGTGATGTCTTTATGCTTTGGCGTATCGCTTCAGTCTGTGTTCTGTCTTTCTCTGTCAACAACTCCGTTGGCCGGTAACTGCAATATCGATCGCGGAGTCTTCATTACGACTTCACGTCGTAACGCTGCATTATCGATCGTGACGACTTCACGTCGTAACAATATACATACATTATATCGATAATTATCTGTAGACTTTCCTAATTATTTTCTGGTGTCATTAAAATTGTTAGGGCTTCTGTGGTTTACAAAATTGTTGGTAATGTATTACTGAAAATGTATATTTTGTAAGGTTAATACACATTATTAAACATATTTCATTGAAAGAAGCAATATTTTTTTAATTATTCAAAAACCATAAATGGACGGACTGTAGTGATACCAATTTTTGAACAGAACGGATGAACATTCAACACAAATTACAGAAAATAATTGGCGAAATATGTTAACTTCCGTGATATTGTCAATAAAATTGAACCTACGCCATTGACTATTACATGTTATAGCAATGTACAGTATTTCATCGGTAATTGTCCCAAACGTCTCCGACATAATTGTCCCTGAGTTATCCCCACTGGTGCGGGGTGTACCCCCTTGAGGGGCCGTGAAGCTGGAGAGGCCTCGGTCGCCGAGAAATATGACACCATGATTTTCCAACTTCTTTATTATTCATTATTTTTTTATGGGACTTCGATGACCATATTTGTTCCATTTTTCTAATAAAAAGCATACCAAATATGATATAATTTCGATGATATTTAATTGTCTATTACACAAGTAAATATCATCGAAATTATATCATATTTGGTATGATTTTTATTAGAAAAATGCCACAAATATGGTCATCGAAGTCCCATAAAAAAATAATGATTAATAAGGAAGTTGGAAATTCGGATTAGGTATGTTTACATTTCTCGGTGACCGAGGCCTCTCAAGCTCGGCTGTCCTTCTCTACGTTCGGCAAACCTCAAACAATGATATCCCTCGCGCATAATTGTCCCTCCGCAGACCCGTGTTGTGGACAATTATCGATAAAATACTGTACTTGCACTTGGTGAATTTATTATACACAGAACAGAACGCCTTAGAATATCGTAGTAGTTCCAACGCTCCTCGTATCACTTGATTCATCTAACTCTCTTCCAAGAAGGCATCTACGCAGCGGTTAAGATTCACTGAAATAATAAAAATGTCAATTTGTTGCATGAATACCCGTCGAAATGCGTACAGTTATCCATTAGACGGATATTTTCATACCGCAAGATTTTTACCCAGCCAGACCGACCATATGGATCACGTCGACCATCCCGCGTTCATTCCCGTCTAACCATAACCATAGATCCCAGCGCGAGGAACGCCTCGAACGACTCTCGAAAACAGGATGTTAACATTTTTCTGCGCAGCTCTCTGCGGTAACGCGTCTTGCTCCCTGCCGCGAACATTATCTTTTCCTCCATCGTTTTCTAACGTTACTGCCCCGCGAGAAAGACGAGCTTGCATTCGTCTAAGCTTCGTTAATGACGCGCTGCGCCGGACGTATCCGGTCTTGCCTTATCGAGAGAGAGAAAGAGAGAAAAAGAAATGGCCGCACCGCTCTCGTTCGTCTTCGTTCACTGGCAAAGCTTGCCGCTCGAGCTTTTTGCCAGAAAATCGACTGACCTGCCAACCGCGTTGCTTAATCGCTCGGTATTTCGAACGATTCGCAGTAACCGAGCCACCCTTGTGTCCCTCGTGTCTCTTACGCGAGAGGGTTGCAGTACATTTAACTCGCAGAACGTCAACGCCAGTTTATTTCTCAGAACGAGTACATTGTGCCCCCCCCCCCTCCTATCCTCCTTCCCAGCACCCCCGAGACACGCGGCGTATGTAAACAAAAGGATTTCAATGTGAATACCATACGCGCTGCTGCGTTTACCATGCCTATCGTGTTTCTCGCAAAACTCTGTGAACACCTAGTGGCAAGCACGGACTTAAGGACTGTGAGGCGAAAGACGGAAGGGGTATCAACTTGTCGGCCATCTTGGATGGCAAACACTGTGGTGCACTCTATAGGCAATGTTGGGGTATGATGCAAGATTTCACGCGTGATAGAAATATATATTGAAATTAATACACAATCGTAATCGTGAAACGCTCTTTATTTAAGTTGCCTCCGTAATCAAGCTCTCATGTGTTTTTCACCAATCAATAAATCAATGCCAGCTGTTGCCGCTTCAGGTGCCCCCTCCTCCTGGATTCGTTTTTCTTTTTGTGTGTCCTAGCGTTTCCTCGAATGTTTGTCGCAGGTCACTGGAAATCGTTAAAAATGGGACCCTGCGCTAACACGCGCATGCGCGGCGATTTCAGCCTCGGTAAAGTAAGATTATGCTCAGTCCTTTAAGTCCGTGGTGGCAAGATGCTTTCCGACGTTGATAAAAGCAGGAAGAACCCGCACAAAGCACACAGCCCCACCGGGCTCGTTCAATTACCTCACGTTAAATATGAGTTGCAATAAATAGTATTCCTCCATTTCTCACGGTTTATGAATATTTAAATCTGTATCGCGGTGCATTGCTAAAGTAGAAGCACGATATTTTCCGACGGCGGCAAGTAGAATCGCGTGTATACATACGTACGTGTAGATACGAACAGGAAAATCGATATCCGAGTCTCTTTCTCCTGACTCCACTTTTACTCACGGCTGCGGAGTCGGCAATCGAAATCCCGACTCCGAATTTATCGGCGTTTGACAAATACTGTTTACTAGTGGTGTGCGAGAACCCGAAAATGTCGAGTCGGGACGAAATAGAAATTTTTTCGAGATCGAGACAAGTTTTCAAAAATTTCGAGATTCTCGAAAATTGTAGAGTGTTCAGTACTCGATTACCGTTATGAGTAGACAGCGGTTTTTATGCACTTTTGACAAAAATGAGTAGACGTAATTTAAGATAGTAACAACATGAGAAGAATGTAGAAAGGTTAAACTGTACTTTGGAGGACCAATTTTTTTTACCTTTTTTTATGCAGTCCTATAGATTTCGACGAGAAAACGCCGAAAATGAAAGTCTTATTGACAGGAGTTCACTGGTTCAGAAGTTATACGCGTGTAAAATTGAGCACTTTTAACTAACCCCAAACCAACTTGGACTATACCACTCAGTACTATTTAGCCGATGAGCTGAACACCCGCCATCTATCCAGCGCATGCGCTCAACAATCCTACCTCTAACACCCAACAAATATACAATATGGCGACGCTCTAACCTGTCAAAAACGCTTAAAATTGGTCATGTTTACACGTGTAAACAACCAGTAAACTGCGATAACCAAAACTTGTATTTCGTGTACTAAAACTTACACGTCTACCATTTTCTCGTCAAAATGTGTAGCATCACATACAGAAAACTTGAAAATTTTTGGTCCTCTAAAGTATAGTTCAGCCATTATGTAGCATTAAGCTACCCACTTTTCGAAGTCGCAAGTACTGTCCATCGGTGAGTAGGACTGTATAGGCATCTGTATAGGCACACACCTACACCAGTCCGGCCATCTGACATTCTCGCGAAATACATTTTGTCGTATGCGAATACTCGTTAGCATATTTGTTTGATCGATGCTGATCAGATACATTCGATATACGAGTAAAGGTCTGGTTATACACATCCGTCCGATATCGGACGCGTTTTCGGTAGCTCTCATATACAACATCTCGAGCGCTTCTCAAGTTACCTCAAAGTTCGGACGGAAATGTATAAACACCCTAAAAACGCGTCCGATATCGGACGGATGTGTATAACCCGACCTTAATACAAAAATACCGTAAATCGATAAAAGAAGAATTTTGTTGGTTGAAATACGACGTTCCCGCTCGTCTGCTGATCGAGCGTAAAGAGGATCGAGACTAATCGTCGCGCGATCTATACTGACGCCACCGCCACGATTGTTACACATTTCAACTCCGTTGGTTCTCCGCGGTCCATGAATATTCAAACTTATAACCCCGTCGAGTTTCCGGTCGCGGCACGATAACTTCTGGTCGCGACTGCGAAAACCGGACTCGCGTGTTGTTGTGCGGCGAAACTGGCGAACAAGGTCGATAGGTCGAACTTCGACAATAATTTTCCGCTCACTGTTCATCGGTGGAATTGCGCAAACTTCGGGACACTTTCGACGGGAGCTACGGCGCGGTGCAGAAAATCCGGAAAATTCGAAAAATTCCGGTAGCCCATTTTCTTTTGTCGGGAACTAATAAATAAAAACATGGACATTCTTCACAATACAATAACTATGTTAGAATTAAACTACATACTTCAATTTTTTCACTCCCTTCATATTTTACGTTTTTGACCATTTTCCGTAATGGACAGTCGTATATAGGTTTTTCACTAAAAATTCACTCTTACACAGATCAAATTATCTGTTTTACAAGACAAATTCACCGTTTCACGAACCAAAAACCTGTTGCAAATCAAACTGACCTTGTGAAGGTCATCTTGTTAATATACGACAATCGAGATTGTTCAAAAATTTATTTGTTTGTGATTACAAAGAAATGGCTAAAAATTTGTACAGATACATTCTTGTTATTTCCATAAAGTAACGCGAACCAGTCACTTTTAGTACTCCGTAAACCAAGTGTTCAACAATATGAATTGAGTCAAAAATGAACGTTTAAAATCTACACTGCAGAATCCATCTTGAAAAGCTGCAGCAAAGAGTATCGAAAGTTCGAGACAAATGAAAAAATACAGGAAATAGAATTAAGTGCGATATTTAATTTTCCTACACGCGTATATTGAAATAATAAATTTTAACAATATTTTCGGACTTTTCAACTGCCGCGGTACTTAAAAAGTTTCGAGACAGCGCGCGGCCATGCTCGTTGCTCGCGGAATTTCATAAGTAACTACGAGGGCAATTAAGTTTGCGAATAAATACTGCCGCGACGAGCCACGAAGTTGAACGTTTCAGCCGGACGAAATCTAGTTTCCGCGACAGTGAAACAAACACCGGCTACTTCCGGTATACGCACAACACCCTCCATGCTGGTTTAACAAGAAAATCTAGTCTTAGTGGGGGACGTCACGTGACTAGTCTACGGTCTTAGTGGGGGACGTCACGTGACTAGTCTACGGTCTTAGTGGGGGACGTCACGTGACTAGTCTACGGTCTTAGTGGGGGACGTCACGTGACTAGTCTACGGTCTTAGTGGGGGACGTCACGTGACTAGTCTACGGTCTTAGTGGGGAACGTCACGTGACTAGTCTACGATCTTAGTGGGAGACGTCACGCGACTAGTCTACGGTCTTAGTGGGGGACGTCACGTGACTAGTCTACGGTCTTAGTGGGGGACGTCACGTGACTAGTCTGCGGTCTTAATGGGGGACGTCACGTGACTAGTCTACGGTCTTAGTGGGGGACGTCACGTGACTAGTCTACGGTCTTAGTGGGGGACGTCACGTGACTAGTCTACGGTCTTAGTGGGGGACGTCACGTGACTAGTCTACGATCTTAGTGGGAGACGTCACGCGACTAGTCTACGGTCTTAGTGGGGGACGTCACGTGACTAGTCTACGGTCTTAGTGGGGGACGTCACGTGACTAGTTTACGGAGATCTAGACGCGAAAGAACGTTACGTTTTCTTTTCTTTTCTCATTTCCTAGAGCAAAGAACGTAAAAAGTAAATTGCGACGGAAGCGCCGACCACGCGGGGCCACGATAAAGGTAAACTGTGCGGGGGTGGAAAAGTTCGGGGCGACAATTTCTGGCGGGCTGCTTCCGGCGAAAGTTGGCCGCGGCTCGGGACACCTTATTAACCGGCAAACATAAAATTATCAAGTACGCTAGTCGCGGCGTAATAACCGTCGAGAGAGAGAGAGAGAGAGAGAGAGAGAGAGAGAGAGAGGCGACGCGACGCGACGCGCGGGAAATTCAAGAAGGGCGGACAGTCGGTGAGCAAAGGCCGAATAGCGTGGATATTAATTTACAACCCCTAACGAAATAGAAAAAGTTTTCAAATTATAATTATGTGGGAGAAAAACATTGAAATTTATTATGCTCCGCGGAGACGCGGGCTTTGTTAACGAGGATGGCTGGTGAATTTCATGAAGGCGACGTAATTGGACCTGCGTGGACACGCTTCTTCCGTGTTGTGTTCCCTCCTTCTCTCCCTCTCTGTGTCTCCCTTTCACCCCTTTCCCTTTGGGTTCACCCCCGGCGACATTCTTTTTCCGGACTTCGTTCGCGAGTACCTTGCGCTTTAATGAAATGCAACGCCACGTGCATACGGATCTCCGGCAGATCAGTCCACTCTGGCGGGTTCGTTTACCAGCGACGAAAGTCTTGGTAATCCGTGAGAATTCCGCGCAGCAAATGTGCCAACCACAAAGAATTAATTTCGCTTCCTACCGCTCGCCCCTCCCGTCCTTCACCCACATATCCAAATTCTCTCCATCTCTCTCCCTTCCATTTTGTCTTTCCCTCTCCGACCCGTGTCTCTTTGTCTCGCCCCTCGCCTGCTGATTCGCGGTCCCCAGACTACGTGGAATATCGCCGAAATAGTCTGGCTCGAATTGAATCTAGGTAAATGTACGTACGCTGATTATGTAAATCTTAATGCAAATTTTCACTACGAATTTACTGTAGTTACGAAAGCAATCCACGTATCAGTCGGACGAGAGAAATTTTACTCCACGATTCGTGCCGCTGCCATCCCCGCGGATCAGAATTTCTACGAATTTCAGTGCCAGCTCCGGATATTATATTACGAAGAATCGTTGGAACGCGGACATTCTCTCTCACGCACGACCTGTCACGAATTTATTATAACAGAAAGGTAATTGTTTTTGGGGGCGACGCAATTTTGCTGACAATAAGGCGCATGACACTCTTACGCACCGTGTTCGAACGTAATTGTTTTATAATCAACATTGTTCACTGAAACATACGAATATTCCCATTGCAATATTAATTCTTGATGTCGTCGGTGTTTCCATTTTCTCAGTAAAGTGATTTTTCATTGGGAATTCAGAATAACACTCGATTCAGTATCGCCAGATCGTGGAAATCGAGGGGAATACAATTTACCCCCTCTCTGATGATCAGACGAATCTGTGACACGTTGTGCGTGCGCGACGGTGACGTAACTCGCGCGCGGCACGTCACGTGACTAGTCTACGGTTTTAGTGGGGGACGTCACGTGACTAGTCTACGGTCTTACTGGGGGACGTCCCGTGACTAGTCTACGGTCTTAGTGGGGGACGTCACGTGACTAGTCTACGGTCTTACTGGGGGACGTCCCGTGACTAGTTAACGGTCTTAGTGGAGGACGTCACGTGCCTTGCCTACGGTCTTAGTGGGGGACGTCACGTGACTAGTCTACGGTCTCAGTGGGGAACGTCACGTGACTAGTCTAAGGTCTTAGTGGGGGACGTCACGTGACTAGTCTACAGTCTTAGTGGGGGACGTCACGTGACTAGTCTACGGTCTTACTGGGGGACGTCCCGTGACTAGTCAACGGTCTTAGTGGAGTACGTCACGTGCCTTGTCTACGGTCTTAGTGGGGGACGTCACGTGACTAGTCTACGGTCTCAGTGGGGAACGTCACGTGACTAGTCTACGGTCTTAGTGGGGAACGTCACGTGACTAGTCTACGGTCTTAGTGGGGGACGTGACGTGACTAGTCTACGGTCTCAGTGGGGGGACGTCACGTGACTAGTCTACGGTCTCAGTGGGGAACGTCACGTGACTAGTCTAAGGTCTTAGTGGGGGACGTCACGTGACTAGTCTACGGTCTTAGTGGGGGACGTCGCGTGACTAGTCTACGGTCTTAGTGGGGAACGTCACGTGACTAGTCTACGGTCTTAGTGGGGGACGTGACGTGACTAGTCTACGGTCTCAGTGGGGGGACGTCACGTGACTAGTCTACGGTCTTAGTGGGGTACGCTGGAGTATGCTCGTGGTAGTGGAGTGGGATAGTGGAAGGGGAAAAGGAGGAGAGGGAAAAGCATCTGTTTTGGTGCTTTCTGTTTACACTGACTCGATCTAATGTAAAAAAGATTTGGAACGGTTGATACAGTTTTGAGAAAAAGATTGTGTAAACGAAACAAACGAATATTTTAATGATATTTTTGCATATTTAGATTCAACTTTCTATTCATCGATAGAAGCAACAAATCTTTTTTTATACTCAACGCGTCTTTCTGAAACTTGATTTTACATATAGAGATTAGTTTAGATTCTGTTTTCGTGTCAATGCGAAATTATTCGAAGGAATAGGACGGCAATAAGAGCATGGTCACGAGTTTCTCTTAAATCGATCCTATTTTCGGTTAATAAATAATATGGTCTTAAAAAGTTCTGAGAGCATGGAATTGGGCGAGAGTCAGCTTCAGTTTAGAAGTAATGGAAACAATGAACGCCCTCGACTCTATTACTGAAGATTTGCATCGCGAGGAGAAATAATCTAAACGTTTAAATGAATGGTAATCCGAGTGAATTAAGTCCGGGGAAAAATGGCGAGTAAATTGCAACGTTTCCTACGCTAAGACCCTGGGAATAACAGCGCGTTGTTTATTGACCGACCCCGTTTATTATATTCAACAACCTCGGCTCTCTCTTCCTTTTGCATGTTGTTTTAACGCCGGAATTGAAACTTGAGAACGAACGATTATTCCTCGAGCGAACTTCAGTAAGGAAAATTAGGCGAGAGAACGCGAGTGATAGAAAAGTTCGATTTTTCTGAGGTGGCGGGAACTTTAGCGCAATTCTGCACAGATGGTTTCTTTTTAGTAGTGAAGTGGGCAACGGATATGAATGCAAAAATTTTAAGACATTGAAACCCAGTGAGTGTTTGTTTCCTTCTTTAGTAATTTCAAAAAGTTGAAAATAATACATCGATATCCTTAAATTCGTTCAATTTGTGTACTCTTCCATTTGTCAGAGCTGTGCCTAGCATCTGGAGTTCGAGTATACTTGGAAGTATTGCATCTGTTTGTTTGTGTATATTTGTGATATACTTGATCCCATCTCTAACTGTAACCCCTCGTGTTTTATCTTCAAATCGGGCACGAACTTTTGCGCTGATCCAATATGGCGAACGGTGTTAACGCATCGTGGACAGTATCGATTTCTTTCGTTCACTTTGTCGGGATAATAGGTGCGCGACGAAGGGTAGCGGTCCACGGGTATCAGGGCATTGCGTTTAAGGAAATAGGAGAAGTCCATTTTCAAAGCGTAACTGTGCCTGTTCCAGTCTTAGGCCAACACGAGCTCGCATAACTGTATGTACGGCCGCACCAGTATGGCCGTTACACCCGTGGAAAACCGTGGGTGCACAGTGCAATGTGCTCAGTATGCGAGACATGACCATACTGCTACCATTCCCAGCGTACCAACTGCAACGCCGGAATAAGAACTTCTTCCCAGGGTGTCGCTCGATGTCCCCGACAACCGACGACAAGGTTCAACGGATTCAAAAAAGACGACGAACCCTCTATTAACGACGACGTCCGCATCCGCGATCGGTTTCTCCTGCCGATCGACTGGATACTGGTTCATTTATTGATGAAAGTACGCAACGCTAATTATTTCAAAGAAACTGGACCGGTTCAGGAAAATGCACCCCCCCCCTCCCCCTCTCCCGCGTCCATCGAGATTTCTTCATTTCCAACGAATCGCCGTAAAACCCCGGGTGGACAAACTTGTACGCATTCGCACGCAATTCCGCGGAGGCATTATGGGTCTTAATGACACTCCAATCGGGGGTGTCCCACTTGGACGCCATCCGATTGGACGCGTCTATTTCGTAGCGTGTCAATGACGTCCAATCAACTCGATTGAAAGCAGCGCCATCTAGAGAGACGCAAACACATGGCGAAGTATATAGGATCACGGGGTGAAGAGGAGTACGAGGGGTACAGTACACCGGTCGAACGATAGCGGCGCTGGCATCCGAATCTACTGTTCAATTCGAGACATTTCTAGAATCCGAATACCGTATCCATAGTATATACAGGGTGTCCCACATAAATGGGAACACCTAAATATCTGTCGTATTTATAGTCCTATCAGAAAACTTCAGAGGACAAAATGAAACTATTGCAGGGGGTAAATATAATGGTAAGGAAAAAAAAATTTTATATCGCGATTTTTAAGGAAATTTCAAGGTCACCGATATTTTTTTAAATGGAATAGTATATTTTTTTACGATAGCATGATAGACAATAAAAAACTGAATTTAGTGGATACCACCTTTTTGACCTTGAAATGACCTTGAGTAAGAATAATCATGTTGGAGCGGATAAAATGTGGAAGTATAAAATTTACGTATTTCAGCAAAGATTACGCGTTGCTTACGGCGGGTTGACCTTTACATATCATAATAAATGTTCGGAATGTTGACCATCCTCATTTATGCAATATTGTAATCTTGCATTAAATGATCTGTTGGCATTGTCGATTTCCTGAGACGTAATTGAAGCACATGCTGCAGTAATCCTTTGCCGCATATCCTCTGGCGTTGTGGGTTTATCTTTGTACACAATACATTTTATCTTGCCCCATAGATAAAGGTCCAATGATGTCAGATCCGGTGAACGGGCTGGCCATGGAATTGTTCCTCGTCGCCCAATCCAGCGTCCAGGATATTTCGTATTTAGCACCGTTCTATCAACTTTAGAATAATGCGCTGGACTACCATCATATTGAATGATTATTCTTGCTCAAGGTCATTTCAAGGTCAAAAAGGTGGTATCCACTAAATTCAGTTTTTTATTGTCTATCATGCTATCGTAAAAAAATATACTATTCCTTTTAAAAAAACATCGGTGACCTTGGAATTTCCTTAAAAATGACGACATAAAAAATTTGTTTCCTTACCATTATATTTGCCCCCTGCTATAGTGTGACTTTGTCCTCTGAAGTTTTCTGATAGGACTGTAAATACGACAGATATTTAAGTGTTCCCATTTATGTGGGACACCCTGTATATCAGTGTGCTCTAGGCCCCCGCGGCGTGAGACAGAAAAATGCATTGGGTGATTGGTCTACTCTTATACCTCGTCTGTGATTTCATACCTCTATTACTAATGCAATTAATTCGTTTCGCACACAAATTCCTAGCCAGGCCTAACCCAGACCTAACCGAGACCTTTTTTTTTTTAAAATTTCCCGCGGTTTGTTATTAAACTAAACCCACTTCCAGATTAACAACTTCAGTCATCTAGCCAAACCTACCTCAGGCTAATACCATTTTTGCTCGCTCTTAAAATAAACTTTTCGGATTATCCGCAGTTGTTTCTTCTCAGAAAGGTGGAGAGTGACATTAAAATAGTAAAATTAATTTGTCGGTAAGGTAGAGAGTGACATTAAAATGGTAAACAAAATTGTTTTCGAGTCGCTAAAAATCCTTCTGACAATCATCATTTTAGTCAAAGAGGAACCTATTTCCAAAATTTCATCCAATTCTGAGCATGGACGTCTTCGGAAGTTCAGCCCGTACTTGTGAGCAGGTACGACAACTATTGACAGGCGGTGAATGTTGGTTGAAATACACACTTCTACGAACTAATAACAACATTTTATTTTATACGTTTGTAAAATCAACAATTTTCAACATTTCAAAAAATCCCTTTTGAGATGCGTCCAAATATCGCTAAGCACTACAACATATTCGAACACAATCCGAAACAATACTGCGAAAAATGTCGGATTCCTCGTGGAACGACACATTTATGAAATCACTTGAACCAATAGATGCGTAATAAATAAAACAAGTACATAGCAGGACGTATCGCAATTATCACAGTTACACCAGTTATTTCACGAAGTAAAGGATAGCTTGCGTTCTTGTTACTCCTGCGATGCGATCCTCTGAATGGCTGCAATACATAAAGACACGGAATCTAATTGTCAATGCCGGTTGAAATTCTCGCAAAGAAGAGCATTTGCATTTCCGTGGGGTCGTCGTGACACTCGAGCACTTTAATGTAGCCCCGAGTGAAAGGGAGGTTACCGTCCCTCCTCTGCGAGCCAGTGCACAAAATAGCAGATTAACTCTGAATGGCGAAAGTAACCGAGCGAATCAATGGATGACTGATTTATGTTAAGTCGCGGGGATACTCGGTGTCGCGAAGGGCGCGTGTTTTCAAACACTTTGCAACGTTAAGGGCGCACTCGGAGCCGCCGCGCGTTGTGCAGCGCGCACTCCTCCGGTAAGCCACAGTATGGGAACTTTGTGCGGACCACAGTTTTTATTTTCCTTTCCGCAACACCACGACTTTCATGAACGCTCGCGAAAGTCGGAAAAACGTTGAGTCACTCTTGAAACGCTTTTAGGCCGATTAGTCTGAATACATGCTGTTTTATGGCGAACGTGGAAAACCGCGGCGCGACGCTAAATGCTCGGTAACGCGTCTGAACGCGTACCATGCCGCGGAAATTTATGCCGTGCTTTATTACAAGTAAATCTGCAACCCCATCCCTCAATACACAGAGAATTCAACTAGGCACGTGAACTATAACGGTAGCGAGGAACGGAATCGCGTTTTAATCCCGAACGAGACTGACAAGACGTTCACCTCTCCTAATCCAATTCTTTAGCCGCAACCACTCTTGCTAGATCCAATTAGTATTTAAGAGGCAGTGTATTCTCCGTCGTACGTTCTGTTCCTCTTATGACAAGGCGCGGAAGAAATTCTAAAAACTACCCATGCTTCCGAACATTCGGGAAAATTCACGAAAAGATGACCACCCCCGATTTCAAGGATTCTTCAATATGTTGTCGAGATTATCCTTCTGATTAGTGTTGTGAAGGCTCTAGTTACCAGTCGCCGTTCATTAAAGGGTCAGTATTGTTGTTGGAATCAGTGGTATCGGTTGGGTGCAGTGTCGCCAGATCAACCCAAAACTGGGTTGATGTACCTCTCCAGCTTTTCCCCTTCCACTATCCTATTCCACTACATGCGCACACTCCAATGTCCCCCAATAAGACCGTAGACTAGTCACGTGACGTCCCCCACTAAGACCGTAGAATAGTCACGTGACGTCCCCCACTAAAACCGTAGACTAGTCACGTGACGTCTCCCACTAAGACCGTAGACTAGTCACGTGATGTCCCTCGCTAAGACCGTAGACTAATCACGTGACGCCCCCCACTAAGACCGTAGACTAGTCACGTGACGTGCCCCACTAAGACCGTAGACTAGTCACGTGACGTCCACCACTAAGACCGTAGACTAATCACGTGACGCCGCCCACTAAGACCGTAGACTAGTCACGTGACGTCCCCCACTAAGACCGTAGACTAATCACGTGACGCCCCCCACTAAGACCGTAGACTAGTCACGTGACGTGCCCCACTAAGACCGTAGACTAATCACGTGACGCCGCCCACTAAGACCGTAGACTAGTCACGTGACGTCCCCCACTAAGACCGTAGACTAATCACGTGACGCCCCCCACTAAGACCGTAGACTAGTCACGTGACGTCCCCCACTAGGACCGTAGACTGGTCACGTGACGTGCCGCGCAACGTGTTACATATTACTTTGGTCATCAGAGAGGTGGTAAACTGTATTCGCCTCGATTTAACCGATCTGGCGACACTGGTTGGATGAATAACCTTCTCTTTTTCATTAACTAACAATTTTATATTTGACATAATATGTAATACATTTTCGCACATAACTCTCTTAAACTCTCTGTAACAGCCAGGAGTTGAAACGGAACTGAAAATAACTGATTGATACAGTTATATATCGGTTCTGACTGAAACAGTTATGAAGAACCGAAACGATGTTGTAACTGTTATGTAAAGCGGACGCCATTTTTGCAAACGAAAATGTCGCTTCTAATGATCTCAGGAACCTCCGATTTTCGGATGTTGAAGGAATTTTGAGACACACTGTATAGTTGGTACTAGCTGGCGGCTAGTAATAGCGTGAACAACCTGCATATATAAAATTATAACATTAATAATTCTCACGGGATGGACTAAAACGATTCGCGCGCATGTAACGCATGTAAGCAACTAGAAGTATCGCGTGTTCCCTGGTTATATTATCTGTATGGTAGCCAAAGGTTGTTCTACTGAATCGATTGTGTGATTAATTTCGCATAATAATTCCATTGAAAGGTTGGATATTAGCACAGCCCGTGGCCCGATTAACGGGTATAATTATTATGCTTGTTTCTACTGGTATATTGTTTGCTTGACACTCCGGCACAATGTTTCCATCGTTCAATCATTTTATGGGCTCACAAAACCCCGGCTGTTTTAGCTGCGGAAAGTTCGTATGCAAGAGAAACATGACATAATGATAGAGCATTGAATACTGGCGGAGTCATTAAGCTGGCTAATGAAACGCCCCTTAGGCTACCGAACAGTCGAAATTGAATTCCACACGGGATCAGATACACACCGTTCGAGATATTTAACGATGCTGCTCGCGATGGATCTTAATCTTATCTTTTCTTTTCTTTTTTAGAATAGAGGGTTATCGATAGCGAGGTCCAGATGAAACATCGGCGAAGGTGAAAACATGTTATTATTCAGATCGGCTGGTTTTCGTGAACCTTCGCAAACTCTTTCCGTATCTCCGTTTCTCTCTATGGCTCTGTACCGTAGCTCGAATTTCGAAGCGGCAACCGGATTGCCGCAAAAGGAGCAACATAACGACACCGTAATACGGACGGCTAGCCAATTTCAACCTGCAGAACCGGCTAAGCCCTCAGCAGGAGCATAACAGCAGGTTACAGCTAAGAAACTCGTTCGTCCTTCGTTTAGAGGCTTGGTTTCGTCGAATCGAATATCATTCGACGGTACGAAAGGTTTAAAGAGTCAAACGAGCTTGAGCTTGAGCTTGAGCTTGAGCTTGAGCAACTGCGATTTCAAAAAAATTCTTTTTCTATTATAACCTAGTAAACTACTCCTTCTAAAAGAACTCAAGCCGTTTGGTGCAATTTTAAGAAAGTTATTAATTTTTAAAGGGCATCTTAATTTCTGATACGATTGAACGTGAGGTTCCATGTGTGGAACTAGTGAAGCTTCATGAAATATTCACGCAATGAATCTGAATCGGACATTGTAAATAGACGCGTACAAAATGTCAGATTTCCCAACGATTCGTCACACGAAACGAATTCCCTTTACATTTTCTCGGGCGATACGCGGCCGCGGCGAAATCGCAAAGTCAACAAACGGATTGTCGATTGTGAGTACGCCCGAAGAAGTGGTTTCAGTTGGTCCTCTACGAGAGAACTGTAAATATCGATGCAGCTTTGCCGTGCGCGCAGCGTTCAAGGGCCAAACTAAGCCAGCCCAGCCCAGCGGGGCGTGGGAAGGGTGAGACGTTGGAAAAAAGGTACCGAAACAAATTCGTTTTCGTTCGCAACAATATCAGCTGGCAATTTGAATTTAAATCGAACAATTGAGCGGCCACGCGCGCGCCCACTTGCGCCGGGTTCAGTCTATTGAAAATCGTCTTTACTTGCCAGCAGAAAGAATGTCGGGCTTTTGCGGGTTTGCGTTTTCTGCGTGCGTTCGCGAATTTCTGGATACGCGGACCGGAAACGGGCGATCGCCGCCACCTGCGCCAAGAATGCTCGCTCAGGATAGAGTTTCTTGTACCGCGGTAAACATTTCCCCCGAGTTGTTCAGGATGCTCCGAGTTTTCTTGTCCCGCTCGTCGGATCGGTAAAGGAAATTCTTGTCCTTCCTTTCTCCGGACGGAGAAACGGACGGACGGACGCCCAACCCTCGAACGTGACAGAGGAATCGACGATTGTGTTACAAGCCCGAGGTGTCCGGTTGCGGCCACAGTTGATGCGAAACAGTGAACGTTAAGCGGTTCGTCATATTTTCAGCGGGACACAGTGTGAACGGCACGATTTAAGATAGAGTGTGGTGGAACACGTGTGATAATGAAAAGAATAGCAGGAGGTCTGGGGAACTAACGGTGAAAATAACCGAGAGAGGAAGAGGCCAAGAAGAAGACTAAAACGTCGAGAAAAGAAAAAACCCCGAAGGAAGAAGACGGAGATCGGGGCGCGGTAAAAGGAAGAAACAGAGAACGAAGAAAGGGAAGAGAAACTGCGGGTGCAGGAATAAAAGTGTACTCGGGCCTCTGGGGCAGACTGAGAGTACGCGAAGTTATGGCGGATAAAAGGGGTTGCCGAGATAAATATCTAAAACGTCATGCGTAAAGTTTTAATGAATTAAAGAGAAGCTCCCGACCATCGTTGCCGCGCTTATTTAGATCAGAGGCTAGAGACGCGCGCGACCCTCCCTGAATAGTACGCTCGTTTCGATCTACTCGTCCCTTTTTTTCCGTGACTTTCCCTTTTTCACGCTCGTTTGCGATACCGCCGCCGGGGAACTAGGCGAAGACGAAGAGACGCTCTCTTTGATCAGGCCATGCAGCTCGCGTAAACACGAGGTCTTGTCTAACAAGGTATCAGACCTATTTCATCCGATTCGAGCTAGACTTCGGGACCCCGCGTGCCGATCTCTTCCCAGAGGGGGAAAACTCTCGCCGACCGAAAGGCTAGCAATGATCAAGGGTGAAAAGATACATGGCGCGGCGTGTTTCGCATTGAAACGCCGACAAATCTAACCAAAAAGCATCGCTGGGCTCCCACCTCCGACCTTAGAACTTCTCCGGGCCATAAATCCGAGCTTCCCTCTCCGTGCCCCTCCTCCTACTCCGAATCCCGACACATCAGCGTGCAAGTACCACGTTGTAGCCGTATCCGTGGACGTTGCGAAGCTGGCAGGTAGAACCGACTCGGAGTCGGTAAATTAGTCCCTGAAGAGCGCCAGGTTGAGAAAGGAGCGAGACGGAAGGGACAGTATACGAAGATGAGGAGGATGAGGCGGAGGAGGTGGAGGTAAAAGGGAGAAGGAGGAGGCGGAGATCAAAGCAGATTATGGCGGAGCGAGACAGAGGGGAAAGAGAGATGTACAGGGAGAAGGAGAGGAAGCAAGCAGCCGGCGGGTGAACAAAGAGGAGGACAGAGCAGATGCGAGATTCTTAGCGGGGTCAAACCTCCCGGCATCTTCGAGAACGGCTCTCCGTCCTGCTCGTTGCCATCCTGGTCCTCGTCTCGGACCTCGTTCTCCGGTTTCTCCGGCAGCCCTCGGTAAAAAAAGTAGCGGACGCGTACACGTACACGGAGGGGCGCGCGCGTAAGCGTGGTATCACACGCACGGAGGAGATCGGGCCGGTTGTTTGCCCCTCCAGACCTACCTGGAAGATCTCGGACTGGTCGAACCGGGTCGGCGATCGCGTGTTGCTCGCGTGGCCGAGACCGGCCGAGCGACCACGGAGACGGCCGAGTATCTGGCTATTACAGAAATTGCGCTGTTACGCAGGACCGCGCGCATTAGAAAAGTTATAGGGAACAGACGAAATACTGACTAGGAGATGTCAAGGATTGAGTATTCGACAGGGAGGAATGCGGTCAATCCGCTCTGAACCCGAAGGACGCTCGAATATCATTACGGACGGCTTCGCGACGCCGGAATTACCGATGAATCTGCACCATCCAGCTCAAGGGGCTCAACTTGACGAGCCTTATCTCTCGCGTGCGTCCGACCAAGCTGGCTGCCAAGCTTATTACACGCAAGAAGTCTATCTCCGTCTGTTGCACATAAGTGTCCGTCTCGGCGTTTAATAGAATTTAATAAACGCTGCTCGAAATATTTGATCTAACCGTTATCCTTCGATAACGAGCTCGGTAGCCCGCCGTTAAATCACCGACCTAACAGAAATGCCCCAGCAATCATTTAATTTCGCGAGTCGCTTAATGAGAGGAGAGATATGAAAGTTGACGAGACTCCGACCCCAGAGATATTAATGCCCCGAATATATTCGCCATTCATTTGCATAGATTAGACAAGCTACCGAGTTCCCCCGTAGTGTCTCTTACCGGCGCAGCGGTATTCGCTAAAGTATGTCCATTGACAATTTATTCACGAGTACAGCGCCTTCTAAGAAGTCAGCAAGAAGGAGAAACTTCCCGGTGGATGGATCTTAAAATCTAAAGAGACTCGATGCAGGAAAGGCTCGATCCCCCTGGAAGGAAGGCTCTAACAGCCTTACGAGCTGCTACACAAGTGGTGGGCACGGGTGGAGCCCCTCAAACGCCTGCTTCTCCCACCAACCTCTCTTTCATGCAGCGCGCAAATTCGTTGCGTAGGCTGATGTCTCGTGTCTTCGTTGCCCCATTGTACCGCGCTTGATGGAAGGGGACAGAGGGCGCTACGGTGTGGATGGTTTTGCCTCAATTGAGGCAAAATTGCCCATCACTGTGCAACACTGTATTAGAGGCCCGAACGCCACGAACGATCACGGGACGGGACACCCCTGTTTGGACGCCATCCGATTGGACGCGTCCCGATTGGACCTCCTAATGCATCGGGCAGGGGGATTTTCTTTTTTTCGCTGGAACTACCTTTAGGCTGTACTTCAGCGCCCCCTTTAATGCCCTTGTTTGTATGTTGAGTTACTGTGTTGGTTATTTTGTTGATTTGATGGGTAGTTCTGAGATTTCTATCTGGGTTTCCTTTCTGTGTGTGTTGTATAGTTTGAGGTCTGTTGAGATCTCGTGTTGGTGGTGTGCCCCTCCGAGACCTAACCCAGACCTAAACCAGAACTAACCCAGACCTAACCCAGAACTAACCATACATTTCACAATAAAATATAACCATATATAGAATTCGAAAAGCAATGATTATAAAATTTACGGCACCCGAATGTCACGAATCCAAACGGCACGGCGTCCAAATGTCACAAATCCAAACGACATGGCGTCCAAAAGGAACGCGTCCAAACGGCACGTCGTCCAAAAGGAACGCGTCCAATCGGATGGCGTCCAAGTGGGACACCCCCCCACGGGACTAGCGCGTGAAACGACACCGACGTTTCCACACAGCCTTCCCGGTATTTACAGGTCCAACGCTGACGAGGAAATGTGATTGTGTGATCCGGATTAGTTCGCTAATCAACCTAGTCGGTCAATCAGCGTTTTCACAATCGGTCTAACAGTAAACGATAGGGACACCGTGGTATTCCTGGCTTCCGTGGAGTTATCGCCGCGTGCCCCTACGCGGAAACGAGGCCGCGGGTTTTTGTGCGTTCAATCCACCCGTTACTAATCACAGAAATTTGTAGCTTCGCGAACACAAAAAGACGGCGAGCACGGAAGCGTTTCTTTGCGAAGCTAGAGGAAAAGAGACGGGTTTAATTCATGGAGCCGGGATGACGGAACCTGCGGGAGACAAGTACAAGCGCGATGATATACGAGAAAAGTTTATTCTCGATCAATTTCTTCCCTTGGTGCCGCGCGATTACTAAAAACTGGAGAGAAGTCGAAATAAATTAGAGAGAGAAGTGAAAAATTAGTTAGCCCCGAGGTGCCACAGGTAGGAAATTGGAATACTCCGGGCACAAAAGTGGGCACAGGCACTTTGCGCTTTTAATTACCGAGTGTCTTGGGAATGATCGATGAAACCAAGAACCGTTTCCGTTCGCAACTGTTTCACGCGACTGTGTAATGCTCCCTAAATCATGATCGCGCGAATAACGCCACGGCACGGCCCTGCGTGTGCATGTGTGGGGATGGTGTGGGCGTTGGCTTGCCCCTTAATGTGTAACTACGAACGATTAAGCTCGCCTAGAAATTAAGAGAACATTGTTGGATCCGTAATGTCTGCAGTCCGCCATTATATTCGGTGTATATCAGACGTAATATCGTTTAATTCCATCCAGCGCGATTTCATTTACTCCGGGCACGTTTAAATCCCTCCTCGAGGCCGTTTCAAAACCCGCGCGATTCGTGAGTCCATTTTCAGCGACATCCACCGTTAATAACGGCAGCCAAGATTGCTAAAGGTGCACGAGCGCGAACGCAAGGGTGGGTGCGCTCGCGTGTTTCAGCCCCCCCCCCCCCCCGTTAAATTTACCACACACGCGCCCCAGCATATTAAGTAATTAAAATTCAAATGCCCGAGCCGGATGTAAAATTTCATTGAAATTAGTTTGCCTTCTGTAAACGGCGGATTGGTCTCGGCCACGCCATTTCCGCCCGTTTCAAACGGTAATATCCTCTTTTCGCGTTAGCCGGACCGGAGCGGGCGCGCGCGCAAACGTTCCGGAAGTCAAACTTTCGGGATCGGGTAACGATAATTGGCAAACCGGTGAACACCAAAATTGTCGAAATCAATCAGCGAAACGTAACGCAGTAGCCCGGCGCATTTAGAACCAATAGGCACACTTTATAATCAACACGGCGCGGAGGGGCAGCGGTGACCAAGAGGGGGAAAAAAACCATCGGCGGTTTACCATTTCCGGGTTGCATTTCGCTGATTCCGTAGAGCCAGGCGTTCGCGTTCGCGGCTGTAATCAAATTTACATTTCTCTCGCGCCTAGATGTGATATTATTGATATCGGTTTCGCGGTTATTATGTTGAAACACACCGTGCACGGTTCCTGTGTATCGCGCTCGCGCGCGCGCGCGCGCCCCTGTCAACAATGTCGATGGTAGCGGTGTACAGGGACAAAGAGATAATGAAAGACACCGGAAACCGTGTACCCACCGCCGACGAAATCCAAACTGTGAAACAGCTTCGCGTGCGAGGATAATTCACACACGGTCCTCCTTTAGCGCACGGATAATTGCTTGCTATTACCAACGACAGGCTACACCATGCGATATTGAGCGTGAAACTGCGTGAACGAATTCGGACCGCGTTATACAGCAGAATGTTTCCACGACTGTATGCACAGGCGCTTCCTTTCCGAGCTCCTCTTAACCACGCGGTCGTCTTCGTGTCCTTTGTGCCTGGTGTCCGACCGGGGGCAATTTTCACTCGGAGAATTCCTGGAAAACGAGAAACAAACATTCGAGACCGTTTATAACGTTATTAACTCAATTGCGATATGCGTTTAGCCACCGCCGTGTACACGAACCAGGGAAGAAATTCAGTTTGTGCAAATATTGAACGCGACAGATAAATTCAAAATTAGCCACCGCGCCGCGGTTTATTGAATTAATTCAAATTTTCCGTGGCCACGGAAAATAAACTGCAATCGTTACATCCGCGTGCGTCGTCATCCACACAGAAAGTATCGTTGGGTCGTATGCGCAGAACCAAGGGAAAGCTTTTACTACTGATCTTCAAAGCAAATATTAGGTTGGTGCAAAAACAATTGTTGTTCTATGCAGTTTAAACGTGAGTGAATTTTTATTCCGTTACATTCGTATGCACGGTGTCCCGAACATGGTGGAAATCCTTCAAATGGACGGTTCTTGAGTTTATTTAAAGTAACTTTTTCCTTTACAAAAATGGCCGCCTCGGCTTCGTTAAGGAGTTATTAATGAAAAACGTGGACCAATCAGAGAACGACTTAGCGAACGGATTAGAGTTGGGCCACAGGTTCGGCTGAGCGCGACGTTACCATTGGCCGAGCCAGAATCCGTCTGCTGTAGCCGCGCTTCGATTGGTCGGTGTTTTCCGTTAATAACTCCTTAACAAAGCCGAAGCGGCCATTTCTGCAAAGGAAAAAATTATTTTGAATAACCTCAGGAACTGCCCATTTCAAGGATTTTTACTAATTTTGGGACACCCTGTATAGTACATTGATGAGAGGTGCGAAGCTTCGTCGATCGATTCGTGTTCTGTCTTTTGTCGTAACTGTTTTATTAACTAGTTAGGCTTGTTGTCAATGTGAAAATGTGGAACCAGCACAAAGCGATCTACCATCTCGTTATTACGACACTGTTTCTCGCGATCGAATAAATAAAATGTCCCGTCGAAAATAATAAACAGATTTTACTGTCACAAATGCCATCGCAGATTGAATTTTTCAAATTTCCGATACTTCCGATATGATATGAAACGTACCACTGGTCAACAGACGGCTGCGCATTTCCCATTGCTGGAAAAGGTCGAACTGGAGGAAATAGCCAACGCTACGTTATTATCAGGCTTTATACAAAAAGCGTCTGATCAAACAACTGGTTTTCGAATTCCAGTATTTGTATAAAAATCACATAAACCGGTTTTTCAATTTTTAAGGAATATATAATTTATAATATAAATTAATAATATATAATTTAAGATAATAGTAATAATATATAATTTAA
Source organism: Sphecodes monilicornis (assembly GCA_913789915.3). Taxonomy (NCBI): domain Eukaryota; kingdom Metazoa; phylum Arthropoda; class Insecta; order Hymenoptera; family Halictidae; genus Sphecodes; species Sphecodes monilicornis. The sequence continues at coordinate 12,007,996 of OU565300.1, read as the reverse complement.
AATAATAGTAATAATATATAACTTAAAATAATAGTAATAAAACATATTGTATATATAATATATTGAAATATTCAAAAGGTTTCCTCCATCTCTGACCTTGCATGACCTTGAAGGTCACTGTACAGTATACGGATGTATTCGTCTAGAGTCACGCTTTCATGTGATATAAAAAAATATACAACATTCCGTTTAAAAAATTGAAGGTCACCTTCATATCTAACAAAATAGTATAAACACAAAAAAATACAATTGTGTTGCTCATAAAAAACAGTACTACTTTTTCCTCTCATTTTTTTTCTATTATTTACTATTTACAAGAAAAACGCTAGCTAGTGATAGCGCGAACACTCTTATGTATACAGGGTGTCCCATTTAAGTTGAGATTGTAATTCAAGAGCATAACTTATCTCTCCTAAATCGGTCAATTGGTATTTTGCCGCAATGTCTTGTACTAATTTATTCAGGGGTTCCTTGTCTCTGGAAAATATGAAAATATCATCAACATATATTATTATAATCGTCCATAGACCCTTTATATATACGCATCCCGATGTCATCAGTCTTCTATATTCTAATTCCCTAAAAATATTGTCTATCTCTACCGGGTGTCCCACATAAATGGGAACACCTAAATATCTGTCGTATTTACAGTCCTATCAGAACGCTTCAGAGAACAAAGTGACACTATTGCAGGGAGCAAATATAATGGTAAAGAATAAAATTTTTTATGTCGTGTTTTTTAATGAAATTTCAAGGTCACCGATGTTCTTTTAAATGGAGCAGTATATTTTTCTTACGATAGCATGATAGACAATAAAAAACTGAATTTAGTGGATACCACCTTTTTGACCTTGAAATGACCTTGAGCAAGAATAATCATGTTGGAGCGGATAAAATGTGGAAGTTTAAAATGTACGTGTTTCAGCAAAGATTACGCGTTGTTTACGGCGGGTTGACCTTTACATATCACAATAAATGTTCGAAATGTTGACCGTCCTCATTTATGCAATATTGCAATCTTGCATTAAATGATATTGTAGCCTAGTTAATACTGCAACATTAAAAGTGCATGAACGAAGTACCTGAAAACGATTATTCGAAATCATGGGACGCACCTGCGTGCACGCATAAAACCGGGAATTTAACTTTCGAAAATTCGCCGACAGTTGTTGCGCAACCCCTTCCAGGATCTGCAACACATTGTCTCCGCCATGTCTGTCTCCTGTCGCTGAATGAGCCGCAAGCGAGGTTTCGCCAACAGCGTGCACTGCTTCGGAACCTCCGGAAAAGTTAATGTTCCTCGTCGCCGGATGGAAAACGTTAATGTGTCAGTGCGATTAGGGCAACATGCCTTTAAGCATCTCATTACTTGTACAGAGTGTAACAAAATGTTTTGTCGTGGCTTCGCCAGGTGAATCTACAGCTTTGAATCGTTGGAGATCTGTAATAAAAAGATGCTGTAAAATTGACCTTGACGGAGAAAGTCAAGGTCAAATCTTTTTTTTTATTGCATCATATAGCGCTCATTAGAAGGAACAAAAGTCTTGGAGGAACCATAAGTCGCAAATGAACCGTTATCTAAATGGCGTCTCAAAATGACCTGACATTTTAAATTGCGCGCCATTTTTGTTTGTGGCCAACATAGAGTACTAATCTTTGACAACTGGCGTCAGGAAGGATTGAGGTTTAGTCGTGGAGAATTACACGATCGAGCAACGCATAGAAATTGTGAAAATTCACTTTTATTATTTCAACAAGATGGCGCAACCTGCCACAGTCAGGTTTAAAATAAGGTTCAGAGTATGCGCGAATATATGTATAGAGTATACATTAAAAAACTGAAATACAATATTCATAATAAAAGGACAATGTGAAGAGTCAGGTTAAGAGCGCTACATAGTACTCTTATTATGTAGAAGCTTACTGTTTCAATCATGGTTTTGCTAGACAGAAAGTAATATTAAATTAACGTTCAAATTTATTAATAATCTATCGCAGCTGATAATTACGTTACTATAATACAGTATTTCATCGACAATTAACGCCACCACGGGTCCGGCTGACGACAATTAACGCTCAGATGATACTATTCTTTGGCGACTCCTCGGCGACCGAGGTCTCTCGAGCTTCAGGGCCCCCCACGCGGTATACCCCGTGGAAGGAGGGATTGTTTTGCGACAATTATCGTTCAGAAGTTCACGACAATTAACGATGAAATACTGTAAGTCCAATGACTTATTTTAATAAATTATCATCACAGCAAACGGTTAAGTCGAACTGGAGTTTCAATTCGAGCGAATTAGTTGCTACATCAAAACAACGCCGTACATTCACCACACAAAACCGCGAAACGAAAATCGAGTGGAAAACAATGTTTATACTGGAAGTCTCGTGAAAATTTTGAAAATAACATATTTCCATGAACACGAGCGTTCTGTTTGGAAATACTTGAAGCAACTCTCCAACAGTTTCAAAAACCATTCAATGTTTGGCTTCGTCTTTCGCAAAGCTTTTTCCCAGGATGCATTAACGATCCATTTAATTGAATTCGGCTGAAGCTTCAACAGGTAAATCACGTTAATATATAGGAAATTAAATTAAATAATAGGAAATTCCAGCGTCTCTTTATCTCTTTGTCTCTTTGATCGGATATAAAACAGTCATTAAGCTTCCACAAAGTTAACCCTATGTTTGGAACATTAATATTTCATATTCATGAGAGAGAAAGTGTGCACTTTCAGCTGAAAGCAGTGATGGTATATGATCTCGGCTTTCTCGCGCATGCGCGACGATTTTAGCGTCAGTAAAGTAGAAAGCTGAGCTAAAATGGGGTACCTTGGTCACCCCGCATAGTTTCGAAAATTTTTTTTCGATTTTCAAATATGAATGTTTAACATGCGTATGTTAAATTAAAAAACACGACATAAAAAATTTTTTTCTTTACCATTATATATTTGCTCCCTGCAATAGTGTCACTTTGTCCTCTGAAGTTTTCTGATAGGATTGTAAATACGACACATATTTAGGTGTTCCCATTTATGTGGGACACCCTGTATACTGTTTTATGTAAAAAATGCATTATATTTCGTAATATTCGTTATTTCCTTAGGAAAACGGTCTATCACGGTAAGAGTTCAACAGCTGTATACGTTACCCTATTGTTGTAATTTAATACACTAAAAATAATTGAATAAAAATTGTCATGGTTTGCCAAAATGAATATCTTTCATTCAGAAATTGATGAATGAGAATTTTACAACATGATGCAAAAATGCACATAAACGTGGCTAATGTAAATACCGAACCTATAACCTATAAGTTTGTCCACTGAGTTGTGACAGTACCTAGATATGTACTTATGTGGATGAGAGATCGTACGTTCACGTAGGACAGGGGCATATTCACAGATTCTATTTACAGTTGACGATCAACCGGAAGGTGATGTCGCCACAATGTTTCGCAAAGAAAAACTGAGAATATTTTGTTTTTTATATGAATTGCAGGCACATGAGACCCAAAAATCAGTAGATTTCTATTTGAAATCAGTAGGTCATTAAGTAAGGTTAGAAATTAGTAGATTTACGGAGAATTCAGTAGAGTCTGCATCTCTCTCTCTCTCTCTCTCTCTCTCTCTCTCTCTCTCTCTCTCTCTCTCCTCCGTTCTTTTTCTCGGTCGTATAGAGTCGCGCGAGAGTAACACATGCCGCGCCGAAGAAAAGTTACATTTCCAGCAATGTCACAAAGTTTTCGAACCCGCGGAAAGATGTCAGTCGCGTAGCGAGCAGTACTAGGAAAAAGTTAAACGAGATGTTTTCTCGCCATTATTTGCAGAGGTCGCGCGATGCCGTAATTGGAGAAGTTGTTGTTAGAATTCTTAGCCGATCCGTCGTCACGGAGACGAGTAATGTTCAAATTACACGGTCGACCTGTAAATTAAAGGACACCCGGTAGGGCGCCGCCAGAGGAACTCGATAACAAGCAGCGATCGTTCCCTTCCGATTGCATCGCCTTAAACCGTCGCGTCGATAAGTTGTTGTAAGGGACATGTGAAATGCGCGCGTCGCGAATACGATGGAAAAGAGACGAACGCGAAACGAGGACTCTTTTCTGCCGTTCTCCTTCGAAGATTTATTTCTCGTGGCTGGTAACAGTGGGGGGGGGGGGAGGAGTGGTTGAATAGGAACTTGCGAGGTAGCGTTCGTCATTAGTCGGCGTTACGGTTTTAGACGAGTCACGACCGAGATACTTGTAACGGTAGAAAGGGCTAGCCATATTCTGGCCACAGTTGAAAATATCCGGTGTAGAATGGTCGCTCGATGATGTTGCGATGCTATCTGCTCAGTCGCCGTTCGTACAATTAGAACCGAAGGTCTTGTTACTTGTCGCCCTGCGTGATAGAAGTCACACAGTCATCGTCGTCGCCGTCGCCGGGGATATTCACGATGTGATTACCCGGCCGAGTACTGAGAATCACTCGGCATGCATCAGACACGACATCCTCGGCAATAAATTCGCAGGATAGTCGGTAATCTACATTTCGTGGTTTCATTTCGCCGCGCCGCCGCCGACGCTACAAAGAACAGGTCTTTGCGTCTGATCGCTCCGACCGAAATTATATCTTCCCGATCACCACGCGTGTATCCAGCTTTTGGAAGGGAAACGCATCCTAAGCACAAACGGCCCTATATGCTTACATACAGTGGATGAAAGGATAAGAATGGTCCAGCCACAATTTTTATTGGCATTGTGTGGAACACAATGGTTTTAGGTTGAAAGATAATGCCCCAAAATTTGAAGTCGCTGACCCTTCATATTATTAGATTAATATCAGGATAAATACCGTTAACTGTATCATTTTTTATCTCGGTTATTAATTAAGATATTCAGATAGAATAAAAACGAAAATACTCGATCTTACCTCCTTTGTGTCATGTATTTTTTTCACAATTGTGATCAAATTATTAGGGGAAGAAAAAGATCATTTAATTTTTTAGGGTTATGGGGGTTGTAAGCAACCCTTCGAGTGACCACTTCCAAAAAATTCAAGAACAATGTTCTGTTACCTATCTGATATATACAAAAGTTTCAAAATGGTCAGATTGGTGGAACATAGTTAAATATTGAAAAACAAATGAAATTACGAGCCCCGGATACATCCAGCATCCATCTGATGTTGCTCATTTGATTGATAGAATTTTATATACACGTCTCTTAATACCGAGACATAGAAATATGATAAAGTATGACTGGAGCGCTCAGCGGAACCTGTGGCCCAGCCTGAATCCGTTCGCTATATCCGCGCTCTGATTGGTCCGCGTTTTTCGTTAATAACTCCTTAACTAAGCCGAGGCGGCCATTTTCGTACAGGAAAAGGTTACTTTAAATAGCCTGAGGAACCGCCCATGTCAAGGATTTACACCAGGCATGTCCAGAAGTAGCTCACTTGGACGCAAATTGTAGGGAGACGCCTACTTCTTCCGCCCCCGCGTCTCGCTCCCTGTGGCGGCCGTAGTCCTCCAAGCTCCTCAGACCCGTACCTACCGCCTGCAATATGTACCGCGTGTGGCGCATTGGGGCGCCTCTCGGACCCACGGTAGGTACGGGTCTGAGGTGCTCGGAGGACTAAGGCCGCCACGGGGAGCGAGACGCGCGGGCGGGAGAAGTAGGCGTCTCCTTCGAATTTGCCTCCAAGTGAGCTACTTCTGAACATGCCTGTCCCACAACAACGAGTGAGGGGGATCTATGTTGCGTGAAAATGTTAACAGTAAACCTACTGTTGCGAATGAATAATAATTTCCTAGTAAGTTTTTCAAGTAAAAAGGAGTGGGTGGAGTGCTTGCTACCCACCCCGTATATTGCCGGTCGGGATTAGAACTAAACGCGCGGGAAGAAGCGGCACGTGTGTACTTGTGCAACGTGTCGCGATAGACGGAGAGCTCAATACCAGAAATCTTCCTCGTTACGTGGGAGGGGGAGGCGGATGAGGGGCGCGACACCAGAGATGAGTAGGTCACACCTGGTAACTAGCGGCAATAATTCTATATTCGATTGTCACTCAAAGATAATTCTTCCAGAATCCCGAAAACCTACCAAGCACAAAACATACAAGGGCGCGCAGTGGCTCGGTGGATAGAGCGCGCGACTACAAACACTGTGGTCGTGAGTTCGAATCCCACCGCCGTCACCTCTGGAAATTCTTCTATGTGATATATTATACTACGTTGCCCAAGGTGGTTCGGAGCCCACCCTTATAAGCTGTAGGTCCACGTCGCTAATAACCTTGGCAGTTGATGCGACGTTAAAAACAATAAATACAAATACAAAACATACAAAAGTGGAACGGGAGAAGTAAGCGTCTCCCTCGAATTTGCGTCCAAGTGAGCTACTTCTGGACATGCCTGATTTACACTATCGTCGAGACACCCTGTATAAGTTCTACTGCATTTGATTGTATTATAGAACGTTTACTTCTAAGAAGTATCACAATGTTTGTGAAACCAAAGAAAGACCTTTGAATCGAAGTGAATGGTAAAAAGCAGCGAGCACGCTTGACTGGCAATCAACCGGGTTGATTTTGCGCACTAATTCCGTACTTTAAATGGTTCGCCGCGACCCTACCGCCGAGGACCATTAAGGTTGCATCACGAGTTGCATCACACTGGTTGCCAACTTGCGGCGCAGCTGCAACCTGGCATGCTGAGGAAGTTTCTAAGAAGATCGAGGGGGATAGGAATGCCGATCGGTCTCCCATCCTGAACAACGATTTTCTTTTCTTGCGCGGCGCGCGGACGATATTACTCGCAGCTGTCGTGCGCGTGCTGCGATCCTCGCGACTAACCGGTGATTTTAATTATTCCTCGATCGACGAATCATACTGTATTCCGTAGCCAGCTTTCTGCCGCATAATAGTGATTTCATTCAGCCCTACGTCCTCGCAATTCGCGGACTCTACATATATACAGCGCGCCATTGAGGAACCCTCTAACCCGGCTCTAACTCACAATGAGTCCTCGTTCTTGGCGAAATTGCTCACAGGCGAGTTTCTCGCGTGATAGGGTTTGCGGTTGCAATTTAGCTTCTTAAAAGGCACGAATAGTACGAAAAGTAGCACGGGTCGGCTACTTTTTGAATCTTCGAAGCGACACACGAATCCAAAGAATCTAGCTCATCTTGCTGTTCAAATTGTCCATTTTCATCCGCAGTTCCGTCTGTTGTTAAATAGGAGATAATCAATCATGTATAACCTAATATCATCGGCTAGGGATTTACTTACAACATAACTGTTTCGTCAGAGTAATCATAATAATTAACATCGGAACATGGAGAAGGCAATACCGAGCTGTTTACATCTTCTTTCGTGCATCAGTCAATATCAGAGATATCAATTATTAACAGGAACAACCGTTACTGGTCGTAACCAATATACATTTCTATAAATGTACAATTGATATTTCAACAAGAGCGTCCGCATATTCTTAGGATATACAGTAGCGGACAAAAATTTCAGATAAGAATATTCAAAATTTTTCTTCCACTTCTGACCTTGGATGACCTTGAAGGTCACTGTGCAGTATACCGATCAATTCGTCTAGACACACGCTTTCATGTGATATGAGAAAAATATACAGCATTCCATTTAACAAATTGGAGGTTCCCTTCGTATCTAACAAAATAGTATAAACATAAACTAATTACATACACCATTGTGTTGCGTATAAAAAACCGTACTACTTTTTCCTCCATCATTTTTTTTTCTAATATTTACTATTTACAAAAAAAACGCTGGCTAGTGATAGCGCAAACACCCTGTTGTATATCTGGCTTAGAATTAGTTTAAACATCAAACCTAACCCAGACCAAACTCGTATAACTTCATTTCTGAATGAAAATTCTATGATGTACTACAGCGTATACATATATGTCTGGCTTAGATTTAGGTTAAACATGATGCGATTCCAGGTTGGGTGTAGGTTAGGTTGGGGTAGGTCTTGGCCCAGTAGTGTTCGTCCTCGAGTACACGGCCACCCTCCATAGCTTAGTAGGTCACCGTGGTGTTTTAGTGGGTACTCCCTTGGGCCTGTTAGATCCAATGGAGTCCCACATAACCTCGTCCCTCCCCCAAGGGGGGGGGCGGGGTATGCACAAAGCATTTCCCCACGATGTAAAAAAAAAATTGGGTACCTACTAAACATATTCAGAAAGAAAATAAACTTCTACTTCACTTCAGTTTTGTTGCAGTTCAGATAGACAATTTTTATTTGAATAAAGATCCGCTCTCTGCCAATGACCAAGCCGCTGATGCGACGGTAAGGAGCGAAATGAGAAGAGTAGTGACTTGGCAGATAGTCAACCAGTTCATAAATTATTATATTAAATTGCTGCACTGAAAACCTCGTGCCATTAGTTTCAGCGTTCCAAGCTCTGCCGCTATGTAAAATCTAATTTGAATCTAAACGCATCACTAGACGAACACTTCTTGCAAGATATGTTTACGAACTGCGCCGCTGCGACCACAGCGTCGGTGGATGCAACAGTTGCAATCAGGGACGCGTGTGCATGTCGTGCACACAGGGTTCCAGAGGCGAGTCGGCGCGACCGAGCGAATCGCGTGCTCCGGGTCTATTAAAGTATGACTGTCGCTTGCTCGGAGCTAACTTTCCCGAACGACAGCGCGGCTAGCATCCTTTCGGCTCAACATGGACAAATAGAACTACTCGTCCGAGTCCTCTTCTTCGAGGCACGAACGTCCTTTCAGCCGACCTTCCCACCGTGGTTGGCTGTGTCGATAACTACCGCCACGACTGGGATCAAGGTCAACGAACGATATTGCCAACCAGCTTCGTGCTGCCACTGGCTCTTTTTTATCCCCTTTAATGCTATTAATTGTTTTTTGCACTCGGTTGGAATACCAATGGTGCCGTAGTTCCTTCGGAACTTTTAATCCAGTCTCCAATGGAACAAGTGTATCCCAAGCAATTACGCTCTTCCAATTTCTTCCGAAGAATCTTCGCAGCCCGTAGTGACGCTCGTAACCAGAGTGCACTGCTCGGCGAAGACAGTTTAAATTAAAGAAGTTCGCGGTGATTTCTTAATCGTCAACCTCGATCCCACGACTCCTTTAATTAACATCACGGTTATATTCGGAAGCAGTTTAATTCCCTTAGGATGAAAAGTTGCGTATAAAACCCTCGCAGGCTAATTCGACGTGTTTTTATTGCATAACGCATCGCGAGAAACTTTCAAATGAGTTTCATTTGCTCCACGAGTACTCTGGAGCAAATCATGCGAGAGGTTTTGTCCATCTTGCTGTCTGGAGTGTCCTGCGTAGGCGTGGCTTCGTTGTCCTCGATCCACGCGTAGTCGCGGAAGTGCCCCACAGAGCAACCTGTGCCCCGAAGTGAATTACATGATTTCCTGGTTCCGGTTGGACAGAGACACACGAATCCCCGGAGCCGAACCAGTAATGATTTACGATACGCCGAGTCGATGATTATTCCACGAAACCACCTTGCAAACTATTTTGCGTTCTCGTTCTCGCGTCGATTATAATGTTCGTCTACGCACGAACCGAGAAAATTAGCGTCTCGACGTTACAAAATATCGGGTCCGTTAACTGGATAGCGCGCTAAAAATCGGGCCCCGCCGGCGATAGTGGATGAAACGTATTAAATTATACGGTTCCGTGGGACAAGAAAAAGGGGACCGAGGCTCGAACGTTTCTTGCTGGACGATGCCGCAGCGCGGCGCGCCGCGGCGGTTCGGCTCCTGAAAGCAAAGGCGACCAGCGTAACGAAATGACATCTTTCTGGTAATAATCAGCAGCTCAGGACTGAAAATCTTGTAAAGGGAGCGGCGTCAATTATTGCCATGGCTACGGGGGGAAAAAAGAAACGACGGTCGATCACGAGGAACGCGGCAGAAAGAAAATCGGCTGGACACCTTGAGATCAGTCCCCTTCAATTCATCCTTTGTGTCAACTGCTCCGGAATTCCTCATCCTCGCTTAGCGTCAAATGCAATGACCATGAACGTATAGAATTATGGAAGCTGTTAAGTGTGTGAGAGGAGGAAAAAGGAGAAGGTAGCGTTTCGTCCTAGGCCCGCTAGAGAACTCATCAGTAAGGCTATCTAGCGGACCGGTGCCTTAGACGCGGGATGTCGTAAGGACAATTTAGGACAGTATACAGGGTGAGTCAGGTACAGTACACCGGTCGAACGATAGCGGCGCTGGCATCCAAATCTACTGTTCAATTCGGGACATTTCCAGAATCCGAATACCGTGTCCATAGTATACAGGGTGAGTCATCTAAGGTTTGTACCTCAAATATCTTTGTTGTTTCTAAAGATACATAAAATATGGTAAGAACAAAGTTGAATGGTACAATGGGGCTGACACGATGCAAAAAAAAAAATTTTGTTTTTATGTCATTTTTTTAGATATCAAGGTCACCTTGACTTTTTTAAATTGAACCACCCTTTATTAAACACCTACAATGATAGTCTCTTTCATTAGGAATTCAGTGACTATAATTAGTCCAAGGTCATTCAAGGTCAAGGACAGAGAGAACGTATAAGATTTAACATCGATACATGCTTGTAAACGGGCTTTGAAGGAATGTTGCACTCTGTCCGCGACCTTGAATGACCTTGAGTAATTATAGTCACTGTATTCGTAATGAATTGGGCTCTCATTGTAGGGTGAGGCAGTAACTATTGCCACCTCAAATATCTTTGTTGTCTTTAAAGATACGTCAAATGTCTGAAAGACAAAGTTGAATGGTTCAGTGGGACTCGCACGATACCAAAAAAATATTTGTTTTTATGTCATTTTTTAGAGATTTTTAAGGTCACCTTGACTTTTTTAAATGGAACCACCCTTTTTTTAACACCTACAATGATAGTCCCTTTCATTACAAATTCAGTGACTATAATTATTCAAGGTCATTCAAGGTCACGGACAGAGACATTCCTTCAAAGCCCGTTTACAGGCATGTATCGATGTTAGATCTTATACTTATAGTCACTGAATTCGTAATGAAAGGGACTATCATTGTAGGTGTTTAAAAAAGGGTGGTTCCATTTAAAAAAAAAGTCAAGGTGACCTTGATATCTCTAAAAAAAATGACATAAAAACAAAATTTTTTTTTGCATCGTGTCAGCCCCATTGTACCATTCAACTTTGTCCTTACCATATTTTACGTATCTTTAGAAACAACAAAGATATTTGAGGTACAAACGTTAGGTGACTCACCCTGTATATCCAAACAGAGGAAGATTCAGGTAGTAGCGGGAAAGATGTTGTCGTAATGTCCCTCTGTTGACGAGCATAGGAAGTAGCCGCCACAGAATCAATGCGTAAGAATTGCTATACTGAAATTAATCTGATTTTGACGTTTACCTGTGAGATGTTAAAACAATACTTCTGCACGCAGCATAAAGGTCTTATGAGACATTTATTATTAGTAAACTAATTATTCTAACTACTCAAAATAAATCCAAGTCGCAGGGTCCAATACTAAGAAAGTTATCGTCTGTTTATGAGTGTTCGAACATTAATAATATATAAATAGGATAAAAATTGAAATGTCCGATATAAATAGAGAGTTCTCCTGATACACATAATAATAAGGATTCTTTTTGTTTCATTTGTATCAGCGACTGCATGGTTATTGATGTCTTTATAACGTAAAGTTCATCTTAAATTTCTAAGGTGTGTGACGCTTATGTTAAGTGTATTGAAAAGCTTCCAAAATGATTAAACAATGCCCAGAGGGGAATAGTTGTGGTCAAGAAATTAGACCTTCGTTTCATCCAAAGTAGTCCTACAAGAATAATGTCTCGAAAAGTTGAAAGGAAAATTGCGAAGTTGTTTAAGTCCTTATCAAGAAATTTTAACGGAATTACAAAGTAAGAAGGCGTATAATGATCATGTGGTGAGGATTTTCAACCCATTAAAGAACAGAAAGTTAGACGAATAATGATTTCGGAAGACAGTGAAGATGAAAATTAATAAAGTATGCGATACACGAGAAGTGAATGACTGAATGGCATTTCTTATGGAATTTCCGCGATTCATAGTGCAACATGCATACCGTATGAAAGTTCTCTAATAAAATAAGGTGATATTACGCTTTTCGTTTTATTACTTTTGTAATCTTCAAACTGAAACTGATATTTTCGCCTTCAAGGTCACTTCAAGGTCACGGTGTGTAGGTCGTTGAGTTCATCTTGACGCCGACTACCATTTTGCATTATGAAAAAAATACATATGCAAAAAAATACGGTGACCTTGAAAAAACCGTTAAAATGACCTACAAAGAATTTTGTTTTATTACCATCTGATGAACGCCTTAAAACCATGTACATCCTATTTATTTCTTCTAACTTTTAATAGTAGCGGAAATAATTTAGGTGTTCGAGTTAAGATTAACACCCTGTACATTAATTAAGAACTTATTCTATATTTCGTATTTTTATTAATTTAGTTTATATCAATGTGTAGAAATTGCTGAACTTTGTTTTGTTACTGCCTTATTAAATTCTGAAAGTATGACTTTAAAGCACATTGTGAAAATGGAATTCTTCCTTCAAGATGGCGGAAAGCCATATTGATTGAGAACCTGCTCAACATTTTCTGTTGCTATTCATTTAGGTATTAACGACGTATGAAAATGATTGATCGTAGTCAACATAAATGTGTACGAGCTCGAATCCGCAGATTTCATACATACAAGTTTTATTGATCTCTTTAAATTCTGAAAGCGTGACCTTAAAACACGATGTGAGAGCAAAATCCCCCCTCCAAGATGGCGGAAAGCCAAGCTGATGGCCAAGATACAGTACGTATCTCATCAAGCGTCCCAGATCAAGTAGCAAGGAAAGAGAAAGAAATTTCATTCGAACGATCCCTGATATTCGGCCAGAAAACCGTAACATATGATCCCGTTGCGATACGGTATCTCAGCCCTGTCAATATCAGGTGTCTAAGCTCTCGACCACTTTCTGGATGGTACTATCGTCATCTCTTCGACCCTCCACGTATCTTCTTTCCCTGGCTCTCGAACCAATTCTCAGTCGGCTGCTTTTCCTTACCCCTTTCCCTTTCCCTTGAATCTTTCTTCCCTGTTTGCGTGCGGGTTTGCAAAAGGACCTCGTGAGTTGACAAAACTTTAGAGTCGTCGATCGATTCATCGCGACTTCGAGAGTTATCAGAGATCCAACCGGTAGATTATTCCACGCACCGTTGTTGTGCGGACGACCGTGTTGCGTCGTCGAACGATCATGCTCAGTTGTGGCAGCCAAATTTGCTTCCCTTATTATATAAAAGATTTCCACAATCGAGTACGTAACAATCGTCCGGTTAAACTTTGAGGGTATCGCATACCGGTATACTCAAGTGTGCCCCCAAGTTCCCAAAGCCGCCAACCATCCGGCGCGCGATAAACACCTGACAAGTTCGCGTGGGCACGACACGGTAATTAGCAGCGGATGTCGACGTAACGAGAGGCCAACACCGAGTAGCAAGAAAAATATATCCAGGAGAAAAACAAAAGGCATCCAGATAGGAAAACGCTAACGCTCGGCCGGTGCCCAGGCCAATTTGAAAGGAAAGAGAGGCAGGCGAGCGGTCCCCACGGAGGGAACTACGGAGACATAATTCTCGGGCTCGCCAGCGGAAAACGTTGCCACGGTTGAGCGACACTGCCGGTCCGGATGACTGGCCGGTTAAGTTGAAATACCGGTCTCATCCTAGCCGGCTAGTCCAGCTCCAACTATCGTGCTCCGATAGCCGTTCCAGCTTCCGTGAAGCTTCAGGCACGAGCAACTCCCTTTTACCTGCGAGTTGAGCAAGAATCGACGGGTCCATGGTAAGGAGGGAAGAAGCTGGTAACCAGGCGGACGGTAGAAAAAGCAAGGGAACCGAAGGATAGAGAGAGAGAGAACGGAAGAGGGGGAACTGGAGAGCCGGAGAGCCCTTAGCGGCCTCGCGAACCACTTTTCTCTGGGCATAGACGCACTTTTGCCTATCCGACTTCGGCCGGCTTCGTGGTCGCTCGTGAACCTTCGGGCACGCGAGAACCACGCGCATCAAGGTCGCGGCCGTCTACCTTTCCCCGACGGCAAGTGCATGCATTGTGCTGCTGCGTCGTCGCTGGCTGGCCGTTGCAACCGAGGCGACTGCCCGTCTTTATTTCCAGGATCGGATCATCGACTCACCCGAGGTCCTCACTCAAAATGTCGTTGCTCCCATCAACCTGTCCCCCCTCGTGTCCTCAAACAGATTCGTATCAGTTAACGTAATGTCCCTTGTCTGCAAAAGCCCTTTAGCTCCAGATCTTTTACGGCATTTCACCACCACAGGCCCCACAACAACAGAGATCCCCCTACACCTGAGAACATTCCAAATTTTGACCATCCATTTCGAGGAGTCGGTGCATTTTCGGCATGCGGATTCTTTTTACTTAACTTATCATCAAATCACGTTTCCACACACTTCGCCCCAAAGCATGAAATGCTGTAGCCCACAGGGGTTAATATATAATATATATAAAATATTATAAACAATAAGCACGCTGAAGATGACAATTCTACTGACCTCAAATGGATGAACAACCAGCCTACGCCGCTTATGTGAGAAGTTTCTTTGAATTCTCGTCATAATAAAAGATTGTTTAGCTTCTTTTTGACAGTTCCTTCAACATGGCGCGAAGCACAACTGCCAACACGGACGGCTATTGCTTTCTTGGGACTTTCTTGGGATCAATGAATTTCACGATAGCTCGCTAATCGTCGCCGTTAGTTGTGTTATTGATAATGTCTCGGGCCGCGCAAGGTCAGATGGCGGGATCGTCTTGGAACGTTGCGATGACGTCAGGACGTGGAGGCTGGGCGTTAAGAACGGCGGGCATTAGCGTGAAAAATTAGTATAGCCATTAACAAACTTCTGTCGGCCCCGTGTACGAAGCAGCACTGGAAATGGCTGGTAGTAAAAATTCTTTACGGCCGAGTGCGTAAAATATCATTGCACAGGGATGTTTATGTACGGCGTAGGCGCCGCGGCGCTGCGAATAAACGGTTGCGCGATATCCAATGGTGCACTTCAGACTGTCGATATCAATCCTCTTTGTATTCCGTCTATCTATGCCCGGCGCAGTAAAAGTTTCAGTATCCATCTCCGTCTCGAATAAAATTCGATGATGAACAATAGCGGTGGAAATGGCGGTACAGGGCTGAAGAAAAGCTGCTGACTTTTACTCGGCCCCGCCCTAAAGGGAAGGCATAAAATCGATCCGAGTGTAAAGATCGCATCGCCCCGTTGCTGTTGCCGTTGCCGAGGAGCGAGTATTTTTCACCGGTGCGTGTCTGGCTGGCTACGTGCGGCCCTGCCCGAAGGTAAAGCCAGCAACAGCAGCCTCCGCGCATCGAAGGAGCTCGGTCCAGAACTAATCGTCAAAATACAAGCGGACCCACCGTGCCACCTGCTCGATTTGAAAGGGTACCAGTTTCTCCTTCAAGCATCGGCAGGAAGAGGATGCGAAAGGAAGGGTCGGGAGCAACGGAGAACGCAATAGGATACGCTCGTATCGCAGAAAATTACGAAGAAGTCGGTGCCGCGCGCTCTGCGCTGGCAGCGGTGTACGCACACCGGCACACAGTGTTGCGGCGCGTTGCTCGCATTAGGGTCTCTGCACACCCATCCGGGACGGGCCGGACCGGGATTTAGCTAGTTAGTTTAGATAATTTACTTTAAGGAGGTGTGGAGTCCCTGGAAACGTTGTTTTTGTGCTATGCACAGAGGGAACTGTCAACGCGCGCTCGAAAGTGCAAGAATTATGGCCCTTCGGTCGCGCGAGGGAAGAATCGGTACCACACCGGATCAGACATCCCGGAGACACCTGCCTATACCAAAGCTATGTAAAAAAACTCTCCGGGGCCCGTCCCGGATGGGTGTGCAGAGACCCCAAGGGCCCATCCGGGACGGGCCGGACCGGGATTTAGCTAGTCAGTTTAGATAATTTACTTTCAGGAGGTGTGGAGTCCCTGGAAACGTTGTTTTTGTGCTATGCACAGAGGGAACTGTCAACGCGCGCTCGAAAGTGCAAGAATTATGGCCCTTCGGTCGCGCGAGGGAAGAATCGGTACCACACCGGATCAGACATCCCGGAGACCCCTGCCTATACCAAAGCTATGTAAAATAAACTCTCCGGGGCCCGTCCCGGATTGGTGTGCAGAGACCCCAATGGCCCATCCGGGACGGGCCGGACCGGGATTTAGCTAGTTAGTCTAGATAATTTACTTTCAGGAGGTGTGGAGTCCCTGGAAACGTTGTTTTTGTGCTATGCACAGAGGGAACTGTCAACGCGCGCTCGAAAGTGCAAGAATTATGGCCCTTCGGTCGCGCGAGGGAAGAATCGGTACCACACCGGATCAGACATCCCGGAGACCCCTGCCTATACCAAAGCTATGTAAAATAAACTCTCCGGGGCCCGTCCCGGATGGGTGTGCAGAGACCCTAAGGGCCCATCCGGGACGGGCCGGACCGGGATTTAGCTAGTTAGTCTAGATAATTTACTTTCAGGAGGTGTGGAGTCCCTGGAAACGTTGTTTTTGTGCTATGCACAGAGGGAACTGTCAACGCGCGCTCGAAAGTGCAAGAATTATGGCCCTTCGGTCGCGCGAGAGAAGAATCGGTACCACACCGGATCAGACATCCCGGAGACCCCTGCCTATACCAAAGCTATGTAATATAAACTCTCCGGGGCCCGTCCCGGATGGGTGTGCAGAGACCCTATGGGCCCATCCGGGACGGGCCGGACCGGGATTTAGCTAGTTAGTTTAGATAATTTACTTTCAGGAGGTGTGGAGTCCCTGGAAACGTTGTTATTGTGCTATGCACAGAGGGAACTGTCAACGCGCGCTCGAAAGTGCAAGAATTATGGCCCTTCGGTCGCGCGAGGGAAGAATCGGTACCACACCGGATCAGACATCCAGGAGACCCCTGCCTATACCAAAGCTATGTAAAAAAACTCTCCGGGACGGGCCGGACCGGATGGGTGTGCAGAGACCCTTATACTTAACTCGTCCGTCTGGTATACACGGATGGAATTTTCTGTGCACACGCGGCTCAAGAACGTGCACAGCCTCCGCCGTGTATCGACGATGTAACAACATGGGAATAAATGCTCGTGCAAAACCACGGGACTTTGCGGCTGTATTCGTCTAACGGTAACTTAGCATTAGGAACGTGATCACGTTGAATTTAACGATGATTAATAATAATATTCCATGATCAACTTAATCGTTTAGATCACGCACAGCCATTCAACTGTGTTTCGT
The DNA here is from genome assembly GCA_913789915.3 of Sphecodes monilicornis. NCBI lineage: Eukaryota > Metazoa > Arthropoda > Insecta > Hymenoptera > Halictidae > Sphecodes > Sphecodes monilicornis. Next base: position 11,990,660 of record OU565300.1, on the reverse strand, counting down.
GATATCCAGCCGAACCGAAGAAACGCAGCCGTAAACGTTCTCCTTGATCATTACCGTGTAGAGAATTATTGGTGCGGCCTACTTATTTCGGTGTTTGCGGAATACTAGGCCGCGCAAATGATATCAGATGTCAGACTCTTAAATTTACAATGTCATTAAATCGATTTAATTAAAGCAAAAGTCTGGAAAACATAATCAGTGCACGAAAGTCAATTCGGACCTGGCGTGAATGATCCAAGGAACGTATTGTTATTTTCATGTACCTTATATGTATTTTAGAGGATATCAAGGTAACCTTAAGTTTTTCGGTAAACAGGTCATACTTTTCTTTGATACAGTACTATAGACGAATTCAACGACCTATGATGACCTTCGGTTGACCTTGAGATACAACATATTTCTCTCTACAATCTAAATAGAAAATACTAAACCTTTTTTCGCTTCATTCCAAATCAAATAGTTGTAAACAAATGTTCTTTATAAACACAGTTTATATTTGTTTCCCGCAGTACAAGAAACACCAAAATATAAAGCTCTGAGGTGACAGTTTCTAACACTAAACTTACCAAGCATGTATTGTTTTATAAAAATAACAAGATTGACTTTATTTAGACTTTGTGTGATTTTTATTAGAAAATATGCTCAGTAAAGAAATTTATTGAATCAATTCCCATGAAGTCGTCTTTACGACTTCAATAATTTGAAAATCAAAAATCTGAAACCGGTATTTGACCGGATGTGGTAGGTTTAGTGTTAAGATAGTAAAAGTATTATTTAACCTTTTGAGGATGAATGTTATCATATTGGTGATATCAGGTCCATCTGTTTAATTCCAAACGCTGCGCACAAGTAACTTAATTATTGTAGTGACCAAAAATCAATATACAGGGTGTCCCACATAAATGGGAACACCTAAATATCTGTAGTATTTACAGTCCTATCAGAAAACTTCAGAGGACAAAGTGACACTATTGCAGGGGGCAAATATAATGGTAAAGAAAACAATTTTTTATGTCGTGTTTTTTAAGGAAATTTCAAGGTCACCGAAGTTCTTTTACATCGAATAGAAATATTTCTTTTACGATAGCATGATAGACAATAAAAAACTGATTTTAGTGGATACCACCTTTTTGACCTTGAAATGACCTTGAGCAAGAATAATCATGTTGGAGCGGATAAAATGTGAAACTCTGTTTTCTCTCCCATTCCCACAACTTGTTTACAAAAAAAAGTAAACAGACGCCGCACCGGAGCTGCCTTACGTTGCCATGAAGCGTGCAACAATACGGAAAATTCAATACAGTATTAGCAATAGATTTTTGCGAAATATCTCGAAAACCAAAAGCCACCCCCCTATATTGGAAACGGAAAGAGTTGTTAAAAATATCGAAATCTATAACATATTTAAATTTCATCAAAATCGAAGTATAGTGACCCTTTCGTAATAATTACCCACCATTTTTCTATCACCAATAGTTTCCAAGATATTTATTAAAATAGATTTCGTAACCCAACTTTGGGTATGATTTTCACCCCTTCAACATGAACAGTCGCCAATAAAAAAAAGTGCATGTCAAATATTTTCGTGGAAACTACACTATACATAAAGTTGATCAATATCGGTAATTGATACCAGCGTGCGCTCTCTTGTAAGAATGTGCTGTAAGATTGCTGTTTATTATTTTTCAAGCATGAGAATTCAATGGCATCCAATATCGATGAAAAGAAAATACAAAAAAGATTTCAGTGATATAGAAGTATTGAGAATACAGGCTGACTAGCAGATTCCACACAGTGTTGTTTATTGTTTTTGGGATCCCGCTCCTGTGGCTATGCCCTTATCCGATCAGCGGGATACACTGAAATCTCGGCGAAACACAGATGCGTGACGAATAGAAATTTGATGGTGTGTGTGCGTGTACACGGACGGTGTTCCATGGAGGTTCCATCCTACTTACTTGAGAGCGCGTATAGAGGCGGGCGGATAAACGATTTCCGGTAGCGTCTTTCCGGGGCCCGGCTCGGAATTCCACGCGTACGAACGCGGACCACCTGATAGGTGCACCACCCGGGGATTTTAAATGGATGCCGAAGGGAGCCGTACGTCGAGAATTAAATGGCAACTAGACGGAGACAGAAGCGGGACGGTAGCGTGAACGAAGAGGGGGAACGAGGTGGCCAGGAGAGAAAACAGCAAGTTGCAACAGCTTGCCCATAATTCAACCCCGGTACAGTTCCGTGCTCGCCGTGAATTTCAATGCGGTGTACACGCCGAGCCATATTCTTCGAGCTGCAAATTGCCCGTCCGGGCGAATCACATCTCTCTCCTCCTCTCACTCTCTCTCTCTCACTCTCTCACTCTCTCACTCTCTCACACTCTCACTCTTTCCCTCACTCTCTCTCACTCTCTCTCTCACTCTCTAACTCTCTCACTCTCTCACACTCTCTCGCTCTCTCGCTCTCTCACTCTCTCTCTCGCACTCTCTCTCTCTCTCTCTCACCCCCTCACTCTCTCTCTCTCACTCTCTCTCACTCTCTGTCCCTCACTCTCTCTCTCTCACTCTCTCTCACTCTCTGTCCCTCACTCTCTCTCTCACTCTCTCTCTCACTCTCTCACTCTCTCACTCTCTCACACTCTCTCGCTCTCTCGCTCTCTCTCACCCCCTCACTCTCTCTCTCTCTGTCTCTCACTCGCTCTCACTCTCTCTCACTCTCTCTCACTCTCTCACTCACAAATATATATGTGGGACAGGGTGCCCACATAAATGGGACACCAAAATATCTGTCGTATTTACAGTCCTATCAGAAAACTTCAGAGCAAAAAGTGACACTATTGCAGGGGACAAATATAATGGTAAAGAAAAAATTGTTTCATGTCGTGTTTTTTAATGAAATTTCAAGGTCACCGATGGTTTTCAAATGGAATAGTATATATTTTTTACGATAGCATGATAGGCAATAAAAAACTGAATTTAGTGGATGCCACCTTTTTGACCTTGAAATGACCTTGAGCAAGAATAATCATGTTGGAGCGGATAAAATGTGGAAGTTTAAAACTTACGTGTTTCAGCAAAGATTACGCGTTGTTTACGGCGTGTTGACCTTTACATATCATAATAATATATATATTATTATAATATAATATATATATATATATATATATATATATATATATATATTCTCTCTCTCGAAATCTAGCAAAACAGATCAAAATCGCGATAACGAATTTATTGAATCGATGGCTATGTCCGCTACCGGCGTTTCCGCGATCGTACGTTTCCTCGAATTAAACTCCTTTGCCTTGGCGCACTGCCCGTTAGTAACTGTTACACGAGTGTAATTTCATTTATGTCACGGCAACCATAAGCCGCGTTGTTCGAGCACGTCGTAAACTTCCTTCGCACGGACACACCGTTCCAGCACCTTTGTGTCTTCCCTATCGCGACATTCGTCTATATACATCCAGCTGTGTGCAGTCTCGTCGGGAGGCCATCATCCGTGATCCAACAAGATAATAACTTTGTTTTCTTTTTGACCGGCCGGGCCGGGGAACAACTAATTCGCCCTGGCACCTTGGTTCCCTTGCGGTCGAGACGTGGATCAAAACGACGTCTTCGGCGTAGTAGGCTGTCGGAGAACAAGCGAGGAAAACGTACGACCGTAATATCGGAATTACCGTATAGATAGGGGTCTGCATATAAAAACCACTCCCATCGTATCGTGGAAAAAATTTAATTAAAACCGATAGCTCCCACAGACGGTCACTGTTAGCTATATAGACCGACGGAAGATGGAATCATCCGGCGGATAGGTTGGCGCGGTAGACCTGGTATTTGATATTTTCTGACCGCAAACATAAACTGCGTGTTTTCAGAAAATTTCCCCGGAGGACAGTGACACCTATACGCAGGCGCACATGTGTGCGCACGTGTGCCTGAACGTGTGACCGCGGTAGTAGGGTTAATCGGGTGCTAAGCGAACATGCGATCAACGCAGAAACTAGTGTATAAGTTGCGTGTTCGTTCCTAATTGCTGCGGCCATATCGGTTAGCACAATTAATGCGACCGGGTTGTGTGGGATTCGTCTGCAAATTAATACATTCGAATGGATTACCTTTTTCCGTGATGTTTACCGCGGACGCGTTAAAACGGGATGTTAAACGCTGAATCATCCATGAGAAACGGCTAATAGAATTCATGGCAATCAAACCTCTTTTTATCGTACGCAGTAACATCTTCGAACATACAATGGGTACGACATGTCTGTTGAAACATTATCTTCTAAGGGAAAATATTAACATACTCGCACCGGATGTCGCATTCTTGTTCTTCGTTGTCATTAAACTAAATTTTAGAGTGTGTTCGTGCTAGATTCTTCAGGGAGGGGGTACCGAGGGAGGGGCAATAGTGGCTCTGACAGTTTTCTGCTGTGCGACCAAAAATCTGACTATTGTTAATTGAAAACAGTAATGTCCTTATAGAAATTTCGTCCTATGGCGGCTGAAAAGTGTGTGAGAGGAAGAAAAAGGAGAAGGAAGCGTTTCGTCCTAGGCCCGCTAGAGGACTCGTCAGTAAGGCTATCTAGCGGACCCGTGCCTTAGACGCGGGATGTCGTAAGGACAGTTTAGGACATATATATACAAACAGAGGAAGATTCAGGTACTAGCGAGAAAGGTGTTGTCGTGATGTCCCTCTGTTGACGAGCATAGGGAGTACCCGCCACATTACCCCCTTGCCAGTGGTCAACGGTATTTGGACAAATTTCCCTCTAATTACGCTGATCTCCGCCGAAGTCCAAGGAGGTCGCTGGAATGTGTGCTGTCAGTATGCCCACCAGTGATGCTGCCGAATTGACGAAGTTGAGTAGCTCCCTAAGCCGCTTGTAGGACTCTTATAGTCGCACAAACAATGGATGAACGTCGCACAAATGTAGATACGAAAACATCGCACAAATTTAGGGGCGGAAACGTTAAACCATATAATGCTGCGAAGATGACGTCTGAAGCGCATAGTAGGGAGAAGTCCTCGCTGTTGGTCGTGCAGTAGTTCAGGCAAGGCAGTGACAGAGTAGTCACCTTCCAGTCCTCCTGATGTTGTCCGTGGTTTGTTGATGTTGTCGTCTCCTCTGCTCAGAAGGTAGCGTTGGTTGTTCGTTTGTCGGGGCCACCAATTATGGTGACTGAAAAGTGTGTAAGAGGAGGAAAAAGGAGAACGAAGCGTTTCGTCCTAGGCCCGCTAGAGGACTCGTCAATATGGTTATCTAGCGGACCCGTGCCTTAGACGCGGGATGTCGTAAGGACAGTTTAGGACGGTATATATACAAACAGAGGAAGATTCAGGTAGTAGCGAGAAAGGTGTTGTCGTGATGTCCCTCTGTTGACGAGCATAGGAAGTAGCCGCCACAGTTCCATACATTGACTCGAGAGGGTACAGGCTCTGTGATTAATACTTTCGCTATCCGGGATTGAGGATTACACCGCGTTGAAGCCGAAGCGTTGGTGTAAAATTGATAGGGCTTAAAGAAATGTGGTTCTACCACATGTTCGAATATTTAATCAAGTTCACTGCATTGGAGTAGAATATCGAACACATCACACACACTAGACACGCAAGAAATATATCATCTGCCGGACGAGTATGTGCCGAAGAATTACGGCGGTTTGTGTGGACCTTTTTACGAGCAGGCGAAACAAGTTTAACTGGTGTTTTCCTTGGTTTTAACGGAGACTTTAATTTAAAGTTAACTTGTATACTGTGTCGGCGTCGTAACCTGGACGATAAATACGAGAACTAGTGGCGAGCGAAGAAGAAGGCACGACCGGACGTGTAAGTCGTGAAAACGTAGCACAGGGCCCGTTTGAGCCGCGCCGTGAATATTTTAGAACTAGTTCATCCCGGTTCTATGCAGACATTTTTCCGCAGAGCAACGCCCGACGAAACTCCTCTGTCACAGTTCGCTCGGCGAAAATGAAGATAGCTCCGGGTGATTAATTAAAGCAACAAAGTAGATTTATCTTGGATACCGTTTGAGCGAGCTCGACCCGCAAGAAAAATACTGTACTCGGGGAACTGATTCGGAATGCTTGCGTCCGCTGTTAAACAAAAGCTTCTGGGTCGCATTTATTACGACGACGGGCCTGTCTTCCGCGTATTATCCGTCTCGAATAACTGACATGCGAAATGGAAAACGAGGAGAGGGGAGCTACAGCGATGAATCGTCTGTTCGGTGTAGTTTCTAATACGTTTTCCCAGGGTACTCCGCGCGAACAGCCGAAACGGGCCGTCGCAAATCCTAAATTACATCCTGCCTCTTAATGCCATACATTAAGCTTAAAGTTCGATATAATATAGTAATAGCTGTCTATCCCGAGGCGAGGAACACCTACGAGCAACCTTTCATTAGTTGCATACGAGATAAAATCCCAGATTGTGTGGCTTCGACGCTACATCGCGCCACCTCCAGGTTGTAACGGGATGAGCATCATTTGAAAAAACGTATCTCGAAATTTCATTGCTTCCTGAACCGTGCCACACACGGTTAATTCTATTCGAACACCGACACGGTCGAGTATGTCTCCTGCCGCATAGTTTGCAAGTTTAAAGAGCTTTCTCTTTACCCTTGGTCGTTTCCTAGGCGATACACAAAAGATCTCGACTACTCCTCTGTTAGCTTAGGGTAGGCCACCGTGGGGTTTTAGTGGGTAGTTCGGGCGGGGTCCCACATAACCCCGTCCCTTCCCCAAGGGGGCCGGGGTATGCGTAATGCATTTCCCCACGTAAAAAAAAGAAAAAGGCGATACACAAAAGTCGAGATCTGTTCCTGGTAGTGCAACCGAAACTAACTACGAGTCCTTTCGTGAACGATCAAGTAGAGGTCCAAAAGAAATCACTAAACCAATCTGACCCACAACCACGTCCAGCTGCTTCCGCTGCTGTCTTTTACATTTTCCCCCATGTCATCCATGCAGAAATTGCTAATTTACCTATTGTATGAGAAAACAGGTTCAATTTCAGGTGCACAATGTAAAAAACTAATTTTTGCCACAAACGCATAAAGATCCGCAGTCTACTAATGAGGTTAGAATAACTCGCAGTTCTCTTAGTAGACACTGAGACGAAGCGGTCGAAAACATATTGCTATGATTAAAAATAGATAGTGGTCCAACACTTTTCATCTCCAACTTGAAACGGTCTTCTTGAAATGTTCATGTCTCCAACATGGACGGTTGCCAATGAAAAACACGTGTGTGATATTATATTTTCCAAGAACTATCTCTCCGAAAAATTTCATCGAAATTGATGTATCAGGGTTCAGTGTGTTCGGTTTGAGAGCGTGATCCGTTTTCGCCGTTTGAGAAGAGAGCGATAGACAGCAGATCGAGCAAGGTGTCGGGAAAACAGGAGCAACGCGAAGCGAATCGAAATCGAGGAAAAGAAATAGGTTATGTAGTCGCCTGGTACGGCTTGCGTAGACACGTTGGACGCGCCTAGACGACCCTTCGTACTTTTGCTAGAATATTAATGTGCGACTATGAGGGCAGCCGTAACCACTTGTATATATGTGGCGCACTCCAAGGGAGATGCCGAACTAGAAAAAGAAAGGAGAAGGAAAAAGGAGAACGAATGGAAGAGGGCCAGGTGAACGGAGATATCGGCTGTAAGAAGGAGAAGGAGACAGTGAGAAGCGTGGCTTGATAGAGGCTCTTGCTACCGCAGGAAAAGAGAAACGTTGCCGCAGGCTGAACAGGTTGCGGCGTTTGCTGCCTTCTTCTCCTACTCCTTCTTTATCGAGATACACATCGAGCTTTGTCCTTGTTCTGCTCGTTAAATCTGCTCTCGCTCGTCTCGGTGGCAGGTCGAGGATAGAAGGTGGAGGCAACAGAAAGAAGAAAAAGTGTGAGGATGAGACGGTGGGGATAGCCGAGCCGAGGCAGGGAAGGGAAAAAAGAGAAAAGAATATTTCCAAGGTATATCCTTTGTTCCCCATGTTTCGAAATTAATGGTTGATGCCTCCACCGAGATTCTCAAGCAGAAGACGATCATTTAATTGAGCCGAAGCCGAGCACAGCCGCTGTTTCGACGCCCGCTTTACGTCCGGGACATTATACTACTACTTCTTCTTCGCCCTCTTCTTTCCTCTTCTTCTCCTCCTCCTCCTCCTTCTTGTTCTTCTTCTTCTGCTTCTACTTTCGACCATTCCTCCCTCACCTTGCACGTCTGTTTTCTCGCGCTCCTCTTCTTCCTATTACCGTTTCTCCCTTTGATACCACTGTATCAACCTGCGCGGCCGTTTCCTTCGATTTTCTCGCGTAGTCCGCGAACAATGTCTCTTGATACCGCTCGGCGAGTCTCACCATGGTCAAGAAGAATCGTCGTTGGCCTGAGGGTCTCTTCGGCCGGCCTCGGTTGCAGCTGCTGTTAAGCAAATTTCCCGATGCATTCCCACGCCGAGAGAATCCAATCGATCCGAACACATTCCCCGACAATTTCACCGGCCAAACGGATCCTGTGTCCTTTTCGGACGTCCCGCAACAATTTTCTTTTACTTCGTGAAATTTTGACAACACGAGTCATACGGTTCGCTTTCACATTCTAAATATGAAAACAAATAATTCATCTGTTACTACAAAAGTAAAAATATTTATGTTTTTCATATAAAATAAGTACTTTCCGTTTTTCTTTTCGTCTTAAGTTATTGTCTTCCCTCGTTAATTGCTTCCGTGTTAATAGCTTTTTTAAAAGCAATAATAACAAGTATTTTCGTAAGTAGATTACATTGTGTGATTCTACAAATGTTCATTTTATTTGCAGAGCTTTACAGACACGTACGATATATTAACTTTATTTTGTTCTAACTCTTCGTGACCCATATATGGGACGTGGGACTGTAAACGTGTTAATCCTCGACGCCCCAACATGCTTTTACAGTGAAGTACATGCATACCAATAGCCAATGTTCTGCAAGGGGGAAAAATTAAAAATATTAATTTATTTCTGCATTGGTTTAATGTATTGTAATGCGAATGGAAATGGAATTACTTTTACATTACGAATGTGTCCACAGCGTCGGCAACGAAGTGCGAAGAATCAAAATGGAAACGAATGTGGACCGAGACCTCTGTGTTCCAGTCAGCTTCGAACAATTCGATCACGTCGATGAACTGTTGCATAATTTACGCTCCCCCTATTATGCCGCATTAATTTTAAACGGCCAAGTATGCCGCGCTGCTCATTATTCTGTTTGCACGACCGCAGAAAAAGCATGCGACACTCTCGATGCACCATTCGTTGCTGACCACCTTTAAAATGTAATAGTGTTTGATAAAATTTAGGGGGGCGGGGATGTGAACAGAGAATATCAAACCTGCTGGTTCGTGTCGAGTTAATTTGCAATTGTTTGAAATTGATGCGCGTTGTACGTACATTAGTATCTGTCAATTATGCAGGTAACGCACAAGAGAGCGAATGCCAGAATCGCGAGATTGCGCTGTTATGCAACGTATTGGGTTGGCAACTAAATGATTGCGTACTTTGTCGATAGATGGTTCTAACAGATTCTTTTGTTTTGTCAACGTGTTCAAAGCACATAACCTATATTTGTTTTCTTGTTGCTTGAACTTCCACCTTTAATTGGTAAGAAAATTGTATCGATTATTTATTTAGTTTCGTTTTCATCCCAATTTAAAAATGGAAGAACAAAACGCGCACTTCAGACATATTTTATTGTATTATTTCCGAAAAAGGCAGGAACGTATCGCAAGCATACAAGAAGTTATGCGCCGTATATGGGGACAGTAATGCCAACCTCAAATTGAAAAAAGTCCGTAGACAAGGATGTAACTATATCCTCATGTACATATGTAAGACTGATCTAGGGAAAAGAGAGAAAAAAGAAAAATGCATAAAGGACGAAGTCCAAAAGTATTTGTGATATATCGGTTAACAATGTGCAATGTAGAAATAATCTCCAACTGACAAAAAGGAACTACAGGAGGTAGAGTAAAAGACACACGTCAGTAGTACAAAATAGAAGCTATATACCAAAGACTGACAGGGATACTTAGTTGTAACATATGTTACATGTTCACTACATGTAAGAATAATAAGTTTTAGTATAACGTATAAGACAGGTTTGCTTTGGGCAAATCAAAATCAATTGAACAAAAATTGTCATGGTTTGCGAAAATGAATATATTTTATTCAGAAATTGATGAACGAGAATTTTACAATACGATGCAAAAATGCACATAAACGTGGCTGATGTAAATAGCGAACCTATAACCTATAAGTTTGTCCACTGAGTCGTGACAGTATATATACCCTGAAAGAAAGGCAGTGTCAAACTTGGTTTGCCAATTTTTTCTTTTTTTAGTTTTATGAACATGGAATTATTACACTGCCTGAAAGATGGCAAAAGGAAGTTATATTTTCAAGTAAAAATTTTCTTTTTCATTTAAAATCCGCAGTTACCAACCCAATGAAATCCTAATAGGTTGGAAAGCCGTTCATTAAATAATATTCCAATTTTCCAGGCGTATTAGCCTGTTCGGCTTGGAATTGATACTTACGTAGATGATTCGCGGGATTGAGAAAGGGGTGAAACCCGAACCGTTTAAGAGTCGTGTTTAAAGGAGCGCAGGCAAGGCCGCGATAAAACTTCATGAAATCAGGCATAAAATCCTGGCACAAGACAGAACGTTTTATTCATATTCAATCTCACAAACGCTAGCGCAGCGGCCGTAAAACAAAATTTCGTTTCAATCACTGTGTCGTTAGACAGGGAGCGGGAGTGGGTTTTAATTATGTCGGTCGCTGCACGTTAAATAATACATTTCAATTTCCCAAGGATATTAACCCCTTTAGTAGACGAGCTGAGGTGAAACCGTGCGCATAATAAATAAATAATGTTGATGAAGCACGTGCTTTGCCATTCCTGATTAGCTTGATCTACCCTCATAACTGAATTATAAACGAGCCGCTTCTTAGACATATACATATATGTATATATATATCCACCTCGTTATGGCGCGTTAATTGCTCCTACGAAAGTAACGTGAAAGCGACGTCAATGAATTATTATTGCCCTGAATCGAACTGGCAGATTCTCCAACGTCTAACTTGACGGAAAAATCAATCCTGCAATTGTCTTCGTAGGCAAATGGAATTACTGTTACTAATTGAACCAGGGTGACACGCTTGCAACCTAAAACCAGAGCTGCGGAGTCGGTAGACAAAATTCATAACTCCGACTCCGACTCCGACTCCGACTCCGACTCCGACTCCGACTCCGACTCCGACTCCGACTCCGACTCCGACTCCGACTCCGACTCCGACTCCGACTCCGACTCCGACTCCGACTCCGACTCCGAATTCAACGACCTATGATGACCTTCGGTTGACCTTGAGATACAACATATTTCTCTCTACAATCTAAATAGAAAATACTAAACCATTCTTCGCTTCATTCCAAATCAAATAGTTGTAAACAAATGTTCTCTATAAACACAGTTTATATTTGTTTCCCGCAGTACAGGAAACCGGAAAATATAAAGCTGGGAGGTGACAGTTTTTAACACTAAACCTACCAAGCATTACGATTGGCTAGTATATATTGTTTTATAAAAATAACAAGATTGACTTTATTTAGACTTTGTGTGATTTTTATTATAAAATATGGTCAGTAAAGAAATTTATTGAATCAATTCCCATGAAGTCGTCTTTACAACTTCAATAATTTGAAAATCAAAAATCTGAAACCGGTATTTGACCGGATGTGGTAGGTTTAGTGTTAAGGTAGTAAAAGAATTATTTAACCCTTTGAGGATGAATGTTGTCATATTGGTGATATCAGGTTCATCTGTTTAATTCCTAACGCTGCGCACAAGTAACTTAATTATTGTAGTGACGAAAGATCAATATATATTTTTATTGTCCCCATAACTGAAGACTTTAAAGTAATCCTCGTCCACGAAGTGGAAAAGGTAAAGACACGGGGATCTCTAAGCTCCCAAAAGACAGACACCTTTTGCTGTTTAAAAACCATATAGTATTATATTTGTAAGATACAATGGAACATAGCCGAAACCACGATTACACTGGTACAATTCAGCAGTGGAATAGACAGTGGTTCTGAGATCATTGAAATGGAGTATGTGCGGAATTCCGAAAATGGAATCATAAGGGGTATAGCGAGATCAGAGTATGAGGATAACGCAGGCTAAAGTTCGAGTATGGTGCGTCAAGAACGGAGGGCGAGGATGAGACAGACTTTGTGGATGGGTAAGTCAAAAGTGGAACCACTGGCTTACGGAAGATTTTGAGATGATTGAATTGAGTAGAAAAATAGGAAACCAGTTAGCTGCGTAACTTTTTGCGTAACAGAAATAAAGCAAATGAATTTTACACGTTGAATTTTATTTATTCCATTTTTCTGGGTTGAAGGTCATTTGTAGGTCATTTGTAGGTCATATTGTGTTACATGGATGAATTCGTTATTTTGTCAGCTGAAACATTACGTTAACGAAGATATATCATTCCATTTAAAAAAAAACATCGATGACCTTGAAATCTCATAAAAAAAATGACCTTGAACAATTTTTCCCTTACATCGTTACATGTGGCCCTTCAAACAGTGTAACTTTGTCCTAAGAAGTTTTTTTGTACAACGAAAAGTACTCCCGGGTTAATTTTCTCGTTGGTCCGTATTCATTTGTCGAAATCATTGAACTCGGTCAGGATTGTTCCGCGAGATTACACGGGAGAAGTCACGAATACATCGAGAGATTAGATGAAATCTGCGATCGCGTTTCCCCGGGTAAACACTCTAGCACAGATTATGTCGACGGTAGAGAACATCCCCCAGCGACACGCTAAAGACGATCTACTCGACTCGAGAAAGGTGGAGATGATATCTTCTAAATAAACGTTTACTTTGCTGTATATCCGGTGAATGACGCTGCCGAGGTCTCGCCAGTTAAGAGGCCTCGCCCTTGTAACTCGATCACACCGCTCGACCATCGCGTCGTCGACCCGGCTTTCTTACACGAACTTTCTTTCGGGGAGCTTTCATCGATGCCCGATCACCCACGCGGATCAGTTTCCGCCGCTTGGGAAATGATTCTTTTTTGCTTCGCATAAAAGCCAGCCGAAGAATAGTCCGCGCAGTGTTAATACATAACCTCCAAAGAATGCAAAGCTGTAACGTTGAATTCACAGTTACTCATATCCTGCAGACATTGTCCAGTCACAAGCCACACATTAGAAATAAATGTAAACTTCCAATTGAATTAAGTTTCAAAAGTGAAATGAAACTAAATGACGCTAGCGACAGATTTTGTGATCAACGTTTATTTTAATGTCGTTTCAAGGTCATCGATATTTTCTAAATGGTACTGTGTATTTTTTATCTCATTGTTCATCGTTGCAGCACTAACCGTCACATGATGAGATGAAAAATACATGGTATCATTTAGAAAAACATCGATGACCTTGAAACGACATTAAAATAAACGTTAATCACAAAATCTGTTGACAGCCTCATTTTGGCACCTCTGAACGATTTCATTTCACTTTTGAAACTTCATTCTTCATACCAACAGAGAAACTCAAGTGTTCTGTTTTTCGTTACTTGTTAGTTACCTCGTTGATTGTTAGTTACAACAATCAGCATCTAGAATCGTTTATCTTTAAGAGCGCAACGTAAAGTAATGGGACAGGCGCTCAACAAATATCCATCACAAAATAGAAACAACGTGGATGGGATCTAAGCTTCGGTCCCTCGAAAATGTTAATACCACAAAACGTAACCTAATGCGGGATTTCTATGTATAACGATCGGCGCTATTCCGAAAGCAAAGTGATAGAATTTTTAGACAAGCCGTCCAATTATGGAAGGTATTAATGTCTAACTTTTGATTGATATTGACCAAGGCTTATCTTCACTCAACATCAGTCCTCCTCAAATTCTTATTAAATTGTGGCGGCTACTTCCTATGCTCGCCAACAGAGGGACATTACGACAACACCTTTCCCGCTATTACCTGAATCTTCCTCTGTTTGTATATATACCGTCCTAAACTGTCCTTACGACATCCCGCGTCTAAGACACGGGTCCACTAGATAGCCTTACTGATGAGTCCTCTAGCGGGCCTAGGACGAAACGCTTCGTTTCCTTTTCCTCCACACACACATTTCCAACAGTTGCCAAACCACGATCAATACTATAATACAAATCAACCGACATATGCTTATCCGAGTGACGTGGGAAATTTGTTACATATATAATATTGTAATTATGAACAGCTGATAGTTTTTCTTTTCGATATAAGTAGCTGACTTTGGAGTATTTTCTTAGAGTTAGAATTTTCTTAGAATTGGCTATAATACGGTTAAAATCAGTGTCACAGAAAATTTCAAATACTGCAATTTACGTTTCATTACACGGCCCATTTGCTAATAACACTAATTAGACTTCATGCACCTTCTTTTTCGAGTCACATATTCGGGTGAATCGAGGATTGCGGAGCGGTTGCAACGCGCGCTATAAGCCCGAGCGGTACTGTCTCCGACAGGACAGCTTCTTCAAGTTCGATCCCCCGGAGATTGAAATACGCTGTCGGCCGGATCATCGACCGTAATGAGGGATGGCGATTTTGTCGCTTGAAGCGAGCCAAGCAGCGAGTCGGCTGCCGCGTATCAGTGGAACACGCTCCCATTGCGCTGCCGCGGACCATAAACTGACGACGCAGCCTGGTTTTTTTCCATGGCGGAGAATCCGCAACGGAAACACGAGCAACGAGGAAGATCGCCGCGGCATTATGGCCTCTCGGTGCACCCGCGGAGAAATCTACCAATGATGCCGGATCCGATCGGAGGAGCGGGGCGAAGCTTGCCCCGGCATACCTCGTTAACTCATCGAATTGTTTTGTTCGGTTCAACGAGGAACTCGCGATTGAGACACCGCCACTCTGTGCGCCAATCTACGACGAGACGCTTTTTGCTAGGAATTTTCCGACCGAACGAACCCAATCGAGAGACACGGGAGCCAATCCGAGGAGCGTTCCGCGTTAAACGCGACGCTGAACGAAACACCGGCCTCGGATATTGCCATGCGAGAGAACCCCGCCGTCCACACGACTTCCTCGTAACCTCGCTCGTGGAAATCGATGGATCGGTGCGTCGCGCGTCGTCGCCCGATTTGAAACGAGATTAAAAATACTTTGAGAGCCCGCGTTTCGCGACGAGGCGTCGTCCTTCGAGGAAACTCGTCTTGAACAAGAACGACGGGGAGAAGGGAGCGGGCGGGGTGGGTGGATAAGTGGGGGCACACACCGTCCTGCTCAAATATCTTCTTGGAAACGTCGTTTCACCGCGTTGAAAGTGAATTCCGGCAAACCATAGGATTTAATGTTGTAATTACCATCAATGTTCCTTCATCTTTCCCTCGCCGACAGATATAGAGAGAAAAAAGCATACGGTGTGTCTCAAATCTTGATCATGACTATCCTGCTTCGCTCTTGCTCTCTCCTCTTCATCGCGCATTCCTATGTAAAAACATCTCGAATGTTTTTTCCCCGCGATCGTTCTCCGACCGCGTGTCTTCGCGTTTCTACAGGGTTGCGCGGCGTTGCGGGAAACGAGAGGAGAGAAATGAGCATAGCCGAGTCACTCGTAAAAGTCGCTCGTCATCGGCCGACCACTGGGGAAGAGTATTTTCTAACGGCAGCTCGGACGTTGAGTTGGCGTGGCTGTCGGTAGTTGCGCCACCATCCCGAGGATCGAGGTTGACGATCACTGGCGCGTAAGCGTGGCCCCGGATTCCTAAACCGGTCTTGGGAGCAGCCACGGGTGAGCAACCATCTTATAGCAGTCGATTTCTGTCTCTCCACCCATCGCGGAACCCGCTCTCCCCACCCGGGCCCCACCTGAAGCCACACGACAGGTGCCAGCGGCGTTACGCAGGCCGAGGAACGGTCGTCTTTTATATTTATAGTCTCCCCGATGCGGGGCCGAGCGGGGCCCGACCGTGTGTTTTCACCCATAAGATTAGACGGAACAATAGGGGATATAGGAGTAGCCCGAAAAATGTGAGAGCATTTATTGGAAAGGACTCTAACGATCCGCGATCGGGGAACTTGTTTTTGTTTTGATTGCCAGGCGGACTGCTGCCGCTTCGGCGCCGATGCGATGGTGCTGGCTGGCGTCGTTGCTTCTTATTGGTTCGCCGACAGTGGTTCTTGCCCAGACTCGTTTCCTGAAACTCCTCGTTAAACGCGATTGTTTACCTTCGGAACGCACCATGGATGTAGGTGAAAGGGGATGCTGCTGGAACGCTGGGCCCGACCGTGGAACCAAGATCGAGATAAATAGAACGAATGTAGTCGGTTGTAAAGCATTCGGATAACCAAACTCAAACAATGTTTCTGCCTATTGAATTAGGTGAAACGATTGGGGGGGAGGGAAGGATGGTCGGAATGGCATCTGAAACGAGAACCGCAAAATAGACCCTCGAACTTTCTGTGATCGCAGAACCTGTTCCCACACGGATAGCCAGGCGATTTTGCTCAACGACCACTCGTTAGTGGCAAACTGCGACGGACGGAACACCAATCCCGATCCGGCCGGTTGTCGATTGTTTATTCTATGGCGCGGGTTTGATGCAGGTGAAGAAACCAGTGTCAGTTGTATCAGACGCAACAATCAGGTACCCCCGACGGGAAAAAGTATCAGGTTGCAGGCTTGTAGAGCCAGTTTCGGGCCAGTGGTTCTTATGCTACGCGACGTCAGACAATCGTCGTACCGGAAAACACTTACAAACATGTATCGCATGTATTTGCCCAGGAATTTGAAAACCCGAGAATGTATATCTGAATATAGTTGGACCCGATGTTGCAGCGAACGTTTATCCCGAATTTGAAATTGGCTTTGGTATGTTAGCGGTGCTTCGGTTCGGAGAAGTTCGTCAGAGAACCCGTTGCGATATTAAATTCCGAAAGGGCAGCGTATAATAATAAGCACCTAATAAATATGAGAGATAAATGGTTACAGCATAATTCATCTGCTTATTTCGCATCGTTACGATATCACCTTTGAATTAAGTATGAAATTCGCAAAATAGTAATACCCATTTGATAATATTTTGTTGTATTTTTTTCTATTTAAAGAAATCTAAAATTTTTGGATGAGAGATACCTGAATCCAATGAGAGATACCTCGATTAACGATTACGTCGGAAGCGGCAGTAACGCGGTACTTTTAAAGGTAACACATCTATGGCAGAAGCTTTGCATATTACTGAATATCCATATGCAGTTTAATTTCATGGCGGCCGAAAAGTGTGTGAGAGGAGGAAAAAGGAGAAGGAAGCGTTTCGTCCTAGGCCCGCTAGAGGACTCGTCAGTAAGGCTATCTAGCGGACCCGTGGCTTAGACGCGGGATGTCGTAAGGACAGTTTAGGACGGTATATGTACAAACAGAGGAAGATCCAGGTAGTAGCGGGAAAGGTGTTGTCGTAATGTCCCTCTGTTGACGAGCATAGGAAGTAGCCGCCACATGAGTAAGGCTATCTAGCGGGCCCTGCCTTAGACATGCTTGGACACAGGGATATCGTGAGGACGACTTAGGACGTTATATATAGGAATCGGCGACGGATCAGGTACTAGCGGGAAAGGCGTTGTCTTGTCTGTTTGTCCATTTGGTGACGAACGTAGGAGGTAGCCACCACAGTGGCAAACGCTGGCTATTCTGGGTCTTTTATATGCTTGTTTAGCAGCACGTATCCGGGACGTACCGTTTAGATCAGTCGATGAGTTTATCAATAATTTTTTTTTTTATTTTAGCACCTTGAATCTCATTTGAGATCCACTTTGGCTACCATGAAAATACAATTTCGAAAGTAAAGACAGAATAATACAAACGCAGTGTCTAAACCAAAATGCATATTATATTAGGATAAAATAATCTAAATGGTAGGTAATGATATTTAGTCCCCTCGGGGTTTCAAATCCATTTTACCACTCTCCCCTTCTTCCATTCTTCCACTCTCACTACCGCCTAATTTTTCAGCCTATATCAGCCTACTTTTCAGCAGGACCTACTGTTTATTAGGGTGGGTTCCGAACCACCTAAATAATCTACAAATCTTTAAGCAACAATTTTTTAGGAATGAAAAGATACACGCACACGACTCAACTTTAGGAGAAACAATGAACGTTTCCATACTCAAGGGTAGTTTATCAATAATAAAAGCTTTTATTTGGTTTCACACGTACGATGTTTCATTGTGTAGGAAACATCTGTTTAGAAAGGTGTTAACGACATATTTCAAGGTCATTAAAATCATTGCGAAGGGCAAACCTCGAAATAATGATCCCCGAACGATCTAGACATCAAGCACAGGCCATGACAGGTGTTCTAACTTGAGCCCACGATTATTCGGACGCACGACCAACAGGCTCTGCGATGATGCTTCCATCGACACCATGACGAATCAGATTCTTTGCCTTGAATACGATCAAACTGTGAAACTGATTGGAACGCCCGAATCGTTGAGTCTTGTTCGTGAGTGTAATGCCGCTGTTGGTTCTGTTTGGGTAATCATAGACATTAATAGCTGAAGACGTTGTAATATCGTGTAATTGAACGGAGTCGTTGGAATACTGCGTGCCTGGGATGATCTCATGCATAGACAATTAATCGTTCCCCGCACGGAATGACGTGAATTCGTTTGCCCGCTGGTAAAACGCGATGTAGAACCATAGTGTAATATTCAATTCGCCACGAAGAATCATGCCGAATTAAAAAGGATTTTTATTTCTCCAGCCGCCTTGTTTCTCCCACTTAATCGAGCATCCCTTTAAATAATGAAACAACTGTTAGAGGCACCCTTGCTCGTCGACGGTTCCCCCGTTTACTACCGGCGTAACGTACTCGAGTTTACGAGTAGCTCTAGATTTCAAACTCTGAAACTTGAAACTCTCCAGACCGCGACGCCATCCGAATCACTAAATAGTGATGTAACGGGAATTTTACGAATCCTTAACGAGGCTCTCAACGAAACATTACCGGCCTCGGTAAAGGCGACATTCAATCCTCGTCCCGTTAACAGAGATTCAGACTTACCGATGTTCGTAACTAATTCAAACACTGTGACCCGTGCGTGCCCGAATTATCTCCCGGAATTTCTGTAGATCTTGTTGCTTACACGACGGACTATGCATCCATAAAATCGAGTTCTTAGCGAATTCACTTTTCACTGTATAATCGCTAGACTGCGGATATTTATGCAAATGTATATTTTCATAGAAAATAGGTAGGTATTATGTCGTGAATAGAGAATTCCAAAAATACATATTTTATTTTGCAAACTGCATATTTTTTCATGTTTTGCGTCTTTTATGTATTTTTAACAATTGTATACAGGGTGTCCCTCATAAATGGGAACACCTAAATATCTGTCGTATTTACAGTCCTATCAGAGGACAAAGTGACACTATTGCAGGGGGCAAATATAATGGTAAAGAAAAAAAATTTGCAAATATACTAATGTGACACTTTAATTTGTGACAAACACTTGAAATTGCTTATGTTTACACGCGTATAACCATCTATCCAGCGCATGCGCTCGACAGTCCTACCTCTACCACCCAACGAATATCCAATATGGCGACGCTATAACCTGTCAAAAACGCTTAAAATTGCTCATGTTTACACACGTATAACTTATAAACCAGTGAATTCCTAACAATAATACTTACATTTTCGTAATGTTCTCATCGATATCTACAGGAACACATAAAAAAAGTTAAAAAAATGTTCGAGAAAGTTAAAAACATCTGGTCCTCCAAAAGAAAGAACAGCCGAACTGACTGACGATAATAAAGTTTCAATATGCTCCCATCTTGTGTTGCGATAGTTTTGAACGTAGAATATATTATTGTTACATATTGTAATACAAATTACAAATAGTTATAAATATTATAGAACTATTCTAAATCTGATAATAATTATAGTATACTATTTTCAATAAATTGTATAGCATATAAATTAATTTTATCTAGTAAGAGGCACCAAGTGCTAGTTGTAAATGTAGAGTATATTTAATATAGTATTTAGTTTAGTATTTTTGTTAGTTATTTTGATCATAAATACGTCAAATCTGCAATCTGATAATATTACTTTCTTCAACTATTTTTGCAGGAAGAGAAGAATGTTTTGAAAATCAATTAAAGCTCCGAATGGTAAATAATCTACCAAGATTGATCGATTTTAACGTTACCTAGACTACAGCTGAAAATCAGTGTGCTAATTGAAGAGAATTAATCGAACAGGAATAAAAATACCAACTTGCTAAATGTAGATTTTTCGTTCCTTCCGTTCCCGCATAACTTAAAGTTAACCTGATCACGGCCGTCAATCATGTTCTACAAATATCCTACACACGTGAAAAATTTAAATTAATTACCAGCAACGAAGTCAGACGGGAATAAGAAATTTTTAAATTAAATTTCTATCTCAGAATAAAGAGAGCGGTAAAGGGTATAGCCGGATAAGATGGTCAAAGGTGCCCTTGAACCGAATTTTATCGACGATGGATCATTGGATAGGGCATCATGAAAAACTATACTGTGCAAAATTTCAACCCTGTATCTCGATCGGGAGGGTAGTTATGGGGTAAAATCGAAAAATCAGTTTTTCGCCTATTTTCCCTAGTTAATGATGTTTAGAAATTCTGGTAAAAATCTGACACATGTCAAGAACCCAAATGCATACTTTGCAATTGGTTTCAGATTTTTAAATTCAAAATCCTGCCTGTAAAAAATCAAAAACCTCAAAAAAATCGAAAAAATGCAGATTTCACCAAGATTGCAACTTTGCATTGTCGCAAACAGTCATCAATTCGAGAATCTCCCGTAATGTAATAAAGTTTATTTTACTACCATATTTGACCTTGCATGACCTTCAATGATAACTCGCTGAATTTGTCTCAACACTGGCTATCACATCGTGATAAAAAAAAACATAGCATTCCATTTAAAAAAATTATAGTTGACCTTGAAATCTCCCCTACGCCTCCACCCACGCAGAAAATGTTTGTGTCACAATATGTCCTCCTCTATACCGTGAAAATTTTCTATATAACATTTTTTCATATAATTACAAATAACGGCAATATTCAAACTAGACATAGTTATTGCCCCACCCTGTATAAAGCAGAAGTCACAGATTTTTGATCGCCGCCATGTTGTTGACCACTATGGCGTTGAGCATACTATACTGGAGCTAGCCGGAAAATCATGGCACAAAATTCAGGTAAGTAGCGTGGTCCATGGAGGATGGGGTCGCGGATGGATCCTGCGTCAACGTTTCTCAAAGTGAGACACGTGAAAATGCTGACGCGTCTCGATAGTTGGCCGTGCCATCATGATTTGCTTGGCCCGCGTCTGTCGCGTCGCGTTTATGATGGCGGACGAGCTACCTAGCAGGTTTCGATCATAACTAAGTATCAGATCGCGGGCAGTTTTATTTGAAATTTCTCGGGACTGGAAACTGTAACCGGTATACGGGAACGGTACGAGTTCCCGATAGGAATGTGGATTTGCTTATCCACGCGGCGCGTAGTCGAGCACGACTAGGTGAAGGAACGATCGTGCTAGAGCCATTCGGATAGCCGCGATTATATACCTCGCGGAATAAATTGCTACAACGTTTTGCTACAGAATCGTGTTACACGAGCAAAATGCTGGCTGATTCTCGGGCCATGCAGAGACCGCGCAACGTGGACGCATGTACACTGGATGCATAACGTGTGCATCGACCCTAGCAGAGCCGACCACCGTACACTTGTTTAGCTGCGCATTCACAGGTGGACAGATTAGAAGTACATAGTAAATCCTTACGCAAAGGTACGCAACTCCATGTTAACCCTTAACAATGGGGCCCGGGTGTGCCCCAGACGGTAATCAGATCGCCATGATTTCTTTGTAAACGAACATATGACGCTGTGCAACTCATAATCAGCAGTTTTTCTTTCGGTTGAAATTCATAATACTTTTAAAGACTAACCCCTTGTCCTACAACAGGCATGTCCAGAAGTAGCTCACTTGGACGCAAATTCGAGGGAGACGAACAAAAAGCTGTGTAGCTGGCTTATGGCAATACCGTATCCATAGTGTGGCGGCTACTTTCTATGCTCGTCAACAGAGGGACATTACGACAACACCTTTCCCGCTACTACCTGAATCTTCCTCTGTTTGTATATATACCGTCCTCAACTGTCCTTACGACATCCCGCGTCTAAGGCACGGGTCCGCTAGATAGCCTTACTGGCGAGTCCTCTAGCGGGCCTAGGACGAAACGCTTCCTTCTCCTTTTTCCATTTTTTCATAATTTTCAGCCGCCATAATTGGTGACCCCAACAAACGAACAACAACGCTACCTTCTGAGCAGAGGAGACGACAACATCAACAAACCACGGACAACATCAGGAGGATTGGAAGGTGACTACTCTGTCACTGCCTTGCCTGAACTACTGCCCGACCAACAGCGAGGACTTCTCCCTACTATGCGCTTCTGACGTCATCTTCGCAGCATTATATGGTTTAACGTTTCCGCACCTAAATTTGTGCGACGTTTCCGTATCTACATTTGTGCGACGTTCATCCATTGTTTGTGCGACTATTTGAGTCCTATAAGCGGCTTAGGGAGCTACTCAACTTCGTCGATTCGGCAACATCACTGGCGGGCACACTGGCAGCACACATTCCAGCGACATCCTTGGATTCCGGCGGAGATCAGCGTAATTAGAGGGAAATTTGTCCAGATATCGTTGACCACTGGCAAGGGGGTAATGTGGCGGCTACTTCCTATGCTCGTCAACAGAGGGACATTACGACAACACCTTTCCCGCTACTACCTGAATCTTCCTCTGTTTGTATATATACCGTCCTCAACTGTCCTTACGACATCCCGCGTCTAAGGCACGGGTCCGCTAGATAGTCTTACTGACGACTCCTCTAGCGGGCCTAGGACGAAACGCTTCCTCCTCCTTTTTCCATCTTTTCATAATTCGACTGCCGCCATAATAGTATATATATATCAGTGCGCCTACTCACTGATATATATATATACTATGGACACGGTATTCGGATTCTGGAAATGTCCCGAATTGAACAGTAGATTTGGATGCCAGCGCCGCTGTCGTTCGACCGGTGTACTGTACCCCTCGTACTCCTCTTCGCCCCGTGATCCTCTATACTTCGCCATGTGTTTGTGTCCCTCTAGATGGCGCTGCTTTCAATCGAGTTGATTGGACGTCATTGACACGCTACGAAATAAAAAGTGTCGATGACGTCCAATCAACTCGATTGAAAGCAGCGCCATCTAGAGGGACGCAAACACATGGCGAAGTATAGAGGATCACGGTGTGAAGAGTAGTACGAGGGGTACAGTACACCGGTCGAACGATAGCGGCGCTGGCATCCAAATCTACTGTTCGATTCGGGACATTTCCAGAATCCGAATACCGTATCCATAGTATATATATCAGTGAGTTTTATGCCTATATGCCGATAAATAAGCAGGGCTTCATTACCTCCGATGCGGTCCTGATACTAGCCAGCCATAAAAGCACCGTTCGTTGAAAAATACCTTAATGAGCTTAATGGACGAACACCTGTTGTCCCGACAATTACATTACAGGACGAACAGTCGCGAATCGTGGCTGCCGTAATTCGATCGAATGACGTTTATGAAGGCAATATAAATATCCACGGGACCCAATTGCAGCTTGATCCAATTGATCCGGTCGCGGAACTAAGAATGACATCTGTTGGACCAAAAATAAGATCGATCGATTATGATGTATGGCGTTAACAAGCTTTTCAGTGCATTCAAATGTGAATCAAGATATAGTTATAAAATCCAGCCAAAGAATTATTGATACAGTGGCGGCCGCCAGCTACTTAAGTACAGCCATTAAAGACGAATAACTTTCTTCAAGTTGGTTCAAATGACTTCAGGTTTTTCTTTCAGAACTTTTCTAGATAATTCGTAAGAAAACTTTTTCTATATTTCTCACCTTTGTCTATAACGAAAATTGACAGCATGCAATTTGTGAATCCGGGTTATATACATAAACAAAGTTTCATCGAACTTGGGTGACGCATTAAAAATCTATAGTCATCGAGAGATGTAAGAACTTTTGAATTTTGGGCTTGAGTCGCATTTCCTCACAATTTTTTCCGTTTTTAATCATTTATGGGCCGCAATTATTGAAGTTATAAAGATGTATCTACTAGAAATCTTTTTTATTGAAGTATACATTGTAATATAATTATTTTTGCAGCCCGATATTCCAACAAAGAATAATCGAAAACACGAATTCTTGGAGTGCAGATAAATAAGTTCTTCGTTGTTGGAACAGGTATTTGCATATCAAAGCTGTTACGCTGTAACGAAACGTGTTACGATGCACGCTCGATAATTCGGTACGGCCAGAATGGCAGTAAAATTTCATCCAGAGCGTCCTTCGAATCGCCCGACAGTGGAGATCGCTTTCGTATCGGGTCCTTTATTTTTCAACGACCATTGCTGGCGCGCCGCTTCCAATACCGAACCAGAACATCCACTTGCGGAATAATTTGAAAGCGGAACACTTCACAGTTTCAGATACGGCTTACTCGAATTGCGTAACAGAAAATTTCTTTTCACTGACTTCTTGCACGCCGTTCTGCAAGCAGACCTCCATGCGGCCATCTTAACACTAGATTTACGGAGCCCGTCAAAATAACGGATTCAAAAATTGTTAATTTACGATTATTAAGAGTGTAAGGAGGCATTCGTGAGGAATTATTATTAAACCTTACTTTTAGGGGATAATTCTCCGATGACCTTGACCTTGACATATGTTGTTGAGGACAACATTCTGAACAACTTTTGTCAAACTACCCGGTGCTCGGTCTCAGTTTTCGAAATATTTGCGAAAAACTATTGCTAATAGTGTATTCAATTTTCCGTATTCTTCCACGCTCCGTGGCATAGTAAACCTGTTCCGGGGCCGCATCTGTTTATTTTTTTGTTTGTAAACACGTTGTGGGGATGAGAAGCGACAATACCACACACACCCACCCAGTGTTTCTAAAAAGAAGGCTCTCGCATTATACAATATAAAATCAACTGAGACGAATACAGCGTACATGTATTATATTATCGCATTTGATAGTAAAACAAATTGCGAAACCTAACCCAGACCTAACCCAGACCAATACAGCATACATGTATTATATTATCGCATTTGATAGTAAAACAAATTGGTATTGGTTTCAGTTGATTTTACATTGTTTAATGTGAGAACCTTCGTCTCAGAAACACTGGGTGGGTGTGTGTGGTGTCGTGTGTTGGTTAGGACTAGGTGGTGGGGGGCGGAGAGCACGCAGACGAAATTACGAGTATCTCGAATAGTATCTATATCAAACTGAGAATTTTATTCTGTATTTAAATGGTCTAATGGATACATAGAATTCATTATTTCGAAAAAAGCATCAATGCGTTCATCAACATTGTACGTTCTTTTAAATAAAAATTCGGCAATATAATACAAAATTCAATACAGTACTAGCAATAGTTTTTCGCAAATATCTTGAAAACTAAGACCGAGCACCGGGTAGTTGTAATGACAAAAGTTGTTCAGAATGTTGTCCTCAATAACATATAAGCTTCAACCATCAAATATGGTTATATGGCACAAGAACTTAACAATCACACAACCTTCTTATAGAAATCTTACTCAGGAAATAAAATAACAATTTCCGCATACTAATTTCAACAAACCTGCAGCTCAAATGTTCATTCATTGTGTTTTGCAGAAATGGCTTTGGGCAAATCCTTGCCCAATCGATTTTTAAAGGGTGGTCTTAAATATTTGTCCGCTACTGTACATGAAGTGTGGGCTATTATGCTCGCGCCATAAGGGTTGCATTGACAGAAGACGCGGACACTTATCTCCGAATTGTCGAGATAATTCAATGAATTTCGTAACTTCTTTAACGGCATGGCCTTTCTAAAATAATTACGCAAGTTTGCAATACAAAGGTGTCCTTTGGCCGGGGTGAACCGTTCGAAAGACGGTAACTAACTGGGTTTACTCTGGCCTGGTAATTTCAAGAAATTCAATCCGTTGGCAGTTGGCCACCGGGCGCGAAAATCTCGTTCGCTTAACCGTCACGAAATGAAATCCAAGCGAATCTAATAAAGCGGCCGAGATGCGACTAAGGGTTGCTTCCACAGATTTCTTCGTTTCTTGCTATCCTTCTTGGCCGGTACACTACGTGAATGTCGCGGTTGTATTTTCTCGACACTATCTCAACGTACTCTGAAACAATACCGACATTGCGACATCTGACGAGACCCCGACACGGAGTTGCCTTTGTTTTACGAAATATGGCTTATACAGTATTTCATCGGTAATTGTCCCAAATGTCTCCGACATAATTGTCCCTGAGATATCCCCACTAGTGCGAGGTGTACCCCCTTGTACGCACCCTAATCATTATAATAGTTGTCGAGCTGCGTTCCATTTACTCGGGACAGATAATATACCTATTTACAGTCGACCGCAAACGTAATTGGCCACCCTTTAAAAACTGATACATTTCTTAAAATTGGACAAAACGACTTGAGTTGATTTTTAGACGTTAGAAGAATCAGTTTACTGGGTAATATGCGTAAACGAAATTTTTTGAAATTTGCTATTGCTCGAAATTTGAAAGAAAAAATTGAAGGACAGGATTTTTAACTTTTTTATCTGTGTTTATAATGAAAAATCAAAATATGCCTTCTCTAGACCTCGGTAAACTATATACAGGGTGGGGCATTTATCATGGACACCTGGAATATCTCAAAAACTAAATTCTGGAGAAAAAATGTTTCAAATAAAAAGTTTAAGTCAAGGAGCGACTGATGCAGCAGTCATCCATTTTTAATTTTTATCATGTTTTCAAGGTCATTCCAAGGTCAACTTTATTTTTCAAATGGAAACATATTTTTCATTAGAGATTCTTAATCCACGAGTTGAAACAAATAACTTTTATTTGAAACGTTTTTTTCTCCGCCCATTATTTTGTAATTGGTGTTATTATTTTGTAAATGATGAAACTTTATGCGTGTATACAATAACTTACATATATCTAATAGGGTCATATTTTAAATGTTCAATATAGGCACAGATAAAAAGTTAAAAATCGTGACCTTCACTTTTTCCTTAGAAATTCCTTGCTACAGCAATTGCCAAAAAACTTGGTCTACGTATTACCTACTAAACTAATCCTTCTAACATCTAAAAAAACTCAAGTCGTTTGGTCTAATTTTAAGAAAAGGTATTAGTTTTTGAAGGGTGGACAATTACTTTTGCGGCCGATAGTATATACAGTATTTCGTCGGTAATTGTCCCAAATGTCTCCGACATAATTGTCCCTGAGATATCCCCACTAGTGCGGGGGGTAACCCCTTGAGGGGCCGTGAAGCTCGAGAGGCCTCGGTCGCCGAGGAATATGACATCATGCGGCACGGGTATATCGGTGAGACCACACTAATCCGAATTTCCAACTTCTTTATTATTCATTATTTTTTTTATGCGACTTCGACGACCGTAGTCCCATAAAAAATTTATGATTAATAAAGAAGTTGGAAATTCGGATTAGGTATGTTTATATTTCTCGGTGACCGAGGCCTCTCGAGCTCGTGTCCTTCTCTACGTTCGGCGAACCTCAAACAATGATATCCCTCGCGCATAATTGTCCCTCCGCAGACCCGTGTTCTGGACAATTATCGATGAAATACTGTATTTCTCGGTGACCGAGGCCTCTTGACCTCGGCTGTCCTTCTCTACGTTCGGCAAACCTCAAACAATGATATCTCTCGCGCATAATTGTCCCTCCGCAGACCCGTGTTCTGGACAATTATCGATGAAATACTGTATTTATTAATTTAATGGATTTGTGGTAAGTTTCGAGATCATAATCTAAGGAATAAACTATAGAACCCACTTCGGTAATTGTGTAGAAAATTCGACCTTGAAAACATCTTTCAAGGTCATCGATATCAGAGCAGTCTCTTTTTCTACATTTACCCCTACTTCTTTACAAAATCTTGTCACTTCACTTTTTCATTATTCCCTAATATAATGTTTTTATTTTATTTAGAGTAGTTTCACAATAAAGCAACAATCTGATTATCTAGCTGTTTATGAATATAAATGCTGAATGAAAGAATAAGACTCTTGCAATATTTATACATTTCGTTTATTTAATGGTAGGGGATGTACGCTATTGTAGAAGCTTTAACATTAAGATCAGTGCAGGTTTATTTTCGTAGAATTGCTTCTTCGGAAATTTAGTATTCGAAAGATTGTACGAAAATGAAAATAATTTAATAAAAATAACTGATGCATTCAAGGAAGAATGCTATTATAAAATTTTCAGTGACGCTTAACATTGTATACAAAGGGATTAAAGGTAAAGTCTACTTGATTACATAGCTCGCGACGTGTACACAAGCAAGTTATTGAAAATCGATCGGCTTATGAAGCCGTTTCCGCGCCCCGCGTCCAACAAATTATAAAATTTGTAATTTTGGTCTCCATATCGGGCATTCATTAATTGGAAACGTCAACGCGCGCACGATAAAATTTAACATCGACGCGAGTAATCAGCGCTTCCCGGGTTGAGCTTTGCGAAGCTCCGATTTGCGAAATGTCAATAAACCCCGTAGAGAAGCTGCATTTAATTTATTAAGCTCAAACCGCTATCGTTAACGGATATTTTTCTTCTATACCTATAATCCGCGATTCAGTTGAATTTGCGTTTCGAATTTATATAGAAAAATCGATAGAAGCTTGGGCCGAGGTTATTAATAATTTTTTAAATTATTCATCCATTCCACATTGAGCCCAAGTCGTGTAGATTCGTTTACGGTCAATAATCGAGAATCAATGAAACTTTTTCAATGAAGTCACATTTTCAAGTAAATCTCAATTCATATAAGGAACACTTTACTTGTTTCCAACATATTTTATCTTCCACATCTAGCTGACTATTTTCAATAAATGAGCAGCTAATTATGAAAGTGGTGTAAGCCATATCAAAAACAAATACGTTTGACATATTTTCTTGAGAACTACCTTTTACATAAACTTCCTCAAAATCGGTGTGCCGTGATTCGATGTGTTCCCCTTTGTCAGATGTTGCATCGTACGTTGTATTTAATGGTAAATCTAAATATTGTATACAGGGTGGGCGCAAGTCATCTTACAACCAGGTAGGGAGCGATTCTGTGTGAAAAAATAAGAGAAAAGTGTGGTGTAACATTTTTTCATTGGAAGCTTCGATTTCGAGAAAATCGAGTTTGAAAATGCAGCGAATCTGCGTGCTATTAGATAGTACAGTATTTCATCGTTAATTGTCGTGAAATTCTGAACGGTAATTGTCGCAAAACAATCCCTCCTTCCGCGGGGTATACCCCGTGAGGGCACGTGAAGCTCGAGAGGCCTCGGTCGCCGAGAAGTGTAACATAATACGGATCGAGTATATCGGTGAGAACACTACTAATCCAATAACGAAACTTCTTTATTTTTTATTATTTTTTGATGGAACTTTTACCAACATATTCGTGGCATTTTTCTAATGAAAATGATACCAAATAAGATATAATTCCGATGGTATCGACGTGAGTAATGGACGATGAAAGTTTGTGGCGCACGGAAGGATAGGGCATGGGAAAGAAAGAGACGCGGAGAGTCGCAGCCGGCGGCACAGTTCAAAGACCCACGTGTCCTCCCAGTTTAATGACAATAAGAAAAACTTTTTTATTATTACTTACTTTTTTATGAGACTTTCTCCAATATATTTGTGGCATTTTTCTGATTAAAACAATACCAAACATGATATAATTCGGATCATATTTACAATAATTTTTTGTAAACTTTCTTTTATGTAAAATTTTTTTTCGAAATTTTCATTGTCCATTACTCAAGTAAATACCATCGGAATTATATCTTATTTCGTATCATTTTCATTAGAAAAATGCCACGAATATGTTGATGAAAGTTCTATAAAAAAATGATAAAAAATAAAGAAGTTTTGTTATTGGATCAGGTGTTGTTTTCACACCGACATACTTGACCCGTATTAGGGTACACTTCTCGGCGCCTCTCGAGCTTCGCTGTCCTTTTCTACGTTCGGCACAAGTCAAAGAACAGTATTATCTGAACGTTAATTGTCGCCGGCCGGACAATCATAATCGCGGTGGCGACGATTATCGATGAAATACTGTAGATAGGAACCGTCTCACGACCAACCAATTCTACTTGCTGCATATACTGTTGAAACTCGATTTTCTCGAAAGCGGGGTATCAAACGAAAAAATGTTATTCAATTTTTTTCGATTTATTTCTACATGTAGAATCATACCTTACCAGTTTGTGCATGCTATTCGGCCGCACCCTGTATGTTTATATTTTTCTTTTGTAACCAGTGCAACCTTATATGCACATAATGGGAGTAATTATAAATTATATAACATAATTTTGGTCTTTCCCTTTGCGGTAAAAGAGAATAAAATTCAGCTCCCGAATCCATAGATGTTTTTGTGAAACATTTTTGTGGGGTATATTTTGCAATCGAAAGATACGTCACTGTTCTATTGTAGTATCAATAATAACTTAATTTTATTAAACGTATTTGCCGGAGCTGCGATTTAACGACAATGCAAACAAATAATACTATAAAGTTAATATCATGAAAACATAAATCGCCGCAACATAAAATAAATAACCTAAAATAAATAACACACATTGCAATTAAAGCATTGTGTTAAGTGGTAATTTTACTCTCATTTATGAAAGCATCCTATAAAATTACATTTCCGTGATAAATGTGGGATGCACACTGGAAGCCCGTAAAAAGTTTTAAGACTCAATAAACGCACAGCCCCTTTCCGGACGTATGTGAAATAAATCATTGGCATTTAGAAGTCGCGCGCATGCTTGATAATTTCCATAAACCGTCAGTCAGCGGTCAAAATATAAATAGCCAGTTGGATAATCGGCGCAACGTTGCAAATACGACGAAAAGAACGCACACACACCGTGACAGCCAACAAAACTCTGAATGCGCGCCCTTGTATCTTCTGTCTCGCGTCGACGATAAATTTTGCACCGATACGGCGCGCCGCGCGCCAGCCGCTGCTTCAACCGGTAGTTCATTTACGGCGGAAAAATACACTGTCCGCGTTCAAATATTCAAATTTGCATTTAGATCAGGTTTTCGGCAGTGAAAAATTGAATTAAGAACCGTGGATGCATACGTATACGAGAATGTTTATGAAATCAGAGGCGCGCGATTAAGCGGCGAAACAGAAAAATGTGTAACACCCGGGAAAAACGTACATGCATGCTTACAGTGAAAAGTGTCATAGGTCATGATTGGTCTACGAACAATGTTGCTGAACTAAACGTTGAATTACAGATTTAATGTGAGTGAGAACTAAAAAGTATTTACAGTATTTCATCGGTAATTGTCCCAAATGTCTCGCACATAATTGTCCCTGAGATATCCCCACTACTGCGGGGTGTAACCCCTTGAGGGGCCGTGAAGCTCGAGAGGCCTCGGTCGCCGAGAAATATGACACCATGCGGCTCGGGTATATCGGTGAGACCACACTAATCCCAATTTCCAACTTCTTTATTATTCATCATTTTTTATGGGACTTCGATGACCATATTTGTGGCAATTTTCTAATGAAAATCATACCAAATATGACATAGTTCCGATGATGTTTACTTGGGTAATAGACAATTAACCCGAAACATTAATTTGGACAATTATCGATGAAATACTGTACATCTACATCAGGCATGTCCAGAAGTAGCTCACTTGAACGCAAATTCGAGGGAGACGCCTACTTCTCCCACCCGCGCATCTCGCTTCCCGTGGCGGCCGTAGTCCTCCGAGCTCCTCAGACCCGTGCCTACCGTGGGTCGGGAAGTTGCCGCAACGCACCACAGGCAGTACATGCCGCAAGCGGTAGGCACGGGTCTGAGGAGCTCGGAGGACTACGGCCGCCACGGGGAGTGAGACGCGCGGGCGGGAGAAGTATGCGTCCGCCGTCGATATGATTTTTTTTTAAAAATTCCGAAACAGTCGTCTTTTAGGCGCCCAAAAGACACCTAACAGACCCTCAAAAGACGCTTCGCAGACCCCCAAAAGACCCCGAAAAGACGCCTAACAGACCCCCGAAAGGCGTCTAAGAGGCGCGTCAAAGACGTCTAAGAGGCGCCTTAAAGACGTCTAAGAGGCGTCTCAAAGACGTCTAAGAGGCGCCTTAAAGACGTCTAGGAGGCGCCTCAGAGACGTCTAAGAGTCGTCTCAAAGACGTCTAGGAGGCGCCTTAGAGACGTCTAAGAGGCGCCTCAAGAGGTCTAAGAGACGCCTCAAAGACGTCTAAGAGGCGCCTTAGAGACGTCTAAGAGGCGTCTCAAAGACGTCTAAGAGGCGTCTCAAAGGCATCTAACAGGCGCCCCAAAGGTGTCTTTAAGACGTACCGTTTCTTAACAAACGACGCTCCAGCGACCGTCGGGCGTCCGTTGAGACGTCTTTATGCCACCTGAGTGTCTGGCGGCAGACGTCTCAAAGGCAGCTTTGAGACGTCTGTGTGCTGTCTGGGAAGTGATCATCGCAAAAATGGCCTACGGCGCTGACCCCCGCCACGAAAAATGTATTAAACATGATTACTGTTCTTGAAATAAGTGTTTCTAGTTTCATTGGTTTGATCATTACAACTATTATAGTTTATAGTCTACCGAAAAGTACTTCCCATGAAGTAAACTACATAACACTGTGTGTAACAAGAAGGAGGGACAAATTCTTTTTCATCAGGCAGATTTGTGTGGTTCAGTAGTGTCTTGTAGTATTATCGCGGAGTGTAATAAATAAATACGAGCAAAATAAGCTCATTGAATTTCCAAAAACCACGCCCAACGCTACGCAACGCTGCGCAACACTGTGCAACGCTGTGCAACGCTGCGCTGTCCCTGTTTGTTCGATCGCTCTCCAGTATCTGATTTACAATTTCGTTCGAAACGAACGAAATCAATCGATCCTGTTTTCAATTTCGTTCCTGCATACCCGACCCGATCGGATCATGGATCGACGCAATTCCACTACGGTTCTTGCATATGCGTCGGAAACACCGGTTTAAAGTAAATCGAGAACCTCTCGCGAAGAGCCGAGGGACGAGTAATGGCGAGACAGAGGAAAGGAGAGAGGAGAGAGCTCGCACACCTGTCTGAATCTCGAGTAACGAGCCAAGAGAAACACAAGGCAACCCCACGAATTCGTGCTGCTCCTTTGAGATCCCCTTTTCAACCCACCGCGGTGCGCGGAGCCAGGATAACGCTGGAAACCGGTTCCATAGTATTTATGCACCATGTGTAACGTGGTTTGCGCCTACGAATGCATAAGATACACCCAGCCCTTTCTGCTCCCTTTAGTCACCAACACTTATGCGCACATGTCCGTCATTCTTTTTTTTTTCCTTTTTCCCTTTAACGCACCAACATTCGGACACTCTAAATTTTAAACGTTCTATATCATGATGTCGTTCCGGTGCGAGACTCACAGAAGCTCTTGTAACTCGTTCACAATGAAAGCGAGTCTTGGTAAATGCTTGGAAACGGAGAAACATTTACACAGAAACCGATTCTCCAACTAGCATTGAGTTAAGTTCGGAATGACTTCGCGAGTACTAGAGTTTTAAATGGTTTCCGATCAAAATATCAGAGAAACTGGCAAGTAGACTATAGATAATTATGCAAAATAAAAATGGTCCAAGTCAATTGTAAGAAACTGAAGTTAAATGAAAATGTATTTTCTATTTTAAGATGATATAACTGCGCACGTCAATTTCTCAGTATTCAATGTTCCTTCTCGGGAACTATAAGCGATATCTTCAAAACCTTTTTTTTTTATTTGGTTCATCTTGTTTCCTTGCATACATATGTTTTAAAAGATCATATGCTGCCATTTACCAAGAAGAAAATATCGACAGGGTGGTCATTTCAACATGATTTAAAACATTCTTTTCAATTACCCAGATAGACAAATCTGCAGACGCAGACGGCGGACCTGGCGGACTGCCGGCAGGCGACCGCGGCTGGTTGTCGATAGACTTTGGCCAAAATCTGTCATCAAAGACTGTTACGCCATCTAGCGACGATTTCAGTGACTCGCTAGCATGATCTGACCTCTCAATTCCTACGATAGAGAGCGCGCATATACAATTATATATAAGATTAAAAAGCGTTAGATCAAAGCTGGGTAAAATTTCAAATACTATTCTATAACTCAATTGACACGATTGTTCAAAATTTGACATGATAAAATTAATTCTTCTTGTAACTAAACAGATGTTAACAGATATCTATTACAGAAAATTACTTATCTGTTTTGTCTATTCGAAGCAGACAACTACAGACATTGCATGCAATGCATTTTTCTGTCTACTGTTCTGAATTACCGACTCTGTAGAAAATGTCCTAGTACGATAGCGGACTCTATCGAAATGGAACGGTCAGGTGGTGAACTACATGAGGTTGCAACACATAAAGTGTGTGTCCAAGGAGGCTCGATTTTACAGCGTTGTCAGCTTTAAAACGCAATTGTATTCGTACAAAAATACTCCACGTATTATTCACTTGTGCCGCCTATTTTTTTACAGGACTTCGAACCCCCTGATAAAAATTTGGCGAACATGATAAAGAAGTTTGTATCCGACAAGGACGAACTTATGCACATTTAAGAAGAGAAAGAAAGACAGACACAGAGCTGCTGAATACTGTGCACACTCGACAGAAAATTTATTGGTAACACACTTGTGAGGAATTGTTTACAAATATTTGCAGTTAGGAAAAACACCTTCAGCTACTTTCACATATAGTTTATCGTCACTAATTTTTTTTTTATTTATTTCTGACTAAATAGTTATAAACAATTATTCTAAGTCTCGTTCTAAAATAAACTCAAATAATTTAACAGATCTCTGGTAAAAAATAATCTTCCTTGTGATCGGAGGATCTAGAATGATGTCTCGGCTACATTTCTGTTGCAGTTTTATGTAGATTCGACGCCTAGTTAATTAGTTATTTACGATTTCCAGAGAGGTGACACAACGATTTGTGTGTTTACCTTCGACAAATACTCGGACTCTCCTTGTCTTACTCATTCCGGGCATAGAAGATAGAAGTTACCTCCACAAAAATAGTTGATAAATTACTTCAAGTAATTTTTATAAATATTAGCTCTCGAAGAATATAGAATGGACCTTCGGCAACATTCATGTATAGTTTTCAATTCGATTCTAGAAGAGGTTAATTAGTTATAAATAATTTTTGTTACTCTCGTTCTAATGAAACTGTGCATACTAGTGAGAATTGAATAGCTTGTATACTCCAAATGTTCATGCATAAAAGTTAATCTGTATCTCGAGTACTATTAGCTATTTTTACTAAAAAATTGGGTGGTGAGGTAACCAAACATATAATCGTTGTAATCGTTAAACAAACAGAGATAACAAATTCATTAATTACATTTTTTCAATATAATTATGCTTAATAATATTCATGTATCATAAATTATGCTGGATCTCGACGTTTATTACTTACTTCTACTAAAAAATGAGATGGCAAGATGGTCAACGGAGTGCTCGTCGACATCATCGACAAAAGGAATTGTTACAAATATTAACCAGCTAGAGGTAATAAATTTATCAGTGAATTGTATTCGATAAATTAATGCACGCGAATATTCATGTGTCAGAAGATATTCAATATCTCGAGTTCCATTACATATTTTTACTGAAAAATTAGATGGTCAGATAGTCGAGGGAGTGCTTATCGACATAATTAGCAAAAGGAATTGTTATGAACATTAAACAGCCACAGATAGTAACTTTATTAATTACATTTGCTTGATATAATATTGTTTGGTAATATTCATGTGTTAAAAGTTACTCTGTATCTCGAGTACTATTAGCAATTTTTACTTAAAAATAAGATGGTAGATAGTCAAGAGGATGCTTGTCGACATCGTTGGCAAGAGGAATTGTTATAAACATTATACAGCCAGAAATAATACATTTATCAATAATTATTATCACGGCGATCGAGATCTACCAAAATTAGTTGGGGTGGGGAGCGTTGCGCTTCGCTGCGCGCTGCGCATCACTGCTTACCTAAGCCCGCGGAGCGCGCTCAGTCAGTCAGTCGGGCCGGGGGCTCCGGCAGGAGCGGACGAGCTCCGGGACCAGGAGAGTCTTCGGCTA
Organism: Sphecodes monilicornis; assembly: GCA_913789915.3. Taxonomy (NCBI): domain Eukaryota; kingdom Metazoa; phylum Arthropoda; class Insecta; order Hymenoptera; family Halictidae; genus Sphecodes; species Sphecodes monilicornis. Next base: position 11,954,291 of record OU565300.1, on the reverse strand, counting down.
CCTTGGGGCTGACCAGGGGTCCTCCAGAGGTACACTGGCCTCACCTGCTTACCTTGGGGATGACCAGTGGTCCTCCAGAGCCACCCAGGCCTACCCTTACCTACCTTAGTGGCTTAGGGTTGACCAAGGGTCCTCCACAGTTACTCGTGCCTAGCCCTGCTTATCCTCAGCGGGTTTATGGTTGACCATGGGTCTTCCAGCAGTGGTCTACCCTTGCCTACCCCGAGGTTGACCAGCGGTCATCCAGTGGTCATCCAGAGCTACCCTAGCCTATCCCTGCTTACCTTCAGCTGGCGTAGGGTTGACCAAGGGTCCTCCTCCAGTGGCCTAACCTGGGCTTGACCAGTGGTCATCCAGAACTACCCTAGCCTACCCCTGCTTACCTTCAGGTGGCTTAGGGTCGACCAAGGGTCCCTCACCAGTGGCCTACCTTGGTCTACCCTGACATTGACCAGTGATCATCTGGAGCTTCCCTAGCCTACTCCTGCTTACCTTCAGCTGGCTTAGGGTTGACCATCGATCCTTCACCAGTGGTCTACCTTGGTTTACCCTTGCCTACCCAGAGGTTGACCAGTGGTCCTCAAGGAGCACTCTAGTCTACCTTGCCTACCTTCAGTTGGCTTAGGGTTAACCAAGGGTCCTCCACCAATGGCCTGCCATTGTTTATCATGGCCTACCTTTAGCTAGCTTAGGGTAGTCCAAGGGTTATTTAAAACTTCCTTGGCCTACTTTAAGCTAGCTCGGGGGGGGCCATGGTCTCTTCAATGCTGTCTTCGTTTACCTTGGGTTCTGAGCCGGTCCAGTTTCAGTATCCGGCATGATGTCAGTACCGTGCTGATCGGTTCAGAGAGGGCAATCATTGCAATGGCTTCGCATCTTTGAGTGAGTCATTTCGTCACTACCTTATCACTATATTCGTCTGTAGAAGTAGTAGTATAGAGTAGTAGTAAAATGTAAAAGTAGTTAGTTGCATGCATGGGCAGGCCTTGCCGCCCCAACGATCAGCCGAGATGGGAACGTCCGCGATTTGCACTAGCGTTGCGAGAAAACCACGCGTTGAATTTAGTCGATTTTGAACAGAGATTAAAGCTAACATTACGGTATAGATTGTTTAGAACGTAGCGTTGCGAATCACAAATAGTCGCGGTTCAAAATTACATTTCAAATTGATAACTGCGCTTGTAAAGTTCATATTGTTGTTGTTTTACACATAATCTAAAGTAATCGTTTTTTGGATCTCTGTTCGTTGAATTAGCGTTGCGCACCAAAAGTTCGCGTTTGCTTTCGAGTCTTTCGACTTTTCAGACTCCCATGCTCGAGCTGCAACGATCAACTGTGAGATGGGCACATCCGCGATTTCAAGTAGTGTTGCGAAACAAATTTTTACACGCGTTGTACTAGTATCAATTTTTAAAGTTGATGAAATGTCTAGTTAATGTTGCAAATAAATAGTCGTAATTTAAAGTAGTTCTAAAGATACCTGTTTAGAATTTTAGACGTTAGAGTTTTAAATTTCTTATTTAAATAGTATTTTAAATTCGATTTGTTGAATTAGCGTTGCGCATCAAAAGAATCGCGTTTGCAATAGAATCTTTCGATATTTCAGGCGCCCATGCTCCAGTTGCAACGATCAACTGTGAGATGGGTACTTCCGCGATATCGAGTAGCGGTGCGAAACAAATTGTCGGGATGGGGCCGAAGGAGCAGACGAGGTTTTATGCCAAAGACGCCGGACAAACTGTCATTCAAAAGGACAATCATTGCAACGTCTTCGCATCTTCGAGTGAGTCATTTTATCACTACTTTGTCGTTATACTCGTCTGTAGAAATAGAGTTGTAGTAGAATGTAAAAGTAGTTAGTTGCATGCTTGGGCAGGCCTCGCCGCCCCAACGATCAGCCGAGATGGGAACGTCCGCGATTTGCACTAGCGTTGCGAAAAAAGTACGCGTTGCGTTAGTCGATTTTGAACAGAGATCAAAGTTAGCCTTTCTTTTAAATATAATAGTAGTCTCTATCAGCGATATAGCTTGTTTAAACTATAGCGTTGCGAAACAAATAGTCGCGATTCGTTTTGCAGAAACTGTAGAGTAATCTTTTTTGGATCTCTGTTCATTGAATTAGCGTTGCGTACCAAAGGTTCGCGTTTACTTTCGAGTCTTTCGACTTTTCAGGCTCCCATGCTCGAGCTGCAACGATCAGCTGTGAGTTGGGCACATCCGCGATTTCGAGTAGTGTTGCGAAACAAATTGTCACACGCGTTGTACTACTATCAATTTTAAAACTTGATTAAAAGTGAAGTAAATGTTGCGAATAAATAGTTGCGATTTAAAGTAAATCTAGACATACAGATATACAATTTTAAATTTCTTATTTAAATAGCAATTTGAATTTCGATTTGTTGAATTAGAGTAATCTTTTTTGGATCTCTGTTCATTGAATTAGCGTTGCGTACCAAAAGTTCGCGTTTGCTTTCGAGTCTTTCGACATTTCAGGCGCCCATGCTCGAGCTGCAACGATCAACTGTGAGATGGGCTCATCCGCGATTTCGAGTAGCGTTGCGAAACAAATTGTCACACGCGTTGTACTAGTATCAATTTTTAAAGTTGATCAAATGCCTAGTTATTGTTGCGAATAAATAGTCGCGATATAAAGTAATTCTAGAGACACTGATATAGAATTTTAGACGTCAGAGTTCTTTTCTTATTTAAATAGTATTTTGAATTTCGATTTGTTGAATTAGCGTTGCGCATCAAAAGGATCGCGTTTGTATTAGAATGATTCGATATTTCAGGCGCCCATGCTCCAGTTGCAACGATCAACTGTGAGATAAGAACATTCGCGATTTTAAGTAGCGTTGCGAAACAAATTGTAACACGCGTTGTAATAGTATAAATTTTCAAAGTTGACTTAATGTCTAGTTAATGTTGCGAATAAATAGCCGCGATTTTTAGACCTTCGAGTTTTAAATATCTTATGTAATTTGTAAAAATGGAAATTCTTAATTTTGCAAGACTTTCAAAGTTCAACTTTACCAAATTGATACAATATTTTTGTCTAGAAATTGATATTTTTCAGGAAATTGATATTTCTCAGGAAATTGATATTTTTTTCAGGAAATTGATATTTATTTCAGGAAATTGATATTTATTTCAGGAAATTGTTATTTATTTCTGGAAATTGTTATTTATTTCAGGAAATTGTTATTTATTTCAGGAAATTGTTATTTATTTCAGGAAATTGTTATTTATTTCAGGAAATTGTTATTTATTTCAGGAAATTGTTATTTATTTCAGGAAATTGTTATTTATTTCAGGAAATTGATATTTATTTCAGGAAATTGTTATTTATTTCAGGAAATTGTTATTTATTTCAGGAAACTGATATTTATTTCAGGAAATTGATATATTTGTCTTGAAATTAATATTTATTTCAGGAAATTATTTATTTCAGGAAATTGTTATCTATTTCAGGAAATTGTTATTTATTTCAGGAAATTGTTTTTTATTTCAGAAAATTGATATTTATTTCAGGAACTTGATATTTATTTCAGAAAATTGATATTTATTTCAGGAAATTGATACTTATTTCAGGAACTTGATATTTATTTCAGGAAATTGATATTTATTTCAGGAAATTGATTTTTATTTCAGTAAATTGATATTTATTTCAGGAAATTGATATTTATTTCAGGAAATTGATATTTATTTCAGGAAATTGATATTTATTTCAGGAAATTGATATTTATTTCAGGAAATTGATATTTATTTCAGGAAATTGATATTTATTTCAGGAAATTGATATTTATTTCAGGAAATTGATATTTATTTCAGGAAATTGATATTTATATCTTGAAATCTATATTGCTCGGATCGGAGTTCCCTCAGGGACTCACTCACGGGATGGGGCCCGTGAGTGGGTACGGGGACTCGCGTCCCCGGGGGCACCCGAATCGCCTATAGGTCGTTGCGTCCACGAATCATTAGATTTGGTCTCGATGTGGTTTCGATTTTGTTTCAACTTTGTTTCGACTGGTTTTCGATTTGGTGTCGATTTTGTTTAAACTGGTTTTCGATTCTGTTTCGATTTGGGTCGTTCATCTTGCTCTTGTTAGTCAGAACGAACGAAGAAAATTCATCAAAGGAAGAAAATTCATCGAAAGAAGAAAATTCATCGAAGGAAGATAATTCATCGAAGGAAGATAATTCATCGAAAGAAGAAAATTCATCGAAAGAAGAAAATTCATCGAAAGAAGAAAATTCATCGAAAGAAGAAAATTCATCGAAAGAAGAAAATTCATCGATCGAAGAGGAATCATCGAACGAAGACTCCAGATTATTCTTAAGATAGTTTTAGTGCGCTCGATAGTTATTAAGATTGTCAATCGTCGTTGTAATTATGTCGAGTAATTATTGCCGTAACATAACTTTGCTCGCTCCGTTTTCCGACTCCGACACAGCCTTCTGCCGTGTCGGCCTTGCTTGCAGGTTCTGAGCCGGTCCAGTTTCGGTATCCGGCGTGAAGTCATTGAGGGGGATGTCTAAGAGACTCGTTCACTCGTCTTCTGACGATCCTCTGTGTTAACGTAATCCTGGACACGCCATGTTCTCATGTCACCCAGTAGCGCCAGAAACCGTTTGAGCGCATCTCTTTGCCATCTTTCTTGGTGATGGAGTGGCGGGTATCGGGCTGGTCGGCTCAGGACTTGTAAGCACTGAACGCGTCGCGTCACCCTTGAACCAGAACCTTCTGCTCTGGTTCGATCTTGTTTGTCTCTTTGAAAGAATCAGAGCCTTCCGCCTGATTCGCCCTTGGTCCCTCGTGGATCGGAGACTTCTTCTCCGATTCACTCTTTGCCCCGTAATAATTACTCGACATACACTAAATGGAAAAGAAGTGTTTTCCATGAAAAAGACTACTTTTCCATTTAGCGACCTTGCGAAATTTAGTTTCTAAGAATCTTCGTTGTAAGGAAGGGAGACAGAACGAAGGGAGACTTCGTTCTGACTCCTTTTCGGGTCTCTTGTGCAGCAACCTCCTCGTGGTGAGACCTGGGCAATCGATATTATCCACAATTCGCAAAATGCTATAACTTATAAATTATAGTATCTTGCATGCAGTGGATAATATCGAGCTAATAGCTGCACATTTAGAATTTGCGTAAATATGTATTTCATAGTAGAATGTAAGACTTTTAATACTTTCTTCCTTTTCCTATGTCCCAGCTTCAACAATTATTTTCAATTAATAATCCAAATACAAAGTTTTCGTTTCAGAATACATGTAACTCTTGCTCTCGTGAGCGAGTGTTAAATAGATTTGCACTCCTGCCGTAGATTGTAGGTTCTGATGTAGTCTAAATATGATGTACGCACTGAGATGTACGTTACATATCGCATATTATTTCGACATTGAAACATTATTTTATATTCAAATTAAATAATTGGTTGAAACTAGTTCTTATCCAGACTAAAAGTTAGTTCTGATTCATGTGTTAGAGAGGGTAAAAAGATGAGGCAGGATCTGTTCCATGTTGCCGCATTACGTTCGTACAAGAAGCTATCGATGCTCGCATCGAAATCGTTCGAACGGTTTCTATCACAAGCGATGAGATAAATGTTTTGTCCTGCTTTTCGAAGCTGTGGAAATTCAGAGGCACGTTGCTTTTTAATCTAAACCACAATTTTATTGAACGATCATTTGAATATTCGATGACTTCTTAAAAAATCATTATCATTTTTTAAAATTTTTAATGCGGATATAAAATTGTTAAAAATTTTGCAATTTTCAATTCGTCGTTTTTTTTATTACATATATGTACACCTGACTATATGGATAAAAACCATGTTCACCAAAGCAATTTGCAGAACACACGTGTAGTTTTAATACACGTTTAATAATAAATAATAGTTACAATTTATGTACATTTTCATAAAAATTAAGGTACTGTAATAAAACTTAAGAATTGTACAGTTACGACGTATTTGATGGTTTTCTACAAGTTCATTATTCTATTACAAATATCTTTAACTATGTATAGTATAACTAAAAAAAAGACATACAAATCATTGCAATATAAAAAATAAATATTCTTTAGATATATATTATTTATCACAATCTATCACTGTAAATATAGATATACAATAAAAAAAGCCTTGTTTTTTTCTTTTACTTTGAAGAATATCTTTCTTCCTAAACATCAGTTGCATAACAAATTCTCTTTCTATCCCTTAGTTTGATTAAAAATTGCAAATGCAGTATGAATGTACAGCAAATCAGTTTAATTGTTCAATATGTGAAGAAAGTGATTGTTCCTCATTGTCCATGAAATCTGGTAATGTAAAAGGATCTTCCGATGATGATGAATCAGATAGTTCTGTAAAAAATGATCATATTAGTAACAATATGATACTGACAATTATATTAGGATGTCCCAAATGTTCGTTTCGTTTCGTTTTCGATTAATATGCGCAATGCAAATTCAGTGTAGTTTTTAAAAAAACCAATGGCATGGTTAAAACAGACAAAACTTGAGGAATTATAAAACATTAACGTAATCTTATCTAACAATGTGCATATAGCGAAAGAAACTTTTAGGACAACCTAATAAACAGAAGCAACATAACTTACGACATTGACTTGTCAGAGAACGATTATGCTGCATATCTTCTTCATAACTAAAACTCTCCTCACTGCTATCCTCATAGGTAGTGAAGTGGAAGTAAGAAAGCATGCATACAAGAGCTATGAAAAACAAATTTGTACTGATTCCAACAATGGCAGACAAAACTGGCCAATGAAACATAAGGTAACGTAGACCAGATAAATGTGCATTTATTGTGACAGTTGCTGAATAAAATTCAATATGTCGTGATTGTATTTCAATATATACAACTGTAACTGGATGACTCTGATCTTCTTCAAAATTACCAAACAATTCTAGAACTACATTTTGTTTTTCTTCTGTAGTACCAAAAATCATCATAGGCGACAATGTCAGAGTTGTAATTGCATGTAACAATGTACTGCGATAATGCATCATAGCGGATCTACATACATGCTCTACAACGAAACTATCTCTGCTATGTAATTCCGCGCAGACCATAAACATACCTGTTCAAATTAATAATATATAAATTAATAATTCCGATTCTATTTTTTCTGATAAAAAAAGGTTTGTAGATATTACCAAGTTCTTTATTAGCAGGAGATTCTGGCATTTCCAAGTGCAAGTTTACTTTATACGGTTGTCCAACCATAAGCAATTGTTGTTTGTTTGTTAACTGCACGTACGCTGATGGAAAACTACATATTCCTTTCTGTTCATTGCAAGATCTAGAACAAGAGATAATAATTTAATCTGGATTTGCATGTGGTATATATATCCTGATACAATTAAAAGGATAGGGAATAATACAATTGATTATGAGCAAAATAATTAACATACAATTAAGGTGCTCACTTGAATTGTAAGTGTACCGGCCGTATATAAGATATATTCGGCATGTACGCGTAGTAAAATGCTATATACAGAAACACTGATAACCATACAACAAGAACTCCACTAATGATGATCATTCCACCGCTTAATATTACATGTCTAGCGGACTGTACGCCTTTTGTTGTTTTCTTCTGAACACTAAACCATTGTCTATTTACTAGTTCCAACAACCTCGAAATGATCATTGTTAAACAATTTAACGCACTCGTAGCTGCAAATTAGGTTGACCACTACGCAACTTTAATTGTGCTTTAGCCAGACGTTACGTGAGATAAGATAAATGCATATTTATCACTCAATCTACTTTTTAATTTATTTTCTACCGAAATATAGGTTAACTCTACTGCATTTCACAGTTCGAGCGACAACAGCAGTGTCACTACTACTTATATGCAGTCTAGCGAAACATAGTAACCAAGAGGAAATATAATAAATATAATCTCACTATTAATCATTTTTATTAATTTATTTAATAATCAATTAACATTTTCGAGAATATAATTATCGAACGGACATTTAAATTTATATTAATTATGACTTTTTATTGTTGTCAAGCTGAACAAGAAATTTAAATTTTTGTCTATGCTTACATACAGAGAATAGTACTTAACATAAACTTTCAATATCAAAACACTTAAGAATGGTGCATATAAGAATGTGTGTTGTGAGACATTCCATAGGAAGTACAGACACATTTCATAATATATATTATAAATACAAAGTATTATCAAAATTGATAAAATATTTGAAGTACTTTTGAACAATCTGTACATTGCAAAATACTTGTTAATACTAAAAAAATATAAAACAGCTTATAGTAAATTATTTCCCTTTTCTGTGTTCCAGTCGTGGTCTCCCTTTTTTGGTCGTTGGCTTATCTTTCCCTTTATTTAATAGTGGATGAGTTTCTAGGAACAAAAAACGTTAGCAGTAGATTAAATGAACACACTTATAACACATTCTTATGTGTTATAAACATTACCATCTACTGGTGCTCCTTGCAAATGAATATCATGTGAACGATGTTTCTTCATAGGTGGTTCATGTGGTGTTGTTTGATTATCTTCTGAATCTTCTACATCTGGTGATATTGGTAAAAATTGTAATGAGCCAATATCTTCCATTTCTTCATCAGAACTACAAAAGGCAGCAACTCTATCAATAGACGCAACATCCACTTCAATCTCTTCATCCTGTGCTTCTTCACCTTGCACCACAGACTTATCTTCATCGCTTAAATCAAATTCACTCTCTCTCTCTTCGTACTCAACATTTTCATCTAATTCCTTAAAATCTGGTGCAAAAGCTGACCAATTCTCCACTTGGTTTTGTGCCCAAATGGAAACTACACCAGATGATATAGAAGCAATGATTGGTCTTACAGGATGCCACTGTATCAAAATTTTTAACATTATTCTATGAACTATCAAATACCAACGAAATGGTAAATGAATTATTTACCACAACATCAAGTAACAATTCTCCCTTAGTTCCATGTAAAATTTTCACTAAATTTCCAATACTTTTTTCCCAGACATATAAAGCATGTTGCCTTGCAGAACCAGCACATACATACTCTCCATCTCCAGAAAAACAACATTTTTTCCACATAGTTTTGTTTACAAGATCTTGTAGTTTTTGTATTGGTTCAGGTTCACCATCTTTACCACATGCAAGTACTTCTGTACTATCATATACACGAATTACCCTATCTGATGTATTTACTAAAAAACAAGAACCTCGCCTAGCAAATTCAATACTTTTTACAGCTGTATTACTAGTAGAGCCTTGTGATATTTTGTAAGAAGCTTTCATAGTTAAAGATTCTGCATCGAGAACTAAAATCCGGCCACGAGCATTTCCAGTATATACATAATCCCCACGCCGATCAAAAGATGCCACTATATTTAAATCACTCTGCAATAAAATGACAATTTTTTTTAATTAGAAATATTGTATCGTTATGCTAGGTATATATTTACATACATCATCGTCAAGTGGTATAACTCTGTGTGTACCCTCAACATCAACCATTACTGCTGCATGTCTCATAGGACATACTAAAAATCTGTTGAGATTTCTTGGATGAAACTGTACTTTCAATATAGGAGAGGGAAACCTATATTTTTGATCACATTCTCCTGATAAAACATCCCATATGCAAACGTTATTGTCTGTCGAGGCACTTAATAATTTGTGTCCATTTCTAGACCAGCTATTTAATTCAAATAATAATAATAACATCCAGTTTCAATATATGAGCTAATATAAACATCATATATTACCATTTTAAATTATTTACCTTAAGGAACATACTGGATGAACATGTGCACTAATGATTTTGGCAACACCTCTTGTCAAAAAATCCCAAATAACTATTCTACCATCGTTACACCCAACAGCAAGCAGAGTTCCTCTTTTGTTGAATGTACAAGTTACTGCTAACGATATGCAATCTAATGTACCATCAAACTCCTAATAATTATAAATATTTTAAGGTCGAGAAATTAAAAGTGTCCAATGCATTTTAATGGTTACATCTTACCTCTGGATAATTCTGACCAAAAGATTCTAGAAAAAAACATGTATTTAGAAGGTTATAACTCTGTTATGTTTTAAACTATATATTTATAATCTTACCTAATAATTCTAAATTCATTTTTGCTTTATTTGTTTATGTATACACTTTATACATAGAACTTGCTAAAGTTATTACTTGTGACAGTGATGTCCATTTGTTAACCTATAACAACACTATATAATTAATAATAACACATAACACCAAGAACACCAGAAGCGAAAGTCCGAGTGCTTCGAGATTTTTTTGGTAACCAAGTTCGAGTGCGCATGCGTCATCGGAGACTCCACGACTACACGGTGTTATGTTCTCCAACGTTAGATTTCTATTTTATCGACAATGATAATATCGATTAATTGTAAATTATGTTAAAATATTTTAGACACATTGTAAATATTAATTCATTTATTTGTTGTGTCCTATTAACGATTGTGTTTTATAATAACAGATCAAATTAAACCTTCAAAGAAACATGGTCTCAAATTCTTTAAATATTTAAGAAAGCAATTCATAAATAATTCAAATCTATTAAAATACGAAGTTATAAGTGTGGAATATTTTATATTATTAATTTATTCTTGAACACACCACAAGTTCTCTTGAATTTTCGCGGCAAAGGTACAAAACCCTATGGCAGGGATGAGCAATTTTGCTTCAATTGAGGCAAAACCGTCCACACCGCAGCGCCCTCTGTCCTCTTCCAGCAGGCGCGGTACAATGGGGCAACGAAGACACGAGATATCAGCGTACGCAACGACGTGCGCGCTGCATGAAAGAGAGGTTGGTGGGAGAAGCAGACGTTTGATTAGATAGACAATATTTAGGACATAATTCGTATCACGAATGTCATACGTTATTATAGAACAAGGAGTTAACTATCACTTTTCTAGTTTCAACTTGTCAAATATATGTAAGCAATCTGTAAAAATTTTTCATACTTGGTGATACAGAGTATGCGCAGAAATGCTACCAATCAAATTTAGGCGTAAATGTGCCCTTGCCTCCTCCGCAATCCTGAACACCCCCTTGCCTAAGATGCTAGCTCATGCTTCATCTCTGTATTCCTATATCTATGATTCTATGCACAAGTTTCGTCTCTAGTTTAGTAGGTTTTCTATGTCACAGACTGTATCCGAATCCGAATGAGTATTTATGTACGGTTTATTGTATGTTGTTTATCAGCTCAATGAATTTCGGAAGAGTTATATTCAATAAAAGATACTGAGTGCCTCTACTTATGAGACAACATGCTATCCGTTTACACCTGTATGTTTTTTATCATTTATGTTTAAATATTGTTACAATATATTTAATCAATTTACTTCTCACATATATTTCTAATTATCACATGCGCTCATTTACTACTGTAAACATGCTCACCAACTGTTCTACCTATGAAACTTTTCCATCAGATTCATTAGTTAGAGGAATATGCATTGCAAGCGGACGACGAACACTGGCAACAGTTTCTGCTCCAGAATTACAAACTATAGACACTGAGACTTTCCGTACTTTTGAATCACATCCTCCAAATCATATTGAAAGTCACTTAAGGAGAGTATATACAATACCAAAAGGTATAGAAAAGCTATTTCAAAATGGAATGCCAAATGAGTGGAGGCAACAATTAAAAGTGTTTGGAGAATTTGGTATTTTAATTAGAAGACCAGCAATTGAAATTATATCATATTTAGAACAAACAGATTACTCCAAGCCTATAAATAAATATGTTTTATGTATCCTTTTTAACTCTTCAATTATAATTAAGAATATATAATATAATAATTAATCTTTTGTGGGTGTATGCTCAACCACAAAGACACAGTTAAATATAAAATCTATCGAAATATAGCTATATTTTGATTACAATTGTATTCATTAGATGGTAAAAATGGTGTAGGGAAAACATCAACAATATTGCATCTAATTCACTATGGCCTTGCAAAGAAGTTTATTATGTTACATGTACCATCAGGTAAGATAATTGTAGTAATGTATATCTGTATTATTTGTAATAATATGAATACTTTAAACATTTTTAGTTAATAATTGGTTTAAATTTCCAAAAACTGAGATTACTGAATCTCCATTTATACCTGGCAAACTAGATATTCCTCTACACGCAGGATCATGGTTAAATTATTTCAAAAATTTAAATGCACCAATATTATCGATACTTAATGTAAGTACTACATCATATTGGATGATCTCAAAAGGTTGTGCTCAACTTTCAGAGGCCTCGAGACATTTTTTAAAAGAGAAATCGTGCAGTTTTTATGAAAAAGAAATTCATCAGCTTGTAAAACATTTGAGAGGCAATTTTATAATATTGTGGTGACTATATAATTGATTAATAGAACTGTGATTTTAAAATGTAACCACTTGTGTTTTATTTTCAATTAGACACAAACTTTTGCAAACAGCTAATACAATTCTTATTACTTCATGTTATACATATATGAATAAAATAATTGTTCCGTAGCTTAAAGTTTCTAAGGATTATGTATGGTCTTCACGAGAAACTACAACATCTGGGGAACCACTTCTAGCTATGATTGAATTTGGGATACAAAGAGTTAAGTTTGCTTGTGCTATTATTGATGCTCTTGTGAACGAACTTAAAATAGCCAGTATAGCAGGCAAATGTAGAGTGATGACTGTCATAGATGGTTTTAATACACTTACTTCTGACATCACAGCACTTCGTGATGAAAAAAAGCTACTTGTACCACCAGATAGAATATCAATAACCAGTTCATTTTTAAATAGCGTTGATCACAATTGGTGTAATGGTGTTGCAGTATTGTCAGTAGATACAAAAGCAAATAAGGTATGCAACAAATAATATTGCATAACTAATATATATGTGTTAACTTTATAAAATGTATTTATTGTGTAAATATTTTTGTTTATAGAATAGGAGAGAATCTGAATATCCGAGGTATTTACTTGGTAAAGAGGGATTTGAACTATTAGATCCTTTTCTTCCAATTGGTGTTGAAAACTACACTTGTGATGAATTTAATGCCATCATGGAATATTATAAAGATAGAAAGTGGATTAGAGAGATCACCTTTGAAGGACAAAAAGAATTAGAGGCTTTGTCGAATAGAAATCCACTAGAACTTTGGCGTCGTTGTAAACCTTTATAGAATAAATAAAAGTGAGTGCTAAAGAATTTATAAGACTTATTTTCTTCCTTGTAAAAAATTATTTGAATACTTCATTTTTTATAGAATTCTGTTATTGTGATTATTCAAATAAACAAAACTATATTACTATATATTTTATTGATTTAAATGATCTAGTACATGATTAGGAATGTATTTAACAAGAAAAGAAATTGATTACCACTTCACACAGATTTACCCATTAAATTTCAAAGATAGCATATATATTTCTAAAAAATTAAGATATTTATATTTGAATCGATAGTGATGTATACACAAACTACTAAATACTTACATACTATCAATTTTAACTTCAGTATTTATCTCTTCCCGTACTCTAGTATGTCTAAAACTTTATTAATATCCCCATTTTCAGTTTCTAACAAATGAGTCAGTACCCCTCCATTATTTGAATATCCCATTGTTATCAGAGATAGAAGAGCATTATGAATTCTAGGATTCGGATGGTGTATTCTTGACTCTTTTGGTAATTGGGGATAAATCGGCAGTGGCGAACTTCTCATTGGTGCAGTTGCTGGTGCAGTTGCTGATGCAGTTGCTGATGTAGTTGCTGATGTAGTTGCTGATGTAGTTGCTGATGTAGTTGCTGATGTAGTTGCTGATGTAGTTGCTGATGTAGTTGCTGATGTAGTTACTGGTGTAACTACTGATGTAAAGACTGCTGTTGCTCCTGATATAGTTGCTGATGTAGTTGCTGATGTATACGTTGAGGTTGCCACTGGTGTTGCCATCAGTGTTGCCGCTGATGTTGTCATTGTTGCCACTGATGTTGCTGCTGATGTAGTCGCTGTTGTAGACGCTGGCACAGTTGCTAACTGACACGAAAAAGCTCAATAAGATGCGAAGTTCAATAGATAGTACGAAAAACACATTTGATCTGTTCATAACTTTAGACTTACATTATTTTCAGATGATTCATCTAGATTAGATGAAACTGAAGATGCACGGCTGATGTCATTTTTATCCAAAATTGTCCACTCCTCCATTAATGGATTTACTGCTGAAGTAGTATTGTTATGTGATACAAATGCGTTATCAGACGCGAGCTGTGGCTCAATGACAGTTAGGTCAATTAATTTTGTATTTCTTTTTGGAGATTCCTCAACAATATTCTCACTTGTTGCTGCTACATTTCCTTCAGGTTGTTTCTCTTTTCTTGTTTCATGACCTGATGACTCTCTATTACAATAATCTAGACCCTTTCTTCTGAGAAATTTTTTGATGTGATCTAGGAGACGCTTGCCACTATGAGTTGACCAATTCAATGGTTGTAACATACGTAACATACAATGCTCTGCATGCAAACCTAACATTTCACATTGTGAACATAGATCGTAATCTTCGCATGTCATACATTTGTATCGAAAACCACTAATGGCATTATCACAACCATCACATATAACGTTGCCATGAATTATTGCTTCTTTCTGGAAAAATCGTGCATTCTTATCCTTTTGATTTAATTTTACATGAAGTTTAACACTTGGCCGATCCAATAGGAGGCTCTCCTTGTATCTAGAATATTTCTTCACAGCTATATCCAGAGCTGTACCTAGTCTTTCCAAGCTCGTTATCTTGATTTCATCGTTATCCTCATCTTTAAAAATAACACAATTAAATCAGTAACCTTTATCATATTTAAAAAACTGAAGGATTAGTTCGATACTTCTTTAGTATACATAAATTAATATCATATTATAAATATATAATTATTACCTATCCATGATACCGTGAATTTCTTGTCCTGTAATTCAGGAAATATATTCTTTAATTTCTCGCAAAGAGATTCAAAGTCGAGATAATGTAGATCTTGACTGTCAAATCTTCGAATTTCTATATTAGAACCATCATCATTTTTTAAATAAACTTTATAATGTACAAGTATACCACGAGAGGTGAACATGTTTAAACTATATACTTTAACAGCGTCAAACAAGAAAAATTCGTATGCTACAAGTTATACTAGCAACGATCACACTTGCACAGTTTAAACGAATACTCCACTTGTTTTCTCGTCAGATTATGCTTTCTAGTGCCTTGTTAACTCTGACAAGACGCTTTTATATACAGACGGTTTACGTGTACCCGTCAAAACTGCACTGCGTACTGCGTAGTGTAATACAAAATGGCGGTTACAACAATATTGATTTCTATTAAATCTCTCCATGCATTTTATCAATGAAGATGTTTTCTTTAGTATTTTGATAGTCTATTATTACAAAATAATACTTTTTATCGCATATAAACATTGTTTTGGTCGAACAATTAGCCAATTTCTATATATTTGTAATCAGCGCCATTTTTGAATGAAATGCGAAATTGGCCAAATGATCACGTGGGGTTCTACGGAAGAACGATGATTCAGGGCACACAATATGTATAATCATCATAGAAAGATTGTTACATCATATTTCAAATATTTTCAAACATCCTTCAACAAAATTATAATTCTATTGTCATTTATATGATTTAATGTGATACAGTAATACCAGAGGTAATACCCTGATTATACATATATGTTAACTCCTTGAGCGAGTTAAGACATCGAGTCAGACTCGTGGTGATGATTCCGAACAGAGTCGAATGAATACGTGTGTTATTAAAATTTGTTGTTGTCAATGTACAGTCATTGGAGAACAATATAAACATACAACGGATATCAGTTTTCTTCTTCTTCCAAGAAATTATGAACTAAAAAAGTTCTAAGCACTGCAACCGTAAAATAAATCGTAGTGAAAGGGATTAATTATAATGCGTGAAAGTTCATGAAATTTTGTGATAAGTATCCGCGGTATACTTTCCGATACATCAACGAAATATTGCACAAATAATAGTTCAAAATAATAATGTTTATGGTAATCAGAAAAAAATCTCGGTTATAAAATTTTTAATACAACTTTGTAATTGAATATGTAATGTGCAGAAATAAAATTTAACTTACTTTTTTCATTTTAATAATTATATTTTTATATTAATAGCTTTTTAATAAGAAACGAACGACGGCTAAAACGTTTTGAAGGTCACTCACGAGGGTGCCCTTGCTAACATATGTCAAGGTCAAGGTCGTTGGAGGTGGGTCCGCTAAACGTAATATTTACCCACTATCTTTAAAGATCAAATAATCGGCGGAGAAAAAGACGTTTCAAATAAAAGTTATTAGTTTCAAGTCGTAGATTAAGAATCTGCAATGAAAAATATGTTTCCATTTGAAAAAATAAAGTTGACCTTGAAAACATGAAAAAAAATTAAAAATAGATGACCGCTGCATCAGCCCCTAATTGAATTAAACTTTTTATTTAAAAATTTTTTTCGCCGGAATTTAGTTTTTGAGATATTCCAGGTGGCCAGGATAAATGCCCCACCCTGTATAGAAAGCAAGTCATCTTGACGTATTTATACATGTAAACCGTATATATTAGTTGGTACTAACAATGTTTGTCTTAATATTGTCCTATTAACATTTCATTAATGTCAAGGTTATTTTTTCTCTACTGCGTACATACGCTGCATGTATAACCTACACAGTAATTTATGTCGTAAATTTGATGAGAGTATATGTTCGCTCGAAAGTTAATTAGGTTGGATTGCACGTTCCAGATAAGAGCAGAATGTATTATTCTAATAACTGCAACGTATGCTTCTGTACCATTATCAGGCAACTACATGTTGTTATAAATAATTAAATAATACTACTCTATATTTATATTATTTATTTCAAATATCTTGTTTTCTCTTTTCTATTTAATAGTTTTTTTTTTTAATCATTAGATTTAATAAAGTACAATATATAAATAGAAATTAATACTTTTATTATTTCGAGTGATACAAGATTTGGCAAACAAATATTTTTTGATATAGTAACCCAGATAGCACTCGGACGTCCAATGTACGTCCGTACCGGACATATGTACGTCTGATCAAAATCTGAAAAAATTCATAAACTATATTTTGAGTATAATAATAGAAACACAATATAGCATCCGAAAACGTACGAAATAATCTAAGTCCCGCGTCCCTGGCAAGTACGAAATAATCTAAGTCCCACGTCCGTGGTACGTCCGAAATTTATGTCCGAGGGATGACCCACGGATGTCCATGGGACGTCCGAAATTTATATCCGAGGGATGTCCCACGGACGTAAAAACGGATGTCCATGGGACGTCCGAAATTTATGTCCGAGGGACGTCCCACGGACGTAAGGAACGGATGTCCATGGGACGTCCGAAATTTATGTCCGAGGGACGTCCCACGGACGTAAAAACGAATGTCCATGGAACGTCCGAAATTTATATCCGAGGCATGTCCCACGGACGTAAGGAACGGATGTCCATGGGACGTCCGAAATTTATGTCCGAGGGACGTCCCACGGACGTAAGGAACGGATGTCCAGGGGACGTCCGAAATTTATGTCCGAGGGATGTCCCACGGACGTAAAAACGGATGTCCATGGGACATCCGAAATTTATGTCCGAGTGACGTCCCACGAACATACACGACGGACATTGGACGTATCGGACGTCCTATGGACGTACGGTGCTATCTGGGTCGCACGCTGTCGGTCGACGCCAAATGAGAAGTAAAAGTCTAATAATTACTGGACCCAATTTTCTAATGGAATTTAGATCGATGCGATTGTTCGCATCGTATTATTAAAAATTGAAATCAATTTTCGTACGCGATAGAAATGTTGGACCTTCATGCGCAGACACAATTAGCCGTGAACATTCAAATGAATTTACCGATAACTTCGATGCTCAATTTTCTGAAGTGGGCAATTGAATGTTCAATATTATTGTCATCTATTATCTTCCCATGTCGCTTCGCATCTTCCATGCATTTTATCCGTTATAGTCGTCTAAGTCCACGGTAGTCGCATTAAAATCGATAACATAATTAAATGCTGTTTAATATTCGATGACCATCGCGTTAGCTGGCGTCGCGTTTAAGAAACTTGTTATCAACGTTGTTAAGAGCACTATACGCCCGCCTCTTCAATATTTCACACTCGTCGTTGCACACGCTGGAATTATCCACCATAAAACTGACTATCTGAACTTACAG
The DNA here is from genome assembly GCA_913789915.3 of Sphecodes monilicornis. Taxonomy (NCBI): domain Eukaryota; kingdom Metazoa; phylum Arthropoda; class Insecta; order Hymenoptera; family Halictidae; genus Sphecodes; species Sphecodes monilicornis. Next base: position 11,935,962 of record OU565300.1, on the reverse strand, counting down.
GACTTCAGTCATTTGCGTTCCACGCGGTAGAGCCAACGTTCTTTAACATCTCTTAAAACGAGGAACACCGACGCACACGCTTGTAATATGAGAGTTACAATTGCATATTTGAATCTCGTTTATTTCGGTGTCCGTTTAGCGATCGCTGATCATGTTAAACCGGAATTATACATACCACTGATAAAACACATGCGCAGCCACTGTTTCACTTCCGCCGTCATTTTAGTAGAACCATGTAGCGAAGATACAGACTTCGATGGTATGATCTATTAGTTACTTTATTATAATCGATAATTATCTTCTTTTACTCTTTGCCCTTCTCTGCTCTCATTAACTGTTTAATAGAAAACTTGGCAATACGCTCCACAATTACGAAAACGTCAATAACACTTATATATCTTTGTAATTCTTAAATTTTTCACTCAAATTTCATAAAATGTATTTTTAAATAATCATTTCTTGAAATCTTACGTGGGGCGTTTGACAATATATGGTCATCAGGTGAAACACCACGGTATAAGTAGTTACTTTTATAACAGTTAACAAAATATTATACGTCACTAACACTTATATATCTTTGTAATTCTTAAATTTTTCACTCAAATTTCATAAAATGTATTTTTAAATAATCATTTCTTGAAATCTTACGTGGGGCGTTTGACAATATATGGTCATCAGGTGAAACACCACGGCATGAGTAGTTACTTTTATAACAGTTAACAAAATATTATACAATACTTATTTTAAATTAGTTTTTTATAATATTTATAGAACTTTTACTCAAGCCTTTATTATCCAATAATCAAGTAGTTTGATTTGCACCAGTTTTCCATTAAATGGTTCAATGGATTCTAAACGCATTCCGTGTTGTACAGTTTTGGAGACAAAATACCTGACACACATGTGGACGAGCATGCTCGGACGAGACAATATCGCTTCCTTGACCATCTCCCACGATCACATGCATTTATTGTCGAGATACTACAATAACATTGTTCGACCGATGATCATTGTTTTGATAACTGGACCGCATACGTTCAACCAGTTCTCCAACATCACGAAAACCTTCAAGATGTCCTTTCCCGCTTGGTTCGTAATGTTCATGAAGTATCCGTGGACCAAGATGACTACCTTCGACTACTGTCGTGGAGTTGCGGGAAATCCGTTTCACCTGTCGTTCAACACTGAAATGTTCGTCATGTGTGCTGAAGATGATATTATGTATGAATGGTACTCCGTGGATGGTCAGAGTACAGAAATTTTCAAAATGGCAAAGTGGAATATAAGCTCGCCACAGGATTTCAAACTGTTCACAAGAGCCAGTCTACACGAGAGAAGGAAAGATCTAAAGGGGACGGTTTTGCGAGGAGTTCTTGTTCGGGTAAGGATTGTTCACCAACGTAATTGGAACGGAGAATTTGTAATCTAAACCAAAGAGAGATCGATTTTCACTATGCGAGAAACGGTCTAGCAGGATAAGGATGTGCTACTTTTAATTTTCTTTTTGACTGCTAGACAATGTTCTTTACATAAAACATTACTATGTGCGGATGGGCATTTCCTCCATCATCACCACCACAGCGCACACTGTTCCCCACCAGTGTAGGCATCATAGAACGTTGTTCTTGATTTTTTTAAAGGTGGTCATTCACATGGTTGTTTGCGAAAACCAACCCCGAAAAATAAATTATTTTGTTCAACCATTAATAACTGATTTAAATAGTCTGGACAACATATTCCAAATAAAGCGAGTTTGTAGCGTCATTTTCCCTTTTATTTCATGTCAATATCTTAAGTAATAATTTAGAAAATAATAATAATGTCCAAGAAGTGTTCAAGGAAAATCAGCTCCTTGCGACGAATATTCTTTGGGGTGGGTTGACCCGCACTCAATACCTGATACAAGTTCAAATAAAGATACTAACTAGGTTTTCCAAAATTGTCCAGGTCAACAATCGATTCTTCCTTTGGCCCGGTTCGGAACTAGGGCTTGCAATCCCGCAGGATCCCGCGTCATTTTTGGTCCCATATTTGTTACATAAGTGTGGGATCAGGACCTCCCAGACCAAATACTGTATGGAGATTAGGAAAAGTAGGAGGGTTCCGTGGGTATGTGTAAGAGTTGATCAGCTACAACCGTGCGAGGGTCCCGGGTTCGATTCCCAGGCGCGGAATTCCTAATTTTTCCTAAGATTCTACATTTGGGGGCTGGGATGGGGGGAACACCGATGCCCGCATGGTGACAGACGACGAACGCAGTGAGCAAGCGTTGCGAAGACGGTCGCACGTGAGCGAAAGGGACAACGAAGTGAAGTAAGGGACACATTCAGGGAAAACTACTAAAGAGGGGGCAGTAGGATGGTGTCCCCGAAAAGTGACGAAGTTGGTGACGATTTGTGTTGATGGCGCTGAGGCCAAAAAGACGATGGCGCTGTGACGGACATTCGAGGTCGAATGCCGGAGCAAGGATGGCCGAGTGTGGGATCAGGACCCCCCAGACCAAATAGTGTATGGAGATTAGGAGAAGTAGGAGGGTTCCGGGGGTATGTGTAAGAGTTGATCAGCTACAACCGCGCGAGGGTCCCGGGTTCGATTCCCGGGCGCGGAATTCCTCATTTTTTCTAAGATCCTACATAAGTGATGCGAGATCCAGCAAACTTTGCGGGACTATGCGTGTAGGGCTGGTAATCCCGCAGAGTAGGATCCCGCATCACCTGTAAGAAATGTGGGACCAAACTCTGCGTGATTGCAAGCCCTATTCTGAACAGAATTTTCAATGTACTCATTTTATTGAACAGACCTCGATATTGCTCAAAGTCGAGAATAAGAAAATTGGTGGATTTCTCGGCGACATTGTTGGAGAACTTGAGAGAAGCTTAAACTTCACTGTCGAACCCGTATCCCAGAATCTAGAGTACGGATCCTTTAATACGACGACGAAACGTTGGGGCGGAGTGATGGGAACAATCGTTTCGGGGGATGCAGACATCGGCATAGGCGATTTTTCGATGATCAATAACAGGCTCGATTATGTGGATTTCTCGACTCCCATAATGACTGTCAGGCAAAGTTTGTATTTCAAGCAACCGGAGATGTTCGCCTTGAAGTGGTCCGCGTATTACAAGGTACAGCGCAGAATTTGATTATCAGTTGCTTAATTAGTGGAAAGTATGATCTTTGGAAATCGTGTGCCACAGGCTTTCAGCATCGCGGTATGGCTCGCTACGATTTTGACAGGACTCGCCGGCCTAATCGTTACGACATTTATAATATGCAAATTGTGCTCGCATTCTGCAGTAGAAGTGATTGACGAGGAGTGTCTTCGAATTTGGGGCATTCTTTGCGTTCAAGGGATGACAAGTAAATCCTTTTGAATAATCGCATTTGTTACCTTACGTGTCTAATAATTATCATTCAACCGAATGAACACGTACGCATTTCACACATAACGAGTCGAATTCAAACTTTGTAAATAGCATACGGTAAAAATGCGTAGTTGAAAGTATTCATTTCTTTTTTTTTCTAAAAAACGGTTTTCATATTTCCAATATTTTAGAAGCTTTCTCAAGCTTTTTCAAGCTTATTATATTCACAAGGTTTTACAAACTTCTTGAATCTTTTCATATTTGCAATATTTTACATGTACTGTAATAGTTTCATCTGCAGCAACTTCTTTTCAGATTTCCCACGAAACTCATCACTCAGATTAGCATATGTAAGCTTATTCATAGCATCGATCGTCACAAACGCCGGCTATTCTGCGTCTTTAATATGCTTTTTGACAGCACGTATTCGGGACGTGCCGTTTAGATCAGTCGACGAGTTTATCAAGGATGGTACATACAGCATAATCACGTCAAGAGGATCTGCAAATTACGACCTCATCTACGTAAGTTTGTGTCAAGAATATAAAAAATGTACAGCAACCCGGAAAGCCTCATCGGTGAAAGCAATACAGGGTGTCCGAAAAATAGTGCAAATCTTTGAAATAGACGGTTCCTGAGGTTATTTAAAGTAACTTTTTCCTTTGCAAAAATTTCCACCTCGGCTTTGTTAAGGAGTTATTAACGAAAAACACGCACCAATCAGATCGCGGCTATAGCGAACGGATTCGGGCTCGGTGACAGGTTCCGCTGAGCGCGGCGTTGCTATTAGCCGAACCAGAATCTGTCTGTTGTAGCCGCGCTCTGATTGGACCGTGTTTTTCGTTAATAACTCCTTAATGAAGCCGAGGCGGCCATTTTTGCAAAGGAAAAAGTTGCTTTAAATAATCTCAGGTACCGCCCATTTCAAGGATTTTCACTGTTTTTGGGACACCCTGCGTAACGGGAAAGTGCATCGCATTTCCTCGATTATAATACAAAAGGCCTAGCCGAATAAGATGGTGAAAAATGCCCTGAGAGGTTTTTCAATGACCATTGAACCATTCGAAAGCTGATCGAGAAAAACCTCTCTGAGTAAAATTTCAACCCCCTAGCTTGCCCGTGAGGGTAGTTGCAGGGTAAATTAGATTTCGCGCTTTTCCACGCATTTTCCGCTCTTTGATGCTTTATAAAATTCTGAAAAAATGTGGAATATTTTGGGTCCTAAGACACATTTTTGAGAATTTTTTCAGATTTTTTGTTTCAAACTGTGCCCGTAAAAAACTTTTTTTAGATTTTTGCTTGTGGGAGATCATTGTCAAAAACAATGAAAACCAAAGTACTTTGAAACCTCTAAGGGCATTTTTCCCCATCTTATTCGGCTAGGCCCTTTGTACAGAAATAGAACTATTTCTTTAAGTCACAGGAATACAATAAAACATGTTAACAAAATTTGAAAAAGTTCTGTCGCTAGAAGAACAATTGCATAAAACTGCGGTTACACCGGATGAGATTTTCGATCGCGTGCGACACATACTGGTCGTCGGTGTCGCCCACGGACTTAAGGACTGTGCATTATGCTGCAGGGGTGAGGCGAAAGACGGAAGGGGTATCAACTTGTCGGCCATCTTGGATGGCAAACACTGTGGTGCGCTCTATAGGCAGTGTTAGGATATGGTGCAAGATTTCACGCGCATGCGCGGCGATTTCAGCGTCAGTAAAGTCAGATTCTCGATAAAATGGGGTACCTTGAGCACCCAGCAGAATTTTAAAAAATTGGTATGTTCTGATTCTGAAAAATGAGTGTATAACATGTATATTTGTGTATATTTTGTAACTCGTAGGACACGTCCTGAAGTCTTTTTGTCCGGAATAGATTGTTACGAGACATTCCCGCTAATATAACTGTCTCAGGGCTCCACTACCTCTGTCATCATGATATAGATACATTACTGCTTTGGCCGCGCATACGCGTGAAATCTTGCACCATATCCCAACGCTATCTATAGGCAACTTTAAATACTAGTTGCGCGAATTTGCAATGCAATCATGAGGGAAATAGATACACATAATTTATTTATAAATTTATATTGGAGCCGAATGTGCAATATTTTATATATATACAGATATATATACAAATACACTTGTTATGCATTCATTTTTCAGAATCAAATCATATCAATGTTCCCGCAACGTTATATAGATGGCAACACTAGTTTCGCCATCCAACATGGCCGCAGTCTACCATCCCTCCCCGCTCGCAGAACGACCCCTCTCACCCATAAACCCACTTATGCTCAGTCCTTTAAGTCCGTGGTGTCGCCAGATTTGTTTGATTATTTAATCGCATACGCACAATGATAAATTCGTTTTGATATTTTCGTGCGACGACGCGATTATTCGGGTTAGTCTGGCCGAATGCACTGTTGCAAGAACGCATATGGTAAAAAATGGCATCCGATATAATCGCACCCTAACAGGAGACGATAAGTGCAACAAAGAAATCATTGATAGCATATAATAAGCAAAAGTTTGCCAAAATATGGCTAGTGTGGAACCACCTTTAGGCTATTCATGAGCAATAAGTTGTTTTACACTGGTTATTTTATATTTAGACGAGATGTCTTACCAATTTAGATAACAGAAATAATCTAGTTCTTAACGACATACAATTATGAAATCAGGTTTAGTGACGTTGATGAAACTGTTTTGAATAGAATTGAATATCTCAACGGTTGGTAAAAAAGAAATAGTCACTTCAGAGTAAGAAAGAAATCTAATTACATTTGCAGCGTTCGAGCGATACTCTGTCAAAAGCAATAATGAAATTAATGAAACCGGAAGAAGATTTGCCGTTATTTGCGCAAGCCGGATTTAACGAGGTGAATTTTATTTCAAGAGTGTACTGAAGTTACTGCAGGAACGTGGCACGAAATTCGAGTTATTTGATTGAAACGTTTCTAGATCTGTAATAATGACAAATTGGCATTCCTCATCGGTTTCAGTGCCGATATGCAAAAGAAATCGCAGACCATTCATATGCCATGCAACGTCATCAGCATTTACGTCGGTCGAGTGGAGAGTTTATCTATGATTTTATCAAAGGACAACCAATTTACCCCTGTTTTGAATTATCAGTTAGTAACTTAAAACACTATTACCGATATTTCTTTAGGCAACATTTATGTATGTACAGTATTTAATCGTTAAAAGTCGCAACCACGGGTACGACCGGCGACACTTCGCGTTCAAGTATACTATTCTTTGACCTGTGCCAAACGTAGAAGAGGACAACGAAGCTCGAGAGGCCTCGGTCGCCGAGAAGTGTAACATAATACGGGTCGAGTATGTGGGTGTGAAAACAACACTTAACCCAGTAACAAAACTTCTTTATTTTTTATTATTTTTTTATGGAACTTTCACCAACATATTCGTGGCATTTTTTTAATGAAAATGATACCATATAAGATATAATTCCTATGGTATTTATTTGAGTAATGGACCATGAGAGTTTTGGAAAATTATTGTAAATATGATCCGAATTATATCGTGCGTTGTATTATTTTAATCAGAAAAATGCCACAAATATATTGGAGAAAGTCTCATAAAAAAATAAGTAATAATAAAAAAGTTTTTTTATTCATATTACACTGGGAGGACACATGGGCCTTTGAACTGTGCCGCCGACTGCGACTCTCCGCGTCTCTTTCTTTCCCACGCGCCCGAAACTTTCATCGTCCATTACTCACGTCAATACCATCGGAATTATATCTTATTTGGTATCATTTTCATTAGAAAAATGCCACGAATATGTTGGTGAAAGTTCCATAAAAAAATAATAAAAAATAAAGAAGTTTCGTTATTGGATTAGTAGTGGTCTCACCGATATACTCGACCCGTATTATGTTACACTTCTCGGCGACCGAGGCCTCTCGAGCTTCACGGCCCCTCACGGGGTATACCCCGTGGAAGGAGGGATTGTTTTGCGACAATTATTGTTCAGAATTTCACAACAATTAACGATGAAATACTGTATAGACCATCCTTCAATTTATGCGATAAAAAGCTATAACTTCAAATCGTAGCTATTGAAACTATTACATGTCGTTTAATGGAAAAGTAAGGGAAAAATATCTATTACTGAGTAATGAGGAATGAAGTTCTGTAAAATGCAATAATTGAGGAAATTTGCCACAATGGTCTTCGGTGATATTATTCCAAGAAGATAATCTACATATTTCTAATTACTTATACATATAAGTCGGGCATGTCCAGAAGTAGCCCACTTGGACGCAAATTCGAAGGAGACGCCTACTCACTCATATATATATTATGGATACGGCAGTGGTGGGCACGGGTGGAGCCCCTCAAACGCCTGCTTCTCCCACCAACCTCTCTTTCATGCAGCGCGCACGTTCGTTGCGTACGCTGATGTCTCGTGTCTTCGTTGCTCCATTGTACCGCGCTTGCTGGAAGGGGACAGAGGGCGCTACGGTGTTGACGGTTTTGCCTCAATTGAGGCAAAATTGCCCATCGCTGGGATACGGTATTCGGATTCTGGAAATGTCCCGAATGGAACAGCAGATTTGGATGCCAGCGCCGCTATCGTTCGACCGGTGTACTGTACGCCTCGTACTCCTCTTCACCCCGTGATCCTCTATACTTCGCCATGTGTTTGCGTCCCTCTAGATGGCGCTGCTTTCAATCGAGTTAATTGTACGTCATCGACACTTTTTATTTCGTAGCGTGTCAATGACGACCAATCAACTCGACTGAAAGCAGCGCCATCTAGAGGGACGCAAACACATGGCGAAGTATAGAGGATCACGGGGCGAAGAGGAGTACGAGGGGTACAGTACACCGGTCGAACGATAGCGGCGCTGGCATCCAAATCTACTTTCAATGCGGGACGAAAAGCTGTGTAGCTGGCTTATGGCAATACCGTATCCATAGTATATATATATCAGTGCCTCTACTTCTCCCGCCCGCGCGTCTCGCTCCCTGTGGCGGCCGTAGTCCTCCGAGCTCCTCAGACCCGTGCCTATCACTTGCAATATGTACCGCGTGTGGCGCATTGGGGCGACTCTCGGACCCACGTTAGGCACGGGTCTGAGGAGCTCGGAGGACTACGGCCGCCAGGGGGAGCGAGACGCGCGGGCGGGAGAAGTAGGCGTCTACCTCGAATTTGCCCCCAAGTGAGCTACTTCTGGACATGCCTGATATACGTGTTAATTGCAGTGGTCAACATGAATTTTATCACGTAGAACTAATCTTCATTCCCTTAACTGTATTCCTTAATTATGGTCAGTTTTTTTAGAAATCTAATTTTGAGCAAGAGTCCAAATTTTCAACTTTAATAATCTTTTCTACTCGAACTGTATATAGAAGCTGTTGAAAATTCAAATAAAATATTTTCGCAAGAGATGACGATTTCGAAATAAATTGAAAAAATTCTTAGTGAACTTGTGTGTTAGAGGCGTATAGCTTTCTTTAAACATAGCTCATACATATTCAAACGTTTACAACAAAAAAGTATACCGTTGAACAGTCGACAGTCTATGTTGTCGTCCTGGATAAGAATCATTCGAATAGTTTTTACAGTTGAAACGGAAGCAATTTTTAAAGTTGAAAATTTGTATTCACATTTTCAATTAAATTTTTGAAAAACTGAGGGTAATGGACAAAAACAATTTGCAGATTCGTAATTAGTGTTGTGGATTAGTGTTCGTATTTGTAGATAGTGAAAATAGCGACTATCTTTAAAGCATGGCACGCAGTTATGGAGATTCTACCGTATTCCTGGTATAAAATATTTGCCACTTTGTTGCAGCCTGCAGAAACTGTTATCCTCCGGTGTGTTAAATCGCGACAAGTACGAGACAGACATTAAGGAAGAAACCGGATATCAACCGGTCACGTTCGGCAACATTATATCTGTGTTGATGATATTCATCCTCGGCACTGTAGCTGCGCTATTAGTACTGGCTGCAGAAATATTCTACAATAAATATGGCGTCGAAAGATCTGATCATCAGTCCAACTAATAATAACGGACACTTATTTCCGTATTTGATGAGCACACTGGTTAATTTTTAATTCGTTCCATGGAAATCCTGTCGAGTATCACGTTTATATACTTCCGATAAAATCAAATTGCATCGGGCACGAACATTTATAGATAGACTGCGGACGTTTATGGAATTTTCCATTTTTGTAGACAAATTTTGAGAAAGTGGAATCAAATGAAATCTTATTTTCCATTACATATAAAACCGTTTTATGTCGATATTTGTTCACTTGCTAACCTTTTCTCCGTTTGACGCTAGCGGTAGGAGATCAAGAAACAGTGTCTCTATATGATATAAGCAACTTTTTGGTCCTGAAGCTTTCACACGTATTATATCTTACTATATTAGTATAACATGTTTGAAGTAAGTGAAATCGCAGCGTATATAGATTATATTTGTAAAGCCTGCATTGTGTCGTTGGGTCTTGTTTCTGATTGTCCAGATTTTCTAACAAACTGTCAATACAGTCCCTTGCCTACTCCTTTCACTGTGGGGTATCCCCAGAAGGGCCGTGAAGCTCGAGCTGCTTCGGTCGCCGAGCAGTTTGAACATGCCGCGTAATCTGTTCCTGGGTCGGGTATATCGGTGTGAATCACTACTAATCCAATTACAAAACTTCTTTATTTTTTATTATTTTTTCATGGAACTTTCACCAACATATTCGTGGCATTTTTCTAATGAAAATGATACCAAATATGATATAATTCCGATGATATTTACATGAGTAATGGACGATGAAAGTTTCGGGCGCATGGGGAAGAAAGAGACGCAGAGAGTCGCAGTCGGCGGCACAGTTCAAAGGCCCACGTGTCCTCCCAGTGTAATGCGAATAAAAAAAACTTTTTTATTATTACTTATTTTTTTATCAGACTTTCTCCAATATATTTGTGGCATTTTTCTGATTAAAATAATACAACACACGATATAATTCGGATCATATTTACAATAATTTTCCGAAACTCTCATGGTTCATTACTCAAGTAAATACCATAGGAATTATATCTTATATGGTATCATTTTCATTAGAAAAATGCCACTGCGACTCTCTGCGTCTCTTTCTTCCCCATGCGCCCGAAACTCTCATGGTTCATTACTCAAGTAAATACCATCGGAATTATATCTTATATGGTATCATTTTCATTAGAAAAATGCCACGAATATGTTAGTGAAAGTTCCATCAAAAAATAATAAAAAATAACGAGTTTGTCGCTGGACTAATTGTTGTTTACACACCGGCATACTCGACCCGTACTATGTTATACTCCTCGGCGACTGAGGCCTCTCGAGCTTCGCTGTCCTTTTCTACGTTTGGCACAGGTCAAAGAATAATATACTTGAACGCGAAGTGTCTATTTATTTATTTATTTATACGCTATTTTTTGTTGCGCCTTCAGTCGTGTTTGCATGCTGTCCTTTTCTACGTTCGGCGCGGTCGACACGGTCACAAAAGAATAGTGTCCCTTCACGATATAAGTCCCGGCAGAGAACCGAAAAAGGACTTGCATAGACCGCGGGGTTACTGTATTATTAGTTTTCCCAACATCATCACAGTTCAAACCTAAACAATTTTCTAGTGTTGTCCAAACACATCTTGGATTTTCTGTAGATATTTTCTAATTCTGCACGATGCACAAGTTGACGAAGTGATTTATTCTCTGACATAAATATGTCCATAGTACTATCGGTGTTAATCTTTGTACAATTTGTATACAACTCGTTTGCACGATTCTGCTGGCGGTGGTTAAGGTAGAACGTTGTGTTTCGCTCGTTATGAGGTACTGCCGGCCTCTAGATTCACAGATTCGATAAATTCAAACGGCTGCGTCACGGTTTGCCTAGTTCTCAGTTTAGCTAGTTATCGTCCGAGGTAGACGGAAATCGCGAGAGGGAAAAAAATGTCGACCAGTTCGCTGCTCTAAAATGTGTCGTGATTCGATGCAATTAATTCGACAAATTTTTATCATTCAACCGTCGATAAAAATGTCAGGAGGAATCAATCCGGTGGCAACGTTTCTATTGGAATTAGTTTAGTTGAAAACAATTTAACGATAAATGTCACTTCATCGGGACGAGATGGCATGGTTTAATTACTGCGATATCGTTGTGCTACTGATTCTGTCTGTGGCCGGTATTTCGGTGAATATAAATGACAGTTCTAATTATATATTGCTGATCACGGATATGTACAAGTATTATGGATCGAACTGCATCGTTATCGTGCATTCCGATCATTTCACCGGTAAGTTAATCCCTTATTGTCGTAGTTACGATTAGTCTGCGAATTTTTATGCAAAATAACAATTTTCTGCATGGATTGCAGAAAATAGGAGTTGAATAAAAATGTATTTCTTCGTTTAGTAGCTTTAAACGTGGAAAATGGTGCAACAATATTTTTATTTTCATTCCTCAGTCAGATAGAGTCTATATATATATAGCGTGCTATTGATGAAACCTTTGGAAATTATTACTTGGCACGTGAAATATATAGAAAATATAATACAAATAAAATCGGTTTGGTAATGAAAAAAAACTTCAGCATGTTTTTTAAAGAGCACGCTTGAGTTTTGTCACTTGTTTCCTTTTGCACTTTTTACCCTTGTGACGAATAGAATACGATGCAAAAAAAAAAATGGATGACCTTTTGACCTTGAAATTCAAGGTCAAATTTTTGCGGCACCTTTCGTGTAGAATCACGCTATGACAGTCGCGGAGTATAATTTCTTTACACCCTGTAAATTTATGCGAATGGTATTTTCTCATATCTTCGAGAATTTGGTTGATCTTCCAACAATTGTAGAAATATTCTACAGGGTGTTTCGTCTAAAACAGGACACCTAAACATCTCCTCTACCTCTGAAAATACAAAAGATGTTTCTAACGTAATCTAAATGGTTTCAAAAGACGAATCAGATGGAAGAATCGTTTTTTATAAATTGTAATTTTGTAATTGTTTTTTGAAGGTCACTCGTGTTTTTTTACATATATATACACACATTTTTTGTTATAGCAAACATTATTGTGCATTCATCCATGTTTGATAGCACGACCTTGAAATGACCGTGAACTCTAAAATTTGCTAATTAATGCAGAACTTACTTTCAGCGACATTTCATGCTACCTAGTTTCCTAGAGAAAAGTGGTTGGTCGTTGGGCAAGTCGGTGATGGCCGTGCCGCAGACCCAGTCTGCGGCGGAATCTCCTCCTCCTGGCAGGAGATCGTAGATCTCCTGCCGGGGTAGAGGAGAGGCTGAGTCGTGGATGGGTTACGCGAGATTGACCGTTCGCAGAGATCCTCGGCTTTGCACACGTACGTATTTCTTTTGAGAGATGACGATTGTGTGCACTCAGTCTTGCATTCGGCGAGTTGTGGTCAGTCTGTCGTATCCGTCCATGTTTCTTGTTCCTCCCCCCGGCAGTGATCCTTCCGGGGCACTGGTTACGGCTAATTCTAGCAAGACTATCTTTTTTTTTTTTTTTTTAAAGTGTGCGAAATCCGCCTTATGGATACCTCCGCCCCTCGCCTGAGAGGGGTAAAGGTTATGTTGGGCTCTCCCGACTGAAGGTCGGGCCTACCAACTAAACCACACTCCACCATACCCTGGGAACCCTAGGGCCCTCACGGGACCGCGAGATCGCACACTACCGTGAGGACCCCCCCCCCCCCCGTTACGTGCACACTCGGGAGAGGAGAGAAGCTCCCCTCCGGCCAACTCTACAAGGGACCCAGTGATGGTTAGCAAGACTATCTAACGCTCGGTTATTCCGAGCCCATCCCTTTCTATGCAAAGCTATCGTGATAGAGGTAGAGTAGGTAACCCAGACCTAACCCAGAACTAACCCAGAACTAACCCAGAAATAACCCAGAACTAACCAAGAACTAACTCAGACCTAACCCAGAACTAACCATATATTTCACAATAAAATATCACCATTTGGCGTCCAAACGACGAGTCCAATCGGCACGGCGTCCAAAAGGAACGCGTCCAATCGGATGGCGTCCAAGTGGGACACCCCCTTCAGAGGTAGAGGAGATATTTAGGTGTCCTGTTTTAGACGAAACACCCTGTATTTCTCTAATGATACTTCGTTATGACGATTCCAAGGAAAAAATTCCTTACGGGGATAACAAATTTTCTACTCGGGAGGTTAGTAGCGAGCTTGTTATGGTTTTCGTTGCATTGAAAAGAAGTTGAATCATTTTTCTTCGAATAGAAAAATCCTAAATGAAATTCATTGAATAAACCAATGCGTGAGTAAAATGTTAAACATCGTTGCCAATGAACAAGCGGATTCATCTTTTCAGATTTCAACGAGACGACCTTGACGCAAACATGGTCTCGATCGTTCTCCCACACCGGCATCCTGACCATGATCGTCAGCTTTTCCGACCTTCCACGCGAGACTGAGAAGTATGAAGGTTATGAAGCGCGTCCGTTGTACGTCGTCCTTCTCAGCACAGAGGAGACCCTGAACGAGTTCGTAATGGCCTCCAGACAGATCGATATCTCTTTTCCCATCTGGTTTGTGATGTTCCTACCGCACCAGGGAAACTCCCTGAACTCTTTCTGTCAAAGCCCGCCCGGGAACCCGTTCAATCTGATGTTCAACACCGAAATGATAGTGTTCTGCTACGGCCAGCCACTCCTGAGGGAATGGTACGCGTTTCGAGACAATCGCACGGTGGTTTCTGATTTCGCTGTGTGGACGGCCGGACGGGGGTTCCGGCCTATAACGAACAGTAGCCTGTACGCGAGGAGGAATAACCTGCACAGAGAAGTTTTGCGAATCGCCTACGTCGAGGTAGGTGCACTTTAGGACAGTGTTGGGATATGGTCCATCTTTTCTCGCGCATGCGCGGCGATTTTGGCCTCAGTAAAGTAAGATTCTCGATAAAATGGGGTACCTTGAGCACCCACCAGAATTTTAAAAAATTGGTATGATTTGATTCTGAAAAATGAATGTATAACATGTGTATTTGTGTATATTTTGTAACTCGTAGGATACGTCCTGAAGTCTTTTTGTCCAGAATAGATTGTTTCGATACTTTCCCGCCAATATAACTGATATAACTGAAAAGATGGACCATATCCCAACACTGCTGTAGGACAGTGATGGGAATGTTGGCGCTTCTCACGCGCATGCGCGGCGATTTTTGCCTCAGTCAAGCACGAACATCGGGTACCTTGGTCGCCCCACTAATTTCGCAAAATTTATTATAATTTGATTTTGAAAAATGAATGTACAACATGTGTACGTATATATATATATATATATATATATATATATATATATATATATAAATTATGTCATTTTTTTAGTATATATATATATATAAGTTATGTCATTTTTTTAGAGATATCAAGGTCACCTTGACTTTTTTCAATGGAACCACCCTTTATTAAACACCTACAATGATAGTCCCTTTCATTAGGAATTCAGTGACTATAATTAGTCCAAGGTCATTCAAGGTCAAGGACAGAGAAAACGTATAAAATTTAACATCGATACATGCTTGTAAACGGGCTTTGAAAGAATGTTGCACTCTGTCCGCGACCTTGAATGACCTTGCGTAATTATATATATATATATATATGTATTAAAATGTAATATATACATACGTACGTAGAATATAGAATATATAAATATATAAGATTTATGTATAATATAATATAACTTACTCTTCTTCATCATCTTGGGAATAAGGAAGGGAAGGGTACTAATACAAACCCACTACTTTCGCCCCAATGGTACCCCGCAAACTTCGGACGTAGCTTCGGTGCTGCCGAAACTCGCGCATGCGCGTGAAAAGCGCCAACATTCCCATCACTGCTTTAGGATCCAGTGATCGGTGTTTGAACACACGCCCGCTCAATAATTGCATTACATGTCGCGCGGATGGAAACGAATCGGCGACAGGCATGATTTACGAGGGCAATAAAACGCGGCGACGCGGACGCGAGGGCAATATCGCTTCTTCTGGGCTTTATGCTAACCTCCCCTCGTTCCGCCCCCATGATTTATCGTGATTGGTTGCGAAAAAGAATCTCATTTCGCGATCCGATTGAATTCAAGGATTCCATGTTCGTCGCGATCGAGGACGGGGTCTTCACAAAGTTTTTCGGCGCTGTGATCCAGGAACTAAGCAGGTCGCTGAACTTCACGATGAAGGTGATGAACCCTCTGGACTCGTATGGCAATTTGAACGTGGAAACGCAAATGTGGACAGGCGTGATAGGCGAGCTGGTCTCGAATATGGTCGACATAGGTGTCGCAGATTTTAGCATGACCAATCACCGGTTGGATGTGGTCGAGTTTACACTACCGCTAATCCTGTCTCGAATAAGGGTCTACTTCAAGAAGCCTGATAGTTCCCCAGTACACTGGAGCGCCTATATCAAGGTTTCTCGTTGCTATTTTAAGATACTTGCCTTTCAATACACGCCACACCTCCCTTTGTCCGATGCTTTTTTCTCCCAAAGCGAATGGTAATATAGTAATGTCTCGATATATGTATATACACGATATCTGCGAAACATTTATCCCCACTAAACCAGCGTGTATCCTCTGAGGGTAATACATGACATGGTGGCAAGGGAACAACGTATTTGTAGCCAATTACTTTTTAAGTAACTTTTAAGAACACATTCGTGACATTTTTCTTATTAAAATTAAAACCAAACATGATATAATTTGGATCATGTTTACGTGATTAATTGACGATTTAGTAAAACTTCGATGATTCTTATTGGTAATTTCTTCATTCTCCAATATCCGAATACATGTTTCACATATAAACAGTTTCTAGTTATCTTTTCCTACATCCGACGCCAGTGATAAGAGTACAAGGAAACGTGTCTGTACACGATATAAGCAACTTTCCGGCCCCGATGTTGTTGCATATATCGAGACATTACTGTAGTCAGACGCGTTAATTTTTACGTTCCATCGGAGTGCGCGATGATAATACTAATGTTTCTATGTTCAGGAGTTTGACAGAAATGTTTGGATGGGGATAGTATTCATGGTCCTGTCCATGCCGATAATTCTGACTCTCATGAAGACGAGGGGTCGCCTCGTTATGAAAGACATCGCAGAATATTACATAAACGTTTGGGGAATTTATTGCCAACAGGGCTTGTCAGGTACCAATAATATTGACGACGCTAAATTTTTACACAATATCGACAATTCAAATAATATTCATAAGTTCCATCAAAAAATAATAAAAAATAAAGTTTTGTCACTGGGTTAGGTGTTGTTTTCACACCGACATACCCGACCCGTATTACATTATACTCCTCGGCGACCGAGGCCTCTCGAGTTTCGCTGTCCTTTTCTATGTTCGGCACAAGTCAAAGAATAGTATACCTGAACACGAAGTGTCACTGGCGAGGACCCGTGGTTGTGACATTTATCGATTAAATACTGTACAAAGAAGTTCTAATCGCTAAAACCGTAAAATAAATCGTAAGGCAAGCGGTTAATACGAGAGCTTGTTTAAAATTAACATGGCTGAATCAACTTTTTCTAGAATTTCCGCAGGAATCCTCGCTGCGGCTCGCCTTCATGTCGATTTTCGTGTCATCGTTTGTTATCATGTCGGCCTACTCTGCTGCGTTGATCAGCAATTTGACCGTCTCAACAGCCAGCCTGCCTTTTTCCAGTATGAAGGAGTTTGCGTACGATGGATCTTATAAGTTAATTGTTTTCAGAGATAGCGCGGACTACGATATAATAGTTGTGAGTTCGATGTTGCGAACACGATGATCCGACACGGTGAACAGTTGCTAAAGAAGTTCCATTTCAGTCGGACAACGACAGCGTGTCATTGAGGTTGCAGAAGCTTCTGAAGGAGAAGGAAGATTTGCCATTGTCGGTGATGGATGGCTTTCAACAGGTGGGTTCTTTATGAATATTTCATCGGAAACTTCAACTCATTAGTTTGTTTGCGCTCCACCTGTAGGTTTGCACGCAAAAAGTGGGCTTCTATATAACCGAGGCGATCGTGAACTCTGCGGGTCGCATACCTTGCGCGGTCGTGCACATTGAAGCCAACAGGGTTGAAAACTTGGCCATTGTTCTGAACAAACGCAGTCCTTACAGACAAGTCCTAAATTACCAGTAAATAACGTAAGGAAGAGGTAGGGTGTAGGGAACACTTTAATTTAGAGCAGGCATGTCCAGAAGTAGCTCACTTGGAGGCAAATTCGAGGGAGACCCCCCGTGGCGGCCGTAGTACTCCGAGCCCCTCAGACCCGTGCCTACCGTGGGTCCGAGAGTCGCCCCAATGCGCCACACGCGGTACACCAGTGGCGGGCACGGGTGGAGCCCCTCAAACGCGTGCTTCTCCCACCAACCTCTCTTTCATACAGCGCGCACATTCGTTGCGTACGCTGATGTCTCGTGTTTTCGTTGCCCCATTGTACCGCGCTTGATGGAAGGGGACAGAGGGCGCTACGGTGTGGACGGTTTTGCCTCAATTGAGGCAAAATTGCCCATCACTGCGGTACACATTGCAAGCGGTAGGCACGGGTCTGAGGACCTCGGAGGACTACGGCCGCCATGGGGAACGAGACGCGCGGGCGGGAGAAGTAGGCGTCTCCCTCGAATTTGCCTCCAAGTGAGCTACTTCTGGACATGCCTGATTTAGAGTTTCAAGCTAAGTAACTAAAGATTCAGTCTAGTTCTAGAACTAAAATAGTGTACACTAATGCCACGATATACATGGTGTTAATTTTAACACGAACACCTAAATTATTTCCGCTACTATTCAAATTAAAAGTAAGAAAAAATAACTAAATAGGATGTACATGGTTTTAAACCGTGCATCAGATGGTGATAAAAAGAAAAATCCTTTGAAGGTCATTTTAACGGTTTTCTCAAGGTCACCGTATTTTTTTGTGCATATTAACATGTATTTTTCATAATGCAATATGGTAGTCGGTGTCAAGATGAGTTCAACGACCTAAGCACCATGACCTTGAACTGACCTTGAAGGCGAAAAAATCAGTTCTAGTTTGAAGAATACAAAAGTAATAAAACGAAAAGGGTAATATTCTTCATCGTCGAGATAATTTGAATGTCCTGTTGAATAAGTGTGTCCCTTTCATCCTACCTCTCCGTTAGACCGTTTTCGTTGATATATTGTCTCGAGCTAAACGAGTTTCTCGCTATATGTCGTGCATATGATTTTCAGGTTGCAACTATTGAAAGACAACGGAGTGGTGAACAAGCTGAGAAACATGTACCTCGTCGCTACCAGTTCTTACGAGAACACATATCCCCCGGTAACATTGGGCAGAGTCGCGCCAATCTTATCTATCCTGACGTGTGGTGTGGTTTTAGGATGCCTGATATTAATGTTCGAGAAAATGTATTACAATATCTGTGAGAAAAAGGCAGAAACTTGTTTTCCGTGGAAATTGAAGAAAATTCGAACGAAGCCTCGGCTGAAACTCAGCAAGAAAGGAAGAGATACGCGTGAAGTCCTGTGAGAAATGTTGATCGAGTTAAACCCTTCACTACAAGTTATTGGGTTGTTCGGAAATTTTCCGCAGGTTTCCGATATATTGCTATATTCAACTGATACTAAAATTCTGCGGAGACTTTCCGAACAACTCAATATTTCACGGTTACAGTGTTCAGAATTTCTTTGTTGTTCATCATTTTTTAGAAGAAGAAACAAGTTTATATTTATTGTATGTCTGTGCACTTTCCAACTACTATACTAGAATAACTATAACTATACTAAATTAGAATAACTTTTTTAAAATTGGACTAAACGACTCTTTTTTAGCAATTAGCGAGTAGCAACCGTTGAGAAAACTCAACAACAGTTTATATTATTTGCGGAGCAATAAAATTTTTAGTGATTTAGGTGAACTATTTATGCATCAATTATCTATTGCATGCGCCCCACGTTTTTCGTTTTAAATCTTACAAGTATTTTCACAGCTATTCAAAATTTACAATTTCAAATTTTTGTTTTTATTTTCAAATTATTTTATACTTTTTAGTCCGTTTTTGAAAAATTCTTTTATACTTTTTAGTCCATTTTATTTTTATTCTTTTCAAATTATTTTATACTTTTTAGCCCGTTTTTTAAATTTATTATTATTTTATACTTTTTAGACCGTTTTAAAAACGTTGTATTTTTAAAAATTTATTTTTATTTAAATAATTATTTTCTGCTTTTTAATCTTGTGTGTGTGAAATTTTTCAATCGATTTTTTTTGTAAATATTATTTCTGACACTTTGAAAGACAGATTTTTGTTAATTTCTAATCTCGTACACAATATTATTATTACCTATATCATACATGCTCCCCAACGTCAAAAGGCTTCCTCTCCTACTTCTTGCACGTATATTTCAATCGATTTTAAACATTTTGATGAAATTATAACAGAGAGGTGTAACGGTTCTTTCACTTGGTAAACAAAGCGATGATGTACTACCGATCGTCTATCATATACTGAACTCCGTCGGGGCGAAGTGGGTTCGTGGAGTGGGGACGAGTCAGAGTGCGCACGCATGGTAAAGTAGAGAGCGTTGTCGCGCGGAGTGGGGATCGCTGAACGCGATGACCGCGGTGTAACGGTAATAACGGTAAAAATATTTAATTGTTATTTCTCTTAAACGGATAAACTTTTAAAAAAATTTGTTTTGATTACTGCATTGTCATCCAGTTCTGAGCTACGTTTCCAATTTCAAGTCTCTAGCTCATCGGGAAGTTAGTTTAAAATCAATTGCAAGATTTGTACCGAACAAACAAACAAGAAAGCGAGCTAATAAAAACATGGTAATAAAAAACGATTCCATTCTTCATGATATGTAAATGTTTTTGAAGAGTGAATTAAATATTTAGGCATTGTACCGCAGGTAAGTTGAAGAGTAAAACTTTTATATGACTTATCAATAAATAATTATTTTAATAATTGTTAAGTAATTGTTTTAAAAAAATGTAACCGTTACTTGAGATTACCTAAGAGACAGTGTTTTAATTCCAAAATGTTTAAAGGTGAAGCTTTTTCACGAATTAATGATCTCTATATATCTTTGCTCTTTTGTTGATGCAGTTTGAAAAATTGATTGTTTCTGTTTCCGTAACAAGCTGCGCAATCCAATATCGTTAAAATGTTTGAATAATGACATTCTGTAAAGCAAATACGAAAGTTTGCGTAATAACTACAATTATTTGCTGATCACGTTAAAAGCGAAGACACATTGATTGGTGTGAACACGTGACCTACGACCTTTAGAGAGAAATTCGCCCACGTGACTAGCTTCCCACGTGAATCAAGCGGCATCCACCGTCTGGTTGGCGAAAAAGCGGAGCCGTCGTTAATTTCTCCGCATCTTTTAATCCTGTCAAATAGATACATCCGTGTATTATACGTTATTCGACTTCCCTGAAACGTACGATCTCACTATATTTCACTTACCCATGCATTCATTTAAATTGTTCGTCCCATTCGTCACATCAAACGCAGCTGAGTGAAACTTATTATTATTATGTACGTAGCAATAAACATAAACTTGCTTGCACGTCGAAATTTCTATCTCAAATTTTCCCAATGTATCGTTTAAAGGACTCAAACTTTTTCATAATTTATTAGTTGCGTATATCGAAACATTTTGATTTCTCATTTCAAATATCGTCCCAAGGTTTTTCTAAGAAATTATTTTAATCGTTCAGGAGGTATGTATTCTGGTTTTGAATAATATTTTTTACCAATATTTAGAAACTTTTTTCAGGAGAGGTATGCAGTTTTGTGCATTTGGATTTTCTGTACACGTTTATGGGTATTTGAATAGTACAAGTATTATTTTTTCTTTCCAAGTAAAAACACTTAAAGTTACACGAGTTGTATATTGTTTTTATAGAGCATCATTTAATAAAAGTTTGTGTTGTATTGGTCCTTCTGCTGATCGAAAACAAAACATGATGAAGTATTTCAAATTTCGTATGAATGTGGCTGTATGAACCAAAATAAATAAAAAATGTTTGATTATTTAGAAAATGGTGAAAGCTGTCTTATAAAAAGAAAAATGAGGAATAAAATTTAATTTCTCTTGCAGTTGACCTTGAGTGACCTTGAGTGTCCTGAGGTCATTGTGTTGAAATATTCTTTCAGAATGTAAGAAAAACATACTGTTTCATTTAAAAAACAGAGTTGACCTTCATATCTCCTTGACGCCTGCACCTATTAAAAAACTAGTAACATCGGATGATACCAAATAAGTTTGGTCGGAGGCAATTTCCTCTATCTCCAAAAACGAACGAGTTACTCAGATGTCCTGTTTTAAATGCATCACCCTGTATATGGGTGCCGCGGATTGAAAAGTATTTGAATGAAAAACCACAGAAATTTTATAGTGATAGTATAATATCTTTACCAAAAAAGTGGGAAGAGGTTGTAGAGAAGGGGGTTATATTTTTTCGTTGACTTTGAAAGTACGTTTCAAATATTAATTGAAATAGTAAAACAGTAAACGGCACGAACTTATGGGACGACCTAATATAAACGCTCCTCATAACTCTAGAAAAACCATCCACCTATCGCGTTTCTTCGTCCATATTGTTATCCACGGATTCCTTTCTGCTGCGGGATCGAAGAAAGAGATACCGAGGCTCTGACTCATCTTCTTATGCTAATGCATTGCAAAAATAAAGTCTCCGAGTTTCCTTTTTCGCCGAATATAATCGGTCCCGAGGAATAAACGATATGCGACGCGCAGTTGCTCGGGCAAATGTCCTTTCTTCTTTCCAACCCGCGCGAAATAGAATCGTCCTACGGTCCGGGTATTTCCCGGGACGCGTAGGCTCGCGTGTAAACAAAGGTGCATCCTGCAGCAAGCGAAGGTAGCCTGCCGGGAGCGCGAGCCCAAGTAACCGTGCATGGGCCGGATACGGACGAGCACGTGCTGCGTTTCCGGTTTCCGTATGACCGGAAGTGACCTTTGCCTCATTAGAAAAAGTTACACGCGCACGCGTTACGATCCCTCTCGCCGACAGGCTCGCTCAGGTATAAGTATACAGGGTGTCCCAAAAATCGTCTCGCTTCCTTCAAAGAGGAGGTTCCTGAGGCCATTTGAAGCGACATTTTCCTTTGCGAAAATGGCCGTTTCGGCTTTGTTAAGGAGTTATCAACGAAAAACACGGACCAATCGGAGCGCGACCTAGAGGCGTATTGGCAGAGACGGCCGCGCGCGACAGAAGTCGAGCGATGGTGATACACCGCGGTCGAAAGCAAGGAACAAACAAGAGAAGAAAATTTTTCGAGTCCTGTGTCGGATAGTTCAAATTTGAATATGTTGTAGTCTTTAGTAACCTATGAAGGAATCTCGAAGGATTTTTCGAAATCTTAAAAAATGTTGGTTTCACAGACGTGTAAAGAACTTTTTTTCATTAAATTATAACACTAGAACTAACGTACCGAGGAAAATGAGTTTTTAGGAGCTTATAGTGAACACAGAAGAGTATCTATTGAAAATATTTCGATTTGGAAAAAATGGTTTGTTCACCATTTATTTTGAAAATGTTTTAAACAAATGCAATTTTCTTATAGCCGGGACTTTTTTAAAAATTCGAAAAAAACGTGGTGACAGCTCCAAGTCTCCTCTTTAAGGACCTATTTTTAAAAAGGCAGGTGCTTTGAAATTGACGGAATTAAAATTATTTAAAGCGAACGCTGCACCGCGATATTACGGAGGCGCGTCCCCTTGTTTGTTCCTTGCTTTCGACCGCGGTGTATCACCATCGCTCGACTTCTGTCGCGCGCGGCCCTCTCTACCAATACGCCTCTAGGTCGCGCTCTGATTGGTCCGTGTTTTTCGTTAATAACTCCTTAACAAAGCCGAAACGGCCATTTTTGCAAAGGAAAATGTCGCTTCAAATGGTCTCAGGAACCTCCACTTTGAAGGAAGCGAGACATTTTTAGGACACCCTGTATACTAACGCGTGTAGAAATCCTTGAAGCGTGCTCCCTGGCTGAATCTGACCGAGCCTGACAACCGAGAGGCAAACGCGAGCGACGCGTCTCGTATTTACCGTTCCGATGATAATTGCGCGCGGATGGTATCCCACGGAAACCGCAACAAACATCGGAAAAAGATTGACGCGCTTCTTCCCTATAACCAGAGGTCTGTGAGAATCCGAAAATGTGTCAGACAATCGAAGAACTGTCAAACAATCTTAATCAACCTTGGTCGACCATCCAAGAACATTTGCAGCAGATTGGTAAAGTATGCAGAGCAGGTGTTTGGGTCCCATTGTGCACTGCGCAAGACGAACACATGAAAAAATTAATAAATCGGGGTGGGAGGTACTGCCTCACCCACCATACTCGCCCGACATTGCACCATCGGATTTCCATTTATTCCGAACGTTAGAACAGTTCCCATATGACAAAAAATTTGAGAAATATGATACCCAAAATGCCATCTCCAGATATTTTGCTGAAAAACCAATTGATTTTTATCGATCGGGCATTGAAAACTTGCACACTAGATGGAGAAAGGTTGTTAATAACGAGGGTGGTTACATCATTGATTAAAAATAAAAACTTGTTGAAAATTGATTTGTTTGAACTTAACGCAAAAAGACGACATTACTTTCCGCCCCCCCCCCCCCCCTAGTACACAGTAAATAACCGGGGCTTGATTAGCCGCGAGACGTTAATCTCGAGCGAGTCTGCGATCTTGTCCGAGGACGAGATAATCTTTGATCCTCGTTTTTTCCACGGTCTTTTGATCGCCGGCAAAAAGAACCGGATTACCTTGGCGGAGTGCACTTTCTGCCAGGAATGGATCGTCATCGATAC
Organism: Sphecodes monilicornis; assembly: GCA_913789915.3. Lineage (NCBI taxonomy): Eukaryota > Metazoa > Arthropoda > Insecta > Hymenoptera > Halictidae > Sphecodes > Sphecodes monilicornis. Next base: position 11,911,709 of record OU565300.1, on the reverse strand, counting down.
GACAACGTTCGCCGGGGAGATATTAATTGGGAGCGACCGGGGACTCGAAGCAACAGCTTTCGATGTCAACGATCGATGCTCACCGCGCCACAGAACTCCGCCGCGATGAACGATCCGTCGCGTCGCCCATCTTGATCTCTAATGAGACCGGACGACCTCGAGTTGAACAATTTAAAATGTGCACGCTGCGATCGATCGATCGCGGCCGATGCTGAACAATAATAACACTTGAAAAGAGTCTGTTTGCTGTTTAGCATCGTTGCACGTGGCAGTCATTGTTGGCAGGTTGTGTCATCTCTGGGCTTGTCCAGAATGCTATTATTATCGCGCTTCGTGTCGGCTTCAGATATTGTCTCTGAAACTTGTTCTCACTGGTAACAATGATTGTTCGGACGAATGCGAACCCGGAAAACAATATTAATGCTCTACGATAATGACTATTGTCGCCGAGGGAACAATGATGCCCGGTGACGGGCACGGTTCGCAATGAGCCCGACCGGGAAATGAAGCTGTACACATCAATGCCTGAACCGTGTCACACGGTACTCCCAAATCACCAAACCTCGAACCTAGTACCTTTACAATGGACTCGTCGTTGGAGTCATTTTATTGTTCATGCTAGGCGAATGCCTACGAAATGGTTGTGGGATACCCCCGTTCAGACGCCATCCGATTGGACGCGTTCCTTTTGGACTCCGTGCCGATTGGACTCGTGTCGTTTTAACGCCCTGCGGTTTGGACTCCGTACCGGTTGGACCTTTTTTCTTTTTTAACGCAGGGAAATGCTTTACGCATTTCCCGTCCCCCTTGGGGGAGGGACGGGGATATGTGGGACTCCCCCCCTTCCTGGATGGAAGGGGAAGGGGGGTATACCCACTAAAACCCTGCGGAGACCTGCCTATGCGGTAGGGGAGTGGCCAGGAACTCGTGGTGAACACTACTGGACATACCGGTTGGACCCTAACCCAAACCTAACCCAGACCTTTTTTTTTTTTTTTTGAAATGTGGGGCATCCGCCTTATGGATACCCTCCAACTCGCCTGTAGAGGCCAGAGGGTTATGTTGGACTCTCCTGACCCAAAGGTCAGGCCTACCAACTAAACCCCACATTCTGTCGTGCCCTGGGTTTTTAAGGTCCATTCCGGGATTTGCATAGCATTGCTACCGGAATGGACCGCCCTCTTATGCACACATGGGAGGGGAGAGAAGCTCCCCTCCGGCCAACTTATTTGGGACTCGGTGACGACAGACACCGTGTCCCCCCTTCCCCGGAGCAGCCCGTTGGACATTTGGGTAACAGGGCCTCCTGTCCGACGACTCCCGGATACGTCTTTCCCCCCACTTTGTCGGCAGGGAGCGAAGCATCCGAGACCTAACCCAGAACTAACCATATATTTCACAATAAAATATCACCATATGTACAATTCGAAAAGCAATGATTATAAAATTTACGACACCCAAATGTCACGAATCCAAACGGCATGGCGCACAGAGTGGTATTTGAGCTGAAAGCCTGGCCAAAAATCAAAATTGTAAATATTTACATACAGGGTTGTGTTTGTGTCCCAGAATAGATACATAAACATGCAATCACGTGGTGCACCCCTTATCATTGATTACCCATACAGTCATCCGTGCAATTGAATATTAACTAACTAAATTTACTAACCTGGCAAGAATTTCGAAGAAGTTAGAACACCGCGCCGCCTATTGGATGTTTGTTTATCATATGCGCTGAACACCCACCATTTATCCTGCGCATGCGCTCAACAGTAGACCCTACAAATATCCAATTTGTCCGTTTTCGAACAATCTCATTTAAATAATTATAATTTCTATCGATCGAAAAATGTGTTAATCTGATAAGATGCTATTGGCGCATCTTATCAGATTAATCTCATTTAAACCTGGGTAACAATATTCGGTCTGATCCGAATTTCGGACATGTATAACCCGACCTTTACGTTATCCAGACGACGCGACGGCTTTGAGAATGATTTCATTGAGAAATTGTCAGCGGAAATACATGTTGCGTTGATCCGCTTGTCACGTAAATCCATCGTTGCGTCCAGCAAGAAGCTCATTACTATGTACGGGGCCGTGGGTGGGGATTAGCGTTTACATTAGCGAGCTGGCGTTTGTGAAACACGGTACACCGATAACGTTCAATGGAAGATGTCACCACGGTTATGGGTAAGTAGATGGAAATTGCGGGTCTAACGATCAACAGCGACGAACATGGATCGACGACCGCGTGAGACTCGTGTGAAATGTATATTCTGTTTGTAATTATACCCTGTGGTACTCGGCTACTTGAATATTCTATATTTTCGAGGTAAACTATGGTATCTCATCGGACTGATCTGCCTAATAACGACGAGAGAAACGTTCGAACATGTAATCATAATTTCTGACACAACCAAATGGTTATTAATTAATTGAAAATGGTTTTACCATCGATACATACAGGGTGTCCCAAATAAATGGGAACGCCTAAATATCTGTCGTATTTACAGTCCTATCAGAAAACTTCAGAGGACACAATGTCACTATTGCAGGGGGCAAATATAATGGTAAAGAAAAAAATTTTTTATGTCGTGTTTTTTAATGAAATTTCAAGGTCACCGATGTTTTTTTTAAATGGAATAGTATATTTTTGTTACGATAGCATGATAGACAATAAAAAATTGAATTTACCTTTTTGACCTTGAAATGACCTTGAGCAAGAATAATCATGTTGGAGCGAATAAAATGTGGAAGTTTAAAATTTACGTGTTTCAGCAAAGATTACGCGTTGTTTACGGCGGGTTGACCTTTACATATCATCATAAATGTTCGAAATGTTGACCATCCTCATTTATGCAATATTGCAATATACATTAAATGATCTGTAGGCATGGATGTGCAAAGGATCTGTTGCATTCAAGAAAATGTTATAACAATGAGATCTGTTGGCAAAATAAGTGCTGGCAGCGAACGTGTTAATGTTATGGCTAGTCATGTATAATTGTGATTTCTATCGGTCGAATTTTGAATTATGTTAAAGAAAATGCTATCGGCGCAAAGGTTCGATCTTCTTGAAATTTTACAGCAAATTTGCAATTTTATTAATCACCCAACGTTTCGATCCAGGTGTGGATCATTCTCAAGCGATAAAGCATTTTCTTTAACACAATTCAAAATTCGATCGACAGAAATCACAATTATATCATAGATGGCGAAACATTTAAAGCACACCAAACGCATTATCCCTCGAGAATAATCCACACCTGGATCGAAACGTTGGGTGATTAATAAAATTGCAAATTTGCTGTGAAATTTCAAGAACATCGAACCTTTGCGCCGATAGCATTTTCTTTAACACTAGTCATGTATGTTTGTATTATTAGGAACAAAATGACAGTGCGCCCAAGTAAACATTTGGTGGTGTCGGAATATTAAAGTGACTTGTCGTAGATTTCGCGGGCCCTGAAGGGCAACAACAAGAAGAATTGACAGTTATCGGGCATTTGTTGCCTCTTGATTCCTCTTCAATGCCAGTCGAGCCTGCCCACGTATACCGGGTGTCGCGTGGGTGTACGCTCGTGCTCGACGCGTGTACGTAGTGGGGATCCTCCGGTACTCGACTGGCTCGCATGGAAAGGAAAGGAAAAGAGTGGTGTACCTACAGCTGGCTCGTAAACGCGATTATGTTTCGTCGCTGGCAAACCCATTCAGTGCTCCTTACGGCACGAAGGAACTTGGTGCGGTTGCTGCTGGGCGTCCCGACGACGGCTGACGCGTAACCTCCAGTGATTTACCAACACAGACCCCACAAGGGATATACATGTATGTATCCTGTCGCGCGTGTTACGGCTGAAACTGTGACTCCCTTGGACGACGATCGCGTGCGCGTCGACTCAGGTGTTTGCTTAGGTACTACTGGAAAGAGAGGAAGAGAGAAATGCGCGCGCCGGGGACGCAGTGAACAGGAGAGAAAAGAGATTCCGTGTTAGTTACCGGCGACGTGATAATGTGAAAATTGGTCCTGATAAGAGCAATCGTAGCCGAATCAACCGCTTGGCATCGGAGGTTCGTGGTCTTGTCAGAGGCGCAACCGAGGCCAGAGTGGCTAAGACGCAGCTGTTCCACGTGGGATCGGACCATTGGGGTGAGTTTACCAAATCGATACGTTTACCTTACGCGTCGCCGCCGCATCTTGGATGGTCAACGAAAAAAACCGTACGCGATTCCGGAATTTTTCAGTGTTGGATGACCAACCCGCGATATCCGCCAACGCACCGCGTTGTCTTAGTGAGCAAGATGTTTTCGACCACCTTCGACAGAATCACCTCCGAACCCTGAATTACAACGTCCAGGGTTCAGCTCTATCCTTGCCCTTTCCCTTCCGCTTTCTAGATACAAGTACGCGTATTTTGCTAAATCTTAAGCATACATCATTCAGAACATAACTCCGAACTTCACGCGTATTCCTAAATCTTAAGCATACATCATTCAGACTCTAACTCCGAACTTCACGCGTATGCCTAAATCGAAAAAGCATTCATCATTCAGATTCTAACTCCGAACTTCACGCGTAATCCTAAATCGAAAAAGCATTCATCATTCAGACTCGAACTCCGAACTTCACGCGTATTCCTAAGTCGAGGAAGCATTCATCATTCAGACTCTAACTCCGAACTTCACGCGTATTCCTAAATCTTAAGCATACATCATTCAGACTCTAACTCCGAACTTCACGCGTATTCCTAAATCTTAAGCATACATCATTCAGACTCTAACTCCGAACTTCACGCGTATGCCTAAATCGAAAAAGCATTCATCATTCAGATTCTAACTCCGAACTTCACGCGTATTCCTAAATCTTAAGCATTCATCATTCAGACTCTAACTACGAACTTCACGCGTATTCCTAAATCTTAAGCATTCATCATTCAGACTCGAACTCCGAACTTCACGCGTATTCCTAAGTCGAGGAAGCATTCATCATTCAGACTCTAACTCCGAACTTCACGCGTATTCCTAAATCTTAAGCATACATCATTCAGACTCTAACTCCGAACTTCACGCGTATTCCTAAATCTTAAGCATACATCATTCAGACTCTAACTCCGAACTTCACGCGTATGCCTAAATCGAAAAAGCATTCATCATTCAGATTCTAACTCCGAACTTCACGCGTATTCCTAAATCTTAAGCATTCATCATTCAGACTCTAACTCCGAACTTCACGCGTATTCCTAAATCTTAAGCATACATCATTCAGACTCTAACTTCGAACTTCACGCGTATGCCTAAATCGAAAAAGCATTCATCATTCAGATTCTAACTCCGAACTTCACGCGTATTCCTAAATCTTAAGCATACATCATTCAGACTCTAACATCGAACTTCACGCGTATTCCTAAATCGAAAAAGCATTCATCATTCAGACTCTAACTCCGAACTTCACGCGTATTCCTAAATCTTAAGCATTCATCATTCAGACTCTAACTCCGAACTTCACGCGTATTCCTAAATCTTAAGCATTCATCATTCAGACTCTAACTCCGAACTTCCACGCGGAAACTCTGACCAAATCGATACCTGCCGAGCACTGTACTTACAAAGTCTTCAATATCGTGTACTTTCGGAATAAACCTTAACATCGAATAAACATATATATATTTATATTAGTGAACATTCGAGTTAAAGTCCATTTTCACCCGGAATACAACATCAGGACGTTTGCCCCGCAACGTGCAGTCGTTTATTGTACGCGATGATGTCTATCAATCGTAGGCGTGACAATTAGCAATTCTCCAACGTCGATCGGAAAATGTTCGTTCTTTTGTCGAGCAAAAAGATAGCGGGAGCATTTATTACGGGGAAGCCTTGGTGCGCTATCAACAAACGCGCGTAAAAATAGAATGTGTCTATGCCTGCCGCGGCACGGCGGTTCCCATCCTCTGGTATGGGATCGGTCTAGTTTAGTCGCGGTTAACTGTCACTAAGTCGAAGGAAGCGGATCCGCTAAGTTCACAACATAAATATGTATACCGAGCGATCTTCGCGTCACGATAAACCGTGCACACCGCGAAAGGGGTTATTGAAGACGAGCACGCGATTATCCTTGCCGTCAGAGTTATCCCTGTTGCGCCACACATACACACGCGCGGCTCGATACGCTGCCAATTAATCCGTAATTGTTCAGAATATGATAAAAAAGCAAACGAATCCCATGAAGGAAAAGCGTTACGTAACGCGAACGAGCTAGGCTGTCCGGAATCGGAGTAACGATTCGGTGTTTCCAGCTTGATTCGTTCGACGTCGAGTCAGCAAAGCGTGATGATGCTCGGGATCCCGTGAACGAGCCGCGAAAACAGCGACGACAAAGGGGAAACGAAAAGAAATACGGGAAGGGGAACGGGTGCGTGAACGTTTCGCGGTGAAACAAGCCTCGCGCCGCATTCTTTTAATGGAAAATGCATGAACCTCATACGTTTTTTGTTGTCGTCGTTGCAGAGCTAACAAGAGAGTAGCTGCGGGCGTAGAGCAATTTCCGTTGCTAGGATTCCACGGCGAAACGAGACGAGTGAAAGAGATTCCACGCAACCAGTTCGCGGATATTGGAGATACAATCGAGTCACAGGCTACCGTAATACCGTTACTGCCAGAATCGCGTGCGTACCAGACATCCTTCGATCATAACCGCCTGGCCACTGCGGATACGGTACGTATGCTATTATGCTTTCCTCTTGTTCGCTTGGGAAGGCCTCTAGTGGTACGAAAGTGTCGTCGAAACGCAACGTGCGGTCTGGGAATTGACGAACGGTTTTCCGGACGTACGAGTCGAATCGGCGGGCATATAGGAATACAGTATTTCATCGGTAATTGTCCCAAATGTCTCCGACATAATTGTCCCTGAGATATCCCCACTAGTGCGGGGTGTGCCCCCTTGAGGGGCCGTGAAGCTCGAGAGGCCTCGGTCGCCGAAAAATATGACACCATGCGGCTCGTGTACAGTATTTCATCGATAATTGTCCACAACACGGGTCTGCGGAGGGACAATTATGCGCGAGGGATATCATTGTTCGAGGTTTGCCGAACGTAGAGAAGGACAGCCGAGCTCGAGAGGCCTCGGTCACCGAGAAATGTAAACATACCTAATCCGAATTTCCAACTTCTTCATTAATCATTATTTTTTTATGGGACTACGGTCATCGAAGTCGCATAAAAAAATAATGAATAATAAAGAAGTTGGAAATTCGGATTAGTGTGGTCTCACCGATATACCCGAGCCGCATGGTGTCATAATTCTCGGCGACCGAGGCCCCTCGAGCTTGACGGCCCCCCAAGGGGGTATCCCCCGCACTAGTGGGGATATCTCAGGGACAATTATGTCGGAGACATTTGGGACAATTACCGATGAAATACTGTATATCGGCGAGACCACACTAATCCGAATTTAAAACTTCTTTATTATTCAATATTTTTTATGGGACTTCGATGACCACATTTGTGGAATTTTTCTAATAAAAATCATACCAAATATGATATAATTCCGATGATATTTACAGTAAATCCTCTATAAACGCATAAGCCTCGGGGGGATAGTTATGCGTTTATCTGTGACGGGTAGCTATTTTTTGAGCTTCTAAGGCCCAGCCGAACGTAGAGAAGGACAGCGCGTGTAAAGCGAGACCACGCGTGGGCCTTTGAACTGGGCCGGCGACTGCGACTCTCCGCGTCTCTTTCTTTCCCATACGCTATCCTTCCTTGCGCCCGAAACGTTCATCGTCATTTAAACCACTAAATACTACAACAGTATTTACACAGTGGGAACCATATCGTGTTTGGTCTTGTTTTAATCAGAAAAATGCCACGAATATATCGATGTAAGTTTCATAAAAAAATAAGTAGTAATAAATAAAATTATTCTCACTCCGTACGCTCCCTTTCCCAATAGGAGGTTCGCTGCGCCTTCCACGACGGATCAAGCTGCGCGAAACGGTACGGTTCTCTCGTGGTGCAGCATATACGTTCGGCAAACCTCAAACAATGATATCCCTCCGGCATAATTGTCCCTCCGCAGACCCGTGTTGTGGACAATTATCGATGAAATACTGTATTAGCATGGGAATTTTTCAGCCATGGCTCTCGTACCGTGACTAATGGTCAAGCGAGCCGGCAGAAGCGGTCGTAATAAGTTAACGTGAACGGAACCGCAGATTGAGCTCGTGCTGTAAGCAGGAGGCAAAGAAGAGGGACGTTGTTCCATGACACGTTTCGTGAAATTTTCGTCTGAACCCGGAAGAAAAAGGCTTGCCGCACGGAAGCGAATCGACGTTGTACATTTCTCTTAACGAGCCTATAACCGCAGGTACGCTGCGATGCCCGTCGTTATCTATAGTAGTCCCGATGGATGATGCTACAGGGTATCGGAATACTTGTGGCGCAACGTCTCCACTTTTGCGTAACCGCAAAAACGTATATACGGTCCGACGCGGATATTTAAAGTGCGCACGATATCATTTACGATTCAGGGAAATGTACATGTCGTTGGTAGTATAGTCCCGAGCTTCTCTTTTTAACCTGTGGCCGACCGCAAGAACGTGCAACCTGCACGCTGTGTTGATGTCGAGCTAGCTTGGCAACGAGCGGCAATAGTATCATCGGAATCGGGAGGATGATTGCCGGTTGCGGCGGACTAGACAAAACGATGCGATAGCGCGTTATATAACGGATCGTGGAGCTATCCGGAGTTATCCGAGGCATAACAATTGCCGCGCGGTGATCGATGCTCGATACACAAAGCGACACGACTCGATCGATCCTAATGGAATGAGCGCGCGTAACAACCGTTCCGTGTGATCGGTCTCGGCGTCCATTTACGGGCTGTTCGTTCGTTCGTCAACTGTCACCCCCGACGTATCCCATCCCGCGTAATTAGAATGCGCGAGTTAAGACCGATTAAACACACCGGCAAATATGCATTGGAAACGGACCGTCGCGCATTAACTGCGGGGAAACACCTACATGCCAATGGTGTACGTGTCGCAAGATGGCCGGGTCACTGCCTACATGGTGACACCCACTGACTCCTGAGACGCAGCCTTCGCCACGAATAATATACTGGTTGCCTGTTCCTTCTCTCCCTCTCTCTCTCCTCTCTCTCTCTCTCTCTCTCTCTCTCTCTCTCTCTCTCTCTCTCTCGACTTCTATTGTAATTTACGTCGATTAACAGCTACGCGAGTCAATCCTCGGAGAAAACCCCGCGCGGATACAAGCCGATTTCCATTCGAGTTAGCCGGTTGATCGATTCGATGTCGATCGAGATCTCGACGGTCGGGAAATATGCGGGGCAAAGCCCCTTTTATCCGGATTTATCGGGAACTCGATCAGAGAACTCCAAATGCAACCGTCGTTCACGAGCGGAAACATAAATGTGTGCAATTTGTAACGCTAGGCTTACTAAATGAGACCAACAAGACGAAAAGAGTTGTTTTTTTACAACATTTCAACCGGCCGGCTACGTTCGAAAGCAATCTTCATTATAATTTACGAAATGTAATTCTTGCTGTAAAAACCAAGAAGGTAAAAGTACTGTATAAATAACCGCGTGCATCGCGTTATAATGCTAATGTTACAGCGCTAACGATCGTAAATATAGTGCTAATGGTCGTTGTGTGTAGTACAAAACAATTGTCGGCTTTGTATATATGGTCGTGGACCCATCAATTCAATTGGTTTTTTCATATTAACTTTTAGTGTAAAATATTAATAATTGACCAGAACAGATTATCCTCGTACTTACAGTGCAAAAGAATTTGTTTAATATTATTGCACTTGGCTATTGGAAGCATTGATTTACTGACTGTTGTGCATAAAAGATTTTGAAAAAATTCCAATTAGAAAGAATTACGTCAGGGATGGGCACGGTAGGGGTACCTCAAACGATTGCTTCTCCCACCAACCTCCCTTTCATGCGCGAGGCCTGCGCATTGGTCGCGACGGGCGAAGCAATTCCTTCCTCTATGGTAACGGCGGATGCTGGTGGGAGACAGTGGGCTCTATGGTGGGGACGGTTTGTCTCAATTGAGACAAAAATGCTTAACCTTGATTTACGTGAAAAAATAAAAAAGGCACTTTTTAAATGTTTTTTATTTTAGCCCATAGTGAAAATTTAAAATATCCGCTTTGTAGACCTATATTAGTAATACACATGTAGAATATTTCATCGAAACAAATGTTAAAAAGTGTTGAAAATTGCAGATTTTTACGATTTGTGGTCAGTTTTTGTTTAAAATCCACAAATTCTTCCATCTTTCGAATCAAAAGTTAAAAAGTGGTGAAAATTGCAGTTTTTCATGATTTTTCATCAGTTTTTCCTTAAAATCCACAAATTCTTCAATCTTTCGAATTCGAAGTTAAAAAGTGCTGGAAATTGCAGTTTTAACGATTTTTGAATAGTTTTTGCTTAAAATCCACAAATTCTTCAATCATTCGAATTCAAAGTTAAAAAGTGGTGAAAATTGTAATTTATCACGATTTTTCGTAAGTTTTTATTTAGAATCCACAAATTGTTACATCTTTCGAATTCAAAGTTGAAAAATGGTGAAAATTGCAGATTTCCACGATTTCTAGTCAGTTTTTGCTTAAAATCAACAAATTCTTCAATTTTTCGAATCAAAAGTTAAAAAGTGGTGAAAATTGCAGTTTTTCACATTTTTTGATCAGTTCTTGCTTAAAATCCACAAATTCTTCAATCTTTCGAATTCAAAGTTAAAAATTGGTGAAAATTGTAATTTATCACGATTTTTCGTAAGTTTTTATTTAGAATCCACAAATTGTTACATCTTTCGAATTCAAAGTTGAAAAATGGTGTAAATTGCAGTTTTTCACGATTTTTGATCAGTTTTTGCTTAAAATCAACAAATTCTTCAATCTTTCGAATTCAAAGTTAAAAAGTGGTGAAAAGTGCAGTTTTTCACCATTTCTGGTCAGTTTTTGCTTAAAATCCACACATTCTTCAATCTTTCGAATTCAAAGTTGAAAAATGGTGAAAATTGTAGTTTTTCACGATTTTTGATCAGTTTTTGCTCAAAATCAACAAATTCTTCAATCTTTCGAATCAAAAGTAAAAAAGTGATAAAAATTGCAGTTTTTCACGATGTTTGATCAGTTTTTGCCTAAAATCCACAAATTCTTCAATCCTTCGAATTCAAACTTGAAAAATGGTTAAAATTGCAGATTTTCACGATGTCTCAAGTAAATGTTGAATTCTAAAGACGGGAACGCTGATCCCAAGCGTTCACTGTCGTTGAATTATTTATTAGTGAAAACTATTGCAATAAGTTGAATCAAGGCTCGAAGAATGTAATAGACATGACCAAGCGTCTGAAGGGGCTGACACGTTTAAACGTATGCGACGGAAACGAATCCGTTTCGGTCGCAACACTAGCGCGGCATCATCCCCTCCTTAGATACGGGAAGCGGAAGACGATGATCTACATCTCCACGCCTGGCGTTTTAAATACGCCTTTAAGTAGGATACACGCGTTCACGCCGGCACCGGTAGGCTTCCATTAATAGACCGAATCTCTGTTTTTCAGTCTGGAGACATACGACCGAGGATGATCGTTGGATCGCAGTAGCGAACAGAATCTTCGAAGATGGTCTACAGGGGTACTTTGCAGACGGACGATCCTCGGGATGCGCCGAAATTGGTCAGAATTTCGCCGTTGCGCGCGAGCAGGCCAAACAATCCAATGTTCAACGCGCGTGCAGCTGTCCCTGTCAAAAGTCCGGTGTATCACGGGCCATTTGTGTCGGCAATCGACGTTCAACGAGCCAAATTGATCGAAGAAAGACGTTTGGGCCGTGAAAGGGACATCGAGACCGTGGAGAAGGTGATTATGAGGACGACCGGGCTGAAGGTCGGGGCGCCGAGGCTGCGTAACATTAGTCAGATACGAGACACCGTGTTCGTCGATCCCGCTCTGATACCGATGGAGAAGATCGGCCGCAAGGAGAGGGACCGTCCGAGAACCATAGCCGTCGACAGTTCCCCTAGAAATGCTAGGACACCCAGCTCGATGTTGGCCGACCTGAAGGACCTAGAGCGACTAAGGAACACACCGCCGGCGCAGAGGTGTCCTAGGATCTCTACGAAGCCGGACCCGAAGTACTCTTCGTCGACGAACAAGAAAACCGAATTGTCGAACTCGGCGAAGATCCGATCGGACATAATGAAGATACAGCAAATGTTTCAGGGGTCGGACGGTCCTGCGCGGACGGCGGCGGTAAGGTCGAGTGAAAAGAGAGCGGAGAAGAAGAGCGAGACCGAGAAACAGGAGAAGCGAGCGGGGACGGAAATGAATAAAACGAGATTACTGGCTCAGAAGCTGTTGGAGGCGTCGCGAGCTAATCGAGACTCGTTGAAGGATCGCTACAACAACCCCAAGAACGTCTCCTCGAATAAAGCGCCGAAGGAAATGAACGGCAGGGTGCCAAGTAAAACGACAATGCAAAAGAACACCGTCGGTGCGGACGCGAAACATCCGAAAGAAAAAATCCCGACGGAAGAGACGCAGCCGCGTCCTCCTGTACGGAGAAGAAAAGAGTCGAGGAACAGACTTAGCCGCGACGCGAGCGGGATCAGAGACGACATCGGTAGAAACGATAGCGAGGAAAGCTCTCGGAGCGTCGAGAAAGACGAAGTTGACTCGTCGAACGTCAGGGAGGATTGCCCGAACGTCGTTAACGCTAGCGTAAATGCGAAAACGAAGACCAGGGAGCTCGACAGGCCGGATATCTTGGACGGTTTGCTGAAGGAGTCCGACAAACAACTGGCCGACCTGAAATCCGATTTGAACGAGCGTGGGAGATCGCGGAGTCACTGGAGAGGATTCGTGCAATCCATGAGGCTGCACGATGTCGAGCTTCATTCGGACAGCGAGGATCAGAAGAAAGGTGAGCCAACTAAACTTTCGTTGCACAGATGGTAGATAGCGTCGAGTGGAGGGTTGGGGGGAGGGGTGTGGATTAGAGAGGATGCTGCCGGTTGCATAGTCGAATTACCTGGCAAACAGTCCAATCCTGTACAATAATAAAATAGTCTGACTTTGAGATTTGGAAAATCTGAACGAATCGAGAGATCCGTGGTTTAATTACCGCTCGACTCACGACCACGTAGACATTCCATTCGGCCCACGGAAATGATGTCTCAATGCTCCGGGGGAGCGAGCGTTCACGCGCGGCTGATTAACGCACACGGGCGCACCGGGGTCTGGCGTTAAGTGAGATTTATTGGAATTTCTGCTGGCCATTTCGATGGCCCCCGGCGGCGCGTAGGTTCTCGGTCGGTTTAAAGGGTGCGTTTCCTAAGCCGGTAGATTGGATTAGCCACGTTTGCCGAGGTGTTTAAAATTACAACCGACGTGGCCATTAATCCCTTGCCCCCAAATCACCCCTATTTTTAGACTTTACAATGCTCCCGCTCTCGAGCGTACTACTGGCGCAGGTCAGGGCTTCCCCAACATATGTCCCCGACATATGGATTTGCCTGGAGGCACACGCCCTGTCCTCTTCATATCCTAACAGCGGGATCAAGCGTAAACTGCAACTGTTCAAGCCTTTCTACAATCGCCTCGTCGCTTCGGTGTTTTTTATGACCTATCGAGAAATGGTCCGCAACGCTGTCAACGGGAATCCAGAATGCGAGTTACAGTATTTCACCGGTAATTGTCCCAAATGTCTCCGACATAATTGTCCCTGAGATATCCCCACTAGTGCGGGGTGTACCCCCTTGGGGGGCCGTGAAGCTCGAGAGGCCTGGGTCGCCGAATAATATGACACCGTGCGGCTCGGGTATATCGGTGAGACTACACTAATCCGAATTGCCAACTTCTTTATTATTCATTATTTTTTATGGGGCTTCGATGACCATATTTGTGGCATTTTTCTAATAAAAATCATACCAAATATGATATACAGTATTTCACCGGTAATTGTCCCTGAGATATCCCCACTAGTGCGGGGTGTACCCCCTTGGGGGGCCGTGAAGCTCGAGAGGCCTGGGTCGCCGAAAAATATGACACCATGCGGCTCGGGTACAGTATTTCATCGATAATTGCCCACAACATGGGTCTGCGGAGGGACAATTACGCGAGGGATATCATTGTTTGAGGTTTGCCGAACGTAGAGAAGGACAGCCGAGCTCGAGAGGCCTCGGTCACCGAGAAATATAAAAATGAATGATCCGAATTTCTAACTTCTTTATTAATCATTATTTTTTTATGGGACTACGGTCATCGAAGTCGCATAAAAAAATAATGAATAATAAAAAAGTTGGAAATTCGGATTAGTGTGGTCTCACCGATATACCCGAGCCGCATGGTGTCATACTTCTCGGCGACCGAGGCCTCTCGAGCTTCACGGCCCCTCAAGGGGGTATCCCCGGCACTAGTGGGGATATCTCAGGGACAATTATGTCGGAGACATTTTGGACAATTACCGATGAAATACTGTACTTATTTTTTTATGAGACTTTTTCTAATAGATTTGTGACATTGTTCGCATGGTGTCATATTCCTCGGCGACCGAGGCCTCTCGAGCTTCACGGCCCCTCAAGGGGGTATCCCCGGCACTAGTGGGGATATCTCAGGGACAATTATGTCGGAGACATTTGGGACAATTACCGATGAAATACTGTATGTCGGCGAGACCACACTAATCCGAATTTAAAACTTCTTTATTATTCAATATTTTTTATGGGACTTCGATGACTATATTTGTGGAATTTTTCTAATAAAAATGATACCAAATATGATATAATTCCGATGATATTTACTTGTGTAATCGACGATTAAAGTTTCGGGCGCGAGGAAGGATAGCGTATGGCAGTGATGGGCAATTTTGCCTCAATTGAGGCAAAACCGTCCACACCGTATCGCCTTCTGCCCCCTTCCATCGAGCGCGGTACAATGGGGCAACGAAGACACTAGACATCAGCGTACGCAACGAATGTGCGCGCTGCATGAAAGAGAGGTTGGTGGGGGAAGCAGGCGTTTGAGGGGCTCCACCCGTGGCCACCACTAGCGTATGGGAAAGAAAGAGACGCGGAGAGTCGCAGTCGGCGGCACAGTTCAAAGGCTCGCGCGTCCTCACAATGTTTCCTAACGTCCGAAACTTTAATCGTCTATTACACAAGTAAATATCATCGGAATTATATCATATTTGGTATCATTTTTATTAGAAAAATGCCACAAATATGATCATCGAAGTCCCACAAAAAAATAATGAATAATAATGATGTTGGAAATTCGGATTAGGTATGTTTACATTTCTCGGTGACCGAGGCCTCTCGAGTCCTTCTCTACGTTCGGCAAACCTCAAACAATGATATCCCTCCGGCATAATTGTCCCTCCGCAGACCCGTGTTGTGGACAATTATCGATGAAATACTGTACTCTCGAGTTACCAGCTCGAAATCTCGGCTGCAAATGTTTCTGGCATGACGCACGGTCGTTTCCACCGGCACAGTCGGAGCCGCTTTTCTCGATTCTCACGCCACCAGTCTCTAACCATCTAATTTCACTCCTCGTCGATCGCGATCATTCACCTTGATTCCGCGATGAAAGTCCAGGGACGGCGAACGTCTCGGTCTATGTATACCCGATCGGTTCGTTCTTCTCTGTCTTTCGGCGCACAGTTAATAGTTTTATCTACGTTTTATCTTTGTACACGTGGATTTACTCTATCTACCCGCTTACGTGCGTGCCATGTATCAGATAGATGTACGAAAACGTTTATCAACCGGCACGGCATTCCTCCTCGAAAAAGTTTTATCGCGTTACAGTTTCAGGCACACTTGTAACGCTGAAAGGGAAAGGGAAAGATAGCGGGCTCGGATCCGCCTTCGAAGAACAGACGCTGAAGGGTCTACATGTTCTCTCGGACGTTATCAACTGTGATAATGTCATACTTGTGTAAGCAAAAGGTCCGATGGGTTTTTCTGTAGACTGTACCAATTTTTTGTAACAATCATTTATTTAACCGTCACCCTTCTCTCATTTTTGCAACTTAATATGTCCCCCAAAAAGTCAATTTAAAAATTTTCCGTGAGACGTAAAAAAAGCACTATTAAAAAAGTTATCGTCTTTTTAAGAGTGTCCGAATATTAATGGGAGTGACTGTACAGTGGCTCAGGAAAGTATTCGAACGGTCTTTAAATCAGAATAATTTGTTTAAAATTGCAATTGATAAGAACTATATAGAAAAATAAAAAATGGCACTTTTTAAAACTGTTTTATTTGAGCTCGTAATGAAAACTTAAAATATGTAGAACTAACATCTTGTAGAACTATGTCAGTTACAGTGTCGCGAGATCGAGGAAATCGATGGGGAATACAATTTACCCCCTCTCTGATGACCAGAGTAATATGTGACATGTTGCGCGTGCACGACGGGGGCGTAATTCGGGGGCGGAACGTCACGTGACCAGTTTACGGTCTTAGTGGGGGACGTTGGAGTATGCTCATGGTAGTGGAATGGGATAGTGGAAGGGAAAAAGGAGGAGAGGGAAAATCGACCGGTTTTGGTCGATTCTGGCGACACTGGTCAGTTACGACTTTTGGCCAGGTTTTGCTGAAAATCCACAGATTTTTGCATCTTTCGATTTTGATGAAATTTTCCACATGTGTATAACTAACATAAATCTACAAGACGCATGTTTTACATTTTCATTAAGAGCTCAAATAAAAGAGTTTTAAAAAGTGCCATTTTTATTTTTCCATGTAATTCCTAAAAATTGCAAGTTTTTCAAAATCTATTTTGCACGTAATTTAGTAAATCAACGGTTCTACATACTAAAACAGAATCAAGTAATTTGTTGCTATTTTAAACAAATTACATTCTGATTTGAAAGGCATTAGAAAATTTTCGTGAGCCACTGTATGTGTAAAGTGCGCGATCACTTGGCGTGAAATGGTTTTTAATCACACTATGACTTGAATACCGAAAAAAACGAAATTGCCTCCCGCTATAATTTTTAAATCGTAACAGGTCGTCACGAAGAAGATTAACGTGATAACAATTTTCGCATTTGCACGAATCGCGTGCAAGGTAGCATGCAGGATATTAAGCCCATAGATCATCCCATTACGGGAACATGGCTGCACACTCAGGAACACCTAGTAGACGTTCTCACGAATATCAAACGGAGAAAGTTTTGCCAGTTGCGAATACATGTATACAGGGTGTCCCACACAAATGGGAACACCTAAATATCTGTCGTATTTACAGTCCTATCAGAAAACTTCAGAGAACAAAATGACACTATTGCAGGGGGCAAATATAATGGTAAAGAAAAAAATTTTTTATGTCGTGTTTTTTAATGAAATTCCAAGGTCACCGATGTTTTTTTAAATGGAATAGTATATTTCTTTTACGATAGCATGATAGACAATAAAAAACTGAATTTAGTGGATTCCACCTTTTTGACCTTGAAATGACCTTGAGCAAGAATAATCATGTTGGAGCGGATCAAATGTGGAAGTTTAAAACTTACGTGTTTCAGCAAAGATTACGCGTTGTTTACGACGGTTTGACCTTTACATATCATAATAAATGTTCGAAATGTTGACCATCCTCATTTATGCAATATTGCAATCTTGCATTAAATGATCTGTAGGCATTGTCGATTTCCTGAGACGTAATTGAAGCACATGCTGCAGTAATTATTACAATTTTTGGAACTTACACTACCGGTATTTTTTAATTGTTTTACCACAACGGAAAATGCGTGTAACGAAGGACAAATACGATTCACAAATTTTTCACGATACAAATGTACTGCTTGCCTCAAAGATTGGTGGGTTTCGCCATAAGTGAAAACCATATCGATTCGTTTCTGTACAGTATAACGCATTGTTATCACTTTCACGTTTTGAATTCGAATAATGCAGAAAGAACAACGTACTTATTCTAACCGATTAACCTTCTGTTAACGATCTCAATGATACATACTCTAATACAAACGTACGCTATTTACTATGAAAAATATTTCAAACATTTATTGTAGTTTGCAAATGTCAACCCGACGTAAACAACGCGTAATCTTTGCTGAAACACGTAAATTGAAAAACTTCCACATTTTATCCGCTCCAACATGATTATTCTTACTGAAGGTCATTTCAAGGTCAAAAAGGTGGAATCCATTAAATTCAGTTTTTTATTGTCTATCATGCTATCGTAAGAAAAATATACTATTCCATTTAAAAAAACATCGGTGACCTTGAAATTTCATTAAAAAACACAACATAAAAAATTTTTCTATTTACCATTATAATTGCCCCCTGCAATAGTGTCAGTTGACGAATACCTTGGCATTTTATATTTGACCGTCCAACAGCGGAGCCTGGGTCCATTTGATCAAAATCGATATTTAATTACAATCGAATAAACTCTAAATACATTTTGCATTTGAGGAATAATAAATATCAAGTCGACAATGTATTTGTCATTTGAATATTTGTTGAATTGTTGCTTGGCCGTTATTGCTCCGGAGTGTTGTTGCGGTTCGAGGCGCGCGCGGTTTATTTTACCTGATTCGATTTACGCGGCTGAGATTTAGAAAAATGGTTACGCAAAAAGTTGTGCTAATCGTTGAACGGGTCTTGCGTACATTTCATCTTGCGTCACGGTTACGGAGAACGCGAGGAGCGTTAAATATTTATGAAATGTCGACGCTCTTGGAACCGTATGGAAAGAAAAGAAATTGCCTACTTTCCACGGTTTTCCTTCCGCGGTGTTTTCTCCGTTTCGAATCGCCCGCGCAGGTTGCTTCCTTCGCTCGTATGGAATGCACAACGTCAATATAAAACACCGATGTGCCGCTGAGTTATTTCGATTATCTCTTACATTCTTCTGTTCAACTATTTTATTTTCCAGCAGCTACGTAATTACAGTGAAACGTACTATATTCATACAAATTCGCAAACTTTTTAACCAAACTCTCAAACTACAGGTTATTTAAAAAAAAAGAAGAACTTTAGCACAATCTTAGCACAACCTACCACAACTTAGCACAATTAAGAAAATTGAAAAAAACAAAAAGTGGGGGTTTACTAAAAAATCGTTTTTCTCAATTTTTGGTCCTTTTTTTTATATTATTGTTATAATATTCGAACACAATCTCAGCACAACTTAGCACAATTGAGAAAATTGAAAAAAAAACGAAAAGTGGGGGGCTAGTAAAAAATCGTTTTTCTCAATTTTTGGTCTTATTTTTTATATTATTTTTATAATAATCGAGCACAATCTTAGCACAACCTAGCGCAACTTAGCACAATTAAGAAAATTGAAAAAAACGAAAAGTGGGGGGGCTACTAAAAAAAGTCGTTTTTCTCAATTTTTAGTCTTATTGTTTATATTATTGTTATAATATTCGAGCACAATCTTAGCACAACCTAGCACAACTTAGCACAATTGAGAAAATTGAAAAAAACCAAAAGTGGGGGGCCACTAAAAATAGTCATTTTTCTCAATTTTTAGTCTTATTGTTTATATTATTGTTATAATATTCGAGAACAATGTAGCACAAACTTAGCACAACTCAGCACAACTGTTGAAATTATTTATTTCAACAAGTGGGGGGCTAACTTCTGGGTGGCAAAGTATTCTTGCAACGGTTTTGCACTTTTGAACGGCGATTATTAGACCGTGGATCTTTATGGCAAATAAAAATTTTCTGCGTCAGTTACAAGAGGCAGGAGCCAAATATGGAAGGCCTTCCTTTGTTTAATTATTCGAAATTGTTGAAAATAATGTACATATTGTTATTCCGAAATTCTGTTAATCGTTCTTCTGTTTTAAATTTCACGTAGCCCATTTTGTCATAAATGCATCAAATCCGCAGTCAGGTGATTATTAGTCTTCTTTTCTCGCTTGCAATAATTTTGATGGGCCTGGGATATGTATTCTTTATATCTTTATATAGAAAAGCTATACATTATTTTCATGTACTAGTAAATATTGTATTATTTTCTAAGATAAATTATTGATATAATTAACCCTATTAACTCTCATACGCTCCTCAGAAATTGTTGCATAAAAGATGCTGAGAGATTCACATTACAAATATTTTTGTTTTACACTTTAAAGCAACAAATTATGTATGATTTGTAACATCACATTTTAAAGAAACACAGACACACAACAAAATCAATCAGTCGTTTTACAATGTACGTGAGAAATGTAAATGGGTGAATTTTCTAAGGGGCGTACGAAGGTTAATAACTTTTTTGTCTTACTACAACATCGTTTGATAAACCTACGTTTTGAACCAGTAGGCGTTGTTCGAAAAATCTGAAATAATTTGTTAATTTAGGGTCTTCATTTTTATCATAGCTAACCTGCAAATTAGCATGAAATTATTCAGATCAATACAATAATCAAGCCGATGGCACTGCGTTTTCTGTTGAAATTTCAATTTTACTCCGAAATCGGAAAGAATTTATTTCTACAACCCCAATATACATATGCATTGTCAAGGATACTTCTCCGAATAATGAACCTTTAACTGTATCATGCTGTGGGTATATTTATCCGTGGCCCTTTAATATCTATTCCTACCTATCACTGACTAGTTGCTTTATCATTTGTCCTCGAACCGCGCGACGGAAGGCTAACACACCTACATTTTTACCGTACAACGTAACCGCCTATTGACAATCAAATCACACTGCGCGAAAACCGCAGAGGTTACCATCTGAACAGCCGTGCGAAGATTACAAATTGTCCTCCGGCAACCGGAAGGCCTTAGATAACTTCGAAACACAATAGCCCACGGTCTCGATAAGGATTCCACGGGCGATCGATGGTGCGATCGATCATGCGATTAATCGTGCGTTCGGTGCATTGGGTGCACCGTGACGATGCGCCCCAAAAATATCCTCGGTTTTCCTTACCACAGGGCAGCCACGCATGGTGCGGCGTGTGCGTGTCCTATGTATAGGCGGTGACGGCCCTTGCCCTTGAGTCTACGCCCTAATATTGATCTGGCGTCCTTCCTGCCCCTCCATGGTAGCCCATGGTGTGTGTACAATGAAACGCAGGATCCTCATCGCCCCTCCAACAGCTCGCAGACCCATCGTGTCCCCGCTGAGACAGCCGTATGGGCCGATGTTGCTCTCCAGTGCAAACCTAGCTGTCAAACCGCTAACAGTAATCAACGCGATCGTGACAATTGCGCCCGTGATATTTTCGCGTCGATTCCCTGCCCCGTTGCTCTTCTCCAATATCCTCCACCTTGATCCTTTTTCTCTAATAGATACCCTGTGTTCTTGCGTAGGGCTGGCTATATTTGCTCGTTTCCTCGCTTCGCTCTTCCCGGCTTTCCACCTCCCCTACTTCCCGATCCTCCTCTTCAGAGACACGCGGTCCTCGAACCAGCCCCGTTCACGCGTTATCAAACTCGGTCGATACGCACGCGGCGTTCCTCAGCGTCGTCTTTCTCTTCGTCCCGGCGTTGTCGTCCGACGACCGGCGTTCATCCGATAAAGTGTCTCAGTGCAGGCGTGACCACGCGGTCGGATGCACACGCGAGCCCGTTCATCAACCCAGAGATGGTTCTTTGCGACGTCTGCGACAACAAAGGTGAGAGATAGAGACCACACATCATTTCATAGAAAATAGCATGGAAAGTGAATTGGCACTCTAGCCACCGCCGGGCCGGATGATTAACCTTTCCGCGAACAGGTGACAAATTTGACTATACAAAAGCTGAAAGTGTCCCGAACGGCGTGCCCCTTGCGCAACTGTATAATCGTGAATAGCATATTTTTTTTCCACGAACGAATCGCCGCCGCGCTTGTTTCAATTGAGTCATCTGGCTCGGCCGATTAAACGGCCAGGGTTCTTTTTCAAGTCTTTCAAGAGCTCACTCGGTCCCATGCTTAATCAGCTCGGTTCGTAGCCCGGACTGAGGAAAGGGGGGTTTTTCCGTCGGCATTCGGAGCATCGTTGTCAAGCCGTGGCCGTACTAGCGTCATTGATACCGATCGATAAGGGGTTCCCGTGTTTTCGACCACATGGTCTTGTCACGAATGTGTATTTATTACGCGAATCGGCCTCGCCGAAAGAGGCGCAGTGCTTACGCGGTCGCAAAGGTGAGAGAAACCCGCGGCGATCGCGTGGTAAATGCCTGACATTTTCACCCTCACGCGTGTAAACGTGTCTAACCGCCTCGCCAAACACGACGCTTGGGAACATTAGCCCGAGAAAACATCAAGAATCGAGGTCCTTCCTGTGACTGTACATATACAGGGTGTCCCGTAACTGGTGGTACAACCGAGCAGGGGGTGATTCTACATGAAAAACTGAGTCGAAAATATAGAATAAAAGGTAAACCCCTTACGTTTAGGGGGAGAATGCTCCGATGACCTTGACCTTGTCATATGTTGTTGAGGACAACATTCTGAACAACTTTTGTCATTACAACTACCCGGTGCTCGGTCTCAGTTTTCGAGATATTTGCGAAAAACTATTGCTAATAGTGTATTAAATTTTCCGTATTCTTCCACGCTCCGCATCTGTTTATTTTTTGTTTGTAAACACGTTGTGGGGATGAGAAGCGACAATACCACACACGCCCACCCAGTGTTTCTAAAAAGAAGGCATTATACAATATAAAATCAACTGAGACGAATACAGCATACATGTATTATATTATCGCATTTGATAGTAAAACAAATTGCAAAACCTAACCCAGACCTAACCCAGACCAATACAGCATACATGTATTATATTATCGCAATTGATAGTAAAACAAATTGGTATTGGTTTCAGTTGATTTTACATTGTTTAATGTGAGAACCTTCGTCTCAGAAACACTGTGTGGGTGTGTGTGGTGTCGTGTGTTGGTTAGGACTAGGTGGTGGGGGGGGGGGGCGGAGAGCACGCAGACGAAATTATGAGTATCTCGAATAGTATCTATATCAAACTGAGAATTTTATTCTGTATTTAAATGGTCTAATGGATACATAGAATTCATTATTTCGAAAAAAGCATCAATGCGTTTATCAAAATTGTACGTTCTTTTAAATAAAAATTCGGCAATATAATACAAAATTCAATACAGTACTAGCAATAGTTTTTCGCAAATATCTCGAAAACTAAGACCGAGCACCGGATAGTTGTAATGACAAAAGTTGTTCAGAATGTTGTCCTCGACAACATATGTCAAGGTCAAGGTCATCGGAGCATCCTCCCCTAAACGTAAGTTTGACCGAATAAAATTTTTTGATACAAGGCTTTGTTTTCGAGGAAAATGAGTTTGAAAATTTGTCTAGTGCGCGTGCACTTGGCTTACTTGCGGCTGTGGTGTCGCCGGACGGCAAAGTGTTAACATAAAAATTTATTTTAAAAGCTGTAAAAATAATTCCGTCACCCATATATGGGTGACATGGCAGCCAACGTGTTAATGTTTAAATATTCATGACAAAAGAATAAAATTTTATTTCGTCCTAATAGGAAGGTGCACACTTCATATTTGTTAGACTTTGTTTAAAATCTACATCAAGAGTCTGATTCGTTAAAGTACGGCAAGGGGTTAAACATGAAAATAAATTTCTCTGTACAATAAAACTAATAAAGTATTGAAAATAATTCACGATTTCTAAATGATTATTTGTTATCTTATTATAAATGAAATGTGCCCCGGCTTCCGGTAGATAAAGTGTTACATGAATTTAGCAAAGACGCGTATTATCTTCAACAAGGTATGACCAATCGGATAAATCAAACGTACATAATTTAATTGTCCATAGAATTCATTCCACAATATTACATCGAGGCTATTTTGGAACGCGTATAAATCTTGCAGGCGCATGCGCAATGGTTATTCCTCATAATATTTCACGTTTTAACGTGTTCCTCCGGTCCGAAACAGTTACTTATTACGGCAAATCGTGAGCGAACGTCGAAGATTCCATCGAAAGCATCGCGGGGCATGACGGGACGCAACTTCGAGCTATTGTACACCATGGGCGTGCCATAAATTCCGTTCCGAGAAGAGTCCGATTAAAACGGCAGACTAAGCGGCTCTGGAGATTATGAGGACCGGACTCCGTGTAAACAAGCCTCGTTATGCACTTAATTACGAGCACTCGAACAGTGCCCGCGTCTGGGTACTGTCGAGTGGAGTCGTGCCGGCTCGGGCCAGGTCGGTCCAGGTCGGGCCAGGTCGGGCCGACGTTATTTTTCGGGGGTAAGCTTTCTCACGCCTTCGAGGGCCGTTTCGTTTGATTTACAACCGCTCCTGAAAATCTGGGAAATCCATTTCGGAACGTGCTTGAAACAGCAGTGGTGCAGTAAAGACTTAGGTTTCCATGGACGAGATCCGTTTCGAGTTTTTGCCGCCGTCGTGTAAGACGATCTCCGCGACAGTTGGCCTTTCGTAGAACGAGACTTCACAGCGAAATCGTGGACTTTTGTTCGAGGCTTTGCGAGATAATGGCCCTCCCTCGGTTAACGCTATTTATACATGCCCGATACACGATAATGTCAAGTTAATCGATCGAACGCCCGCATTGTTAACACTTTCTGCTGTCCGATTCGCTCGCTTGAAACGGAAACAGCGATTCGAACGGCAGTGGATTTCATAGACAATTAATCCTTTGCACTCGGAGCTATTTCAACTAAAAAACCAAACATTTCTTCTAACCTACAATATTTCCATATCACATAATTTTGTTTCATTATATGCGTACGAAAATGATATAGTATCTCATACAATATTCAAGTGTCTTGGTAGTTCCTAAACCGAGACAATATACCATCACTGACGCCGACTGGCTTTTAACACTAAACCTACCACAGCTAGTCAAATGACCGGTTGCAGATATTTTATTCTACAATTAATTGAAGTTATAAAAATGCCTTCCTAGAAGTTGATTCCATAAATTTCTTTATTCAATGAAATATTGTAATAAAAATCATAGAAAATTTAAATAAACCTAACCTCCTTATTTTTATAAGACAATACAAACTAGTCAATTTTAATGCTCGATAGGTTTAGTGTTAACTGCCATATAAATTTTGCACACGGAACAATGTACGGTAATTATATAGAAAAGGTGGTATATGGCATATACCATCACTGGTCGGCGTTCAATCAAAAGCAGCAGCGGGAAGATTGTCTGTCGCTGTGAACGCTGTGCGCCATCGGGCGCCTGCGTGTCGCGCTCCATTCCGTTGAAAAGAATTGTTATCAGGGAGAAAAATTTATCAAGCGTATTATTCTATGATGACTTAATCGCGGCGCTCCCCGATGACGCGAAAAATCGTCTCGATGTGCCTCGATTTCGAATCACATAACCTCTATTCATTCCATTCGATCCAACAACCGTAACTGCTGTATACGATTCACACGAAATTACGTATAAGGCGACTGTTGTGATGCGTTAACATTCCCTGAATATTTTGAGAAGTGGGTGGTCAGTTAGGTTAGTTAAACGGGTTGATGAAAATCAACAGCACCCGCTGTGATAGTAGTAGTAATATTTAGCAACGCTGCTAGGCCACTATAGTAGAACACTGAATTGAGAATAATGCATACATACAGTGGCTCACAAAAGTGTTCGTACGCCCTTTAAATCGGAATAAATTTCTTAAAATTTGACCAAACTACATGACTTTTTGTGTGCAATTAGAAGCATTGATTTACTTTTAAAATGTGCAAAAAAGATTTTGAAGAAATTGCAAGTAGTAGGAATTACATAAAAAAATAAAAATGGCACTTTTGAAAACTTTACTATTTCAGCTCGTAATGAAAATTCAAAATATGCGGTTTGTAGATCTATGTTATTTACACGTATGCTGAAAATTTCATCGAAATCAGTTAACAAACACAATATCCCTCTCTCCTTTTTTTTCTTTTTTTCTGTTCAGTTTATCTATTTTAATTAATTGTATTTTGCCCATGGAAAAATACACTCATAATATTTATAGAAAACAAAATATAAAAATTTTATTGAAAAGGAACATGATATGATAGAAACACTAACCTCATCAATCTTAACGTATCTCAAAAGTTGTTGAGTGTCGACGTCTATAATGCTACATTTTCATAAACAGGAGAACGAAATCTACCAATATGCAAAGTTTCGAGAAAATCTGAGATCTCATGACCGCGTCTTTCCCTTGTAAGTTCTATACCGTGTACACAAAGGCGTATCAACGATTCTAAATTGAACAACATACTACCCGCAACATTTACAAGCTAGCTAGTGACATCTATCTGCTTCTGATCCGTCTTTCGATCTTCTCATAAACCTATGTTACCATTAGGAGTACGGTTCCGTCGATGAGTGTCCACGTATCTAGAAGGCGATGAACTCTTTGTTCTCCTCGACGGATTCATATCCCGCATGTCGGCGTGCATCAGCGTGACGTCACGCATCGAATTACACCGTAAGCTGACGAATTGCCACACGGGTAATCGTATAATTTAATTCCTGACGACGAGCGACAACCCCCGAAATTATTCCCGTGTATGTATATGTGTGCCGTATTCTTCTGACAACAGAGCCGTAATAATGAAATTCCGAGAACGGAGACATCGAAATTCCCCCATGGAAGATGGCATCACTGTCGTGACAGTCCGCTAGATTCAGACTGAACAATCTCGAGGACAATTCGGCTGAAAAATGCCGAATACATTCGGCATCACGCAACCGGATAATCATAGGTTACGATCATGTACGAAAAGGAAATTGGGATTGGCTGATTGCTTAATCGCGTGCTCGGTTTCCGCGGGTACGTCTGCCACTGTTGAATCTGGCAGCCTTTTTGTTCGCCCAGAATGACAGAGCGATTTGTGCCATTATCCGCAGAATTACAAAGACTCGAGGGGTAACGTCTGTTGCACACGGTCCACGCAATCCCGTCTTGTGGGCAACATTGATGTGAATTATCGCTTATCAAATCGGTGGCTATTTACAGTGGCTCACCAAAGCATTCGAACGACCTTTAACACTAGAACTACCGGACCAGTCAAAACGACTAGTTTCTAATTTTTTCTATTACAAACCCAGATAGCACCGTACCTCCATAGGACGTCCGTTTTACGTCCGATACGTTCCTCGGATTTCCCATGGATATCCGTTTTTACGTCCGTGGGACATCCCTCGGACAGAAATTTCGGACGTACCACGGACGTAAAAAACGGATGACCATGGGACGTCCGAAATTTATGCCCGAGGGATGTCCCACGGATTCGATTGAACGTAAGATAATTCGTATTTGTATCGAAAGGCAACTCTAGAGCGGATCCAAAAAGTACTTAAACGCTACATTTCCGATTCTCGAAAAATTGTTCATATTTATTAGTCCAGATAGCACCGTACGTCCATGGGACGTCCGTTTTACGTCCGATACGTCCAATGTCCGTCGTGTACGTCCGTGGATCGTCCCTTGGATCAAAATGGACGTCCATGGGACGTCCGAAATATACGTCCGTGGGACGTCCCTCGGACATACAATTCGGACGTCCCATGGACATCCGTTTTTACGTCCGTGGGACGTTCCTTAAATCAAAATTTCGGACGTCCCATGGACATCCGTTTTTACGTCCGTGGGACGTCCCTCGGACATAAATTTCGGACGTCCCATGGACATCCGTTTCTTACGTCTATGGGACATCCCTCGGACATAAATTTCGGACGTCCCATGGAACTTAGATTATTTCGTACTTGCCAGGGACGTGGGACTTAGATTATTTCGTACGTTTTCGGATGCTATGTTGTGTTTCTATTATTATACTCAAAATATAGTTTATGAATTTTTTTTAGATTTTTAAGTTCGCGGCGCCGTTGTTTGAAAAAAACTAATTTTTCGACGTTTCTTCCGTGAAAAAATGAGCTAATCTTCAAATTGTTAGATTTTATTTATTCTGTAAGTCTATTGGACACTGATAAACTTGAACATTTCACAGAAATAGTTGAAAAATGAAATTAACTTGATTAGTATTACGATTACCTCGTGCATCAGCGCGCATAGTACCTGAAAGTATTAATCGTGTTACGTAGCTCGTTCGGATCCCAGGAAAATTTCACGCTTTCCTACCGATACCGTTACCCATTTTCTCACTGGTAGAGTAATCGCTAGTTAGTAAGCGGCGACGTGTTTCCATCAGAATCGTTCGATCGATCGTTGACCGGATACGGGTCGCGAACAGCCGGTCGAGAGCTCCGTCTGATTGAAATTCGGTGTATAAAGATAGTACTTCCTGTAGAATGATTCTGTTCTTTCGTTGGCGAACGTTGACACCAGCGAGCATGCTCGTTGACAGTGGCGTATTACTCTATGGGCAAATGTCCCCAAGCAAAAGGGAGCCCCGAACACAAACCAAATATTTTGTATTTTTATGTAAAAGGTTTTCATGGATGAAGGAAAATTTATTTCACTTTTTATGCAATAATAAATATATAGATGTTTTTACAATTGTTTTATTTTTTCCAACGTGAAAGTTATCTAGTTGGGGTTAGGGGCCCAGAAATTCTACTTTGCCCAAGGGCCCCAAGTAGTCATAACGCGTCACTGCTCGTTGAGCACTGCAGTTCGTGGACGCAGTCACGTGAATGCTGTATATGTATACGATGAGTGTCGAGCTTTTACCCCATAAATTATAATAGTATTTCTTGGTCGAAACACTAGATAACATTTGCATTCTAGAATCGGACATTTCATATGTAACAACCTAATATAATCTATTACACAATTACGGTTACACAATTAAATTGACTGCAATCCATTGAGTAAATCGAATTTTCTTAGGATCTACGAGGCGTGAGGATACTGCAACAATCACTGTTGTAATAAACATCGTCTTTTTTACTTCCGTATTATAAAATAAGTTGTTTTAAATTTGTGTGCCTTTTATGAGCCTTAGTGTGGCAATCAACGCGTTAATAGAAATTGAGTATACGATTAAAAAGATTTTCGTTACAATTCCAAAAATAAAACTCTTGTTGACAACATTTTTCGTAATCCAGGCCTAACGAAATTTTTCCAAAATTTTTATTACACCTCATCTGGTAAACTAATTCATCTACTTTGGCAGAAAAACTGAAGTTGTTTAGTCCGTTTATAAAAAAAAAAAGTTATTCTGATTTAATGTGCGTCATTTGTAAGACTGACTGGAAATTATAGTACAAAATTTTTACGGATGATGACTAAGAATATATCTGTTATCCTGCATAATTATCTACGTTTTCAATGAATCATTTTATATTGTAAAATAATAGCTGTATTGATTGGGACTATTTTCTAAAAACGCCATAAATTATTGCTACTGTCGCATATGGATGTGCATGCGGCTGCTGGGTGCATCGCTGAAAAATCACTTGCTTTCATAGCGTTTTCTGCTTTTCTACTGACCATTTCCGCGCGACGGTGTTTTAATGATAAGGGGGTGGTTCATAAATATTTACGTAACATATATCGTCGCGTCGATTCTAACGGTGCAGCCGAGAAAGCACGTCTATAAAAGCAGCGATAATTCGTCCGGAAACGTGGAACAAGGCATTCGCGTCACGCACCGTGCACCCGTACATAATTCGTGCATTCTTTAAATCGTCGTCCGGCCTATCCGGAGTCTTATAGCCGGATAGCTAGGATGCAAAGGTCAACGTGTCGCAGGCGCAATGATGGTTTATCGTTATCGGTCGGTGCGACAAAAACCGGCCGCAGCCGCCGCTGATTTTTCTTTCACCCTCGAACGGGAACATTGCCGAGTCATTCGCGAGCGTTTCAATGCAAATTTCGAATCGCGCCGCGGCCGAACGTTACGCAAGGTTGGATAATTTTCGCTTGGTCGCGTAGACGCCGAGGAATCTCTGCTAGCGTTCCACACGGGTTGTGCCGGGTTATCTATGAAGAGCGTGAGTTCAAAAGTCCCGCGCAATGGGATCTCGCGAATCCCAGCTGTACAGGGTGATTCAGTTAAGCGAACCACCTAAATTACATGTAAACTATTTTGTAAACTAGTTTCGGTAATTATTTAGAAAGTACCACTCATCTCCAATTTTGATGAAATTTAAATATGTTGTGCAGCTACACATTTTGAACATTTTCCTTTTCCAATATAGGGGGGTCGCTTTTAGTTCTCGAGATATTCGCAAAAAGCTATTGCTAATACTGTATTGAATTTTCTCGCTTGGATTTTCCTGACGGCAGGCCCTCTCTGCCCCCTCCACGACTTAACCCTTTAACCTACGATTCACGTTCGAGAATTTTGGGCCGAAAACGTAAACAAGCTCGCACAGCCTTCGAGCCATTCGCACGACTTGTTTAGTACGATGATCGGGCCAATCGTAAATATTACGGGCCCGTAATATTCACTTTTGGCCCGATCATCTACTACGGGCCATGCCCGTAGTTGTAGGTTAAGGGGTTAACCCCTTTAACCTACGATTCAGTTTCGAGAATTTTGGGGCCGAAAACGTAAACAAGCTCGCGCAGCCTTCGAGCCATTCGCACGACTTGTTTAGTACGATGATCGGGCCAATCGTAAATATTACGGGCCCGTAATATTTACTTCTGGCCCAATCATCTACTACGGGCTATGCCCGTGATATTTATATTTGGCCCGATCATCGTATTACGGGCTATGACCGAAATATTCACTTTTGGTCCGATCATCTACTACGGTCTATGCCCGTAGTTGTAGGTTAAGGGGTTAACCCCTTAACCTACGATATACGTTCGAGAATTTCGGGCCGAAAACGTAAACAAGCTCGCGCAGCCTTCGAGCCATTCGCACGACTTGTTTAGTACGATTACGGGCCCGTAATATTTACTTCTGGCCCGATCATCTACTACGGGCTATGCCCGTAATATTTATATTCGGCCCGATCATCGTATTACGGGCTATGACCGAAATATTCACTTTTGGCCCGATCATCTACTACGGGCCATGCCCGTAGTTGTAGGTTAAGGGGTTAACCCCTTTAACCTACGATTTACGTTCGAGAATTTTGGGGCCGAAAACGTAAACAAGCTCGCGCTGCCTTCGAGCCATTCGCACGACTTGTTTAGTACGATGATCGGGCCAATCGTAAATATTACGGGGCCATAATATTTACTTCTGGCCCGATCATCTACTACGGGTCATGCCCGTAGTTGTAGGTTAAGGGGTTAAACGCAACTCATTCTATTCACATGGTCTTTCCATTACTAGATCAAATTCTGGATGACAGCTACAATGCAAAGATTGTGCGAATAGAATGAGTTGTGGTTATGTCGCGGAGGGGGCGGAGAGGTCCGGCCGTTAGGCCGGCCTGACCACGCATACGAAAATTCAGGAGTAGTCTTTCAAAATTGAAAACTCACCCTATATATTGTGAAACTCTGTTTTTTCTCCCATCCCACAACTTGTTTACAAAAAAAAAGTAAACAGACGCCGCACCGGAGCAGCCTTACGTTGCCACGGATCGTGCAACAATACGGAAAATTCAATACAGTATTAGCAATAGTTTTTTGCGAATATCTCGAAAACCAAAAGCGACCCCCCTATATTGTAAAATGAAGAAGTTGTTCAAAATGTCGAAATCTATAACATAATAGTGTCACTTTGTCCTCTGAAGTTTCCTGATACGACTGTAAATACGACAGATATTTTGGTGTTCCCATTTATGTGGGACACCCTGTATATCAGTGATACGCACACGCTGAAGGAGGTGTCTGATATTTCCAACAGAAACGAAGGGAACTTTTAATCTTTGTTTATCTTGACTTTCAAACGCTTTCCTTACAATATATTTATACAAAACAAATTCTGTGAATAGATTTATAGAAATCTAATTTCGTGGATTTTTTTCCGAGAATTTCCGTAGTCTTTCATATTTGTTACATACAGTCGGTCACATTAATATTGGGCAGATCATTTAATGCAAGATTGCAATTTTGCATAAATGAGGATGGTCAACAGTTCGATCATTTATTATGATATGTAAAGGTCAACCCGCCGTAAACAACGCGTAATCTTTGCTGGAACATGTAAGTTTTAAACTTCCACATTTTATCCGCTCCAACATGATTATTCTTGCTCAAGGTCATTTCAAGGTCAAAAAGGTGGTATCCACTAAATTCAGTTTTTTTTATTGTGTATCATGCTATCGTAAGAAAAATATACTATTCCATTTAAAAAAAACGTCGGTGGCCTTGATATTTCATTAAAAAGCACGATTTAAAAATTTTATTTTTTTACTATTATATTTGCCCTGTGCGATAGTATCACTTTGTCCTCTGAAGTTTTCTGATAGGATTGTAAATACGACAGATATTTAGGTGTTCCCATTTATGTGGGACACCCTGTATATCTCGCGCGTAAGAAGTGAGCAATCCTGGAACGTACGTAATTTATATGTCTCATGTCCGAAATTGTGGTTCTACGGTTGTCCCTGGGACGTCCGAAATTTTGGTCCCACGGACGGCCCTGGGACGTAAGAAACGGACTTAGGACGTGTGAACGTAAACTGGACGTAAAACGGACGTCCCCAGGACATACGGTGCTATCTGGGTTGTCGCATATTATCAGAAGTAACGGAAATATTCAAGGTGGACCAAGTTATTGACCCACCCTGTATATCGAGAGTGCGCACGTGATGTTCTACAAAAACACCGAAACCCATAGAAACTTTCGAACGGAAACAATCGCAGCTTGTGTAAGCAGGAGCCGGTTGTAGTTTCAGTCGGGGATCGTTTTCGTCGTCATGGCGATTCCCGTTGGCCAGGAGCTTCGGGCGGAAATGTAATTTTCCATAAAAGTCCGTCGTGACCGGCGCGGTGCGTTGCGAGTTGCGACACGCACACTCTAGCCCCTGCGAATAATGGTTATTTTATTATCTGTGCGTTTAATGCTTACCGTTGTCGTTACTTTCTCATTAGCCACGATCTGCCGACATCGTGTCGGCACGGGAACAATGAAAAAGTTGTTCGGTGTTCTCTTTCGGACGTATATAAGTACGATCGTCCGATGACTATAGAACGGAAATCCTCCTCTTTTTTTTTGCGTTCAACGTAACGCTTTCAAGCGTCTCGGTTAATTGTTCGCAGTCCTACTTTGATGCGTTGGCGGATAAATTTTCAAAATATTCTTCGCGTACACCGGATACATTGCCTAAGTGCTAAGTGCGATCACTTTGATGGATTTGTAATAGATGGTGTGGTTGTCATTTTCTAATGGAGAAAATAGAGATTATAATATTCGTTTAAGTATCGTACGTCTAGCTGTTAGCTATGTTGAAAGAGTCATTTCGTTTTTAATGAACACGGGTAAATATCTTCTCTTTGATTGACAAATACTGTACAAAATATTTTCTTTCCTAGTGATGAAAACGTGGTTTTTAACACGTTTCTTATTACCGTCACACATACCGGTGAATCCAAAAAATATTTAAACACAAAAAGGCTATAGCCGGGTTTGGGGGTCAAATTCGCTCCCGGCCTCGATTTTAACGATTTTGAACCAGCCGATAGCCTACCAGAAAAGAAACCTTTCTGCCAAGTTTCAGCCCGATATCTCGTCTGTAAGGGTAGTTATAGAGGAAAATCGAAAAACCAGTTTTTTGCCCATTTGCAATATTGCTTGAAACTTAGTCTACGTCTTCTTCTAGTTGATCTATTGAGTTTTTGAATGAAAGGTGTATCTTTGCAATAATATAAGGTACATCGCGGAATTGTAAATTAAAAGCCAGAATTAGAGGGCCCGCGACGAGGTCCGATAGGCCAATTATGCGAACGTGGTCATGTAACCGACCAGCAGCGGCGGCGGTGCCAAGTTGAGAACTCCTTGTATAATTGGAGTCAACGATGCGTACCGAGTGGCCTCCGCCATTGTCTGCATACAGTTAGCCGATTATTCCGCGAACACGTTCCGTACTATTCACACCAGTGACAAAATTGTCGGGTGACATCGACGCGGAGACTGCATGTCGCTCGCATAATGCGACTGCAAATTGACATCTTTCTGCCCATGTGTTTTTGTTGTCGATACCAACGCTGCGTATTTCACGTCGACCATTTGGCTCGCGTTTGAAGTTTCATTTGATAATCCACGTTCTAGTTCCCTGGCTTACGTGCAGTAGATTTCATATATGCGCAGATATTTAAATAGCATATTTCTAAACATTCGTGGAATTTTTCTCGCAGCTGGACGATTGAAATACATAACCTATATACAGCTGTTCCGTTCGCATGTTGTCGGACACATTGCGTAAGCTAAAACACACAGTGGGTGTACAAAGTAGTCGTACACCATAACGTTTTTAAAATTGAAACAAACTGAGATTTGTTTGACCTGTTGGAAAGATTAGTTTACTAGGCAATGTGTAAATATATTTGCCAAGAGTTCCTTTTAGCACCCATCTCCGATGGTCTTCAAACTGGGACACCCCCGTTTGGAAGCCATCTGATTGGACGGGTCCCGATTGGACGCCATCCGATTGGACGGGTCCCGATTGGACGCCATCCGATTGGACGCGTCCCGATTGGACGCGTTGCTTTTGGACTCCGTGCCGATTGGACTCCGTGCCGATTGGACTCCGTACCGGTTGGACTCCGTACCGGTTGGACATGGATGATTTATTTCCTAATAACTTATAAGCTAATACACTCTAACGCTATCCTCGGTATAAATAGATGAATATCTCGGAAACTACAGGGGAGGAGAGTACCCCTCGGGGGGGAGGGGATCTCCGAACAGACAGAGCCCCACCGATTGGCACCTAAAACGCAAAACGGTCCCTCCACCAAAAATCTTTAAAACGCTGTAGTTCTAAATCTAACAGGCGAGGGGTAACCCCTCCAAGGGGGATAACCCCTCCAAGGGGGACGCACCGGTTGGACCTAACCCAGACCTAACCCAGAACTAACCGAGACCTAACCCAGAACTAACCATATATTTCGTCCAAGTGGGAGTGGGTAGCGTCCAATCGGATGGCGTCCAAGTGGGACACCCCCTTCAAACTTACTCCTAGACGTCCCACGAGGGTCTGACAAAATGAAGGTGGCGCCGTGGCGCGGAAATGAAATAAATGTTTTGCTGGCGAAACACAATTTTAATACCGAATTGAGATAATATGAGTAGTTTAATATTTTCTACGCGTAACATGTTGGGCTACTTCTTGCGGCTTCTACTCGGGATCAATTTGATTCAACAGAACTGTCACTCATTGTAACTTATTAAACTTATTAAAGACGAGAAACATCAGTTTAGAGTGTGTTAATAAGTGAAAATGGCGGATACGAGTCATTAACACAGTTTGTTGCGCATGCGCAGAACATTTCCGCGTCACGTGACTAACATAGATGACTCTACTGGTTATGGGCAATATTTCGGGTAAGTTGGGAGCCAATCGGAGGTGGGTGCTAAAAGGAACTTCACCCATATATTTTTCTAAATTGCTATGTATTGGTCGGAATTGCAAAGACATGATTCTAAACTTTTTATCTGTGCCTGTAATAAAAATTCAAAATATGCCTTTTCTAGATCTAACAGTTATTTGCCCCGGTTGGGGGCAAAATTAAGTGGACACCATTTAAAAATTAATAACATTTCTAAAATTGGAACAAACTGCTTGAGGTTTTTTATAAAATGATATACATTTGAGGAAAGTCAGTATCAGAATATTGATTGTTCAACAAATGAATTCTTCTAATTCTTCGACATAGACAACTGTGCCGCGTCACGGACGAGGAAACACCAAAAGTGTCGACAAGTTTCATTCGGCGGCGATGTGGACAATGTGGAGGAATCGCGTGAACACGACACATAATACTACTATGAACGATGAAGCCAATGCTTCGGAGGCTAAGCGTCATTGGCCTTGCAGAAAACGCGAAAAAAGGCCAGGAACGATCCGCGAATTAGTCGTGTTGTAAAGGCATCAGCGGCGTTCCGAATGGAACCGGAAGCCGGTGGAACGCCCCCTGGTAATTTCAGACGCAGCGTCCCGCGATAAATGCAAGGGCTACACGTAAATTGCCAAACGAGCCGGTAGCCAGCGAAAAGAAGTCTCGAGAGGTCGTTGTGCCCGGTTGCTCTTTCACAGTCGAGGAATAATTAAAAACGAGGCGTACGTTGTAGCTGTGCGTGGAGTGTTCCGGAGGATAGCGCCCGCTCTAGCGGTTACTATATATTAGGGTGTCCCGTAAGTTTTTTCCTTTTTTTTTATGCGAAATGATTTTTAGCGAACATATCCTTGAAAAAGGTCCATATCCGTCGTTGTGGGGTTGCCAAAATTGCCAGCTCTAAATCTCTTAAACCAATTGCGGACGGTCCTAATAGTCGTAGTATCATTACCTTTTTTTTAAAGCAATGAAGGATAACATGCCGCAAATGCTTCTTTTGGCTATCCATGTTGAACGGTGTAGAAAAAAATTTTAAAAGAGACTTTTGTCACCAATGAAACGTACTTTAAAAGAGGTCTGGGACGACTGAACCGATGCCCTAAACGGCCGAGGAATGAGCCTGCATGTTTATATAAACACAGCCAGCTAGAGTCAATCATAACGTGGCGCGGAAGAAACTTATGGGACACCCTAATATTTATTTTTTAAATAAAGCCAAAATGGTGCCCCTAAATTTTGGCGCCCCGAACAATATCCGAGTTGCCTGCCCCTAGAGCGGGCCCTGCGGAGGTTAGGAATAAGATGAAGACGACAACGAAGAAAATTGTATAGACACGGCGCGGAATTCGCGGTTTTTGTCGAAATCGTTTAACCGGTCGGTGTCGAGGAACGCAATGAGTTTTTCATCGGCGGCTCTCGAGTGCATTCAGGCATCAAGCGCATTTTCTCTCTTGCCACTTACAAAACGGTTCCACCGTTTATGCATTCCTCGCAGGCAGCGGTCTACGCGTTCCCAACTATGACTGTATACTATATCTACAAGCTCTCCCTCTTTCCATCCATGTCCCAGTCCCCCTTCTCTCCACCATCCCTCGCATTTTCCTATTCACTGTCTTTTATCGCCCTCCTCACTTCGCTCGGCACGTCCACTTCTTTGAATAAACGTCTTCGGCTCAGCTCCGCGTTGACGTGTACAACAAGAATGCACCCGCCGCTGCGAACCACGCCGTTTCGCTTTATTCACTTATTTTGCAGAATCTAATCGCCGCTCTGCACTACATTGTACCGGGTAAATAGTTAAGTAGATTTATGGGCACGCTCGATTCACGCAAAACAAGATTAATCCCGCGCCTGCTCCATATCGGAGCACATCCGGGGCGGGGGTGTCCCACTTGGACGCCATCCGATTGGACGCGTTCCTTTTGGACGCCATACCGTTTGGATTCGTGACATTTGGGTGCCGTAAATGTTATAATCATTGCTTTTCGAATTCTACATATAGTGATATTTTATTGTGAAATATATTGTTAGTTCTGGGTGAGGTCTAGGTTAGTTCTGGTTTAGGTCTAGGTTAGTTCTGGTTTAGGTCTGGGTTAGGTTTAATAGGTTGGCCGGAGGGGAGCTTCTCTCCCCTCCCATGTGTGCATGATAGGGCGGTCCATTCCGGTAGTAATGCCATTGAAAATCCCGAAATGGACCTTAAAAGCCTAGGGCACGGCAGAATGTGGGGTTTAGTTGGTAGGCCTGACCTTTGGGTCAGGAGAGCCCAACATAACCCTCTCGCCTCTACAGGCGAGGGGAGAGAGTATCCATAAGACGGATTCCCCACATTTCAAAAAAAAAAAGGTCTGGGTTAGGTCTGGGTTGCGGCTGGACGACCGACGGATATTGGCAACGCGGCCTGCAAACCGTTTAACAGTCGGGTAGAGGTTAAACTCTCTCGGTAATGCGCGGCTCTATATGAGGCAGAAAAGGTTCCACTGGGCCTAATGCAGCCTTGCATCTCGGGACCGCCCGGATGTCCGAGAGTCTAAGATACTAACTAATTAACTAACTAGGTCTGGGTTAGGTCCAACCGGTACGGAGTCCAATCGACACGGAGTCCAAACTGCACGGCGTTAAAACGACACGAGTCCAATCGGCACGGAGTCCAAAAGGAACGCGTCCAAAAGGAACGCGTCCAATCGGATGGCGTCCAAACGGGGGTGTCCCATCCGAGGCAACAGTTCCTTTCTGGGTTGATGACTCGCGCTGATCTAATTCATCTATGTCGATACTTTAGTTGCAATACATATACAACGTTGCATATCTTGCAACGTTGCGCTGAAATTCGTCCATTGTGGACTGCTTTAAAAGGGAGTAGGCTTGAAGGATACCTGCACGGGACGTTGTCAGGCTTAGGTTGTCAGCTCTAGAAATAGTGTACAAAAGATAGGATTTATAAAATGTGCAATGCATATTCTTTCAAATATGCGAAATGTACAAATAGGTGTCTTATAATTTCGTCGAGCACTGTAGAATCGTCTACTCGGTTAGATTGAACAACCTAATAGTTGATAGCTGTGGAGCAACAACGATAGTGCCAGAAGGCATACCGAGACACAATGAGCAATAGAAGAAACATTCTCTCGGCTTGACCTCACGCACGGCATGTCAGTTAGTCACCGAAACACTCGCGCGTATTCCCTCCTACGTATTCATGCGCGTTCACGCACGTGCTCCGCGCCTCGCGCTACCAACACACAAGCATCACACTCCCCTTAGATCGCACGTGTGCGTATGCTGCCGTACGTGTCTTCAAACCGTTCCTATCGTCGACGATCGTAGTCTAGAAACACCGCTGCTTTTCCATGGGTTCGCGCCACTTGTCGTGGGAGTATTTATGGGGGGAAAGCCCATTATTATCGGGCATCGAGATGCAGAAATAGTTGCAAAGCACGTGTGGTTGCTAAACGCCATGTCGCGTGTCTCTTAAACTCTTTGCGCGGTAGGTGTTCGAGTCGCTTGAGTTAGCTAAACCTTTCGGTTGATCTTGTGTTTTATATTGTTTGTGCATTATTAATGTCGAGCTTAAGATAATAAAGAACAATTTAAATTGGATACAGTACGGTTTAACTCACACACAATTATGTGCAAAGATTTTAAAAAATGGGAAAAAGGGGCGAGAGAATCCTGAATATCAAATTTCTATGATGACCTTGTATGACCTTGAAGGTCATTGTGTTGTATACGAATAAATTTGTCTTCACACGCTTCCGTACGATTCAAAACAATATATAGCATTTCATTGAAAAAATTGAAGGTCACCTTCAATGGTGTCTGCACACGATATAAGTGACATTTCAATTCCGAAATTTTTGCATACATCGAGACATTACCGTATATCGTTCAATTGTTATTTCTCGACGAGAATGAAAGGGAAGTCACTGTCGGTATTGTTCATTATGAGAAAAATTTTTAATGCTCCTTCACTCTTAATTCTTAATTATGCTCGCACAGCACTACGGTTCATTAAGCTACTATTTTCGAATTCCTGCAGTTCTCAGGTTACTTTGAACAATAGTTCAGAACTGTGACAGGTCTAACTAGACTGTCCCTAATACTTGACGTGTTAAAAGGTATACAATTGCCGTGTCACGCGTCCTTGTTTCCTCGCTGCTCTGCCCGATCTGCTCCATTTTTCGTTTTGCAAACAATCGTCGCATGACAATCGCTCCACTCGCGCACGTTAACACGCATGAGAACACGCGTCTCATTAAATCCACGTTTCTAAATTTCTTAGTAGAAGCTGAATTATTCGAATGTATTCCACAACTCGTTTACGTCACTGCAGAGATTCGATGCGCAAAATGTCATTATACTTTTCACTGACGTTATTGTATACCAGGCATGTCCAGAAGTAGCTCACTTGGAGGCAAATTCGAGGGAGACGCCTACTTCTCCCGCCCGCGGGGGAGAAGCTCGAGAGGCCCCGGTCGCCGAGAAGTGTAACATCACACGGGTCGAGTATATCGGTGAGACCACTACTAATCCAATGGCAAAACTTCTTTATTTTTTATTATTTTTTTATGGAACTTTCACCAACATATTCGCGGCATTTTTCTAATGAAAATGATACCAAATAAGATACAATTCCGATGGTATTTACTTGAGTAATTGAGTATTATCTGCACGTTAATTGTCGCCAGCCGAACCCATGGTGGCGACGATTATCGATGAAATACTGTACATAAGCATTATATTATTGAAATCATTACAGTGTTACACATACAGCATTTCATCGTTAATTGTCGTGAACTTCTGAACGATAATTTTCGCAAAACAATCCCTCCTTCCGCGGGGTCGCCGAGAAGTGTAACATAACACGGGTCGAGTATATCGGTGAGACCACTACTAATCCAATGGCAAAACTTCTTTATTTTTTATTATTTTTTTATGGAACTTTCACCAACATATTCGCGGCATTTTTCTAATGAAAATGATACCAAATAAGATATAATTCCGATGGTATTTACTTGAGTAATTGAGTATTATCTGCACGTTAATTGTCGCCAGCCGAACCCATGGTGGCGACGATTATCGATGAAATACTGTACATAGCATTATATTATTGAAATGTTAACTCTTGACAGTAGCGTTCCAATTATGAAGACTTCAGCACCAGACGTTCACTAAGTCAGATCAAATAATACAATCTCTGCAGAAATGGTTAGGAAATATAAGAAGCTATGTAGTAGACGAATTTGATAACAAATAACTTATAAATAGCCTCTGCGTTTTCCTTGGAGAAACGATTGTAAAATGTCAACGTGGGAAGTAAAATTATTTAGGTGTATGTTCATAAAAGAACAGGGTTTTTATCTTAATCAAGTACTTTATTGATAGCACGCAAAGATTATGTGAACGATATACAAGTTTGAAGGTAACGATGCACAAATCGATCCAAGTACATAGGAGGAGCTAATATGCGGTGCCAGGTTGCGATAATTCTTTTCTCCTCGCGGAAAGAATATCAAAACCGTCTACACGTCTTATGTAAACCGTCTTATTTATCGCATACACGCCACGCCTCGCTGATTCTGCATGCCAGACTGCGTTGCCGCCTATGCGTCATTTTGTCCGCGGGCCTAGATCATCGATAACACCGTCTAACAATTTGTAACTTTTGTTACGTTTCGAAATTCATTGCGTGAGTGCTGTACACATATTTTTTCTACCCCCTTCTACCAACATTTTTAACATTCAACACTTTTCTCGCATTATGCGCAGAAACTACACGAATCTTTTTTATATAAAGCAATTCTATAAACTTTTCCAATTACAATGATACCCAATGTTCGAATTGAACAGTGTGGTTTAGCAACATTTTTTCGCAGACGTTGACTTTCGAAAATAAATTGAAAAATATCCGAGAAAATTGGTATGCTAATATTTATAATGCTATATGCAAATATACAGTATTTCATCGTTAATTGTCGTGAACTTCTGAACGATAATTGTCGCAAAACAATCCCTCCTTCCGCGGGGTCGCCGAGAAGTGTAACATAATACGAGTCGAGTATATCGGTGAGACCACTACTAATCCAATGACAAAACTTCTTTATTTTTTATTATTTTTTTATGGAACTTACACCAACATATTCGCGGCATTTTTCTAATGAAAATGATACCAAATAAGATACAATTTCGATGGTATTTATTTGAGTACTGGACGATTTAAGTTTCAATAAAAAAAACTTTTTTATTATTACTTATATTTTTATGATACTTTCTCCAACATGTTCGCGGCATTTTTACAATAATTTTCCGAAACTTTCATCATCCATTATTCAAGTAAATACCATCGGTATTATATCTTATTTGGTATAATTTTCATTAGAAAAATCCCACGAATATGTTGGTGAAAGTTCCATTAAAAAATAATAAAAAATAAAGAAGTTTTGTCACTGGGTTAATAGTTGTTTTCACACCGACACACTCAACCCGTATTATGTTACACTCCTCGGCGACCGAGGTCTCTCGAGCTTCGCTGTGCTTTTCTACGTTCGGCACAA
The DNA here is from genome assembly GCA_913789915.3 of Sphecodes monilicornis. Classification (NCBI taxonomy): domain Eukaryota; kingdom Metazoa; phylum Arthropoda; class Insecta; order Hymenoptera; family Halictidae; genus Sphecodes; species Sphecodes monilicornis. The sequence continues at coordinate 11,869,761 of OU565300.1, read as the reverse complement.
GTATCATCTGAACGTTAATTGTCACCGGCCGGACCCGTGGTGGCGACAATTATCGATGAAATACTGTACTTCTGTTGTTGGGAAAGTCTGTAGAATCATACTGCGTAAGAAATATTTGCATCGCTCTTACAGTTACCGCACAAGAAATTCATATAATTTAATTTTGTCGATATTAAATCCCACCAAATGAAACGTTGGTTGTTAGATCGCCAAGAAAAAGTAAAAAATGGTTGAACAGGTGATTGTTGCATCTGTATTTGGAAATATCCTGGTTTGCTATTGTGTCCGGCGCACGCGTGATGCAGGTCGAAAGGACTTAATGGGATGTAGGTCGAGCAGCAATGATGGGTGGAATTCATCGACGTTCCCTGTCCGTGTAAACTCGCGAATAACCGAAACCTTGAAAAATCTACGTTCACTAGTCGCTACTGTTGCATTTTTGCTGCCTGGGACAATCGTTTTAAAAGGTAACACTCGCATGCCGCGCATGTACATTAGTGGATCGCGTCGAGCTAATTAAAAAGGAGTCCCCGAGGGTATGATCTTCATTATAAATCGACACATTCTGTCGAAACTACACCTGCCATGTATGGTCCGTCCGAAGATTGAACCTCTTATGTGACTGACAATTAAATATACAGGGTGTCCCACATAAATGGGAACACCTAAATATCTGTCGTATTTACAGTCCTATCAGAAAACTTCAGAGGACAAAGTGACACTATCGCACAGGGCAAATATAGTGGTAAAGAAAAAAATTTTTTATGTCGTGTTTTTTAATGAAATTTCAAGGTCACCAATGTTTTTTTTTAAATGGAATAGTATATTTTTCTTACGTTAGCATGATAGACAATAAAAAAACTGAATTTAGTGGATACCACCTTTTTGACCTTGAAATGACCTTGAGCAAGAATAATCATGTTGGAGCGGATAAAATGTGGAAGTTTAAAACTTACGTGTTTCAGCAAAGATTACGCGTTGTTTACGGCGGGTTGACCTTTACATATCATAATAAATGTTCGGAATGTTGACCATCCTCATTTATGCAATATTGCAATTTTGCATTAAATGACCTGTAGGTATTGTCGATTTCCTGAGACGTAATTGAAGCTCATGCCGTAGTAATTATTACGACTTTTAGAACTTACACTACCGGTGTTTTTAAATTGTTTTACCACAACGGAAAATGCGTGTAACGAAGGACAAATACGATTCACAAATTTTTCACGATACAAATGTACTGCTTGCCTCAAAGATGGCTTTCGCCATAAGTGAAAACCATATCGATTCGTTCCTGTACAGTATGAAAAATATTTCAAACATTTATTGTGGTTTGTAAAGGTTAACCCGACGTAAACAACGAGTAATCTTTGCTGAAACACGTAAATTTTAAACTTCCACATTTTATCTGCTCCAACATGACCATTCTTGCTCAAGGTCATTTCAAGGTCAAACAGGTGGTATCCACTAAATTCAGTTTTTTATTGTCTATCATGCTATCGTAAGAAAAATATACTATTCCATTTAAAAAAACATCGGTGACTTTGAAATTTCATTAAAAAACACGACATAAACAATTTTTTTCATTACCATTATATTTGCCACTTGCAATAGTGTCACTTTGTCCTCTGAAGTTGTCTGATAGGACTGTAAATACGACAGATATTTAGGTGTTCCCATTTATGTGGGACACCCTGTATAAATGTAATGATGCATTCACCGTCCTAATCGCTTATCGTATTCAAGTCACAGGCAACAGGTAATTGGGAATAATGGCAAATGTATATAATAATCGATCACGATACGACGGTTGCCTGTTTCATTGATAAATAATACTGATATACTAAAACGGACATTATTTATGGCTGGACCTAATACACGCAAGATTGAGTCATCGTGATTATTAGCTGTCGTAGAACCATGCTTCGGATTGTTGACCTTAGTGCAACGTAGGGCAAATACATTTATGGAGTAGGTAATTCTGTCTTTAATCGTAGAGACACCAATATGTGTCTATTGTCTATAAATCTATCAATTGTCAAATAATTTTCGTGGATTGACGAAAGTTCGAGGTTTCAAGGGATTTCAAGAACTAGAGAATTGGTACATCGTATACAGAGCCGGGTAAAATTTTAGAGAAAAATATTTCAAATATACTATCTTAAATCGTAGTTGTTATAAAGACACAACGTGCTTAGATGTTTCTACAATTCTCGTCAGCATTTCGAAAACATTCGACGCTTTCGTTTTCGCGGTGCTGATAAAAAGAGATCCATAAAGAAAACAAACCTACCGGATTTGCTTCCTTTTTGTTCGAACGGGACAAAAGGCGAACGATCGTTTACAGCTGAACGGTGGCGGGAGGGGGCACCTACCATATGCTCCCATGGATCAGAACGATTGGAGATTGGAGGACACAAGTCTTATTACATCGTGTTCCCAGGATCAATCACGGCTTCCAATCTAGGTCCCGGCTCGTGCGAATTATGGAAAATCGGAGGTACCGTTACGAAAACAATATGCAAAGGATCGAGTGCTGGCAATTCGCAGCACGGGACAGATTATAATGAACTCTCTCTCTCTGTCACTATTTCTCCTTCTTCGTTCACCTCACCTGTCTTTCTCTTTCTGTTGCATCGCAGTTGGTAGCGTGGCTCGACAATCTTGGGTTCCTGCGGCCACACGCGTGTCCACCTTCGTGCAGAACCCGCACAAAGAACACTCATTCGCATTATTGCAGAAAATAATGCGTCCCGCCCTGAGCATGAGGCGCACGAGTAGAATTGCATGTAGGGTGTGCACGCAGCCGTGATGCACACTAATAGGCACGCACACGCGCGTGCATCGTTACCTATGTGTACGCATGTAACTGAAAGAGAAAGAGGGAGAGAAAGAAAAAGAGCGTTCACCAACATACACAGCGAAGAGTTCCCACAATCACTACACAATCGGTCTACGACAGTGACATACACGGTGAACCGGGAAGTAAAAGATTATTGGCCGGGTCCCGGTTTTCCTTTAAAGCGTTCGCGGTGGACACGTACCCGATATGCGGGTAAAGTGGAGCGGGAGTGCTTCTGATATGATATTAAGTGAAACGGTTCTTGTCCGAGTGCCGTTTCAGTGGGAGAATTGTTCGTTAAATTCATTCAGAGCAAAATTTTCAAAATCATCTTATCGTTGGAACACCACGACTCCCGTTGCAACGAGAGTAATTGGCGGTGTCCCACTTGGACGCCATCCGATTGGACGCGTTCCTTTTGGACTCCATCCGATTGGACGCGTTCCTTTTGGACTCCATCCGATTGAACGCGTTCCTTTTGGACTCCACCCGATTGGACGCGTCCCACTTGGACGCCATCCGATTGGACGCGTTCCTTTTGGACTCCATCCGATTGGACGCATCCCGATTGGACGCGTTCCTTTTGGACTCCATCCGATTGGACGCGTTCCTTTTGGACTCCATCCGATTGAACGCGTCCCGATTGGACGCCATCCGATTGGCCGCGTCCCGATTGGACTCCATCCGATTGGACGCGTTCCTTTTGGACTCCATCCGATTGGACGCATCCCGATTGGACGCGTTCCTTTTGGACTCGTTCCTTTTGGACTCCATCCGATTGGACGCGTTCCTTTTGGACTCCATCCGATTGAACGCGTCCCGATTGGACGCCATCCGATTGGCCGCGTCCCGATTGGACTCCATCCGATTGGACGCGTTCCTTTTGGACTCCATCCGATTGAACGCGTTCCTTTTGGACTCCACCCGATTGGACGCGTCCCACTTGGACGCCATCCGATTGGACGCGTTCCTTTTGGACTCCATCCGATTGGACGCATCCCGATTGGACGCGTTCCTTTTGGACTCCATCCGATTGGACGCGTTCCTTTTGGACTCCATCCGATTGAACGCGTCCCGATTGGACGCCATCCGATTGGCCGCGTCCCGATTGGACTCCATCCGATTGGACGCGTTCCTTTTGGACTCCATCCGATTGGACGCATCCCGATTGGACGCGTTCCTTTTGGACTCGTTCCTTTTGGACTCCATCCGATTGGACGCGTTCCTTTTGGACTCCATCCGATTGAACGCGTCCCGATTGGACGCCATCCGATTGGCCGCGTCCCGATTGGACTCCATCCGATTGGACGCGTTCCTTTTGGACTCCATCCGATTGGACGCGTCCCACTTGGACGCCTCCCGATTGGACTCGTCGTTTGGACGCTATGCCGTTTAGATTTGTGACATTTGGACGCCGTGCCGTTTGGATTCGTGACATTTGGGTGCGGTAAATTTTATAATCATTGCTTTTCGAATTCTACATATGGTGATGTTTTATTGTGAAATATATGGTTCGTTCTGGGTTAGATCTGGGTTAGTTCTGGGTTATCCCACAAACCATCTAGCAGTCGGGTAGAAGTTAAACTCTCTCGGTAATGCGCCGCTCTTTGTGAGGCAGAAAAGGTTCCACTGGGCCTAATGCAGCTTTGCATACTGGAACCGTCTGGATGCCCCAGAGTCCAAGATAATAAATAAATAAATAAATAAATAATTAAATATGTCTGGGTTTGGGCCAACCGGTACGGAGTCCAAACGGCACGGCGTTAAAACGACACGAGTCCAATCGGCACGGAGTCCAAAAGGAACGCGTCCAATCGGGACGCGCCCAATCGAGACGCGTCCAATCGGATGGCGTCCAAACGGGGGTGTCCCGAGTAATTTGTGTTTTCAACGTTTCAGCGTGACGCGTTCGTGTTGGTTCCTTTCCTTTTTTCTTTTCATTTTATTTAATAAGAGGAGGGAAATGCCTAGGTCTAGTAGTGTGGGTCTCATCCTAGTCAACGGGAATACCCACCTATCGGGGGCTTGAAACCCCATCTCTCCAGTCCGTATTAACACTAGAACTACCGGACAACGAACCGAACAAAATGACTGGTTTATAATTTTTTCTATTGCAAACATTGAAATTATAAACATGTTTCCAGGAGTGGTTTTTTAGTAAACTTCTCTATTGAAATGCATACTTGAACAAAAATTGTACGAAATATGAATAAATGCAGTCTTGTCGTAGTTAAAAAGCAATATAAGACAGTCGCATTTAGTGCCCGGTAGTTCTAGCGTTAACAGGTATGGGGTCCTACTATCCGCATTTATCTCCCATAGCCTGTCTCGTCGCAACGCGTTGGTTTGAGCTACCGGTGGGATACACGCCAATTTAGTATTTGCGCTACGTTTATGCGATATTAGCATATCACATGGAATCTTGTCAAATAGTTCCTATGTGTAGATAATTATAAGAAATGGTCTCTTGTAATGAGCTAATTTGCTGCAGTGAAAATGCAGACAATTAATTCGTCGTTGTCGTCCGTAATTGCTCGAAGCTGGAGTCGACCGGGTGAAAGTTATGCGTGGTCGGGGGTTGTCGCGGCAGGGCATAAAGGATACAGCAAGAAAAGGAATTCCTCGCGTGTCATTCGATAGTTATGCGAGGAATTTGTATCACGAAAAGTGTCCGAGGGATGGGAACCGTTGGAAGGTTTCTCGCGCGTCACCCTGTATGCACAGGTACGTAGCTGCACACGTGTGCAACCACTGTTACGCACACGCACGTAATGCCTTACGCACACGGCCAACCGTAAACCTCCAGTCTTTCAGTTCATGTCGGGACTGCGTCGAGTGTGGACTCCCCGGTTTCCGAAATCCCCAGTTCGACCGTCGCGGCTGAATTTTGCGATTTTTTTTCTAACACTTCTTTCTTTCACCTTTTACGATATTTTTTTCTTTTCGTTGTTCGGTTCGGTTGAAAGAATCGTTGCCATTGTGTCTTCCACGAGAATGCTGGCGTACGTCGTCGGATACGTTTACTTTTACGTGGAGATGCTTCGATTCGAGTTGCAAATGCTCGTGCACCCGGACGGATATAAGTTTACGAGGTTCGTGCTGTGAGACGCGAAAAGGAAGTGGAGGATTACCCCTGCCGGTGAAAGACGAATCCAATTCTCGATGATAGATCGCAATCGGATGATCACTCGTCGATCGACAAGGAACGCCGAATTGTCCTTGACGCTCTCACGGTCGACCTGTTCAAGGTAAAATCCCAGTTTTCCGTGCAATCGATACTGATTTACATGAAGCTCACCGATGCTGGCAAATTTTAATTAACGCCACGGCGGACGGGCGGTTTCCGCCTCGAAATATCGGTCTCGCTTAGTTGGGGCTGATCGTTATTCCGCAACAATGAAACCGATAAGCGATTCCAGTTACCCGACCAAGCCCGGGACAATGTTGAGCATTCACCACGGATTTCAATTCCATTAAACGGTTCAGTATTTCGATTTACGGACCCGACCAAGGATGAACCGTCATATTACGAGCGAAGTCGCACCCCAGTCTGTCGCGCTGCCTTCTCCGGATCTCGGTATTTGAATCTGGAACGTTTGAATGAAAACATTTCCAAAAGGCACGAACAATCGATGAGTTGACGATAAACCGGAGAAAAACAGTTTAACATACGTTCACAATCGGAGGAAAGAGCGTAACGTCCGGCACGGTGGCCGCAGCGGAACGAAAAAGGCCACGCGAAGCCGGGCGCATCCGGAGATACGTCGAGAAGTGAAAGTGCATTTTGCAAGATGACTGTAACTGTGGATAATGGCGAGTGCAGCCGCCACCGACGCCCCAGTGTGTCCGTAACAATCGGCGAGGGCAACGACAAGCTGACACCCGGTTTTTCGGGCCCCTCGTCATCGTCCTCGTCGTCCTCGTCGTCCCTTCCGTGACACGTCCGTCAGCATGCGTCGTCTGGGAACGCTCCTGCTCGCAACGTGGAAAAAGCGACACGCAGTTGCAATCTTAATTGGCCGAATTAACGTCAAGTGCAAACTCGGTGACCCCGCGACCGCGTTCGTCGTCGCCGCCGTTTATCAATAATTCATGAGGCTGGCTTTCCACCGACACCGAGGAAAGTCGAAATCGTTCAGCTGGTTATGAGCGTGCCTCCCGCAAGGTCAACAGAACCACCCTGCGAGGAGGAGGAGGAAGAGGAAGAGAAAGAGGAAGTGGATGTGGAGGGGCCACGACCCTTCGAGTGACCGGCGCGGCGGGAGCATTAAGACGCGATCGGTGCCTTGTTTCTCCCGACCACGTGGACCTCGCAACAACAACATGGAGACTATATTGAATTGTAATCATCCGACAAAACTTTTCTGGAATGTTTTCACAGTTCGACAACGCGATACGGTATCGTTTCCGATGATCGCGGTGTTCGCTGACGCGTCTCCGTCCTCGACGATTTACCTTCACGATTGTATTATCGTTATTAATACGGTCTCTGCGCATCTTCTTTTTCCTTTTCTCTCCTATCGTTCGAGGTCCGACTTTATCTTCGGTAAATAACAACACGACGTGTTCCAACTCGCTCGACGAGCAGATAAGTGCTCCCTATCGTTTAGCCCGACGCACAGTGGTCCCAAATCCGCAAAAGCTGGCCAAAACCCCTAAACGTACTTCAATTTCTCCAAAAATTGGTATCCCATGGTTTTTGGAACCGCTGATTACAAATCTGAACTGAAAATTTGAAAAAAGAAAATGGCGGATTCAATATGGGGAATGCATACGTTAAAAAATTTTAGATTTGTTCAAAAATTGGTATCCCATGGTTTTTGGGACCGCTGATTACAAATCTGATCTGGAAATTTGAAAAAACAAAATGGCGGATTCAATATGGGGAATGCATACGTTAAAAAATTGTTAGATTTGTTCAAAAATTGGTATCCCATGGTTTTTGGGACCGCTGATTACAAATCTGAACTCAAAATTTGAAAAAACAAAATGGCGGATTCAATATGGGGAATGCATACGTTAAAAAATTGTTAGATTTGTTCAAAAATTGGTATCCCATGGTTTTTGGGACCGCTGATTACAAATCTGATCTGAAAATTTGAAAAAACAAAATGGCGGATTCAATATGGCGAACGCACACGTTAAAAAAATTTTAGATTTGTTAAAAAATTAGAATCCTATGGTTTTTGGAACCGCTGATTACAAATCTGAACTGAAAATTTGAAAAAACAAAATGGCGGATTCAATATGGGGAATGCATACGTTAAAAAATTGTTAGATTTGTTCAAAAATTGGTATCCCATGGTTTTTGGAACCGCTGATTACAAATCTGAACTCAAAATTTGAAAAAACAAAATGGCGGATTCAATATGGGGAACGCATGCGTTAAAAAAATTTTAGATTTGTTCAAAAATTAGAATCCTATGGTTTTTGGAACCGCTGATTACAAATCTGAACTGAAAATTTGAAAAAAGAAAATGGCGGATTCAATATGGGGAATGCATACGTTAAAAAATTTTAGATTTGTTCAAAAATTGGTATCCCATAGTTTTTGGAACCGCTGATTACACACTATGCGCTTACATATATATCGTACGTTCGCTCACGCTCGTGAAAAGTGCCTATCTAACGAAAGCAAAGTTTCGACTACGACTGCAACTCAGGTAAAAGAATGCAAGTATTTTCTCGTTTACCCCACCACGGAGTCACTATTAGAGTACCCATCCCAATGGGTAAAAACGTCCTAGCTCACAATTCATTTTTGGGGGTTTGGCCACGTTTTCGGGCTTTTGGGACCACTGTGCGACGATCGAAAGTGGCGATTCTTCCGACCATTTCCCCTCTTTGAGCACGCTGTAAGAGATAGAATATCATCCCGTAGTCTGTGTAACTCATCCGGGACTTTTTTTTGCCTTTGTATCCTGCAGACTTGAATCTATGGAACAAGAGCATCAGCCAGCGATGGAGGAAGCTGAGGAGGAGATGTTCCGTGCAGGAGACGTCCGAGCCGCAAGAGGCTTTGATACAAGGCGGAACGACCCAGGGGGTTATTCAAGCGGTGAGATCCAGTCCAGCCAGCAGAGAATCCTCGCCAGCTGCGAAGAGCCTTCAAGACGGTAATTCGCCGAAGAAGCTGTTGCAGACTAGTTCTTTAAGGCTACCAGGTAAGACTATCGAATTACCAACGACAAAAAAAAACAGAGAAAATTTTTAGCTAATCCGTTTCTTGGTCTAGGCACCACCAAGGGTATTGCGGAAATCCAAAATGTCCTCCGGAACAAGTTCAGTAAGATAAACGCTGGTATCAGGAAGAGGAAGGCTCTGAGCGTGACCGAAGTATTCTCACAGAAGGACAACGCGTCGAACTTCTACGTACCCAGCCCGCTGACCTCCTCGTCCAGTCAGAACTTTGATGGCGATTGCTATGACTCTAGCGAGCCAACGTCTTTGCCTCCGTATCCGTTCCACGATAACCTGGAAACCTTGGCGGAGACCAGCGTGCCGAACTCTCCAAATTGCAACAGCACGTTGACCAACAGCAACAAGACGTTCTCGTACTCGCAGAACAGCAGCACCTACGACTCGCCCGCCCTCAGCCACGATCGCAAGGACATCTACGAGAACGTGGTGTACGCCGGCAGCTCGTCGCCAGGGTGCTACCCTAGATCCAGGGCAGTGTTGCAGCGCAGTAATTCCGAAAACCGCGACGCTGCCAAACATCACGACCACTCGTACGAGAACGTACGCTACCAACGAGGCCACAGGTCCGAAGTAGCGTCAGCCGTCACTAGCCCCCAATCGGAGAGGCATCTGGCGAGGAGCAATTCCGAGACGAGAGATCATCACTCGTATGAGAATGTCCACTTCCAGAAAAACGGTAAGGGTCGGAATCAGTCTGAACCCGCGTTCGACGAGATTCATATACCGAGGGTCACGCCCAGGAAGAGGATGACGGACTTCAAAGTCGGCGGACAGGTGAGCAATTACACGAACGGGTCTGGATCTGGTTGCATGAGCAAAGAGGACGGCCCATCCAGTTTGGGGGCTGAAAAGAGTCCTGGGAAGAAAACGACGAGGAGATTGAATAGCAGAAGCGTCGCTAACATTCCTAGCTCCTCCGGTTCCGGTTTGAAGACTTGGCAAGTAAGTCGGCTTATATCTGTGTACTCGTCACATCCGAAAGCTATTCGACAAGTTTGCTTTTTAAACTCACAAGAAAACGTCTGAAACTCGGACACAACGACTTTAATATTTCTGCGAGAGATAGTTCTTGGAAACTTATTTAACCCCCACTTTCTTATCGGCAATCATATGTTTAACCTCTTGTCATACAACAGTGGCGGGCACGGCGCTCAAACGCCTGCTTCTCCCACCACTCTCTCTCTCTTTCATGCAGCGCGCACGTTTGTTGCGTACGCTGATGTCTCGTATCTTCGTTGCCCCATTGTACCGCGCTTGCTGGAAGGAGACAGAGGGCGCCACGGTGTGGACGGTTTTGCCTCAATTGAGGCAAAATATCGAGTCAGACTGGCGATAAGAATTCCAAGCAAGATCTCTGAAACATGAATATTATTCAGTTCATGCAGATCGAAATCAAATTATTTTTTCGTATAGAAAATTAATGATAGCTAAAAATCTAATTATTTTTTTTAAATCTTACAATTAGGGACTAATTTCTTCTTCCACGGAGAAGCATCCATTTTGTAAAAGATATTCTGGAAGCTTTTTTAGAACAGCGACAAGATCTGTTTTTTGGTGACTGATGATTGACACCGCATACGTGTGTTTGCAGGGTACACAAGACACGGACGAAGGCCTGAATACCGACTCAGAACTCGAAGATATCGACGAAGCTGGCGAGGGTGAAGAGTCGAGGTTCTGCACCCTGCCAAGACCAGGCAAGGGTGGCGCGTCATTCACAATACTGACAGCCAGATTCTATAAGGGTCCTGGGCACAAGGGACTCGGTTTTAGTATCGTGGGCGGCACGGACAGTCCCCGAGGGACCATGGGGATTTACGTGAAGACGGTCTTCCCAAATGGGCAGGCTGCTGACCTTGGCACTGTTAAAGAAGGTACGACCAATTCAATTGTTCATCCACAAATTGATTTCATGAAATACTAGGTTCGATAATCCTATAGTGCACGGGTCAAAAATATTCTCTTTTTCGTTGACATTTCTTCTAAAAACTCAGAGATTTTCTGATAGAGGGTGTCCCATTTAAGTTGAGATTGTAAAAATCTCGAAGACATGTGATTTAAAACAAACAAACTGATACATGTGCTATTTCTAATGTGTGGGCGTTTTCAAGGTTATTTCAAGGTCATTTTGTCTTTTTTATCATAAACCCATATTTTTTATTTCGGAATCATATTCTACGTAAGAAGATGCACAACTTTTGTTTGAAACATCTTTTTGTAAGTTCAATATTTCTTAAGATATTTAGCTGATTCTTCATGTTTATGTCAAGGATAATTTTGTTTTCCTATTAAAATGACAACGTTTTAGTCTGAAATCCTACAATCAACACTAAACCTACCGACCAATGGCACGATCATGACACATTTTTGTAACTTCAATAATTGTAAAATAAAAAATCTGATAGCGGTCGTTTGACCGACGCTGGTAGATTCAGTGTTAAATTGCCATGAAAGGGGGTGAATGACACATTTGCTAACCATACAAAGCACCGTATAATCCCTCTTAATCTAGAAATCAGCATTTATGTATTTTTAAAAATGGCACGCACAAATTCTTTTCCATCCAACATGAAAATTCTATTACATCGATTTTATTGCTAAGAAATAAAATAACAATGAACACATATTGTTTCAGGGGACGAAATTTTATCCATAAATTCGAAACCTCTTCACGGGATGACGCACGCCGAAGCAATCGCCGAGTTCAAATCCGTGAAAGCCGGGGACGTGGTTCTGCATGTTGGTCGGCGCGTGAATAAAAAGAAAAGGGATTCCTTAACCCTACCACCTGTGGCTCCTCCAGCGCCTCGTCAACAAGTTCAGTGAACGATTGATCGTTTACATTCACATTCCGCGTGAAGGCGTGCTACAATTCCGTAGCAAAAGCGTGCGAGCGCTAAACCTTCGGCTTTAGCAAGTGCAATGCCATGTGCCTCGCAGATGCTGTCCACCTGTGAGCAATATCGTTTATTATTGCTGGCAATAATAAATGCGAGACTGCGTTCGCATTGCACCGCGACAAGCTGGACTGGCTTCTGCTGGTTGTTTTCGATTACAACGGTGATGTTTCTAGTTCAGGATCGTTTCATTTGTATGCGTGATCATTTTCGAACGTTTCCGGGCCGCAGAATCGAAGGCAAGATGATGACAAAGTTGTTTTTTCTTCCGTGGCGGACAATTTGAAAATTTCTTGAACACCGGCCTTATTTCGGCAACCCCACAATGAGGCATTGTCAAGGAAAGCTCAGTGCTCAATGCGTTATACGTGCATGCAGAGTATAATCCAATCAATTTAATGTTCAAAATTCAAGAAGTAGGATATAACAGCGTCTCCATAACAACGCCGATCGCGACGGCTCGACGCCGTAAATTGAACAGAACGATTTCTATCTATTAGTGATTTCAATGCTCGTCGCGCGGACGGTGGGGAGCAACGAGCAAAGTATAAATGAATCAAAATTCGATGTAATCCTATAATCTGGTATGTGTATTTGTAATCGATGTACCGACGTATTTATCGATAACTTTTAATCGTTCTCTCCAGTAATCTTCGCAGCCACTACAGTAGTGCACAATTAAGCGCTCCCGCATTCGGTTCCGATTTAAGTGGGGAAGGTGGGCTTCCGTGAATTCATCTGAACAAGGGACAGTAGGAGGAACTTTCAATCGACCTGCCCGAAGCTGGATTTGAGGTCCAATTTTTTGGAATTTGTGGGAGGGTGGTGGAGGCGGACTTTTAAGTGTGCACTAGTATATCAGCGTAAACGGATCGTTTAAAAATTAAAAAGATCCGGATTTGGTACTATTTCTCGTGTATCGACTTTTACCAACGAAACGATGTATTTTTCGACATAATAATCGGATTTTTCAACTGTTCTCGAAAAAAAGAATTTATATTTTAATAAATGATCGCGACGTCGAATCGAACGAAACGGGCGCGGATGAGGGACGATCGGTGACCTCTGCCGTTGTTTAGCAACTAAACAGATTTATTTTTGTAAAACAAGAATCGAACGAATGGAAGGAACTGTGCGAGCGAAATATCAACCATAGATAGAGTTCTGGAAACTTGGCCTGATCGAAACGGGACGCGCGCAACACAGGACCGGCCAAAGATTTCCACGTTGACGCGAGTGAGAATCGAATTATTTTTTAACTACCGCATAGAATGTAATGATGATGATCGCCCAAAGATGAAGTCCAAAAAATATTTTTACTACGAGACGATTGCGACGGGATGAGAAAGACGATGATGAAACAGTGCATATCTATATAGAACTATATATATTTTGACGGAGCGAGCGAGAACGTGTTTTTAATTTAAGGCGAAAAATGTTATTAGTATCTAGTCCATCTGTAATATTTCATTTCGAGATAAACTTTTCAATCCACTCGATTCTTTTGTCTATTTTCTAGCTATATATTATCAGAAGAAAGAAAAATTGAGAGAAAAAAAATATATATATGGGTGGGGTAATAACTTTGTCCACCTTGAATATTTCCGTTAATAGTAATAATATGAAAAAATGATACAAAGGTTGCACGGTACAGAGGGGGAAATATTTTGATGTAAACACTTTTTATGTGCGTGAAGGCATTTCGGAGATATCGAGGTGCCCTTAATTTCTTTAAATGAAAAGTCACCTACTTTTGATAGAGTATCAAATTCTGCGTAAAAATGTATTTGACCTCTATATGTCTTAATGCAGACCTGGGCGACGCTGGTTCAAAAAACACACGTTGCTGCTTTTCTCCTTCGCCTGCTCGGCAAGCCAGTCCCCACCACGTCCACTCATCCCACCACTGCACCTACCTGCCGATGCAGCATCGTGGGGCTCGTGCTGAAGGGAGAGTCGGAGTGGGCATGGTGGGGATTGCCTCGCCGAGCAGGCGAAGAGGAGAAGCAGCAACATGTGTTTTTTGAGCCAGCGTTGCCCATGCCTGCTCTATGGTAACGGCGGATGCTGGTGGGGCACAGTGGGCGCTATGGTGGGTACATCCCTGATCTATACCGTGCAATTTTTGTATATATCATTTTCTCATATTATTACAATTAACGGAAATATTCAAGGTGCCCCACCCTGTATATACAATTATATATTTCTTATATCGACTTTTAAAAGGCGAAAAAGATGCTAACGTAATAAGCGATTAATCATATTAAATTAGATTTAAGATGTCGCGTTTCCTGCCACAATATCCCTCGCGTTTCCCGCGAGTCGAGCGGAGGAATTAATTCTAACAACGAGACACTTTCGTTTTCGTTTTCGAGCGTCGGATTATGCTCAAGACCTTTTGTTTCTCTCCTTCTATCCTCCAACAGGAGGAGTCGGCATCGCGGATGAAGAACGCGTTTGCAGCAACTTTCTTTGTCTTCCATGGATCGAAGCGACGTTAATTAAGTTAGAATTAATCACTCCAAATTGAAATACGCGCGTTGAACGGCGCGCAGAACGACGCACGCGCCCTCCGACAACTACGATTCATCGAGAGAGAGGACTGGATGAACGAAGACGGCCCGAATTGTTGTCTTTTTGGCTTTATTAATTCATCTTCCATATTACGACGATGTTAACAATAATTGGTGTGATTACAAGGATTGGTCTGTGCCAAATTTTCTTTCTCAAACGATTGGGTCACGGTTACGTTCGGCGATTCCATCAGAAGGAACTAAATTTGCTCTGTTTGCGCTCATTCGACTGGGGATTCGAGTCGATCGTTCGACCAGCTAGTTGATCGCGTCCGATCGAAGACACCCCGCGATCTATATATCACGGTACGATTTTTCTGTGTACAAGTAAATCCTCTATAAACGCACAAACCTCGGGGGGATAGTTATGCGTTTATCTGCGACGGGTAGCTGTTTTGTTGAGCTTCTAAGTCCGTGCCGAACGTAGAGAAGGACAGCGCGTGTAAACCGAAACCACGCGCGGGCCTTTGAACTGGCCCGGCGACTGCGACTCTCCGCGTTTCTTTCTTTCCCATACGCCCAGGCATGTCCAGAAGTAGCTCACTTGGACGCAAACTCGAGGGAGACGCCTACTTCTCCCGCCCGCGCGTCTAGCTCCCCGTGGCGGCCGTGGTCCTCGAAGCTCCTCAGACCCGTGCCTACCGCTTGCAATATGTACCGCGTGTGGCGCGTTGGGGCGACTTTTGGACCCACAGTAGGCACGGGTCTGAGGAGCTCGGAGGACTACGGTCGCCACGGGGAGCGAGACGCGCGGGCGGGAGAAGTAGGCGTCACCCTCGAATTTGCATCCAAGTGAGCTACTTCTGGACATGTTCATCGTCATTTAAACCCCTCAATACTACAACAGTATTTACACAGTTGAAATCCTATGGTGTTTGGACTTTTTTTAATCAGAAAAATGCCACGAATATATCGATGAAAGTTTCATAAAAAAATAAGTAATAATAAAAAAAATTAAATATTGGAGTTATATTGTCACGGCGCACGGGCCTTTGGATTGTACCGACGACTGCGACTCTCCGCGTTTCTTTCTTTCCCATATGCCAGGCATGTCCAAAAGTAGCTTACTTTGACGCAAACTAGAGGGAGACGCCTACTTCTCCCGCCCGCGCGTCTAGCTCCCCGTGGCGGCCGTGGACCTCGAAGCTCCTCAGACCCGTGCCTACCGCTTGCAATATGTACCGCGTGTGGCGCGTTGGGGCGACTCTCGGACCCACAGTAGGCACGGGTCTGAGGAGCTCGGAGGACTACGGTCGCCACGGGGAGCGAGACGCGCGGGCGGGAGAAGTAGGCGTCACCCTCGAATTTGCGTCCAAGTGAGCTACTTCTGGACACGTTCATCGTCATTTAAACCCCTCAATACTACAACAGTATTTACACAGTTGAAATCCTATGGTGTTTGGACTTTTTTTAATCAGAAAAATGCCACGAATATATCGATGAAAGTTTCATAAAAAAATAAGTAATAATAAAAAAAATTAAATATTGGAGTTACATTGTCATGACGCGCGGGCCTTTGGATTGTGCCGACGACTGCGACTCTCCGCGTCGCATTAGTAGTGGTTCACGCCGATATACCCGAGCCGAGATCGGATTACTAAAGTGGAGGGGATATATTTTCTGCGTTTATCTGCTACAGCTTGCATGCGTTTATAGAGGATTTACTGTATATGTGGCAGACTATACCTCCCCCGACAAACATCGGAGACTCCGTCGACAACGTTCGCGTACGTGTATTCGCTGGCGAGCGTGCGAGCGCGACGCAATGTTATCGCATATGCATACAAACGACTTGATAATGTTATTGTATTTTCTATTTGCTATGTGCGGGCTCGAATGCAAATAAAATAGATCGTATAATGGAGTCCCGTGTCCCCCGACCTATAGAACGCATTGCCCACATCCTTCCCAATCGGCTGTCGCCTTTTCTCGCGCGGAACACAGTCGTTACAGAAGATCCAGCGTTTCCAGTCAACAGAACGAGACACGGAGGGGATCATTCCTGCATCCAATGATAGAAGGTTCGCGTTGACGAACAGAAAAAAGAGACGATCACAATTGCGAGAGATCATTCTGTCGGAGCTGATGCGGGCACACTTCACCTAGCCTCCTTGAAATATATGAACGAGAATTCTTGAGCTCTCTAACGCGCGCGCAGTGGTCTATCGTTAGAAGAGTCTATGATCTAATGGTTTATCGAACAATGTTCGCGAGTTGTTGGCAAAAACGACAGATCGCTGCGTGTCCAAACAGTTGGATGCCTACACAGCGTTGCAGCGATTCTCCTGGTTAGTTGAATCATTGGATAAATAGTAGTCTGGAATTAATAGCGGAGAGAAAGATAGAACAAAGATAATAGATAAACCTTCCTAACGCATCATGGTAATACTACGTGCAGTACTCTAAATTCTACGAACATTAGAAATTCCAATCTCGACCGATCGCGTCGAACCGGAGAAGCGATCGTTCTCAGATCTCGTTTACGTGCTGGTGAATGTTGTACGCTCTACCACCTCGTCTGGACTCTTTCGGCACTACGGTTAGGTGTTCAGAAACGACATCCTGAACCCCCCTGTTGCCTGAACTCTTCTCGGCCAATAGCAGATCGGATGGCTTCGAGTATACGAACGTCGTCTCCGACCCGATCGATCGGCCGATCGTCGCCGATCCTTTCAGGACGTTGTCCTGCGCGCTCAGCAATTGTTTGAATCGCTCGTCGTTCTTCTTCTCCTGGTCCCAGTGGGTGCGAGCGGATCTAGATGTGGTGGGCACGTCGGCGCGCTGTTGGTTCCCCGCTTTATTGTTGTTCTTGTTGGTCAAGTTCAGCTTCGGGTTCAAGTTGAGACCCAACCATTGCGAGAAGAGGGCTATACCTTGTTCGGCGCTAGCGGTCACCGCTGCTATCAGTTCCTCCGTGTTCAGAGAGTCTTCCTCTTCTGTGCTTTCGGTAGCCTCCGTAGTCTCCGTGATGCTGCGAAAGAAATCGGATTCAATGAGAGTACAAATTTTCTAAAATATACAGCACCAACTATTTAAATGTCATCGATGTCCTTGTAGTTTTCAGAACTAGATTTAGACTAGGCTAGATTTAGACTATATTACAGCCAGGGATCAAAAGATAGGACACTCGCGTTTCTTTGTGTTTCCACATGATATCGGAAGATAATGTAGTTTTAATAAATCAATTATATTATACAATTATTTATTGTAACAATAAACGTTTGTTGTTGTTACTTTGCTGTTGAATATTATGTAGCATTATATGATATTATACGAGGAAGTAGAGGAGTTGAGGGATGGAGGTCGCCTAAGGGGGGAAGTGCTGATAAGAAAGGAGAAAAGCATACAAAGGGAGGAAAGGTGGAAAAGGATAAGGGAGTCGAGGTACAATAGGTGGTATAGGATGGTAAAAGGAGAAGGTGTACCAGGGTACTTGAAGAAGAACTGGGAGGAAAAGAGGTGGCAATTAGTAGCGGGATATAGATTAGGGAGTAAAATGAAAGGGGGAAGGTATTGGGAGGAGGAAGACAGAAGGAGGTGTAGGATATGTGGGAGAGGGGTAGAGTCGTGGGAGCATATATGGGAGGAATGTACAGATTGGGGGAGAGATAAAGGGTGGCAGGAAGTGGTGGCAGAGGTGCTAGGGGAGGAAGGAGAAGGGGAGGTATGGATGAAGAGAGTGGAAGAGATGCGAGAAAGGGTGAGCAGCGGAACCGAGGGTCCAGAGAGTGAATGTGTGAGGAATGAATGAACTATGTGCTCTATCTTTCTCTCTCTCTCTCTCTCAATAGAAGTGTTGGAAAGAAATGTGGAGTGTGTAAGCGGAGCGGAGGTCCGCGTTTGTACCCCGCAATGGGAATAAAATATTATTATTATATTATTATATATTATACAGGGTGAAAATTATACAGCGTTCCAAAAATGTTTCAGATGAAAGTTGTTCAGTACCGAGGGGGACATCATGTGGTGGAACTTTTATTTTTCCTGGTGGACACTCCAAGGTGAGGTGAAGGTCAACTTTCTTTTTTTAAATGAAATGATATGTTTTTTTTATCCACCATCAAATAGTGCGTTTTAAGATGAGTTCAATTACCTATGACTCAAGGTCATTCAAGGTCAAACTTGCAGGGAAATGCAGAAAAGGTGTTCCTTTGCAAGTTCGACCTTGAATGACCTTGAGTCATAGGTAATTGAACTCATCTTAAAACGCACTATTTGATGGTGGATAAAAAAAATATCATTCTATTTAAAAAAGGAAGTTGACTTTCGCCTCACCTTGGAGTGTCCACCGGGAAAAATAATAGTTCCACCCAGTGATGCCAGAACGGTTAAATCGAGGGGTGTACAGTTTACCACCTCTCTGATGACCAGAGTAATATGTGACATGTTGCGTGGCACGTCATGTGACTAGTCTACGGTCTTAGTGGGGGCACGGATTTAAGGACTGTGCATTATGCTACGGGGGTGAGGCGAAAGACGGAAGGGGTATCAACTTGTCGGCTATCTTGGATGGCAAACACTGTGGCGCGCTCTATAGGCAGTGTTGGGATATGGCGCAAGATTTCAATTATAACGCTTTATAATTTCCACCCTGTACATTGAATAACGTTTACGGGATCGTACTCACGCGGAGACTTCGATTTGCCGCACCACTTGATTGAAATTGAAGCATCCCATGTGGTAGGTGGCTTGCGATGTGCCCAACAATGCAGGTTCGATCACCAGACACCCGTCGTAACCAGCATCGGTTTGTTTTATTGACGTAAATTTCGCGCATATTTGTGCCAGATCTGATAGTAGGTTCATGCACGTTGGTTTGTTAGCCGCATCAGCTGTGGAGCATTTAAATCGATCACTTATAGATACACAATATAACATCCGAAAACGTACGAAATAATCTAAGTCCCACGTCCGTGGCACGTCCGAAATTTATGTCCGAGGGATGTCCCACGGACGTAAAAAACGGATGTCCATGGGACGTCCAAAATTTATGTCCGAGAGATGTACCACTAACGTAAAAACGGATGTCCATGGGACGTCCGAAATTTATGTCCGAGGGACGTCCCACGGACGTAAAAACGGATGTCCATGGACGTCCGAAATTTTGTTCCAAGGGACGTTCCACGGACGTAAAAGCGGATGCCCATGGGACGTCCGAAATTTATGTCCGAGGGACTTCCCACGGACATAAAAACGAATGTCCATGTGACGTCCGAAATGTATATCCGAGGTACGTCCCACGGACGTATATTTCGGACGTCCCATGGACGTCCATTTTGATCCAAGGGTCGATCCACGGACGTACACGACGGACATTGGACGTATCGGACGTAAAACGGACGTCCAAGGGACGTCCGAAATTTATGTCCGAGGGACGTCCCACGGACGTAAAAAACGGATGTCCCATGGACGTACGGTGCTATCTGGGCTAATAAATATGAACAATTTTTCGAGAATCGGAAATGTAGCGTTTAAGTACTTTTTGGATCCGCTCTATAGTTGCCTTTCGATACAAATACGAATTATCTTACGTTCAATCGAATTCGTGGGACATCCCTCGGACGTCCCATGGACATCCGTTTCTTACGTCCGTGGTACGTCCGAAATTTTGATCCAAGGGACGTCCCACGAACGTAAAAACGGACGTCCATGGGACGTCCGAAATTTCGGTCCGGGGGACGTCCCATGGACGTACACGACGGACATTGGACGTATCGGACGTAAAACGGACGTCCCATGGGCGTACAGTGCTATCTGGGTGATATATCGATGATTGTAAAGGCAACATCTGGTGTTCATCATTTGAACAAATTTGGCGGTTCTGTTGTCAAGCGGGTTAGCATTAAAACGAAGGGTGTGTTAGGGTACTGTGTCATGGACTGTTCCTCACCAATCTTAATAGTAGCATTGTGCACGGGATTGTCACCGTAGCTCAAGTTCAACGAGACGTTCTGCTCCTTCTGCTTGACGTTGATGCAGGCAGGCCCGCCTAGGTCAATGGTCGCCGTCAGATTCAAATCAACGCAGCAGAGACAATTGGAGATCTGGCACAGGCATTGGGACTGCGCCGTGTTCGATCTTCCACCAGATGCGGGCAGGTCCCACGAGAGCAGCGTTTCTGTTGCGGGGGGGAAAAAAAATAACAAAACGTTCGAGAGAAACTCGCCAAGAGAAATTGGAACAAAACGAAAGTCGTCGATCGAAAGTCAATGGAAAAAAATCGTTGTGCTTTCCATCGATAGTTCCGACGTCGTTTCTGAAATGATCTCCCCTCACGGGCTGACACCGTTCTCTCAAATTCGCGATCGCCCGTGGATATGCAACGTACCGCCGAAGTGTGTCAAGCTCGTCAATCTGCGTCAGGAAGACTTCGGGCCGCGTACTTTCTCGCCTTACTAGGACGTAGCCGTGATCGACGTCTCCGAATCCTATCGCACGGTAAACCCGGAGAACAATCGATTTAACGGGAACAACCCGTCGAATTAGACGGGAAAAGTGTACAACGAACGGTAGAAACAGTATAGTAGTCGCGTTCAAAACCGAAACACCCTCCGCAAAAGGAGACAAGATCACGCTAAGAACGCGGCGTTTGTTTACCGACAAGGCGTATAGCCGCGGACAGTTCGCTAGCTGTCAGAACCGATGGAAAACCACGGAGGAACGTTTCCAGGGGAGGCGTAACTGGTCTGCTCACCGAGAAATCCAGCCGAAGACACCACGGCGACGGCGGTGGTCAGCATCACCAGGATCGTAAACCTCACAGCCATCGTGTCCTATCCTCGTGAGATCGTCTCGACGCGATTATTCCTCCGACGGGGTTTGTTTCCGTTGGTGTTCGCGGCGACCGATTCGACAAAACTCGGTGCGCAGAAGTCACCGCGCGACAGAACTGTCAAAAGGATACACACGTTCCTGAGGCTGGAGATCCTGCCCAGCAAGGAAGAAGC
Source organism: Sphecodes monilicornis (assembly GCA_913789915.3). Taxonomy (NCBI): domain Eukaryota; kingdom Metazoa; phylum Arthropoda; class Insecta; order Hymenoptera; family Halictidae; genus Sphecodes; species Sphecodes monilicornis. The sequence goes on along the minus strand of OU565300.1, from coordinate 11,848,301 downwards.
TTAAATCTGGGCACAAAGCCGGGCGCGGGTCTCGGATCGGCGATCGGTCGGCAGTCGGCACGAAAACTGGCGACAGGATTGGCCACGGCGACGATGAGGTGCCACGCCATTGGCCGAGGTGCGGAGGTAACAACGGGCAAGGAACCTCATCTGGGTGACCGGGTGACCTCCTTCGGCAACCTGGTACCAAGAGAGGACTTACGCCACCGTCCCATCTGTGGTGTCGGGCCTCTGTTGAAAAAAAAAAAAGAGCCGGTTCTTCTTTTTTCGTTCGCCTGCGATGGCTACCGTTTACAGCTTTACAGATTTCCTCGGACAATTTTCATTGGCCATACCGCGTGCTCATTGTCCACCGCTGATGTGTTGGATTGTTAGTAGCAACGCGTCAGTAAGAAAGCAAAAATGAATTTAGTTACGAATGAGAATCACTGGTTAAGGCAATAAACCAGATGTCAGCGGACTCATGGGCCTGTTAGAGTTTTCGTATACCTAACTGCCTGGGAAAGAGATAGGACGCAGACCTAGCCCTTTATCTCAAGCGGACAACGGACTTTTCACGTTGCCTTTTCGTTTTCTTCTTCGCTTCGTGTATAGCCATCAATGCGATACGACGTCCTTCCGAGCTCAGTTAACACTAGAAAGACTGAAACTTAGTATATACCTATATTGCCCAAAAGCAGTCAAAATGACTGCACTGTGAAAGAATAACTAATGTGTAAAGAAAGTTTGAAATTAATTTTTAATATTTTTTATATTGTTTAGAGTTATATAACAAGTTATTAGTAAATATTAACAAGAAAAAAAATTTACTTTTCCTGGGCATATTGATGACACTTTCATTTTCATCATTGGTGATCGACTCTTCTTCTAATTGAAATTGAAAAGCAGTCAAAATGACTTCCTTGGGCAATCTAGTGTTAATAAACTAGAGTTTTACCAGCATACGCCGTGCACAGTTTATTTAACCACACATTTCCAATATGATGGACATACGGATCGAGTAAAAGTGAATATTTCTATACACGTTCCGAAAAACGGGACACGCGGACGTCCACGATAGATGCCAACCAATGTCCTGTTCAAGGCTCTTCTTTTTACGAGGCAAGGAACGTCGTGCTTACGGCGCGTGATTACTGTAATACGTGCGTCAGAAATCGATGCCCGACAGTGATTAGACACCGTCGTTAGCGTGAAACTGTTTCCTCGTTTCCACAGTTCCCTGGCAATTATATTTTCACCACGTTATTCAAGCGAGCGTGTATTTAAACAGTACCTTCGCTTTTTCCACATCGATCTTGACAGTGGCACGATAACGTCGAACGAAAGGGGAAGGAGTGTATGCTCGGTTGGACGAAGGAAATCGGTTATGGTTACGCTTGGACACTCCGGAGGAGCTCCAATTACTTCGCCGTGATCAGAATTGTCAGGTTAACGATGATGGACAACGATATTCCTTAACAGCGCCATGTTACCGATATCTGGGTGACGGAATTATTTATACAGAATTGAAAATGAATTTTTACGTTGGTAGATTGAGTGTACAAAATTTCCTTGCGATCTGAGGAATAGAAGGGGTTTGAAACAGTAATTATTATCACAAAACTAAAATTCTTGGTTTTTGTTTTATTAACCCTAGCGGGTCCACTCGATCCGACTGTATGTAGATACTGCGGTTATTGAAACTTTTAAAATTCTTGGGATCTTGTCGTTGCATGACGTCGTTATTTTTCTTATTTTTTATTATTTAAAGCTAAAAGTTTTTTTGTTTATATTTACTACGTTTTGTGGTATAAATTTTCTATCGCATAATGAAAGTTTTTTTTACAGTAGACAGAGGGTTAAATACATTGCTTTGATTTTGTGTAATTTTTATGATTTTGGAGTGGGCGCTGAACGTGTTAAGAGGGGAACATTATGTAAAATGGAATTTTTAGCATTTTTTTTTTGGTTAAATCGATAAGAAATTTCGCTATTAAATATTGCTATTAACAATTATTTATAGAAAAAAAACCGTTTTTTCAAAACGTCGCCATTTTTGCAATTTTGCAAATTTAAAAAAAAAGAAAAACTTCATGCTGAGCGTTTTTGCATAAACTAACGATTCCATTTGGATTTTTTTGTTTCAGATCATTTTTGTGCACTGTACGCTGCACGGCGCATTTACAGGATTCCATTTTCAAGCCGTCATTTCACCATTAACAATTAAACTTTAAAAAAAATATTTTTTGTTACACTATAACATCGATAAATGATACCTGAAATTGTAAATCAATCTACGCATTACATTCTTAAAAAAAAATTCTTGAAAAACAGACAACAACAGACAGAGAAATAACCATATTGATAGATGGGTCAAAAAAGACCCGGCCACCGTCGTCGTAAACAATTGGTAAAAGCTGTAGAGTTTTGTCTTAAACGAGGACGCATTCGGTTAAAAATAATTTCATCGAACACGAGTGAAAAAACTGATCTCATAAAGTGAACTGTAAACAATTGTTCTTTTGTGGATTGTGAATAATAAAAGGTGGAATTGAAGAAGAAATGATCCATGACGTTCCGTAAAAACTCGTTTCCTCTCATCCTGACCCACTTCTCCGTTATTTACCTGGTCCCGATGGTTTAGGTTAGAATCCCGAAGAGCGTGTTGCCGGAAAATACACATTGGTAGAACAGAACGCACGTCGTGGACAATAATTGTCCGGTGTAGCGGAGCCCTTCGTCGTACGAATTCCATTGTAGAACCTCTATGCCGACGAACAAGTGTTGACCAAGGCAAACCACTCCTGAGTCAGCCTGACCACTACTTTCTTCGACCCACTAACCGGAGAAAGACCCCTCCCTCCTCCTCGATTACCAAAACACCGTTCCGCCTGGAGATGTCAAGGATCTTATCTCTCGTGTTCGAATGTTTGTCCCGCGGATTAGCCGACAATCGATCGTATTATTAATTTATTAATAAGTGGAGGATGCTCCGATGACCTTGACCTTGGCATATGTTGTTGAGGACAACATTCTGAACAACTTTTGTCATTACAACTACCCGGTGCTCGGTCTCAGTTTTCGAGATATTTGCGAAAAACTATTGCTAGCACTGTATTGAATTTTCTGTTTCGACTAATTTTGTTGATCCTGAAACTGAAGTTCATACACAAAATATTGAAAGATTGTGGAGAGACCTGAGAGCAAGCATTCCTCGCAATGGCATACGTGATTATCATTATACTAATTATATTGCCGAATATTTATTTAAAAGAACGTACAATTTTGATAAACGCGTTGATGCTTTTTTCGAAATAATAAATTCTATGTATCCATTAGACCATTTAAACGCAAAATAAAAATTCTCAGTTTGATATAGATACTATTCGAGATACTCATAATTTCGTCTGCGTGCTCTCCGCCCCCCACCACCTAGTCCTAACCAACACACGACGCCATACACACCCACCCAGTGTTTCTGAGACGAAGGTTCTCACATTAAACAATGTAAAATCAACTGAAACCAATACCAATTTGTTTCACTATCAAATCGAATAATATAATACATGTATGGTGTATTGGTCTGGGTTAGGTCTGGGTTAGGTTTTGCCATTTTTTTGTTTCAGATCATTTTTGTGCACTGTACGCTGCACGGCGCATTTACAGGATTCCATTTTCAAGCCGTCATTTCACCATTAACAATTAAACTTAAAAAAAAAAATTTTTTGTTACACTATAACATCGATAAATGATACCTGAAATTGTAAATCAATCTACGCATTACATTCTTAAAAAAAAATTCTTGAAAAACAGGCCATTTGTTTTACTATCAAATGCGATAATATAATACATGTATACTGTATTCGTCTCAGTTGATTTTATATTGTATAATGTGAGAGCCTTCTTTTTAGAAACACTGGGTGTGTGTGTGTGTGGTATTGTCGCTCCTCATCCCCACAACGTGTTTACAAACAAAAAATAAACAGATGCGTCCCCGGAACAGGCTTACGTTGCCACGGAGCGTGGAAGAATACGGACAATTGAATACACTATTAGCAATAGTTTTTTCGCAAATATCTCGAAAACTGAGACCGAGCACCGGGTAGTTGTAATGACAAAAGTTGTTCAGAATGATGTCCTCAACAACATATGTCAAGGTCAAGGTCATCGGAGCATCCTCCTCTAAACGTAAGGTTTACCAAAAATTTTTTAATCCGTCATTTTGACGGACTCCGTAAATCTAGTGTTAAAGATGAGGTAATAATTTAAAAAGTAACACTCATCTCCGATTTTGATGAAATTTAAATATGTTATAGATTTAGACAACTTTTTCCAACAATATAGGGGGGTCGCTTTTGGTTTTCAAGATATTCGGTCAAAAAGGTGGTATCCACTAGATTCAGTTCTTTATTGTCTATCACGCGATCGTAAAAAAATATACTATTCCATTTAAAAAAACATCCGTGACCTTGAAATTTCATTAAAAAACACGACATAATAGTGTCACTTTGTCCTTTGAAGTTTTCTGATAGGACTGTAAATACCTCAGATATTTAGGTGTTCCCATTTATGTCGGACCGTCTGTATATACAAACAGAGGAAGATTCAGGCAGTAGTGGGAGAGGTGTTTTGTCTAATGACAAAAGTTGTTCAGAATGTTGTCCTCAACAACATATGTCAAGGTCAAGGTCATCGGAGCATCCTCCCCTAAACGTAAGTTTTACCGTGGGGATATCTCAGGGACAATTATGTCGTAGACATTTGGGACAATTACCGATGAAATACTGTAGATTCTATTTTGATATCTTGCGATCCGCTTATTCGGAAAGCCGTGAAATGAAACGAAAAACGAAACATTGTATTTTCACGCAACGCTCTTTCGCCAACCGTAACTTGTTTATATCGGTGACTTGTTTATATCGCGCGCGCGCGCGGTCAGGTTCGAAGTTGCGTATGGTGGGGGCAACGAAGGCGCGAGGTAATCGCGCTCCACGAAAGAGTGGTTGGTGGGAGAAGCAGGCGTTTTAGGTGCCCCTACCGTGCCCATCACTGGCATACATTATTATTGAAACTTTCTTTTGTCCGCCACCTGTAGTTCGACAGTTGCATACGGAACCAACGAGAAGTTTGAAGGTCGGTGAAATGTCTCTGCGTTAATTGTAACGTGTAAAAGCGAACTGCACGTTCGATGAATGAAGAATTTCCGTCTCGCTCATTACAGATGCGCCGCGCGCGGGCACCTTTCTTTCGTTATAATTTATAGCGGTAGAAATTGCCTGGCTTGGAGCGGGGACTAATGATTAGAACGCGCGGCTATTTGGGTTTGTGTGCTGAGGTGTATTCAAATTTGTGTACATAGAATCTACACGATTGCTCGCAGCTACAAACACGCTATGAACCGGGAAACAATGTACGGATGCAATAAACGCAACTCAATTAACTTTTACCCATGCTCGTTATCGAGATGCAACCGGCTCGGTGGAAATGGCTCGAACAATGTGAATTTAGTCTGTAAATTTGTTTCCTATAATGATATATTAATTGCTAGGGAGATCGATTCTAATTACAGCTTATATTATTAATTATATTAATTTAGTTACAGTAATATTAACACTTTACCTATCAGAGTCCTATTAATAAGATTTTCCGTAGTTGTACTGTTCCAAAAGGAAGTATAGAAATTTTCTTTTACATTATAATCTGGAATGTGAAAAAACGAGGAAATGCTTGTAAAGCTTACGTCCTTACAAAAGGGAGGCTTCCATCTTTAAATTGATCATTGGATCATTCACCAAAAAAATGTTGTAATGTTTTTATAGAACGCTCGAATTGGTAGCATTTTCGATGGAAAACATTTTTAGTTTTCTACCGGTTACATCGTGCAAAACTATCTTCTGTAAAATTGAATGCTGGTTTGTGAAAGTAGAAGTCACAAGCTTTGAAATGAGACCAGGTTTATTGTTGTACTATGTGTTTCTTTTAATGAAATTATCACACTTAAATGTCGACGATTGTTTGCAAATTGGAAGTGTTCAAATACTTTTTGGATTCACTGTATTTTTGTATGGCTCACTCTTTCTATTACAAAGTCCAAGTTTCCTTCTCGCCAAACCAGTGATCGCAAACTTGTGAACGGTCGTGTAAGTAGTACGAATAGAAAATCGGTCCATCGAAACTTCTGGTTGAACGCGAACGTCGCGTTAACTCCGGTTAAGCAAATAGGAACCTCGTACGCGCACACTTTTTACAGCATCTACTACGGTTTATCTTTTCATTAACTTTCGTTGATAATTTAACTGAATTTCTCTTGTTCGATAGTGGTGTGCGAGGACCCGGAATATCGGGTCGAGTCGGGAACACAACATTTTTTCGGGATCGGGACGGGTACCCGAACATTTCGAGATTCTCGAATTCATCGGGATTCCCGGAAAAGTCGGGATTCTCGGAAAAGTCGGGATTCTCGAATTCATCGGGACTCCCGGAAAAGTCGGGATTCTCGAATTCATCGGGACTCCCGGAAAAGTCGGGATTTTCGGATGAATCGGGATTCCCGGAAAAGTCGGGATTCTCGAATTCATCTGGATTCCCGTAAAAGTCGGGATTCTCGGAAAAGTCGGGACTCCCGGAAAAGTCGGGATTCTCGAATTCATCGGGACTCCCGGAAAAGTCGGGATTTTCGAATTCATGGGGATTCCCGGAAAAGTCGTGATTCTCGAATTCATGGGGATTCCCGGAAAAGTCGGGATTCTCGAATTCATCGGGACTCCCGGAAAAGTCGGGATTTTCGGATGAATCGGGATTCCCGGAAAAGTCGGGATTCTCGAATTCATCTGGATTCCCGGAAAAGTCGGGATTCTCGGAAAAGTCGGGATTCTCGAATTCATCGGGATTCCCGGGAAAGTCGGGATTCTCGAATTCATCGGGATTCCCGGAAAAGTCGTGATTCTCGAATTCATGGGGATTCCCAGAAAATTCGGGATTCTCGAATTCATCGGGACTCCCGGAAAAGTCGGGATTTTCGGATGAATCGGGATTCCCGGAAAAGTCGGGATTCTCGAATTCATCTGGATTCCCGGAAAAGTCGGGATTCTCGGAGAAGCCGGGATTCTCGAATTCATCTGGATTCCCGGAAAAGTCGGGATTCTCGGAAAAGTCGGGATTCTCGAATTCATCGGGATTCCCGGGAAAGTCGGGATTCTCGGAGGAATCGGGATTTCCGAAAATTTCGAGAATCCACTGACCGTTTATATAGCCGGTAGCCGAGTCCTCGAAATGTTCGGGATCTTGAGATTTTCGGGAACCCGACCTGACCCGACCCGACTCGACCTCTTCCCGACCCTCGGTTCTCCATTGTTTTCTAAACTATAATACAGATGATTCTTAAATTCTGAACGAACATTTTTGAAGGTATCTGTTGGAATAGTTCTACATTCCTGTACAAACGCTCTACTTCTCTTCAAATATCTCCGATACTAATGCGCGGATAAAAAGAGTATCCTACGAAAATTGCTGGTATTTTTACGTACAACAAGATCCCATAATAAAAAATATAGGTTTCCATTCGAAAAAACAATGTTGACCTTCAAATGACGTTGAAAACGCCACCCAAATAAAAAACTGATACTGCCCCTCTCTTTTTAATATCTTTCATATTGTTCGACATATTCGGCTGGAAAGTTTTCAAATAAACACCCTGTATATAGGGAAACGTTGTTCAAACTGTTGCGTTTTACGTATAACATATCCAAAAATCATCGAAATCGGAGAGGAAGCAGTTGTTCTACAGTTTGATCAATCTACCAGTGTTCTATTTCCTTTTTCTTGGGGGGGGGACTGCCCCCCTCCCCTCTTGAGTGCGCCAATATGCCGGACACCGACACCGGTTCGACGAGCGATGAAAACGCTACTTCCTGGCAACTTTCGTCGTCGAAACGACGGCTTTGGAGTCTGGATCACCTTCTGGGTATCTCTGCTGGTGGGGAATCGTCGTCTCATTTACCTAGACTGTATTAGAATGCGTAATAATCGGAACGTCGAGTGAGGTAGGTGGTGGTGGCTTGACCGACTTTTAAAGAAACCTTTGGGGGGAGTTGGGTGGCAACTTCAGTTAGACATTGGCCTCCGTAAGACGAAGAGTCGGAAAAAAGAGCGGAAGGGTGCGACGAGGAAAGACGTTTTTTTTTCCCGAAGGATCGCCCGGCTACCGATCACATTTTTACTTTGGATTTCGTTCCGTCAACGCGCAGGTAAGTCTCCGTCGTTTCTGTAACACCTGAAGAGCCTCTTCTTCGCTTCGTCGACGCTTCCCTTCAAACCGCTGACGCAATCTTCTCATCGGCTTCCGGGCATCGTGAACCCTCCACTTGTTATCTCCGCGCCGGGTGCTCGAATCAAAACGATTCACCTTGCCTCGCCGAACAATGTTTCTGTCAGCATTCTTTATACGATCAAAGAGAAAGAGAGAGAATCGATGAAATCCAGTTGTTTTTTTTTTGTTGATGATGTTATCAGCATGGGACAGGAGCGGTAGATTAAACGAACACATACCGTGGCGTGCCGTGCACCGTTCCCCGTGTTCTAACCGTATAATCGCGAGCAGGAAGACAATGGGAAGCATGTGCGTCCGCAAACGTGCTTCCTTAATCGAGTCACCGATGTACCCAGCTGAACGGCGTGCAACTCGTCTTTGACCGTGACCGGGATTTAGGTCAACCGGTCGCCGACTGACGAGAGCTTCCAGACCTCGTGCGAGCAGGCGTGAATTCTCGGCTCGAAACCCAAGGCAGCAATCGTTTCTCCCGCATTCTTTCTCTCTCTCTCTCTCTCTCTCTCTCTCTCTCTGTCTCTCTCTGCTCGAAATGATTGCTTTCTACGCGAGCAAACAACCATGCTTCCACCTTTCGAGATACACACGTTATCGTTAACGAGCGTAACACGTGGTTGTATTGTTCACACCGTTTTGCCACATCCGGTATTTTCGTGTGACAGGCTTCGCGGTTCCGTTAGCTTTCCTGTCCAGCAATTTGCGAGTGGCCCTGGCTCTTCTTCTTTGGACCGAAAAATGATCGTGTCCAAGTTGTGTGGTATTCGTACTCTCAAGCTACGCACACCCTGAAAGTAAGCCGGTATAAGAACAACTGAAAGATTCACAGAGTATTGATGATGTGCGATACAGCTTTTGTAACATAGTTCAATTACTGGTTAACCTTTGGACGGTGAGACTTGGGTCTATTTTGACCCAGGGAAGGAAAATAGCCACTTTACAGTTACTCCACTAAGGGCGACAGAAAAATTGACGTGTATTGAGAGAATGTAATTGTTAGGGGTGTTCAGGATCCCGAAAGTTAGTCCGACCCAAAAATAAGTTAGGATACCCGGGAGTTTTGGGTCCCGAAACTCAATTGGAACGCGAGACTCAGGTCGGGACCTTATTTCATTCGAAACATAATTTCTCAAAATATGTTTCAAAAAATATAAACTATGTAATTGTTAGGGGTGTTCAGGATCCCGAAAGTTAGTCCGACCCAAAAATAAGTTAGGGTACCCGGGAATTTCGGGTACCGAAACTCAATTGGAACCCGAGGCTTAGGTCGGGACCTTATTTTATTCGAAACATAATTTCTCAAAATATGTTTTAAAAAATATTAACTATGTAAGTGTTAGGGGTGTTCAGGATCCCGAAAGTTAGTCCGACAAAAAAATATGTTAGGGTACCCGGGAATTTTGGGTCCCGAAACTCAATTGGAACGCGAGACTCAGGTCGGGACCTTATTTCATTCGAAACATAATTTCTCAAAATATGTTTTAAAAAATATTAACTATGTAATTGTTAGGGGTGTTCAGGATCCCGAAAGTTAGTCCGACCCAAAAATATGTTAGGGTACCCCGGAATTTCGGGTCCCGAAACTCAATTGGAACGCGAGAGTCAGGGCGGGACCTTATTTCATTCGAAACATAATTTTTCAAAATATGTTTCAAAAATTTTAACTATGTTATTGTTAGGGGTGTTCAAATAAGTTAGGGTACCCGGGAATTTCGGATCCCGAAAGTCAATTGGAACGCGAGACTCAGGTCGGGACCTTATTTCATTCGAAACACAATTTTTCAAAATATGTTTCAGAATATATAAACTATGTAATTGTCAGGAGTGTTCAGGGTCCCGGAAAGTTAGTTCGACCCAAAAATAAGTTAGGATACCCGCGAATTTCGGGTCGCGAAACTCAATTGGAACGCGAGACTCAGGTCGGGACCTTATTTTATTCGAAACATAATTTCTGAAAATATGTTACAAAATATATCTACTATGTAATTGTTAGAGGTGTTCAGGATTCCAAAAATTAGTCCGACCCAAAAATAAGTTAGGATACCCGGGAATTTGGGATCCCGAAACTCAATTGGAACGCGAGACTCAGGTCGGGACCTTATTTCATTCGAAACATAATTACTGAAAATATGTTTCAAAAAGTATAAACTATGTTATTGTTGGGGGTGTTCAGGATCCCGAAAGTTAATCCGTCCCTAAAATAAGTTAGGATACCCGGGAGTTTTGGGTCCCGAAACTCAATTGGAACGCGAGACTCAGGTCGGGACCTTATTTCATTCGAAACATAATTTCTCAAACTGATCTTTTCTTTTGAAAGCATTTTTGTTTCGTATCGCGTACTTGTTGCAATAATGAATTAAATTGCAATATACGAGTGAACGATGAGTCTCCGGCCAAGAGACCCAACTCGAGGCTCGTGTACCCGAAATTTCGGGATCTCGCACACCGCTATTAACTATCAAAATGGTGGATCGTCCGAGGGTTAATTAAATAGAAAAAGTATTGACAAAAACAACAGAAGCAGTAGCTTGAGTACAAAGGCCTATTTGACTTGTTAGGTCAGAGTTGCTGCAAGACATGTTTTTATTGTCAAGTTGCGAAAGTAGAAATATGAGAATATGACATCCTCGCACATAATTAATTCCATAGGACCGTTTTAGCTTATCAAACTACCTGACCGTAGAAAGCCATAGTGCCTCCTATTAACACTAGGTTTACGGAACCCGTCAAAATGACGAGTTGTAATATTTTTAATGTAGGATTATCGAGATTGAAAAGACGCATCCACGAGGAATTATTTAATGCATTCATTTTTTTGTAGTATATATTATAAAAAGAATGTCGAAAAATTTGGATAGACACATTTTTGTTATTTTTACACAATAATGTAAAATAGTCACTTTTAGTGCTTCGTAAACCTAGTGGTAAGAACAGCGTCTTTCGAAAAATATTCGGTGTTTCGGTTGGAACTCACAGTAAAGCCCCCCCCCCCCCTAGACGATCAATAATATTGTCAAGGTGGGTTGACCAATAATATTGAAGCTCCCGTCAATACGCTTCAATAATCTCGTCGATCTAGCTATCAATAGGGCGACTACGGACTGTTGTTTTGAAAAACAGTTGTGTACACTGGCAGCCATTTTGTCTGTACGACCGTACGACGTCCGAGTCGAGACTGACGAAATATTGGCAACTAAACCTCCTAAACGTCAATGCGCTCATCAATATGGCACCCGTCAATGCGCTTCAATTAAAATTTCTATCAATATGCTTCACTATATTGACACTAAACGGTCAATATGCCCTTCGAATGCGCCTCGTTAATATTACTGATGGGCGTATTGTCAATATTATTGATCGTCTAGGGCCCCCTCGAGAGTTCGCGATACAATGCACGACGAGGTAACGTCGCTGCTTTGAGTCGCACCGAAATCGCGATAATATAGAAAACAGTGGAGGACATGGACGTGGTCGGTTGACTTTGGCGACCCCACAACGACGGGAATGATGGGTGCACGTGTCTTCGCATATAGAGCAGCCGTCGGAGACATTCATCGCATTCTTAATCCTTACGTTGCAGAGGATACAAGAAGATGCGGCTGTCGGTGGTTTTCGAGTTGTTTTTGATTCTGCTGTTGATCGCGTTCGCAGCTTACGGCAGAGTTATCGGTAATTATATTATTCTTTATATTTGTTTTTATCAATTTCCCCGCTGAAAGGGAAGCAAAGATAATAAGTATGTTAGTATATCAGAGCTCAACGTCTGATACTGATGACATACTGTGGAAGAGGGTTTATTCACGCTTCGTTTGCCGAAGAGATAATTCACCTTTTCAACGTGTAATCCACTTTCACATGTTTTGTTACGTAAAAGAGGAAATATTACTTACATTTATCTAATTTCTACTTGCTAGATAGACGTGATTAGTGATTAGGGTATGAACGCAATCGTTTAGACTTCAATCTCACCATTGCTGATACTGTGATTTGATTATTTTATGTTTCATTGTTATTGGTTTGTGATAATTAATTAGACGTGCCATAAAACTGTCTAAACTATTCGGAATTCCTCATTTTCTATACTTAGAATGATATTATTTTTAGTCTTTATTAGACTGTGGATTTTTATGCACATTTTTTCCATTAATAGCAAGATGCAGGTGTTAATCATTTTAGTAAGTCAGAAATGGTAGAACAGCATTTTTAAATTCTGTATATATTTTTTCACTGTTCTAACCATTTTTGGTATAAGTGCATAAAATTGGCAGTAGAATCAGTAGTCCTTGACTCATATAAATTAATAGAATTTACTCAGCCTGTCAACCTGTACGTCCGAAATTTATGTCCGAGGGATGTGCCACAGACGTAAGAAACGGATGTCCATGGGACGTCCGAAATATATGTCCGAGGGATGTCCCACGGACCTAAAAACAGATGTCCATGGGACGTCCGAAATTTATATCCGAGGGATGTCCCACGGACTTCAAAACGGATGTCCATGGGACGTCCGAAATTTATATCCGAGGGATGTCCCACGGGCTTCAAAACGGATGTCCATGGGACGTCCGAAATTTATGTCCGAGGGATGTCCCACGGACTTGAAAACGGATGTCCATGGGACGTCCGAAATTTATGTCCGAGGGATGTCCCACGGACTTGAAAACGGATGTCCATGGGACGTCCGAAATTTATGTCCGAGGGACGTCCCACGGACGTATATATCGAACGTCCATGGTACGTCCGAAATTTTGATCGAAGGGACGTCCAACGGGCGTAAAAACGGATGTCCGTTGAGAGGAGTAAATACGTAGGACAATAGAGTAAAGCTGAGATTTTGTATAGATCGTAACCAGACCGAGCAACGAGCCATCCTCAGCAATGGTTCCAAGCAGAGCAACGTCGGTGTATCGACGCTGTCGCTGAAACAAGCGACCGATAATGTCAACAGATACTGTACTTGCAACGACAACATATGCAACTGTTGCCGGGACTTTCATATACCGTTGGTGCAACTGCAGGGGCCAGGTAATTGTTTTGTGATTTGATTGGAGGTATTAAAACGCGGATGTTAGAAAGTGTAACAGCTGAGAGATAACGACATAATGCATCCGCGGCGCGTTATACTTGTGTCTTCAACTGTGCTCGCGGAACAGTTAATTACATGACATGGATTCTTTAATTTTAGGATGCGCCTCCTTGCAGTATCTCCAAGGGGACAACTTGGCCGTACAGCTTAGCTTTGGTGACAACATCTTGACCAGCACCATCGTAAATGGTAAATATTTTTGTTGAAGTTCCTTCTACCCTGATCAATCTCTATCTAAGATATTTAGAAGATGGCACTTTACGTTCGGCTCGGCCTTAGAAGCTCAAAAATAGCTACCCGTCACAGATAAACGCATAACTGTCCCCCCGACGCTTATGCGTTTATAGAGGACTTACTGTATAGCAGTGGTGGGCACGAGTGGAGCACCTCAAATGCCTGCTTCTCCCACCAACCTCTCTTTCATGCAGCGCGCACGTTCGTTGCGTACGCTGATGTCTCGTGTCTTCGTTGCTCCATTGTACCGCGCTTGCTGGAAGGGGACAGATGGCGCTACGGTGTTGACGGTTTTGCCTCAATTGAGGCAAAATCGCCCATCTCTGCTGTATAGCATTATTTAGAACCTTTTCCGCGTTGACGAAAAGAACTATGTATGTATGTATGTATTTAGGGGGGCGCAGTGGCTCAGTGGATAGAGCGCGCGACTACAAACAATGTGGTCGTGAGTTCAAATCCCACCGCCGTCACCAATGGAAATATTTTTCTATGTGATATTATACTGCGTCGTTGACCATTGGTGGTTCGGAACCCACCGTAATAAACAGTAGGTCCCGCTGAAAAGTAAGCTGAAATAGGCTGAACATTGGCGTTAGGTGAGATTGGACAAAGTGGAAGAAGGGGGAGAATGGTAAAATGGATTTGAAACCCTGAGGGGACCAAATATCAGTACCTATCCTATAAAATATATCTATGTATGTATTTATTTAGTGATCCCTTTCGGGTTACACGGACTTCCGTCCCATTACATTGTTTTATTTCTATCGACTTACATCTATCTCTTCTCCTCACATTCATCCTCATTCATCCATTTTCTTTCTCCCCTCCTTACTCTCCCACTCTTCCTCTTCTACCCTTTTCTATCTCTTTCTTCCTCTAAATTTTTTAACCATCTTTCTCCCCTCCCGTCCCCTGCTAATATTTCTGTTACCCTCTCATACGCACTTCCTTCCTCTTCCTTCCTACTCTCTACAATATCCCAAAACATGTTCCCATTCCTCTATCTCCACTCCGCACAATCTGCATTTCTTCTTCTCCTCTTTCTCCCAGTATCTCCCTCCTTGCATCTCGTTTCCTAGTCTGAATCTTGCCACTCTCCTCCATGTTTCTTCCTTCCAGCCCTTTGTTAAGTATTCCGGTACTTTCTCTTCTCTTATCTCCTTAAACCATTTGTTGTATCTTCCTTCTTTCGCTTTCTCCCAATTTTCGTTTTCCTGCATTTCCTCCTCTCTTTTTTCTATCTTATGCCATTTCCTCCTCCCTTACTTCTTTTCTCGACGAAAAGAACTAATCATCCGAAAAAAGTGTGTTAATTGATTCTTTCAACTCCCTCTTGGAATTTAAGAAACTCGTTTCGACTTTCACCGATCCTTTTTGCACAAAGGCAAACGGCAGATTTTGTTGGTCAGAGGTTTGCGGGTTCCAAAAAATTCATTTCTCTCCGATATGTACACACACAAACACACACAAACGCGCGCGAGCATCGGATACGTCGCGTCGTGTCAGAACAAAGTTATTCATAACGCATAGGCGTCGCCTGGCCTATCAACGTGTCCGGATCGATCGCGCGCCAAGGTGAAAGTTTCGCATACATTAAATGATCACACAAAGGAATGCGTTTTCTAAAAGGTTAGATCTGTCCAACTAACAACAACATCGGCCTGATTTTCAGGAAAGAGTCCGAAACCGGTGTGCGTCCCGTTACCTGGAGGATTCACGAAATTCTGCGGCAGGATCTACTCGATCCAACGCGAAGCCAAGAACCACTTCAAAGCCTGTCTTGGGTTGGAGCTGCAATCATCGACAGAATTGGAAGCCAGTCTACGTGTCAGCTGCTTTAGGTAGTCAAATCAGTTTTTTGCAATTTTTTGATATCAACGGAAAACACTAAAAGCTTTTATACAATTGGGAGAGTTATTACAAACCAGGTATAAACGAATCTTGGTCGTTTTTAGTCTCACAAAATTTATTATCGACCATTTCGAGTATTTGACTATAAACACGATAGTTCTCGAATATACAGGGTGGGGGAATAACTGTGTCCACCTTGAATATTTTCGTTAGTTGTGATAATATGAGAAAATGATATATACATAAATTGCACGGTATATAGGGGGGAATATTGCGATGTAAACATTTTTTATATGCGCTACGACATTTCGGAGATTTCAAGGTCAACTTGATTTCTCTGAATAAGAAGGGTGGGGCAATAACTGTGTCCACCTTGTATATTTTCGTTAGTTGTATTAATATGAGAAAATGATATATACATAAATTGCACGGTATATAGGGGGGAATATTGTAATGTAAACATTTTTTATATGCGTTACGACATTCCGGAGATTTCAAGGTCAATTTGATTTCTCTAAATAAGAAGGGTGGGGCAATAACTGTGTCCACCTTGAATATTTTCGTTAGTTGTAATAATATGAGAAAATGATATATACAGAAGTTGCTCGGTATACAGGCGGAAATTTTTTTATGTAAACATTTTTTATGTGCGTGGAGGCATTTCGGAGATTTCGAGGTGCCCTTCATTTCTTTAAATGATAAAACCTACTTTTTGTATCATGAATCGACAGGGTATCAAATTATGCGTAAAAATGTATTTGACCTCTATATGTCCTAATGTAACAGTTAACGAGATATTATCGAAATAATTTTCCACAACTATTACATTAGGACATATAGAGGTCAAATACATTTTTACGCAGAATTTGATACTCTATCGATTCATGATACAAGAAGTAGGTCTTCTTAATTAGAGAAATCAAGTTGACCTTGAAATCTCCGAAATGTCGTAGCGCATATAAGAAATGTTTACATCACAATATTCCCCCCTATATACCGTGCAATTTATGTATACATCATTTCCTCATATTATTACAACTAACGAAAATATTCAAGGTGGACACAGTTATTGCCCCACCCTTCTTATTTAGAGAAATCAAGTTGACCTTGAAATCTCCGGAATGTCGTAACGCACGTAAAAAATGTTTACATCACAATATTCCCCCTATATACCGTGCAATTTATATATATATATATATATATATATATATCATTTTCTCATATTATTACAAGTAACGGAAATATTCAAAGTGGACAAATTTATTGCCCCACCCTGTAGAGTAACTAAATTAAATTAATAGGTAAACGTGCCCCATTTCGGTCCCCACCCAGCAGTCAGTGTTAAAAATATGAAGTGCCTAGTAACAAATGTCCCCGTATACAGGGTGAGTCAGATAAAGTGTAATAGACGTATATCTAAGAAATGAAGCAGTTTGGAGAAAAATGTTTCAAACAAAAGTTGTATGGTTTAAAGGATGACATAAAATGGTGCCATTGATTTGACCTTGGACAATTTCTTAAATAGTACTCCCTATTTCTTATTGCATATTCTTGTAGCTTTGTTTTGACAGCTTTCCGAAACACTGTGATAAAATATTTTTTCCTTAAATATTTTTCAATTAATAAGGCTTGAGAAAGCGATGTAAATCCGACCATGCAACCTTCACGCGGTACACCTCACAGGCAAGATCACCCCGCCCCCTCATCGGAAAAAAAACTTTAAAAAAGAATTTGTTTAAATTTTTCGACATTATAAAGTTGATTGTCGAGGTTGAAAAAATTATTTCGTAATAGCCCAATCCTTTCCGAATAAAATAAAAAAAAATGTAGCTCAATCGGACAAACAGTAGCCGAGATAAAAATTCGTAAGTGGAGTCCGTTTTCGCCAAAATGGGCAAAAATGGCAAATTTCGAAGGCCTGTAATTTCTAAAAAAATTCGAAACCGGCAAAATGATGACTTCAACCCCCCCCCCCCCCCCCCATCCCTAACTTCGCATGGACTGCAACATATTTCAATTAGAACAAAATCGACGATGGTGACTGCAAAAATTGATCGAATCAAAAATTTGTCGATCTGTCGCTTTCAATTCTTATAACTTCAAAAATATTTTATTACAATGTTTTGGAAAGCTCTCGAAACAAGCTACAAGACTATGCAATAAAAAATATTGAGGAAATTGAAGATAACCTTCACGCGACTTTCAAACGACTATCCAAGGTCAAATCAATGACACCATTTTACGTCCCCCTTGGAACCAAACAACTTTTGTCTGAAACATTTTTCTCCAAAATGCTTCATTTCCGAAATATACGTCTGTTACTCTTTAACTGACTCACCTTGTATGAAATGTAGAAAATAGTTTATCAATAATAACAACGCTTAAGACGCCGGATTACTGAAACAGATTGCCCCAAGTAGATATATAACATATTAATCGAAATATAGTCATATAGTTCATTCAAGAAACTATTGCTTCCTTTAGATTTGGTCCTGATGGTCTCAAACTACGTCCGGCAGAACCTCTGCCAGTGGTAGAAACTGAAGCGTCGGAAGACGACGACGATGATGACTTCTTCGGCCTGGGTTCCGACGAAGATGACGAAGATGACGACGACGAAGATAACCCTTCACAGATCTCTCCATTGACTAATTCTGTACCGGGTTCGTCAGCCGAGGATGAGGATGACGACGACGACGACGACGACATTCTTGGATTTGGAGCTTTACTCGACATCATAACCGGAAGCGATGAAACTACCACGAAGAGGCCGAAGGTCACCACACCCGCGCCTCTTCTTCAATTTACGATTCCGATTCTGACGAAGCCTACATCCGCGGCGCCTTTGGATACTGCCGAAGTGCTGACCGTTGGGGAGAACGCAGAGGACAATAGCAACGAAGACAACGAGTATATTCCAGTTCAGAGTATTCAGCCAGAGAACAATGTCGTGGAGGACTCGGATGAGTTCTCCGTAACCGAACCAGTCAACGCGTACGAGGACACAGTCACCGAGGCGTCGAATAAAGTGGTAGCATACGCGAAGCCAGGAAAACTCCCGACGAAGAAGGTGACGGTGTCACAAGTCAACAAGAAACCTAGCCTCACCAGTACCAGCATCAACGCGATCGAAACGGAGACGGACAAGAAAAAGAAACCTCCAAACAAACCGATTAAAGGGGACGTTGACGACGAGGACGAAGACGCCGACGATGACGATGATATCTTGGACGACGATGACGACGACGAAGAAGACGAACTGCTGAGCGATGATGATGAGAAAGACAGCGAGGAAGAAGATGAGTACGAGGATGAGAAAGAAGAGACGGAACAAGAGAATGCTGAAGACGAAGACGAAAAAGCTGAAGATTTAGAGGATCTAGACGACGACGACGACGAGGCGGAGGATGCTGTGATCAGTGCGCTGGTTTATGATGAGAAGGATAATGTCAAGAAGAGAAAAGTGAAGAAGAATCAAGAAACCTCTGATGCGGATGACGACGATTACGAGCTTGGTCTCAGTGGACTGTTGGCGAGGAGCAGGCATTCGAGAAGCGGTCGTCAAAGCAAGGTCATGAGGTTTTGACTTCGCGACTGTTTTTGTACACCAGTCATTCGATAATCGAGACTCTACAGACCCCCGTCGATTTGACAGGATTCTCGTCATGGAGAAGTTTTGTCGACCAAACGGGTCACTGTTGGCTAAATTAAGGAATATTGGAGACTGATGAATTCTTTCTTTTCTTTTTTGGTGTAAATCAGGCATGTCCAGGACTAGCTCACTTGGACGCGTTTTCGAGGGAGACGCCTACTTTTCCCGACCGCGCGTCTCGCTCCACGTGGGGGCTGTAGTCCACCGAGGTATTCAGACCTGTGCCTACCGTGGGTCCTAGAGTCGCCCCAACCAGTGATGGTATATGGCAGGCATGTCCAGGAATAGCTCACTTGGACGCGTTTTCGAGGGAGACGCCTACTTTTCCCGACCGCGCGTCTCGCTCCCCGTGGCGGCCATAGTTCTCCGAGCTCCTCAGGCTCGTACCTACCGCTTGCGGTATGTATTGCGTGTGGCGCTTTGGGGTGACTCTCATACCCATAGGTTTCCACATCACCCATGAGATACTATGGTCAATGCTGGCGCTTTTCACGAGCATGCGCGGCGATTTTAGCCTCAGTGAAGCACGAAAATCGGGTACCTTGGTCGCCCCTCTAATTTCGCAAAATTTATTATGATTTGATTTTGAAAAATGAATGTACAACATGTGTACGTATATACATATATATATATATATATATATACATATATATATGTGTGTGTATTAAAATGTAATATATACATACGTACATAGAATATATAATATATAAATATATAAATATTTATGTATCTTATATATTATAATATATAAATATATAATATATAAATATATAAATATTTATGTATCTATGTACAATGTAATATTACTTACTCTTCTTCATCATCTTGGGAATAAGGAAGGGAAGGGTACTAAAATAACTTTGAACGAAATATATAATAACAAACCCACTACTTTCGCCCCAATAGTACCCCACAAACTTCGGACGTAGCTTCGGTGCTGCCGAAACTCGCGCATGCGCATGAAAAGCGTCAACATTCCCATCACTGCTACGTCCGCCACGGGGAGCGAGACGCGCGGTCGGGAAAAGTAGGCGTCACCCTCGAAAACGCGTCCAAGTGAGCTAGTCCTGGACATGCCTGGTGTAAATGATTATCGACAAATCTGGAAAGAACGTTCTAAATATTGATACAAAGACGGGAATCGAACACAATCAGACGAGTCGCTAACGTCGTCCGCGACCTCAGCCATATCGAATTACTCGATTAGCATAATATGTTATTATTTAAGATATGCACGTATTTATATGTACTTATTTAATTAATTTATTGAAACTGTTATTAAACGAATTGAATAAAAGTGTACTTTTACAGAGTTTATTTTCTTCAACTGCATTCACACACACATACACGCGAGACGGCCTTGTAATTATAATTATTTTCACTGACAGAACAAGACCTCGGTCGAATAAATGCATTTTGAAAGGAACTTGCTTAGAATGAACATTGAAACGTAACTTGTGCTAAGGTACCGACCATTCAATCGAATAATTAGTATTTAGCTTAAATGTGTTTATCGATCGAAATTTTTGATTAGTTGTGTTCGGTTTCGGCGGACAGGTTCGATCAATGATACAAAATAGCAATAGCAGATCGTTTCTAATTTGCAAAATTGCTATTTTGTATCATTGATCGAACCTGTGTGCCGAAACCAAACACAACTACGGTATTTCATCGATAATTGTCCACAACACGGGTCTGCGGAGGGACAATTATGCGCGAGGGATGTCATTGTTTGAGGTTTGCCGAACGTATACCTTGCCCCACGAGAGAACCGTACCGTTTCGCGCAGCTTGACTCGTCGTGGAAGGGGCAGCGAACCTCTCATTGGGATAAAGGAGCGTACGGAGTAAGAATACCACCAATCAGGGCGAAGATGCGCAGAAACGAACGAAAACCGGTCTTCACGCGATACGGTGGGGCAAGGTATAGAGAAGGACAGCCGAGCTCGAGAGGCCTCGGTCACCGAGAAATGTAAACATACCTAATCCGAATTTCCAACTTCTTTATTAATCATTATTTTTATATGGTACTTCGATGACCATATTTGTGACATTTTTCTAATAAAAATGATACCAAATATGATATAATTCCGATGATATTTACTTGTGTAATCGACAATTAAAGTTTCGGTCGCGAGGAAGGAGCGGTAGTGTATGGGAAAGAGACGTGAAGAGTCGCAGTCGGCGGTCTTCCTCGCGCCCGAAACTTTAATTGTCTATTACACAAGTAAATATCATATTTGGTATCATTTTTATTAGAGAAATGCCACAAATATGGTCATCGAAGTCACATAAAAAAATAATGGGTAATAAAGAAGTTGGAAATTCGGATTAGTATGGTCTCACCGATATACCCGAGCCGTATGGTGTCGTATTTCTCGGCGACCGAGGCTCCCTCGAGCTTCACGGCCCCTCAAGGGGGTACACCCCCACTAGTGGGGATATCTCAGGGACAATTATGTCGGAGACATTTGGGACAATTACCGATGAAATACTGTAATTAGTATTTAGCGTTTGAACGACACTTACTATGAAGTACCGTAAGTTTCTAGAGTCGTGTTCCAAAGATGAATTCTATTTATAGTAAAGTATTAGTTGCTTGACTAGTTCCAGCATCGGAATCCAATAAAGAAAACGGAGATGACAAAGAACACTAGACACAGATACAAAAAAAAAAAACATTGTATCCACTCTCACGTAGGATCCCTTCGAGGGAGACCAGGTTTGCTTTCTATCGAAAGTTTATGTATAATTAATGAAGGTGGGTGGAGACATCGTAGACTGGTCGTGCCGCAGCCGAATTTCAGTCTACGAACAGAATTCATCGGCATCGGACGTTTCGTTTCAGGGACCATGTCGGCCAAGATGTGTGTGTTCGTATTGTTTCTTGCGGTGCAAAACATTTACGCTGATGAACTGGGCAATGAAACAATTAGTATAGGTAAACGTTTTGTTTCATTAACACTAGATTTACGGGGCCCGTCAAATTGACGGATTCAACCATTTTTAATTTACGATTATTAACACTTTGTCGCGTAAAAATTTCTTCGCTTGGCGCCGGCCGTTCTTGAGGTTATCGGGTGATTATAAATTTTCAAGTTTTACTAATGTCGTCGTTAGCTCTCATGAGAGCAGCAGACACTTTCAATAAAAAATCATGAAATCGGAGACTCTTGCGTTCTGTATTGAAACATATGTCCTGAATGCATTAAATAATGCGCAATTAACACTATGCCGTACAGTACACCCCCTAGTAGCATTTATGGTTGGCCAA
This sequence comes from Sphecodes monilicornis, assembly GCA_913789915.3. Lineage (NCBI taxonomy): Eukaryota > Metazoa > Arthropoda > Insecta > Hymenoptera > Halictidae > Sphecodes > Sphecodes monilicornis. Next base: position 11,825,903 of record OU565300.1, on the reverse strand, counting down.
CGGTTGGGAGTTAGTTGGGATATGGTTAGTGGTTTTGCCTACAGATCCCCAACGTAGGGCCCACGACGAAAAATGATGTGAATTTGCCAACGAATATCCAACGTTGGGCCTACAGATATTACGGTCGGTTAAATAACGTGAAATTTACGACGGTGATACTACATTGGCCCAACGAAAATCTGCCAACATTGAAATATATCGTCTAACAGACACCAGAAATGTAATGTTGCTGCAACCAAAAACATGTTATATTCCAAATTCAGTTTTTTTCATATTTCTAAATATACTCACAATTTGTTATTTTTGCGCGATAGTTGATGCACCAAAGTTTTATTGTGTGCTGCCTTGAAGTTTATTTATTTCTTTAAGTTTCTCCATTTGACAAGGGAAAGGTACGGGTGTTGCATTCGCTTTTAGAACGACAGTATGCGGAGGTCTTAGTGCTCGTATACCGTAACGAAACCCTTTATGTATTATAATTTACATTTGTCGACGTATCTAGTAACCCAAATCATAGCATATGCAACCACGAAATGTCTATAGTTACGGCGGTAGCGTATCAACTTACTACGCAGAGGATCCCAGGTTCAAGTTCGACGAGGGTACGAAATCTTTTCTCTTTGTTCCAATTTTTACCGTGGAGATACATTGTTTAAGTATTATTTATTATATTCTGTGAAAACAAACGTAAAAGAGAAGATCAGAACAAACGTATTATAGTGACGTAGGCTCCACGTTGAGTATGATCGTTGGCCCTACATTGGCCCAACGAAAAAAATAGCGACATTTCTAACGGTTGGCCAACGAATACTGCAACGTAGGCCCAACGAAATGCTAACCATAAATGCTACTAGGGCCACTGTTGTGTCGCCGGCCGTTGAGCAATACTTTGTGCGCGACACCACTGTGGTGTCGCCGGACGGCAAAGTGTTAACACTAGGTTTACGGAGCACTAAAATTGATTATTTTACATTGCTTCTGATTTTTATTGTAATATGTAAGGATGCATTCGTGAGGAATTATTAAATAGATATATTTTTTTGTGTACATATTACAATAAAAATCGCTAAAGATCCAAGTAAATACAATTTTATTATTTTTATAAAGCAATGTAAAATAATCAATTTTAATGCTCCGTAAACCTAGTGTTAAGAAAATCTAATGAAATCGACCGATTAAATCGGAAATCATTTTATTTTACAGATCTTGCCAAATATAATGCCGTGTATTATAATCCGGATACTGGAGTCAATCTTCAGCCGGAAGTCGAAAATTATGGCAGGGATCCATTGTCAAGCAAGATCGCGTTTCGAGGTCTGCCCTGCCAATGCGAAAATCTCCAATGTAGCTGTTGCGCAGGCGTTAATCTGACTATGATTAATTTTAATCGCCTCACGTGCACAAAATTCACCTACGACCCTTCGGCATTGGCTGTTAACATGGCGCTCACCATGAACGAGAGAGAGATCTATTCGAATACCTTGTCTGGTAAGTTACTTGATGGATATTCAAAATTAAAACATAGTTAACCTATTAACCCTTAGCACTCGAAATGGCGCCTATGAGGCGCCACTACAAATTGCTATGCCATTATTCAAAATATTGTTTACATTATTAAATTTGTTTATATTTGATGAATTACTAAACATTTAAATATGGTATGAGGTACTATATCAGTTTCATACGTATAAAATGAAAAAAAATTATGTACAATGGAAATATTCTAGGTCAAAAGAAATGTTTGATTTTTAAGTTGAAATAGCTCCGAGTGCAAAGGGTTAATAGGCTTTTCAATGACTGAGCTTTATATAAAAAAGCTCACTAATTTACTTATAAATGAAAATATTAGTTCTAAAATCTGGTTGAATTATGAACAAAATTGCTGTCGGTTTCGAACAATTTATTGATAAACTCTCGACTCTAGATTTGATAAAGATTATTAGAAAATTGCCGGTAACGAAAGTTTTAAGAACTGTTTTCTTAACACTTTGCCGTCCGCACGTCTCGTAAAAATTTCTTCGCTTGGCGCCGGCCGTTCTTGAGGTTATCGGGTGATTATAAATTTTCAAGTTTTACTAATGTCATCGTTATCTCTCATGAGTTTTCAATCCTGCCCCCAATTTTCATGAAATTTGGAAGATATACATATGTAAATATTAAATATTAATAGTAAATAGTAAATATTAAATAATGCGCAATTAACGCTATGCCGTCCAGTACACCACTGTGGTGTCGCCGGCCGTTGAGCAATACTTTGTGCGCGACGCCACTGTGGTGTCGCCGGACGGCAAAGTGTTAACACTAGGTTTACGGAGCACTAAAATTGATTAATTTACAATAAAATAATAAAATTGTATTTACTTAGATCTTCAGCGATTTTTATCGTAATATGTACACAAAAAAAATATCTATTTAATAATTCCTCACGAATAGCTCCTTACACTCTTAACAATCGTAAATTAAACATTTTTGAATCCGCCATTTTGACGGGCCCCGTAAATCTAGTGTTAATCGTGTATAGCATGCTGTATTTTTATTAAAAAAAAAATATTGTATGAAAAGCGATGTCATGTTGCTTTTTATAATTTATAAAATTCCATCTTCATTATTACTGTAGCTAGAAACCCGCCACCACTTTGCGCCCCATTGCCGTATCTACCTTTCGTGAACATCTGCATTCGTTTCTTCGACTTACGCACCGAAGGAAAGAAGCTCCACGCTTGCATCGACTTGGAAACTCGTATTATTGGCTCGCCGATCCTGACCTTGCACTTCAATTGCGTGAAAGTCGGTGTCGATGGAGTCTCTTGGGCGCAAATCGGGAACGTCACCAATTCGAATCTTGAAATGTATACAATAACAGAGGAACCGGAAGTGTACGACGAGGTGGAGTTCGAACAGCAGGATTTGGAGGCTTATGAAAACTATACGTCGACGCTGACTCCTGAAGAAGAAGCACAGATCGGGCAACTTAAGCTGCGATCATGGAGGAATTTATCTTCCGTAAATAAATAATTATAAGATGTATCTATGTTAATTTATTTCAATTATTTAACTGACATTGATTGGTATAGGCATTGTCCACCAACGGTTCTTATAGATAATTTATATTTATCAAGCGAAATCATTTGTATTTATGTATTATTTTTAAGACTATTTGCTATGTAGGTACTTAGATATTGTGGGGATACCACCGTTCCGACGCCATCCGATTGGACGCGTTCCTTTCGGACTCCGTGCCGATTGGACGCGTTCCATTTGGACTCCGTGCCGATTGGACGCGTTCCGTTTGGACTCCGTGCCGATTGGACGCGTTCCATTTGGACTCCGTGCCGATTGGACGCGTTCCGTTTGGACTCCGTGCCAATTGGACGCGTTCCGTTTGGACTCCGTGCCAATTGGACGCGCTCCAATTGGACTCCGTGCCGATTGGACGCGTTCCGTTTGGACTCCATGCCGATTGCGCGCGTTCCGTTTGGACTCCGTGCCGATTGGACGCGTTCCGTTTGGACTCCGTGCCGATTGGACGCGTTCCGTTTGGACTCCGTGCCGATTGGACGCGTTCCGTTTGCACTCCGTGCCGATTGGACGCGTTCCATTTGGACTCTGTGCCGATTGGACTCGTGTTGTTTTAACGCCGTGCCGTTTGGACTCCGTGGCGATTGGACTCGCGTTGTTTTAACGCCGTGCCGTTTGGACTCCGTGCCGATTGGACTCCGTACCAGTTGGACCTAACCCAGACCTAACCCAGAACTAGCCATATATTTCACAATAAAATATCACCGAATGTAGAATTCGAAAAGCAATGATTATAAAATTTACGGCACCCAAATGTCACGAATCCAAACGGCACGGCGTCCAAAAGGAACGCGTCCAATCGGGAAGCGTCCAAGTGGGACACCCCCGATATTGTGTATATATTTTCTACATAAGTTAAATAATTAGAACACTTAAGGGTGTAGATAAAGTGTTATCTCAATAAACGAACATTTTGTACAGATTAATTGAGTCTGTATCCTCCCCACGAATGTACTTTCGATTTCCCGGTGAAACTTGCCTGCCGCTTCTAGTTCCTGAATCCAGTCTTTAGAAAAGTTTATCAAACGATCGACTATGGATGAACTGCTCCAGCCATACCTAAATTTCTCCGTGAAACGAGGTCACAGCAAAGATATCCGTTAACCGGTCAGTCGAGTTTCAATCGTTGATCGAAGATGTCCTCTCGTGACGACTGAATTCGCAGACGAACAATGAAGATCTATTGCTTGCTTTTCATCGTATTTTCTCTCAGCCAACGTTCTGCGGAAGAAAATAGGTCAAAGAATTCTGTGAATAATGTACTTTCGATAGAGGAGTTAAAGGACATAGTGGAATTGGCGAGATCGATGAAACAAGCGAATAATATTGCTACGAACCAGAGCACTCAAGTCACCGCGACCAGACAAGGACCTTGCCAATGCGGTGGAGGACTCTGCGCATGCTGCTCCAGGATTCTGTTCGACACTTGGAAACAAAAGGCTTGCGTGAATGTTACCTACGACGCAGATGAGTTCAGCTTCACTGCAAAGGTTTCGATGAACGACAGAGTTTTGTACACGAGAACGATTTCTGGTAGGTTGATCAATTACTTTGTTCAACATATACGATGGCTCATGATATTATTCAAACACTCCTTAAAAGAGAATACCCTTATTAGGAATGGATGAAACGACTTGGTCTTTTTAAGGAGTTAGAATAATTAGTTTACAGTATTTAATCGATAAATGTCGCAATCACAGGTCCGGTCAGCGACACTTCGTGTTCAGGTATATTATTCTTTGACTTGTGCCGAACGTAGAAAAGGACAGCGAAGCTCGATTACGTGTTTTACACACACATATAGCATACATATAATAATACAGTATTTCATCGTTAATTGTCGCGAAATTCTGAACAATAATCGTCGCAAAATAATCCCTCCTTCCGCGTGGTATACCCCGTGAGGAGCCCTGAAGCTCGAGAAGTCTCGGTCGCCGAGGAGTGCAATGTAATACGTGTCGGGTATGTTAGTGTGAGATCACTACTAATCCAATGACAAAACTTCTTTATTTTTTATTATTTTTTTATGGAACTTTCTTTGTCTCGAGCTTTGTGGCCCCTCACGGGGTATACCCCGCAGGAGTGGGGATAGCATCAACCAATTTCGATGAAATTTTCAGAACTTACTTTTTCGGAACGTACGTCTCCGCCCCACTACCTGATTTCCCTACTTCGCGCTACACGTCAAGAGTGGGGGCTCGCAGATCCCCCTGCACCCCACTGTCGAAATCTCTGCCGTCTTTTGGTGGATGAGGAGTAGGTGGATAGTCCGTCAATCTGAAAACAGCTTTAGAGAATGAAAGTTAATAAAATAGTTTCATTAAAGCAATAAATATCTTCTTGACTCTTGTAAATTTTATTGACTCTTCTGAATCATACTGTTTCAGTTTTATTTTTAAAATATAGATGCATAGTATTACCAACCTCGAACGGTGGAACTTTATTGTAGCCATCTAATTGACGGCAGTGATGGTATATGGTCTCGGTTTTCTCGCGCGTCGATTGTAGCATCAGTAAAGTACAACGTCGGGCTAAAATGTAGTATAATAGAAACTATTTTCCAAATTTATTTTTTTGAAATTATCGTGCGACGCAGTGGAATAGGCGTATAGGGGATACCGCTGACAAAAAAGAACGCATTGACCATAGTACCTCATGGGTGATGTGGAAACCTATGGGTATGAGAGTCGCCCCAAAGCGCCACATGCAATACATACCGCAAGCGGTAGGTACGAGCCTGAGGAGCTCGGAGAACTATGGCCGCCACGGGGAGCGAGGCGCGCGGTCGGGAAAAGTAGGCGTCTCCCTCGAAAACGCGTCCAAGTGAGCTATTCCTTGACATGCCTGCCATATACCATCACTGATTGACGGTACTTAGGACCGTTCACAGCTTCAATTATTAATATTTTAAAACATATGTTTAAAGATATTTCTTGTCGATACATTAATCATTCTGATATTATCACTGCAATAGCTGTTGGTTTGATTTAATTGTCAGAAATTGAGTAGCTAAATGACGATATTAATACTCTGCGACAGAATAGACGCAGACATTGCTGTCGAAGTGATAGAATCAAATTTCTTGAAAACTTCTACAATTATTTCAGGAAAGAATCCCCGCCCAATATGCGTGCCAGTGCCACGACTGCCGATAGTTAAGACCTGCATTAGATTCTACAACATTTATTTCCAAGGAAGAAACGTTCACATGTGCGTGAACATGGAAGGAAAATTTCGGGAGACCACCTTGTTTAAGGTGAGTCGTCTAAGTCCAGATTATTCGATCTATAAGATTTCCTGTTACTCGATGCATTATGGACGTACACATTTCCAGGTCGGATTAGATTGCCTCAGATTCGGCTCAAATGGCTTAGCTCTGGTTAAACCAGAAGATGGAGGTGGAATAGGTCAAATAGAGTTCCTACCAGATGACGACGGCGATGCAGAAGAAGACGATTACGATTACGATGACGACGACGATGACGACGACGACGACGATATACTTGATTTCTGAAGACGTACAATATTGCCTCTGTGACCAGTGCGAACGCTCTAATACAGGCCTGGGCGCGGTTGGCTCGCGAAACACATGTTGCTGCTTCTCCGCTTCGCCTGGTCGGCAAGCCAGTCCCCACCACGGCCACTCCGACTCTTCTCTTAGCGTTAGCCTTAGCCTAAAGCCTTAGGCCCTAGTAGCCGTGGTGGGGACTGGCTTGCCGACCAGGCGAAACGGAGAAGCAACAACATGTGTTCCGCGAGCCAACCGCGCCCAGGCCTGCTCTAATAGTACAATTATGCGTAACTCATTTTCAGCGTTACAATGTCTATTTATTACAAACCTTTTTGTATTGAAAGAATAATATAATAATGTTATTTATTATTTATTATTACCAGACTCCTATACTTATAACGACTATTGTTAAAAGTAATTTGTTTAATCTATTGAATATACAGGGTGATTTTTATAAACCGATCGATTCAATTCTTCCAAAATGAGAAGAGATATGGACAAATAAATTGAATGAAAGATATTTTGTTGCAGGGAGGTCATTTTTTATGTACCCGCCAGCGTTCCCTAGTAGCACTTATGGTTGGGCCAACGGTGTCCAACGTTTGGGAGTTAGTTGGGATATGGTTAGTATTTGGACAGTAAATACCCGATTCTTGAAAAATTGCCTATATTTAAACTGTGACAATTTCGTAAAGAATAATCATACAACAATATAAAGGCCCCATTTGGAAGCTAGAATCCTCTAGTTTCATAATCCTGAAAATGTTATACATGCAAACGTCTGTGAAACCTTTGAAAAATTGGGTTCCTACACATCCCAGATAGCACTCGGACGTCCAATGTCCCAGGGACGTACGATATGTCCGATTTATGTCCCAGGTATGTCCGACAGAGGTCCCAGTTACATCCCAGTACGTACATAGGACGTCCCGTGCGGACGTTAATTGGACGTTTGTCGGACATATAAAAGCGTGTTTGGACCTTAAAAAATTTTCTAAATATGTAAATATTGGTTTAAAAGAATTCTACAAAAATACCATTGATTATCACATAGCTAGAAAAAGAGGAATTGATCAAATAAAAAAGAGTGGACTTATGCCGGGCGCGAACCTAGTATAAGCATATTAACAGTCGAGCGCCTAACGCGCTGACCCAACCGAGTTCTTGGTAACACGATTAATATTTTCAGATACTATGCGCGCTGATGTACGAGGTAATCGTAATACTAATCAAGTTAATTTCATTTTCCAACTATTTCTGTGAAATGTTCAAGTTTATCAGTGTCCAATAGACTTGCAGAATAAATAAAATCTAACAATTTGAAGATTAGCTCATTTTTTCACGGAAGAAACGTCGAAAAATTAGTTTTTTTCAAACAACGGCGCCGCGAACTTAAAAATCTGAAAAAATTCATAAACTATATTTTGAGTATAATAATAGAAACACAATATAGCATCCGAAAACGTACGAAATAATCTAAGTCCCACGTCCCTGGCAAGTACGAAATAATCTAAGTCCCACGTCCGTGGTACGTCCGAAATTTATGTCCGAGGGATGTCTCACGGACGGAAAAAACGGATGTCCGTGGTACGTCCGAAATTTATGTCCGAGGGATGTCCCACGGACGTAAAAAACGGATGTCCATGGGACGTCCGAAATTTATGTCTGAGGGATGTCCCACGGACGTAAAAACGGATGTCCGATATTTATGTCCGAGGGACGTCCCACGGACGTATATTTCGGACGACCGAAATTTTGATCCAAGGGACGTCCCACGGACGTACACGACAGACATTGGACGTATCGGACGTCCCATGGACGTACGGTGCTATCTGGGCTAATAAATATGAACAATTTTTCGAGAATCGGAAATGTAGCGTTTAAGTACTTTTTGGATCCGCTCTAGACTTGCCTTTAGATACAAATACGGATTATCTTACGTTCAATCGAATCCGAGGGATGTCCCACGGACGTAAAAAAAGGATGTCCATGGGACGTCCGAAATTTATGTCTGAGGGATGTCCCACGGACGTAAAAACGGATGTCCGATATTTATGTCCGAGGGACGTCCCACGGACGTATATTTCGGACGTCCGAAATTTTGATCCAAGGGACGTCCCACGGACGTACACGACAGACATTGGACGTATCGGACGTCCCATGGACGTACGGTGCTATCTGGGCTAATAAATATGAACAATTTTTCGAGAATCGGAAATGTAGCGTTTAAGTACTTTTTGGATCCGCTCTAGACTTGTCTTTCGATACAAATACGAATTATCTTACGTTCAATCGATTGTTTCATATCTCTTCCATTAAGGATCGCCAATTTCATTCAAAATGCTATGAATCATTTGTCGTTACACTTAATAATTAGAAAACTAGATTGATATTTATTAAACCCTAATTAATGAAACGCAAATATTAAATTCGCAGTTTTAATGTACATAATATACAGTGTCCGAGAAAATATTGTGAGATAATTGATTTTGTTTGAACCGATTGCCGACGTTAAACAATAGACATGCGTTCGAGAGAGAAAGTGGTGTATACCAATAATAAACAGGTGCAGTGGAAAAATTGTTCCGTTAGTCATCATCCTGCACATTCTATAGGGAAATCACCGACCCGAGGACAAATCTGACAATATTGTTTAGTGGAATAACAATTGCTGGTGGTGCTTGCTGGAATAATGAGAGGTGCAACCTGTATTGGTAATCGAGTTTCGCGTGCACCATAGTAAAACATGCATTGGAACACTCTAAGCATGAATTCCAGACAGTGCAGTGTCCTAATTTTGTTTTGGTTGCATTTCTTCTTTCGCTGGCCCGTTACCATCACAGAAGAAAGTTTGTTTTTTTCGTATCTACTACCTTGTTTCGTGTTCGTTTCCATTCTTTTTGAAATAGAGAAATTGCATTTACATATTATCGTTAAATGTGTGATAGGGTTTCCAATTACGAATGGATTTTTGGCTTACAAAACGGTGACAAGTATTCGACCAACTTGCACCTGTTCGATGCCTTATGCGTGTTCTTGTTGCCACATTGTTACCATTTTATTCATCAAGGCTGAAAAAAATCGTAAGTGTATAATTATTCAATTTAGTAGCGTTTTCTATTTGCGGAGTTGCTATACTTCTTCTGGTTACCTACGTTGAGCTGATAGAATACATTATTGAACGCATCCACTATTTTGTACAGTTTGCGTTAACTTCATCTACCAGGGAAGCGGAGTGAGAATTGACGTAACGTTAAATTCGGATGTACTGAAATCCAGGAAAGTTACAGGTGACGGTTTATTTTTCAAAATACACATTTCCGGTAGTTGATCTCTTTCTTTTGCAGATTATAGGCCACTGAAGTTTTGCATTAATATACCTCGCTGTATTTTCTCAACCGCGTGTATAAACGTTCTGGAGCTTAATCAATTTTCAAGGTAATATTTTCATATTTAGATGACCTTGAGTGCGCAGTAATTAAATTTTTTTTAAGGTCAATTACGGCTTGCCTTCGACTGGACATCTATTCGAAAAAACGAATATGGCAACTGAATTACGATTGTGTTAGTATATCAACGGTTCCTGCAGGGATGACCAGTGCCACTACTAAAACGATGAGCAATTCAACTACTAAAATGATGGCTGCTACTACAACTAAAATGATGGCTGCTACTACTACAACTAAAATGATGGCTGCAACAACCACCACAATGAAGTCAGGAATGCCAGCAATGTCCAACAGTCAGATGACGATGACTACAATGAAAACGACGACGACTACTACAATGAAAACGACGATGATGTCTACGATGATGCCGCCTAAAGTAGAAACCGAAGAAACGACACCGGATGTGGAATTAATAACGGTTCCAGGAAGCGAAACGACGACGATCATAGATATCGATACGTAACGACATGAACTCGCCTACAATAATTTGTGTGAAACACTTGTAGAAGTGCAACACTTCAATTACTGGAAATGCAATACCAAAATGAGTTTAAAAATTGTCTTTGAAATAACAATCTCAAAAGGAATTATTAGATTACATTACTAAGAATCAACTGTTGATTCGTGGATAAAGATTATTAATCACATTGAAAAATGTATTAAACAATCACCTATAATTAGTACTGTGTTATGCAGTAGGTACTGTGTTAATTAAGTAAAAGGTTTTTAGATATATTACGAAAATTATTGATTATGAAAATTATAAGATATTTGATATGCTTAAAACTAAGCTTTATTAAGCGAAAGACTGAATATAAATTATCGCTTTCTTTCAAATTTCCATTTGTATATTGGAGCAGAATCTTTTGTGCCCTTAACCATTAATTTAGGTTTAGTAATTTTCTTGTCTTTCAGCGCCCTTTGCATTTCTAACTTCTGCTGTACAATAGTTAACTCGAGTTCTCTGTTAATTCTTTTTTGTAGCTCCTTGTAAGACATGTGTTTTTGCTGTTCTATTTTACTCAAAGTCTTTTCATCAATTTCTGGTATCTTCATGTTCTTCAGTCTGCTTAACCTAGGTCTGTTCGTGCGTCTATTCAGTAACGCTGGATGTGTGTCTAACCTTTTTGCTAAGTCAAAGTTTCTTATTTCTTCTGAGTCATCCAAGAAGAATATGTGTTTATTTGGAACTTCGTTTACAGCATCAATCATGTGTAATTGACTTTGGAGCTTATCTATTTTCTTGGCTTCTATGGTTCTTTTGTGAGCAACATAACGAATGTCTTGGGTTTCCATCAGTTTTATCTGGTCTGGAGTTGAGGAATCATCTTTGCTCTTTTCTCTATGCACCCCATTCTCAATCTTAGAGTTAATCATGTGACAGTAAAATTCATCAGGATTTTTATTGGAAGCACGTTTACGTAGAAGTTTCAATGTTTGTTGTTTCTCTTGGTAGTCTCTGGCCCTAGCAATATAATCTTTCTTCTTTTCCAAAAGACCTAAATGCTTGCGAGAATCAGGTTGATGTCTCTCTCTATGAGTTTTCTGTGTTGATTTCGCTGCTTTCTTCCAGGAAGACATGATTCTAATACCTAAAAAAAAGTTACTTATACGAACAATGTGAAAATACTTAATTATTCTTTCGAAAGAAGACTTCTAGCAAAATTTAAAAATTATTCAATATTATGCAATAAAAAAGCGTACCAAAATACTCTTTTAAAGAAAGTTGTTGTATTAATTTACTGTTAGCACTGTGACAATGAAGAACATAACCACGTTTATGTGTACACAATACACACTAAAACCAGAGAGGAATGAGAGTGCCCGATATACTGCTGCCCCCTAGTCTAAATCTAGCCTGGATCAGCTCCTGACTCCACTTTTGACCCCCTCTAACGCCTAAATCGGAACTAACTTTTATACGGTTCTGAATTACCGACTCTGTAGAAAATGTCCTAGTACGGTAGCGGATTCTATCGAAATGGAACGGTCAGGTGATGAATTACATGAGGTTGCAACACATAAAGTGTGTGTCTGAGGAGGCTCGATTTTACAGCGTTGTCAGCTTTAAAACGCAATTGTATTCGTACAAAAATACTCCACGTATTATTCACTTGTGCCGCCTATTTTTTTACGGGATTTCGAACCCCCTGGTAAAAATTTTGCGAACATGATAAAGAAGTTTGTATCCGACAAGGACGAACTTATGCACATTTAAGAAGAGAAAGGAAGACAGACACAGAGCTGCTGAATACTGTGCACACCCGACAGAAAATTTATTAGTAACACACTTGTGAGGAATTGTTTACAAATATTTGCAGTTAGGAAATATAGAATAGACCTTCAGCTACTTTACATATAGTTTATCGTCAAATTTTATTTCTGACTAAATAGTTATAAACATTTATTCTAAGTCTCGTTCTAAAATAAACTCAAATAATTTAACAGATCTCTGGTAAAAAATAATCTTCCTTGTGATCGGAGGATCTAGAATGATGTCTCAGCTACATTTCTGTTGCAGTTTTATGTAGATTCGACGCCTAGTTAAATAGTTATTTACGATTTCCAGAGAGGTGATACAACGATTTGTGTGTTTACCTTTGACAAGTACTCGGACTCTCCTTGTCTTACTCATTGCGGGCATAGAAGATAGAAGTTACCTCCGCAAAAATTGTTGATAAATTACTTCAGGTAATTTTTATAAATATTAGGTCTCGAAGAATATAGAATTGACCTTCGGCAACATTCATGTATAGTTTTCAATTCGATTCTGGAAGAGGTTAATTAGTTATAAATAATTTTTGTTACTCTTGTTCTAATGAAACTGTGCATACTAGTGAGAATTGAATATCTTGTATACTCCAAATGTTCATGCATAAAAGTAAATCTGTATCTCGAGTACTATTAGCTATTTTTACTAAAAAATTGGGTGGTGAGGTAACCAAACATATAATCGTTGTAATCGTTAAACAAACAGAGATAATAAATTCATTAATTACATTTTTTCAATATAATTATGCTTAGTAATATTCATGTATCATAAATTATTCTGGATCTCGAGTTTTATTACTTACTTCTACTAAAAAATTAGATGGCAAGATGGTCAACGGAGTGCTCGTCGACATCATCGACAAAAGGAATTGTTACAAATATTAACCAGCTAGAGATAATAAATTTATCATTGAATTGTGTTCGATAAATTAATGCGCGCGAATATTCATGTGTTAAAAGATATTCAATAACTCGAGTTCCATTACATATTTTTACTAAAAAATTAGATGGTCAGATAGTCGCGGGAGTGCATGTCGACATCGTTGGCAAAAGGAATTGTTATAAACATTAATCAGACAGAAATAATACATTTATCAATAATTATTATCACGGCAATCGAGATCTACCGAAATTAGTTGGGGTGGGGAACGTTGCGCTTCGCTGCGCACTGCGCATCGTTGCTTACCTAAGCCTACGGAGCGCGCTCAGTCAATCAGTCGGGCCGGGCCCTCCGGCAGGAGCGGATGGCCTCCGGGACCAGGAGGGTCTTCGGCTATCTTGGGCTGACCAGGGATCCTCCAGCGGTACCCTGGCCTCTTCTGCCTACCTTGGGGATGACCAGGAGTCCTTCAGCGGTAACCTGGCCGCCCCTGCCTACCTTGGGGATGACCAGTGGTCTTCCAGTGCTACCCTCGTCTACCTTCAGCTGGAGTAGGGTTGACCAAGGGTCCTCCACCAGTGGCCTACTCTGGGGTTGACCAGTGGTCATCCAGAGCTACTGTGGCCTACCCTTGCTTATCTTGAGGCTGACCAGTGGTTCTTCAGAGCTGCCCCTGCCTACCTTCAGCTGGCTTAGGGTTGACCAAGGGTCCTCCACCAGTGGCCTACCCTGGGGTTGACCAGTGGTCATCCAGAGCTACTGTGGCCTACCCTTGCTTATCTTGAGGCTGACCAGTGGTTCTTCAGAGCTGCCCCTGCCTACCTTCAGCTGGCTTAGGGTTGACCAAGGGTCCTCCACCAGTGGCCTACCCTGGGGTTGACCAGTGGTCATCCAGAGCTACTGTGGCCTACCCTTGCTTACTTTGAGGCTGACCAGTGGTTCTTCAGAGCTGCCCTTGCCTACCTTCAGCTGGCTTAGGGTTGACCAAGGGTCCACCACCAGTGGCCTACCCTGGGGTTGACCAGTGGTCATCCAGAGCTACTCTGGCCTACCCTTGCTTACCCTGAGGCTGACCAGTGGTTCTCCAGATCTACCCTTGCCTACCTTCAGCTGGCTTAGGGTTGACCAAGGGTCCTCCACCAGTGGCCTACCCTGGGTTGACCAGTGGTCATCCAGAACTACTCTGGCCTACCCTTGCTTACCCTGAGGCTGACCAGTGGTTCTACAGAGCTGCCCTTGCCTACCTTCAGCTGGCTCGAGCTTGACTAATGGTCCACCAATGGCCTACCATCGTCTACCATGGTCTACCTTTAGCTAGCTTAGGGTAGTCCAAGGGTTATTTAAAACTTCCTTGGCCTACTTTAAGCTGGCTCGGGGTGGGCCATGGTCTCCTCAATCACCTTCAATGCTGTGGATGCCCGAGAGACTTGTTCATTCCGGATCTTCTTCGGCCTATACAACTTCATACTGCGTGGAGGGCATGTCAACGCTTCCGATGCTGGCGACGGGCAATCATTACTCTTCGTGTTGGAGTGACGGGTATCGTGCTGATCGGCTCAGAGAGGGCGATCATTGCAGTGGCTTCGCATCTTCGGTGAGTCATTTCGTCACTTCCTTGTCACTGTAGTTGTTTGTAGAAATAGAGTAGTTGTAGAGTGTAAAAGTAGTTAGTTGCATGCATGGGCAGGCCTCGCCGCCCCAACGATCAGCCGAGATGGGAACGTCCGCGATTTGCACTAGCGTTGCGAGAAAACTACGCGTTGAATTTAGTCGATTTTGAACAGAGATTAAATCTAACATTACGGTATAGATTGTTTAGAACGTAGCGTTGCGAATCACAAATAGTCGCGGTTCAAAATTACATTTCAAATTGATAACTGCGCTTGTAAAGTTCATATTGTTGTTGTTTTACATATAATCTAAAGTAATCGTTTTTTGGATCTCTGTTCGTTGAATTAGCGTTGCGCACCAAAAGTTCGCGTTTGCTTTCGAGTCTTTCGACTTTTCAGACTCCCATGCTCGAGCTGCAACGATCAACTGTGAGATGGGCACATCCGCGATTTCAAGTAGTGTTGCGAAACAAATTGTTACACGCGTTGTACTAGTATCAATTTTTAAAGTTGATGAAATGTCTAGTTAATGTTGCAAATAAATAGTCGTAATTTAAAGTAGTTCTAAAGATACCTGTTTAGAATTTTAGACGTTAGAGTTTTAAATTTCTTATTTAAATAGTATTTTAAATTCGATTTGTTGAATTAGCGTTGCGCATCAAAAGAATCGCGTTTGCAATAGAATCTTTCGATATTTCAGGCGCCCATGCTCCAGTTGCAACGATCAACTGTGAGATGGGTACTTCCGCGATATCGAGTAGCGGTGCGAAACAAATTGTCGGGATGGGGCCGAAGGAGCAGACGAGGTTTTATGCCAAAGACGCCGGACAAACTGTCATTCAAAAGGACAATCATTGCAACGTCTTCGCATCTTCGAGTGAGTCATTTTATCACTACTTTGTCGTTATACTCGTCTGTAGAAATAGAGTTGTAGTAGAATGTAAAAGTAGTTAGTTGCATGCTTGGGCAGGCCTCGCCGCCCCAACGATCAGCCGAGATGGGAACGTCCGCGATTTGCACTAGCGTTGCGAAAAAAGTACGCGTTGCATTAGTCGATTTTGAACAGAGATCAAAGTTAGCCTTTCTTTTAAATATAATAGTAGTCTCTATCAGCGATATAGCTTGTTTAAACTATAGCGTTGCGAAACAAATAGTCGCGATTCGTTTTGCAGAAACTGTAGAGTAATCTTTTTTGGATCTCTGTTCATTGAATTAGCGTTGCGTACCAAAAGTTCGCGTTTGCTTTCGAGTCTTTCGACTTTTCAGGCTCCCATGCTCGAGCTGCAACGATCAGCTGTGAGATGGGCACATCCGCGATTTCGAGTAGTGTTGCGAAACAAATTGTCACACGCGTTGTACTACTATCAATTTTAAAACTTGATTAAAAGTGTAGTAAATGTTGCGAATAAATAGTTGCGATTTAAAGTAAACCTAGACATACAGATATACAATTTTAAATTTCTTATTTAAATAGCAATTTGAATTTCGATTTGTTGAATTAGAGTAATCTTTTTTGGATCTCTGTTCATTGAATTAGCGTTGCGTACCAAAAGTTCGCGTTTGCTTTCGAGTCTTTCGACATTTCAGGCGCCCATGCTCGAGCTGCAACGATCAACTGTGAGATGGGCTCATCCGCGATTTCGAGTAGCGTTGCGAAACAAATTGTCACACGCGTTGTACTAGTATCAATTTTTAAAGTTGATCAAATGCCTAGTTATTGTTGCGAATAAATAGACGCGATATAAAGTAATTCTAGAGACACTGATATAGAATTTTAGACGTCAGAGTTCTTTTCTTATTTAAATAGTATTTTGAATTTTGATTTGTTGAATTAGCGTTGCGCATCAAAAGGATCGCGTTTGTATTAGAATGATTCGATATTTCAGGCGCCCATGCTCCAGTTGCAACGATCAACTGTGAGATAAGAACATTCGCGATTTTAAGTAGCGTTTCGAAACAAATTGTAACACGCGTTGTAATAGTATAAATTTTCAAAGTTGACTTAATGTCTAGTTAATGTTGCGAATAAATAGCCGCGATTTTTAGACCTTCGAGTTTTAAATTTCTTATGTAATTTGTAAAAATGGAAATTCTTAATTTTGCAAGACTTTCAAAGTTCAACTTTACCAAATTGATACAATATTTTTGTCTAGAAATTGATATTTTTCAGGAAATTGATATTTTTTTCAGGAAATTGATATTTATTTCAGGAAATTGATATTTATTTCAGGAAATTGATATTTATTTCAGGAAATTGTTATTTATTTCTGGAAATTGTTATTTATTTCAGGAAATTATTTATTTCAGGAAATTGTTATTTATTTCAGGAAATTGTTATTTATTTCAGGAAATTGTTATTTATTTCAGGAAATTGTTATTTATTTCAGGAAATTGTTATTTATTTCAGGAAATTATTTATTTCAGGAAATTGATATTTATTTCAGGAAATTGATATTTATTTCAGGAAATTGTTATCTATTTCAGGAAATTGTTATTTATTTCAGGAAATTGTTTTTTACTTTAGAAAATTGATATTTATTTCAGGAAATTGATATTTATTTCTGGAAATTGTTATTTATTTCTGGAAATTGTTATTTATTTCAGGAAATTGTTATTTATTTCAGGAAATTGTTATTTATTTCAGGAAATTATTTATTTCAGGAAATTGTTATTTATTTCAGGAAATTGATATTTATTTCAGGAAATTGATATATTTGTCTTGAAATTAATATTTATTTCAGGAAATTGTTATTTATTTCAGGAAATTGTTATCTATTTCAGGAAATTATTTATTTCAGGAAATTGTTTTTTACTTCAGAAAATTGATGTTTATTTCAGGAACTTGATATTTATTTCAGAAAATTGATTTTTATTTCAGAAAATTGATATTTATTTCAGGAAATTGATATTTATTTCAGGAAATTGATATTTATTTCAGGAAATTGATATTTATTTCAGGAAATTGATATTTATTTCAGGAGATTGATATTTATTTCAGGAAATTGATATTTATTTCAGGAAATTGATATTTATTTCAGGAAATTGATATTTATTTCTGGAAATTGATACTTATTTCAGGAAATTGATATTTATATCTTGAAATCTATATTGCTCGGATCGGAGTTCCCTCAGGGACTCACTCACGGGATGGGGCCCGTGAGTGGGTACGGGGACTCGCGTCCCCGGGGGCACCCGAATCGCCTATAGGTCGTTGCGTCCACGAATCATTAGATTTGGTCTCGATGTGGTTTCGATTTTGTTTCAACTTTGTTTCGACTGGTTTTCGATTTGGTGTCGATTTTGTTTAAACTGGTTTTCGATTCTGTTTCGATTTGGGCCGTTCATCTTGCTCTTGTTAGTCAGAACGAACGAAGAAAATTCATCAAAGGAAGAAAATTCATCGAAAGAAGAAAATTCATCGAAGGAAGAAAATTCATCGAAAGAAGAAAATTCATCGAAGGAAGAAAATTCATCGAAAGAAGAAAATTCATCGAAAGAAGAAAATTCATCGATCGAAGAGGAATCATCGAACGAAGACTCCAGATTATTTATAAATTAGTTCTAGTGCGTGCGTTAGTTATTAAGATTGTATATCGTCGTTGTAATTATGTCGAGTAATTATTGCCGTAACATAACTTTGCTCCCTCCGTTTTCCGACTCCGACACAGCCTTCTGCCGTGTCGGCCTTGCTTGCAGGTTCTGAGCCGGTCCAGTTTCGGTATCCGGCGTGAAGTCATTGAGAGGGATGTCTAAGAGACTCGTTCACTCGTCTTCTGACGATCCTCTGTGTTAACGTAATCCTGGGCATGCCATGTTCTCATGTCACCCAGTAGCGCCAGAAACCGTTTGAGCGCATCTCTTTGCCATCTTTCTTGGTGATGGAGTGGCGGGTATCGGGCTGGTCGGCTCAGGACTTGTAAGCACTGAACGCGTCGCGTCACCCTTGAACCAGAGCCTTCTGCTCTGGTTCGATCTTGTTTGTCTCTTTGAAAGAATCAGAGCCTTCTGCCTGATTCGCCTTTGGTCCCTCGTGGATCGGAGACTTCTTCTCCGATTCACTCTTTGCCCCGTAATAATTACTCGACATACGCTAAATGGAAAAGAAGTCTTTTCCATGAAAAAGACTACTTTCCATTTAGCAACCTTGCGAAATTTAGTTTCTAAGAATCTTCGTTGTAAGGAAGGGAGACAGAACGAAGGGAGACTTCGTTCTGACTCCTTTTCGGGTCTCTTGTGCAGCAACCTCCTCGTGGTGAGACCTGGGCAATCGATATTATCCACAATTCGCAAGATATTAGAACTTATAAATTGTAGTATCTTGCATGCAGTGGATAATATCGAGCTAATAGCTGCACATTTAGAGTTTGCGTAAATATGTATTTTACATTATAATGTAAGACTTAATAATTTCTTCGTTTTCCTTTGTACAAGTATTCCAGCTTCAGCATTTTTTTTCAATTAATAATAGAAATACGGAATTTCAATTTCAGAATACATGTACCTTCAAGAAACACCTCCATTATTAATTTTTGGATTCGTAATTGGAATGTGCTCCTGAACTTTCAAAGTTCAACTTTCTCAAATTGATATTTTTGTCTTGAAATCGATATTCCTCCGATCGGAGTTTCCTCAGGGGCTCACTCACGGGATGGGGCCCGTGAGTGGGTACGGGGACTCGCGTCCCCGGGGCCACCCGAATCGCCTATAGATCGTTGCGTCCACAAATCATTAGATTTGCGCTCGACATGGTTTCGATTCTGTTTCGACTGGTTTTTCATTTGGTGTCGATTTCGTATCAACTGATTTTCGATTCTGTTTCGATTTTGTTTCAACTGGTTTTCGATTCTGTTTCGATCTTTTTTCAACAGCTCTTCCATTCGGAGCCAATTTTGTTTCAGCTGGTTATCGATTCTGTTCAAGAAAATTCATCTTGCGAAGAAAATTTATCTTGCGAAGAAAATTCATCGTGCGAAGAAAATCCATCGTACAAAGAAAATTCATCGAACGAAGAAAATTCATCGAAGAAGAGGATTCGTCGAACGAAGACTCCAGATTATTCTTAAGTTAGTTTTAGTGCGCGCGATAGTTATTAAGATTGTCAATCGTCGTTGTAATTATGTCGAGTAATTATTGCCGTAACATAACTTTGCTCGCTCCGTTTTCCGACTCCGACACAGCCTTCTGCCGTGTCGGCCTTGCTTGCAGGTTCTGAGCCGGTCCAGTTTCGGTATCCGGCGTGAAGTCATTGAGAGGGATGTCTAAGAGACTCGTTCACTCGTCTTCTGACGATCCTCTGTGTTAACGTAATCCTGGACACGCCATGTTCTCATGTCACCCAGTAGCGCCAGAAACCGTTTGAGCGCATCTCTTTGCCATCTTTCTTGGTGATGGAGTGGCGGGTATCGGGCTGGTCGGCTCAGGACTTGTAAGCACTGAACGCGTCGCGTCACCCATGAAACAGAGCCGTCTGCTCTGATTCGATCTTGTTTCTCTCTTTGAAAGAATCAGAGCCTTCTGCCTGATTCGCCTTTGGTCCCTCGTGGATCGGAGACTTCTTCTCCGATTCACACTTTGCCCCGCAATAATTACTCGACATACGCTAAATGGAAAAGAAGTCTTTTCCGTGAAAAAGACTACTTTTCCATTTAGCGACCTTGCGAAATTTAGTTTCTAAGAATCTTCGTTGTAAGGAAGGGAGACAGAACGAAGGGAGACTTCGTTCTGACTCCTTTTCGGGTCTCTTGTGCAGCAACCTCCTCGTGGTGAGACCTGGGCAATCGATATTATTCACAATTCGCAAGATATTATAACTTATAAATTATAGTATCTTGCATGCAGTGGATAATATCGAGCTAATAGCTGCACATTTAGAATTTGCGTAAATATGTATTTCATAGTAGAATGTAAGACTTTTAATACTTTCTTCCTTTTCCTATGTCCCAGCTTCAACAATTATTTTCAATTAATAATCCAAATACAAAGTTTTCGTTTCAGAATACATGTAACTTTTGCTCTCGTGAGCGAGTGTTAAATAGATTTGCACTCCTGCCGTAGATTGTAGGTTCTGATGTAGTCTAAATATGATGTACGCACTGAGATGTACGTTACATATCGCATATTATTTCGACATTGAAACATTATTTTATATTCAAATTAAATAATTGGTTGAAACTAGTTCTTATCCAGACTAAAAGTTAGTTCTGATTCATGTGTCAGAGGGGGTAAAAAATATTATTCATTACATTTGTTTTTATATTTGTAAAAGGAAGTGGTGCAAAATGATCACCAGAAATTGAAAAATAGATATATATTTACTAAATTGGACAATGATATTTTTAATTTTGTTTTTATACACGTTATATAATATAAAATGTCTTTCATTCATTATTTTCACTGTAAGTATTTGATGATGAGACAGATGCCTGTTTGGTGAGACTAAATGTACCTTTACTATTAGTTTCTTTACGTTTTTGCTTCGCTAGCTTCTTAAAGTCTGAAATAGACATTAAGTCTATATTCTCTATCACAACACTAACATCAGGCTTCCTGAAATCAGTATCTCTGTTTTCTAATAACAATAAGGCTTGTTCATATGGTGGAGCAATTGGTGTCTGTACTGGTTCATGGTACTTGTACTCCTTCCCTCCATACTGGAATGAATCACAAATAGATTTACAAAAGTTTTATACTGTAGAAAAGTTATATTCACATTGTCTATGTAAATATCTCACATCTAGAGGATAACAGGTGTCTGAATCTGGTTGATTAAGGTCACCGCACACGATAAATGGTACAACAACCCTATTGACTCCTGTCAGCTCATTAAAATCACACGGTTTGTGAGTCAAAAGAGGATTTAGCATGTGAGGTTCATAACCCTCGGGGGGTGAATAATCTTTGCACACTACAAAAGCTTCTATGCTTGAATTCCGTGAGCTGCTAGGTTTTGTGCAGTAAACATATGGGAAAAAAATTTTTAATTGAGAGTAAAGTAACGATACATCTTTGGCTCTAAATATTTTTGCTACAAATGTGCCTCCTTTACGGAGGATATGAGTTGTAATATTTAGGGCAGCTAGCAGCAGTTGCGATTGAATGTAAATGTCCATGTCATGAAGTCCTGTAACTAAAATTGATTGTTAAAATAGTATACTCTTTACTCATCCATTTATAAATTTACTGTTTTTTAGGCACTGTTATTATAAATTACCATCGGGTGCTCCATCACACACTACCAAATCAGCCTGCTCATTGTCAAAATGTGCAATAATTTGCTCTGCCGTATTAGTATTGGTAATATCGCCTTGTATTTGTATAACTCCCTCCAGGGGTGCCATTGCTTGTAAGTCAACAGCAACAATTTTTGGTGCTTTCGCTTCTCCATTTTCCAAAGCTTTTTTATGATTTTCACTGTATATGTAGAAATATATTAAGTATGAGTCACTAAACAATGTCAATTGTCACACAAAGAATTAAGTAAAATTTGTGTTATTCAGAAATTCTAGAATCATATAGTAGACTCACTTTAATCTACGAGATAACACCTGACTCCAACTGCCAGGAGCTGCACACAAATCTACCGCTTTGTTGACTCCTACGAAAAAAATTAAAAATTCATCGAATTAAAATTTATAAATGTATACTGGGTTGTTATTCCTGCTTACAATACAAACCATCTAATATGTGGCATTCGTTGTCTATTTGGAGTAATTTAAATGCACTTCTTGCTCTCCAACCTTCTTCCTTCGCTCGACGATAATATATGTCCCGTTTGTCTTTTGACGTTTTTCCCATTATTAATTATATTGCGTGTGGATACTATTTATTTGTTTATCAGATTTATAGGTTAATTCAAATAAACGTGGTTCGAGTCACATGCAAACTAAATATTGAAAATCCGTAAGTACTACCACAGACGAGGTATAAAGAGTAGACCAATCACCCAATGCATTTTTCTGTCTCACGCCCCGGGGGCTCTAGAGCCCCGTTACCATTCCGTGTCACGTCCTACCGTATCGACCAAAACTAATATTGTGGAACTTATATTCGAATATTTCGGTGTTCTCTTACGCCCTCTAGGATATATTTTGGCTGGAGTGAGAAACAGAAAGCCACCGACGGCATTTCGTCGGTGCAGAAGACCACTGAGGAGATTCTCGTCGCGACGCGTCGGCGAGAATGCGAATCATCACGAAAACATATCGATTATCATCAAATGTTACATTCTCCGGCATATTTCAGTGGATATTTTGGAAGCAAAAATAATATCAAGAACAAATAATTATAGAAAATTATTCATAGAAATATTGTACGTAAGAAAGTATTAAAGCATAATTTTAGGAAAATCTAGAATTCCTACTTCAACTTTTATATCAGATACCTGAATTTGTAATTTAAAAATATTTCATAAATGAGCATTATTTATTTCCTTACACTTCTTCATACATAATTGTTCCAAGAATCGATCTGTGGAAACATACATGTTGAAAAACAGATTAACTTTTATTTGACATACTGTTCCGAATAATAAAGTGTTCGATAAAGAATTACGTGGATGAATTAATATGTAGGGTGGGTGGCGAGTGGATCGGTGATTAAGCCGGGAAAAGGGTTGTAACGACGAAATCCAAAAGTATTCGGATTGACTGTTCTCGGCCCCATCGACGCGACGTGGAAAACATATTTGGAAAAATAGGGG
The DNA here is from genome assembly GCA_913789915.3 of Sphecodes monilicornis. Taxonomy (NCBI): domain Eukaryota; kingdom Metazoa; phylum Arthropoda; class Insecta; order Hymenoptera; family Halictidae; genus Sphecodes; species Sphecodes monilicornis. The sequence goes on along the minus strand of OU565300.1, from coordinate 11,802,406 downwards.
GAGTCTCGAGTGGACATGCCCAAAGCAGATAGGAGCTGATTCTACGACATTCTAAGTTAGGCATGTCCAGAAGTTGCTTACTTGGAGGCAAAATCGAGGCAGACGCCTACTTCTCCCGCCCGCGCGTCATTGATAGGGATGTCTGCGAGACCTGTTCACTCATGTAAAATCATCTCTGCCGTAAGGCTACACAAATCAAGTCAACGCTTGCGTTGTTTGTTGCGGGTAGGTGGCCGATGAAGCGACGGGTATTTAATCATTGCTTTGTAAACGGTTCTCGTGAGAAAAAGAACGTAGACTTAGGTGATCTTGCGTGATTCGCATAATCGCATTATACACGTTAAAATCTACACGGTTCGTTTTAAAAAGAAATACAAATACTTGTTTCCTAAACCGTTCCTATTAACCATACTATCAATATAATCTTCATCGCAGCACATGTTCCGAGGATGCACGTATATTTCCCAATGATTCTACGATTGTTATCAACATTTCTTAGAATTAACATCCGTTTTAGAGCTTCCGCTGTTTCTTCGTGGATTACATCTGTTTTGGAATGTTGACGTCGTAACCGATTTCTTATCTTTGAAAGAAGAACAACATTAAGCGGCTTTAAACCCGAGTTTTGCAGATTACGTGGAAGTATCAGATTCTAGTTTTTCATCGGAAGGATCGTAACAGGTTAAAATGCGATGACGTAGTGCATTCTTAGCATAACGATACTCTCATATATATATGACACCCTAACGAATACTACATGCAACTCAGCACCTAAGCGCATTAATAATGGACTCCTCCAGCAAATGCCGTTTTTGATAATAAACCTATTCCCGTTAAATTCGGAATGTTTATTAAAACACGTTTTTACGTATACAATTACAAAACATCATGAAACTGAACCGGTACTTGTTTTGCATAGAATGATCATGATAAATCATTTTCTTTACTGTGTTATGATTACACTGCTGATTTATGCATTCGTAATGAATACGAGTAGCGGAAATACAATCTCGTAAAGACATAAGGAAAAATATGTACTGTTGCATTATTGTCGACGTGTTGAAATTATTAGACGAATTAATATTTACAGTTGACTCGAGAACATTCTATTTCCATAAAGATTTGCAGTTTAGTTATTAACCCTTTGCACTCGGAGCTATTTCAACTAAAAAATCACACATTTCTTCTAACCAGGAATATTTTCATTGTACATAATTTTTTTCATTATATGCGTACGAAATTGATATAGTACCTTATACAATATTTATTTGTTTAGTAATTTATTACATATAAACAAATCTAATCATGTAAACAATATTCTGAATAATGGTGTAGCAATTTGTAACGGCGCCTCAGAGTCGCCATTCGAGTGCTAAGGGTTAAAGCGTCTTGAGTGTTGACAAATAACAGTTAACAAATATTATTTCCGAAACTTGTTGCGCACAACTTTCTGTTGCAAAACCTACTTTCCGACGATTTTTTCTGGATAGTTTGACGATCAACGTCTCGCTTGTTATTGTTAAATGTATTGCACGCGTTTCAGAAGAAAAAATTAGATAAGGGAAGTGCTGGTCAGCATCCTCGTCATCGTGTCGACCGCGTTAGCATGTAAGTACACTATGGAGCATAACTATAGCGCCACTAAAATTTACAAGAGTTTTGAACATTTATATTAATGATTTCGAAGTGTTAATGGTATTACGTGACAAAGAGTTACAAACAAATTATATGCAAGGAAAAGTGAGTGAAACTATTATTTGTTTAACACAAGATACGTCAATAAAACGTTCATTTGACTTGTAAAGACGAAACAAAGAGTTTCAATAATGTGTAAAACTTGCTTTCGTATGTATTAATCAAAAAATATGGCATGTTCCTAACTAATTTTGAAACGTTTGAGAACTGTGGGTTATTTGCATAAACGCGTCGTACCATAATAGCCCATAAACTTTTCTCCAAATCTCCAAAAACTCGAAAGAATGCACATTTCGTATTGAAGTTTTCGAAATACAAAGTTCAAAAATCTTCAAAATATCAGTGGCCCCCTTGTTTGTTCCTTGCTTTCGACCGCGGTGTATCACCATCGCTCGACTTCTGTCGCGCGCGGCCGTCTCTGCCAATACGCCTCTAGGTCGCGCTCTGATTGGTCCGTGTTTTTCGTTAATAACTCCTTAACAAAGCCGAAACGGCCATTTTTGCAAAGGAAAATGTCGCTTCAAATGGCCTCAGGAACCTCCCCTTTGAAGGAAGCGAGACATTTTTGGGACACCCTGTATATTGTCCACGTCCCCATGTCAGATCCCAATAGTTATGCGCTGCAGTGTAATAGATGCGTACGTTCGTATATCCGACGAAACGTTTTCCGGCCCGATAGCGCGCAGATATGCGGCGGATAAAATTGTGCGGGGGGGGGGGGGGGTACACGGTAGCGTTCTTTGCATAATGCACGAGGATCCTTGCAATAAAGGAAACAGGGTTTTCTAATGAGCCCACGGTCCGTGAATTTCAAACGAGGTGTGGCCGTTTTTTAGCTTCTCGAGATCCGTCGTTCGACGCATGGCCATGATGCAACATCGATACACATTATTTAAAAGCAACCGCGCGCCTCGCTTCGTCTGTTTTCTAACGAACCTATTTCATCGCCGGTTCACGAAGACCTTTGGTATTGAGGCAAATACGATAACTCGGGATCTGCAAGAATGTAAATAATTTTAGTAGATGGAGCGACTATTGCAATCACTTTTTTTCACCACTGTTTATCGAACTCCGTTATCATGTATGTCGCCTCCGTACTTAACACTAGGTTTACGGAGCACTAAAATTGATTATTTTACATTGCTTTATAAAAATAATAAAATTGTATTTACTTAGATCTTCAGCGATTTTTATTGTAATATGTACAGAAAAAAATAAATCTATTTAACAATTCCTCACGAATGCCTCTTTACACTTTTAATAACCGTAAATTAAATATTTTTGAATTCGTCATTTTGACGGGGCCCGTAAATCTAGTGTTAATCGTGTATCGCATGCTGTATTTTTATTAAAAAAAATATTGTATGAAAAGCGATGTCATGTTGCTTTTTATAATTTATAAAATTCCATCTTTATTATTACTGTAGCTAGAAACTATTCTATTATTGTAATTGCTATTTGATAATTCGACCAGCGATGGAATATCGTTTTTTGCTGATCGATGATTACCGATAGTGAGCGAGTCGTTTGAAACTTCGTTCTCTTAACAGGGATTAACTATCGTGCTGTTTTATAGAGTTCCGCGAGCGTTCTACTAGCCTAGTTCACCTTGGCTCTGGTTAATCCGCGGGAACTCCTGATTTCAAAGAGTTTTTATTTCGCGAAATGATCGGAATGCTCGCGTAAATGACAACCTGTTGACGAATGATCGAGGGAATAAGGGTTACCGCTAATTCGTGTTCCGTTTCACAAAGTTTTCTAGTTTTCTAGCCTTGATGCACGAGGTCTGATGTCATCGTGTGTGGCAACATCGAATATACAATATAATCAATCAATGTAATAGCCTGCTGAAATTTAACCCTTTGCACTCGGTGCTATTTTAATTAAGAAAAGAAACATTTATTCTAACCTAGAATATTTCCATTGTACATAATTTTTTTTCATTATATGCGTACGAAACTGATATAGTACCTCGTACAATAATTAACACTAGAACTACCGGACAAGTCAAAATGACTGGTTTCGAAATTTTTCTTTTACAAATATTGAAATTATAAAAATGTTTCCCGGAGTAATGTTTTAGTCAACTTCTCTATTAGAGTACATATTTAAACAAAAGTTGTACGGAAATTTAATAAATGCATTCTTGTCGTTATTAGAAGGCAATATATGCTAGTCGCGTTTAGCGCTCGGTAGTTCTAGTGTTAAATGTTTAGTAATTTATTACGTATAAACAAATTTAATCATTTAAACAATATTCTGGATAATGGTTTAGCAATTTGTAATGGCGCCTCAGAGTCGCCATTCGAGTGCTTAATAAAGGGTTAATTACCAATTTTTAAGGAATTAATGACTTATGGATATTACCTCGGAAGTAAACAGTTAATCGTAGAATCTAATTCTGGTATTACCTATTTGCTGGAATGAGAAACTTTTTTTTACAAAACTACCCTTGTAGGTGGAGTTGCAATCTATGAAATTGAAATTTTGCTATTTCTTTCTAAATGTGATTTTAAGGAATTAATGACTTATGGACATTACCTCGGAAGTAAACAGTTAATGAATTAATATCGACGAAAATTAAAATTTTGACTGATTGTAAGTTTGACTCGGCTAAACGAATTTTAAACGAATAGAGACTTAAAATAAAAAAAAAACGTAATTTGAAAAAAGTTTTCATTGAAATTGTTATTAAACAATTACTCGTTGTATCACATCCTCTTCTCTCAATTCGTTAATCGCAAGTATTAGCTTACGGAAGGACTTGGTTCTAACCTATTTCATGACATGAAAGCTTTTAATTAATTCCACATTATTTCATAGAAACAGCTTTCTGTGCGGCGCCGCAGTAAAATGCTGAAATGTGAACCTTTGTAAGAGGTTATCGCGTCGCGACGCCAGAAATAGTTGCTTCCCCACGTTAACAATAGTTTCCCCTTGTGACAGATATGCGCCATGAAATGCTCCAACAGAATTCTTCTGGTCCGAAGAGTTTGCCGTTCGCGGGAATTACATAATGTCTCCGGCAAACATAACGCGTACATACATCGCCGACAAAAAGATTAAAGTCTGTTTCCTGCTTGCGCGGAGGACGCGTAAAATTCCGGCCATGCGACCGCATATTATAATTCCATCCTCGGTGTGAAGTACAATTAACCCCTTGTCTTACGATCTTTCTCGGGATTCTGCTCGTTAGAATTACATACCCGGTCGCTACTAATATGGAAGAAAAATAATCTAATCCCGTCGTTGGAATGTGTCCACATTTCATGGAGACTAAGTGATGATAACAATATACTAATATTGTACTTTGGGGTTTGCGAGATGACTAACATTCTTGTTCATCGCATTCATTCGTCAGTGGAAAGAATTCTCTACTTCGTTCCAGTGAAAAATAGTCTCTAGCTTCGTATACAATTATTCCCACGTAAAAAATTGAACCTTAACATTAGACTTTGCTTTAGCACTAGGTTTAAGGAGCACTAAAACCGACTATTTTACATAACTTAAATGTGTTTATCGATCGAAAATTTTAGATTAATTGTGTTTCGAATTTCGGCGCACAGGTTCGATCATTAATACAAATAGCAATTTTGCAAATTATAAACCTCTAAGGAACCTCAACGTTTCGACCCCGATGTGGGTCTTTCTCAAGAGATGAGGTTTTTTGCGTTTGCTATAGCGGAAACTTAATAATTGGAATTTATCGAAAAAACATGCTGGCTACATGCCGGCAGGAACAGAACTGGAACTCCATAAACTCCTTTCGATAAATTCCAATTATTAAGTTTCCGCTATAGCAAACGCAAAAAATCTCATCTCTTGAGAAAGACCCACATCGGGGTCGAAACGTTGAGGTTCCTTAGAGGTTTATAATTTGCAAAATTGCTATTTGTCCCTTGATCCCATCATCCCTCCCTTACGTCCGAGGGATGTCCCACGGACGTAAAAACGGATGTCCATGGGACGTCCGAAATTTATGTCCAAGGGATGTCCCGCGGGCGTACACGACGGACATTGGACGTATTGGACGTAAAACGGACGTCCCATGGGCGTACGGTGCTATCTGGGCTAATAAATATGAACAATTTTTCAAAAATCGGAAATGTAGCGTTTAAGTACTTTTTGGATCCGCTCTAGAGTTGCCTTTCGATACAAATACGAATTATCTTACGGTCAATCGAATCCGTGGGACATCCCTCGGGCATAAATTTCGGACGTCCCATGGACATCCGTTTTTTACGTCCGTGGCACGTCCGAAATTTATGTCCGAGGGATGTCCCACGGACGTCTAAACAGATGTCCATGGGACGTCCGAAATTTATGTCCAAGGGACGTCCCACGGACGTACACGGCGGACATTGGACGTATCGGACGTAAAACGGACGTCCCATGGACGTACGGTGCTATCTGGGAATGAGTCTATTCAAATTTTTAGTCATTTTTTAAATAATATACAGTGTGGTCCTTTTAAGTATGGCCACATAAATATCTTTTCAGCTTATTGTGATGCAAGAAATATTCTTGCCAGATATTGGTCTTTTGACACCATGCACATTACGTAGAAAATATTTTTTCCCCAAGGTCATTTTTTCGGAGTTATCAAGGCCATCGGTGTTTTCTGACACATAACTACATTCTTTTATATTATTGCATCGTGTAGGCGATCGAAAAATACATTCAGATATGTATAATAGCATGACCTTGAAATGACCTTGATCTTCGAAAATTAAAGTTTTACGTAAAACTGACGTCTATCGAGATTGCAGGATTTGACCAAGGCAATCAAGAGAGTGAATGTAAATGAACATGTTGAGATGAGTGGTACTTTCTAAATAATTACCAATCGGTTTATCCGAACATACCAGAATAAAAATGAATTTTTAAACCTAGTCAGAATTAGTGTCACCCATTGATGACCGATGCGTGGCAGTGATCGTGTTAAGAGTTACTGATTCATTGATCAGATGCGCTCAGATGAAGGATGGCAGGAGAGATGTTTTCGGGGGAACACCCGTGTTCTGCGACATGTGCAATTGTTATGCGCGGTGCAAAGAAGGTCTCCGGCCAGCCCTGACACTGTTTTCACTAGGAAGCGCGTCGCTTTGAATTAATACCGTTTGACATTGCCTGACCAATAAAGCCAAACTATAGGAAACGCAACTGTGACGACCTTCCGTGACGACCGAAGAACCTCGACGGACGACCTATCCTTTCATTTGTTGAACGCGGGTTCAACCGACTCATGCTGAATGGCTGCGGACAACAATGCCGTTTGTCAGGCGGCCATACGTGTGACGAACCTGGTCGCTACACACCGCAAGAATTACTTGATCCATTATCGTGTTCACCGCCAAAATGTTTACGGTAATTTCCGAGGAAGGATTGTGTCACAGACTGCGGATTTCGTGCATTTGCAATCAAAATGAGTAAGTGGAACGTAAAACACTAAACCCTACCACTGTCGGTCAAAATGACCGATTCCATATTTTTTATATCACAATTGTTAAAATTACAAATATGCTTTTGCGGGAAATGATTAAGTAAATATACTTGGTAGAGCCCATATTGTACAAATAGAGCGAGGTAGGCTCGCTTGTCATATCGGACAAACGTAAACAACACTAACACGAAGATTACTAATTTTCTACGAGTTTTCTCAAAACATTATTAATTTAAATTAAGTATTCATTTACAAATTGTTACTTGTTAGATATTAGTAATCGCGACTCTGCTCTTTCACGGTTCTGGGGTAAGTGCTGAGCGGTCTAACCACGGACTTAAGGACTGTGCATTAGGCTGCAGGGGTGAGGCGAAAGACGGAAGGGGTATCAACTTGTCGGCCATCTTGGATGGCATACACACGGGATGTCTGATCCGGTGTGGTACCGATTCTTCCCTCGCGCGACCGAAGGGCCATAATTCTTGCACTTTCGAGCGCGCGTTGACAGTTCCCTCTGTGCATAGCACAAAAGCAATGTTTCCAGGGACTCCACACCTCCTTAAAGTAAACTATCCAAACTAACTAGCTAAATCCCGGTCCGGCCCGTCCCGGATGGGTGTGCAGAGACCCTTAATTGCCCGCTTGCAAAAGGCACCGACTACGACACAGTTTGCCCAGTGTCCGTTGCGCGACCTTTACCGATCGCACAAAACCTGCGCGAAGTAAAATACCGTGTCCACGTGTCTGTCACGAAAACCTCACGCTAATTGAACGCTCCGTCGCGGAACGGAATTAAGAGAGATTACTGGTGTCGTCTTGAGTTGCGTTTCCTGCGCTCCATTGCGAGATCTATCCTAAAACGAATTTCAGCTCAAGGGCATTGTGTTCAGCATGTCGTAGAAGTCTCGAAAAAGATGGCGATTCAACCAGGGAATCAAGTTTCGATCTTTGTTTTCGTACAGTCAGTGTAAAAAGTATTCGTACACCGTTTAAAAACGAATAAATTTTTTTAAGTTGGACCAAATAAAGTTGTCTTTGAGATGTTACAAGGATTACTTTAACAGGTAAGGTGTAAATCATATCTTTTTTAAATTGCCATTGATTGCAATTGCGAAGAAAAAGTACAGGTCAAGATTTTCAAGTTCTTCTTCTATGTCTATAATGAAAATTTAAAAAAAACCTTTTGGAAATCTAAGTAAGTTATATACATGTACAATGTTTATAGAAACTGTAAGAAGTAAAAATCTTTGAGTTTATGGCTTGCGACACATTTACATCGCTGTTTTTTACAATTTTTATTATTTTCAATCAATTATGTTTCATAGCAATCTAGTACAGGTATTATAACATAATTAGATCTACAAAAGGTACCCTTCAAAATGTTGTAGGTTGAAAAAATTGTCTTGATTTTCGAATTAAAATTGCTTCGAGTGCAAAAGGTTAAGTTTATCAGTGACAAAATGAATAATCCGAAATATTTAGACATGCCACAAGGATTGTTGGTACTAATTTCATATTTCAACATGAAAATTCCTTCATTCGCACTGAAAAATTATCCACTAGATAAAACTATACAATTTAATAGGATGTCCTATCTTTTTTTCTTGACTGTCGCAGTGTTGTTGAAAAACCTGAATGGTTATGGTTGTGATTGGAAGAGAGTCGAGAGAATCAGCCGTCTCGGTGGTCAAGAATCGACTGGTCGTTGCTTCTGTTGCAGAAGAACGTTTTGGGGGCATAGTGCGCGAGCAGGATGCTCATTACCGAGCTAAGCCGAGGAGAGCGAGGCGCTCGGGCCAGCGACGCCGCTCTATAACTCCGTGATTTCGCCTGGAAGTTATTTATTTCGAATCTGAAACTCGCCACGGCAACCGCGTGCCACTATCGCAGCCACGAGTTTGTCAGCCAGCCAGCCAGTCAGCCATTCAGTCAGTCAGTCAGTCAGTCAGTCAGTCAGTCAGTCAGTCAGTCAGTCAGTCAATCCCTGCTGTGGGATCGGTCGCGTTGTTCGACCAGGGAGATTAACACGCAGGCACTGTGTGTGGCGAAAACGAAGAAAGATAACATAGACAGAACGCGAAAACACGATTAGTCTGTGTATTATCCAACAGCAAAAACGCTACCGAAGAATAAAGACATATTGTGCATGTTGCCGATCGAAGTGGTTTCGTATTCCTCTTTCACAGCGTTGCACCGGTGCATCGACTAGCAGTCCCGGCAAACGTCAACACTCCCGTTAGCGACTTTTCCACTGGCACGTGTTAAAGAGACGTTACCGTGTTACGATACAGTGCTGCGATCTAAACAGAAAAGCCACGTTGTACTTCGTTTCAATTCTCGACAACCAGCGTCTGTGATACCGTTTGCTAGGACCTCCTGCTGTGATCTGTGCTTTTTTTGTGACAGTAATATTAATTACCAATTTTCACCAAAGACATTTCGTTCCAGCAGTTATTTGCTCCAACACCTTGGCTCATCTTCGCCAGGGAGGAACAACGATAACATAGGTGAGTGTTTCGAAAATAGCGCGTTCGCGTCGACAGTTGTTTCTGGAACAAACTCGTACCCAGTGATGGTATATGGTCTCGGTTTTTTCGCGCATGCGCGACTAAATGCAGGAACGTACCGTACGTCTTATGTTTGTGGGGAAAGTAGGGGAGAACTGTTATTGGCGGGAAACCGGATAGAAGAGTGCAAGACGACACGACGAGACGACCGTTCTTCGAAATTTTGGTTAGTTAATGTTAATATATTCGATTTCATAATGGCAACTAGTATTGGAGAAGGAGCTACTTGTCAATTCATATTTGAAAATCGAAAAAAAATTTGCGAAACTATGCGGGGTGACTAAGGTACCCCATTTTAGCCCAACTTTGTACTTTACTGACGCTAAAATCGTCGCGCATGCGCGAGAAAACCGAGACCATATACCATCACTAGGGATGGGGTTCAAAATCACTCACGGTGATTTATCACAGTGATCGCAAAATCACAATCACTGTCGTGATTTTTTCACGATCACAACTGTGATCGGAACTTTTTTATCTCGAGTCATAGTAATTCTTCATCTTTGAGTTAAAAAATTGTATTATTTATGTAATTAGTAGAAAGGTATAGACAATGCATATATATATATATATATATATATATATATATATATATATATATATATATATATATATATGTATATATATACATTGTCTATACCTTTCTACTAAATACATTAATAATAAAATTTTTATAATACAATATATATATATATATATATATATGTATTATGTGTAGAGATGGGATCAACTGCTACTTTTAGTGATTCGTGATTTTCGTGATCGCTTCTGATTGGCGGAAAGCAATACTGTTCTTCGCAAGTAATAGTATATTTACTAATTTTTTATATTTTTGTTTCTATTTAAATTGTACTATTTGTGTTAAGTTTTTATACATTTGTATATATTTTATCTATACAATATACCCCCCCCCCCCCCCATACACACACACACACACACAATATATAAAACATTTCGCAAGGTATTTTATTAATTTATTCACTATTCTTCATTGTTTAATATACTTTTTGCCTTTATGCGATATAACTTATATTTGTTTTTATTTTTTGTTATGTAACACGTCCCGAGAACACAGACTTTTATATAGAGTGACCAAGAACAGTTATGTTCCTACGCTCTCCACCAATCAGAAGCGATCACGAAAAATCACGAATCACTGTGAAAAATCAACGTGATTTCGGACGAACGTGATCGAATCACACGTGATTCGGAAGCAGCAGTTTTTTCCATCCCTAACCATCACTGCTCGTTCCTCGCTCCGCGATCGTTACCTGTCATCCGCGCTGTGCCAATCGAAAAGTCACGGCTTGACGGTGGCTCGGCTCGTATCGTATCGTTTGGTTTCCCCGTTCCTTCCGCGACCATCACGCACTGTTTACAATCGCGGTCTCCTCTACGCTGAAACGACAGAGTCACGCCTCTGTAGAACTTCATGAATGCAAACGTCAAGCTCAAAGGACTCGTGCTTTCGGAGCTGGCAAATCCATTGGCAGGTTATGTCTAAATATAGAACAGAACGTCACCGGTTCCTGTTTCTGTGTTTTTGTGTTTCTAAGGTTCAACTATTATGTAGCCAATCAGAATGTTCACTGTTGATGGCCAACCGGGGTAGCGACAATTTTACTGTTATTTTTTTTTACTAAACGTTAATCTACGTGAAATTGTAAAAAGAATGGGGATTCGGAAGAGTTTCGCAATATTTTGTCAGAAACATTAAGAAATTACTAAACGAAATATGGAAATGGGTACCCGGGTACCCGGTTGGCTACATAAGGGTTAATTTTGAGAAGACGAACCTTGAGCTGAACTCATATATCGTTACACAAGTATTGTATTTGCCTTTCTTCAACGTCAGTTTTCAAGCTACAGTAATTCCGCGATCTAACAAGGAGAAGGCACCAACTATCCGTCACAGATTTAGTTGAGATTTTACAGAGTGATAGATCTCGTTCCCCTGATTACGAAAATACCCCATTATAACGGCAACAACTCAATAGTTTTCGAAATATTTGCAATTAAAGTTTCATAACCGTAAAATGTCAGTTTAGTTCAGCTTCTTTCAGGTATGATTGATATACGAACAGGAAGCGTGATAGCATGGCACCGCTCTGATTACTATTCATTGTACTTTTTCCATTTTCTATTTTGTATTTTTTCTATAGTGTTTTTTGTATTTATTGTACTTTCTATTTTGTATTTTGTATTTTGTATTTGTATTTGTATTTATATTTGTTGTTTGTTATGTATTATTTTAATATTATTATTGTCTTATAATTATTATCTTTGGGGTATGTAGTAATAAAAATATTTTATTAAAATTTATTTAACATTAAAAAAGGAATTTTTACATGTAGAAAAAAATGTTTTTAAAATTTGCACAGCTCTATCACTCAGTAAAATCTCAACTAAATCTGTGACGGACAGTTGGTGCCTTCTCTTGCTTCAATGCACTTAACAATTCTTTGTTTAAATGATTCTCTAACTTTGCTCAACATTTCAACATTTATCTTAGCACAAAAATACCCAGTCCCATTAAAAGATATGACAGCGACCTTGATTTTTTTGTTGAAAATCGATTTTTTTTAAATTTTAAAAATTGCAATTTCTTGTCGGTTAAATACTGATTAACTTTAGCAGGAAACATTTTTCTGTCCGACCATCCGAACGGGCTGATAAAACGTGGGGACTAATTGGCGCCGCACCCTGTGTATTTCTTAACGCATCATCAACCGAACGTTAAAAGTTCCATTCATTTTTCCTGATTCGCATGGTCTTAGTTGGAACGTTTTTCTTGTGAACGCTAAACAACGCCAAAAACGAACTTCCGCAAATTGGCCGTTGAGTGAGCTCTGCCTTTCACGAGTCTCGTTCACGGTTCTTCGCGTCGCTGATTGCAAAGAGGACGCGTATGACCGCGAAACGGCTTGAACTCTACGCGATGGCGGCAAACAGATCGCGTGACCATCCATCTTTCCGACAATAACAATTTCCGCGGAGGCAACGAACGCCTTGTGGCCAGAATCAGTCTAGTAGCTATCACCGGAAGTTGTTCCCAACGAGATAAACGGATCTCGTAGCGTATATAATAACTACTTGAAAAATAGTTAGTGCGCCGACTGTGACAACGACGCAAATGCTTAGGCAACGAGCGTGCAGCGCAGCGAAACTGGCGAACGATAAGTTGACGTTGTAAGAAAGACGAGGAGCCGGATCGGACGCGTCGCGAGATTATGATATCCTCAAAAGGCTCTTCTAATCGCCAGCGGCGCGTTTCTTTATAGCGAACGAATTGTAAAGCTTCCTCGGAGATAATGTGGATCATCTTTCGATCGGATGATACGCCGCGTAGTTAATTGCAAAACCGATGAGCAACGATCGAGGTCACCGAAATGATTATCTGCCATAGAACGTGTCGCGGGAAATGGCAATGTCCATCGCGGCCCTTAGTGGAACGGTCTCAAGGACACTGTTTTAATGCAATCAACGCCTGATTCGCTCCCGCGAACGCGACAACTAGGTCTTTCCTACTCAAGCTCTTCAGGGACGAATTTTCTCAAGTAGAAAGGATAGATACATAACAATTTCTTGTGTGATTAATATATTATCAGTACTTCCATACGGCGAATTTTTTGTTCTGCAACAAATTTTGATTTTTTTTTTTCTTTTATTTTTGTTATTTAACGTCGCTTCAACTGCCAGGGTCATTAGCGACGGGGGTGGAACAATGAGATTTGGTACTGTAATCGATGAATGTACGATGGGTGTGTGTGTGTATGGACGTGTGCGTGAAGGACCTACAGTTTATAAAGGTGGGCTCCGAACCACCTTGGGCAACGCAGTATAATATCAGATAGAAGAATTTCCAGAGGTGACGGCGGTGGGATTCGAACTCACGACCACAGTGTTTGTAGTCGTGCGCTCTATCCACTGAGCCATTGCGCGCCCCACAATTTTGATTTTGTATTACATCGAATAACCTTAATTTAGAAAGAAAATAAATGTACACACTTGTGCTGGTGTCCCTGGAGAGGTTGACCTTTGTTTTTGGAAACGGATTATCCTGTTTTAGATGTTTGGCGCCGACTGTGACTAAAGAATGGTATTATCAAGGACTTTTTATTTAAACATTCTTTATGATTTATCCATAAATATTGTTTGGAATTATTTATGTACACTGCTCTCTTAACACGATAGGTGAACCTAAACCCAAGTCGCTTTCTATCGGACGCTACTATTGGGCGTAGAGCAGTGGTGGGCACGGGTGGGGCCCCTCAAACGCTTGCTTCTCCCACCAACCTCTCTTTAATGCAGCGCGCACGTTCGTCGCGTACGCTGATGCCTCGTGTCTTCGTTGCCCCATTGTGCCGCGCTTGCTGGAAGGGGACAGAGGGCGCTACGGTGTGAACGGTTGTGCCTCAATTGAGGCAAAATTGCCCATCGCTGGTGTAGAGTAACATACATTGCGAGTCAGATTTATTTATGCAAAATAAAAATTGTTCCATCGTTTTCAACAAATAGGAGCCAAATACAGTATTTCATCGATAATCGCCGCCACCACGGGTCCGGCCGGCGACAATTAACGTTCAGATAATACTATTCTTTGACTTGTGCCGAACGTAGAAAAGGGCAGCGAAGCTCGAGAGACCTCGGTGCGCCGAGAAGTGTAACATAATACGGGTCGAGTATGTCGGTGTGAAAATAACACCTAACCCAGTGACAAGACATCTTTATTTTTTATTATTTTTTTATGGAACTTTCAGCAAAATGTTCGTGGCATTTTTCTAATGAAAATGATACCAAATAAGATATGATATTTACTCGTGTAATGGACGATAAAAGTTTCGGAAATATGGTAAATATGATCCAAATTATATCACTTTCATTAGATATATGCCACGAATATGTTGGTGAAAGTTCCATAAAAAAATAATAAAAAATAAAGAAGTTTTGTCATTGGATTAGTAGTGGTCTCACCGATATACTCGACCCGTGTTATGTTACACTTCTCGGCGACCGAGGCCTCTCGAGCTTCACGACCTCTCACGGTGTATTCCCCGCGGAAGGAGGGATTGTTTTGCGACAATAATCGTTCAGAATTTCACGACAATTAACGATGAAATACTGTATTTCATTCTTCCTTTAATAACTTTAGTAGGTTGACACTAATACGCTGCTATCCTTAAATTCTTTTAATTCACCTAGTGGAAATATATTATACATGTCTCACTCATTGGAAATATATTATACATAACTGTGATTGAAAAGAAGCCACCTGCAATCAGGAAGTATACAAATGATTCAATAAAATTCTGTACCCCATTAATAAATAAAAACGACAAAGTGGAGGAATTGGGAAAATATAAAGAAAAACTTGGAATGGTGAGGAATGGATGGGAGGAATAATCGTATCAATTAACCCTTTCGATGTGCACTCAGAACGGACAAATTTTTTGTCAGCGTGCGTTTATTAATGTAAAATGTTCGTCAATAGGCGCCTATATCATTTCAGCGGACCGACGTAAAAGCGCCTTTAACAATAGCCAAAGGGTTATGAGAATAGGAGGAGGAAGGAAAAAGAGAGGTACTTAGGAGGGTCACAATAATTGATGCTTTATGTTAATAATTAAAAATACATACCGAACATAACTGAATATACTTATCTTATGACTAGACTACGGATGTTTATGCAAATTCGACATGTAATTATATGCAAAATATATGCAAAATAGATGCAAACAATATGTAAAGTATAAACAAAATTTATTGAAAATAGTACACTACAGTACAACCGAATATTACAATGTTACAAGATACAGAATAGTTGTACATTTCTCACTATTTGTCATTTGCATTCAAATATGTAACAATAACATTTTTTATGGTTTCATCTGTCAATTGGTGCCTTTTGTTAGATAAAATTAGTTTATAAAAATGTCCTTTCAACAACATGAGACACAATGGGAGCATATGTATACTTTTTAATCCATAGTAGGTCAATTCATGCTGACGTACCTATTTGTTTCTAATTTGTTTGTAATATAGCATAACTGACAAAGCAAAAGAATTAGTTCCAATAAATGCTAAATTGTCAATTGAAGCTTAATGTTTTATAATTTTTTAGGTTCACATTGACGTTTTACAGATTACATATTTGGCACGGTTCTTGTAAAGTTATAACAAAGTAAACTGTATATGTATAGTATGTTTACATTCCTTAGCGAGATAGATATTTATTAGATATTATTATATTTTTGGTTATTAATATACCAGAGAAATACAAAAAATGTGAAATAATATGCTGTAATCAAAACATGGAATTACATTGGAATTACCTATTTTTTATTCTTGCTCAAGGTCATTTCAAGGTCAAAAAGGTGGTATCCACTAAATTCAGTTTCTTATTATCTATCATGCTAACGTAAAAAAATATATACTATTCCATTTAAAAAAACATCGGTGACCTTGAAATTTTATTAATAAACACGACATAAAAAATTGTTTTCTTTACCATTATATTTGCCCCTTGCAATAGTGTCACTTTGTACTCTGAAGTTTTCTGATAGGACTGCAAATACGACAGATATTTACATGTTCCCATTTATGTGGGACACCATGTATTCTCCATTGTGGTCTATATTTATTCAAACTGGAATACATAATGAATTTGAACCCTATCTGGACCAACCGTATATTATACATTTCGCTGCACGTGTTTCACTAATCTGAATTATTTTACAAATTCTTGTTCCGAACAGTAGTATTACATATGCAAAATTTGTTTCATAAAATCGCCCACGAAGTTATTACGCTACGATTTTGATCGGCCAACCATTTGTAATTTTCATAATTCCATATCACTTATTTCATCAAGATGCAACGTCATTAGGGTTCAGAGTAGGAATTTCGCGTGTGACTGTTATGATTAAGTCATACGTGGGTTTGACACAACACACTCCATCATCGTTTAACGCATGAATCAGGCATGTAAAATATTTCGTGCGCGTTATAATTACAATCAACGACTCTAACAATATTAACTCAACTCATTCAGATCTCGTACCTCGGCAAAAGAGTTCGGTGAGAAGAATTCTGAAAGTATTCGCTTTAAAGGGGAATGCAGCTCGAGCAAATAATGCATGCAAATGCAGTGATGATCTCTGCGACGTCTATATACATATACCGAATGTAGTCGCAAAGCTGCAGTTAATTATACAATCATAATAACGAGTACTCGCAACACATGTCTCGGAGGCCTGCAATAGATTAAAAACAATTGAATTTTTCAAACCCGATCACGAACTTTGAATTTTCCAAAAATTCAAACTCAATAAGAAACATTCAAAATCCTACTACATACATCAGTGGTGGGCACGGGTGGAGCCCCTCAAACGCCTGCTTCTCCCACCACCTCTCTTTTATGCAGTGCGCACGTTCGTTGCGTACGCTGATATCTCGTGTCTTCGTTGCCCCATTGTACCGCGCTTGGTGGAAGGGGACAGAGGGCGCTACTTGTCTCAATTGAGGCAAAATTGCCCATCCCTGACATTCATAGTACCATTACGTTTTCATTATCGACAAACAGTTTACCAAGCATTAACCCAAACTCCGACACTTCCACCCGTTTCCGGGAAAAACGCGACCGAAATTTCTCGATCGTTTTTCCAAACTCTTCGGTTATCGTTTGGATAAAAATCAATTACGCTTAATGACCAACACGCCTGGTGACGTTACAGCCCCTATCGGAGGTGTTCCGTGATCATTCCGTGAAACCAGCTGTTGGCGCGCAAGGTTCGTTTCTGTTTCCGATATTTCGCTTTTCTTTTCGGTGTTGATTGGCGAATCTGAAACCCTAATGTTAGAAAATCGGAAAGGGTAGATATTTAAGACGGGCCATGCGCATTTAGTTGTAAGGAGGTCGGGGTGTCATAAATTGTAGACCAGGCCATGCTGAGAAGAAGGACGTCGTCGTGACTACACGCATCGCGAGTAGTGGAAATATACGGCTGTTTCTTTTATAAGTGCCCGCACACGTTTATTGCACTCGCATTTTTATCTTACACTAACCAAAGCTGGCGCGCGTTTGCTTTCCAGTGTCAAGAGCGTCAGCAGCCATACCGTCATCTGATTTCCCAAGGAAGCCTACGCAGCGAAGCCCACGCGATTTGACTAATCGAATCGAGACTGAAGCTCCGACGAGACGATTCGTCCTAGGAAAAACACTTTATCGGTATCCCCTGTACCAGGACTGATCCCATGAAATCTCGTTGATAAAGCCGGGCTCAGATAAGAGCTGGCGTCGAACAGGTGGGGAGCCACGGCAGAAAAGAGTGTGAAACTATCGGGCACCGATTGTACCTGGCCACACGGTGATCCAACGCGTCCACGCACAGTTGCTCCCGCGAGGAAAGTGAGAAAGAAGTTTCCCGAAGCTTGGCCGCCGCTATTACTGCTTACACCTATCATCCTTCGATGCTATCACGGCAGTTTGCTCCCGCAACCTACGAGGGAGGGGTTAACCAGTGAAAGAGGGAACCCGCTCTTCGATTTATCTGTGCTCATATAGATCGTGAAAAGCGCGACCTAACTTTGCACGCACTTCGCCAGAAAGCGCTAGAGAAAGAGTGCGCAACACCGTTCTCCCGTTAATTTCAATAAGAGGAGTCGGTTCATAACTTGTCAATCGTACCGCGAATTCGCTTGCTCGCATAAACGAGTCTTAGTCGAGCTAGTGGGAGCATAAATAAAGATTCCGGGGCATTTCTTCGAGGCGAAGGATCTCGCGTTCACTTTCGCGGAGCCTTGGTCAGTAGGGAAACGAGAGGCCTTGATTTTGAACTCCGACAAGGAACGCCAGCCGATCGAGGGAACAATCCCGATCGAGAGAAAAACACGCGTTCGAGCGGCAGCGATCCTGCGCAAGAAACCGTGGGTAGGTTTCTTTGATAGAAATCGCTGATCGGGATTCTTCCTCGTTAGAGTTGCGTTAACAACTGGGCGCCGGAAGCCCTCGGCAGCGCGAGGTAACATCGCAACGACAGGAACAGAAGAAGTTTCTCGAAGCGCGGCGTGCAGCTGACACTGTTCTTGAAGAGTCGCCCGAAAAGGAGAACCAAAGGACTCTGAGGAGAAGGACGCGCGGACGAGGGAACAACCGAGTGCGTAATCCTCGAGAAAGAGGAAAGGAGAGGACACCTTTGACCACGCAGTGAACGTGAAACGGATTTAGAAAGTCCTTTTACGCCGTTTAGGGCTGATCTAGCCGTGATATCGGGGAAACAACGAAACAGGCAGCACGAGGGAAAGGAGAAACGTTGAACCGTTTGGGGGAAGCCTGATTAGAAAAATAGAGACCTCGTTCCTAGCTGAGATAAGATAATTCACAGGACTGAAAGGGACGAACCAGCTGGCAACATGTCGAAGAGCAAGACTTTACCGATGCCCGACCGGTGTAACAACGATATATTCGATGAACAGTCGATGGCCGTTCGATCGCGATGGCGGAATTTAGCCGCCTTCTGGATACTCGGACTATGCAACAACTATGGATACGTGGTGATGCTCAGCGCGGCGCACGATATCCTTGAGAGCAAATTCGGCAAGTCGGTGAGTAGAACTGGTTTTCATTCATTATTTTTTGGTGAGCCGCCGAGACTTCGGAGATCGAGAGCTCGTCCGAATTGGAGTATTTCTTTTTCTTGGTCTTTGTTTTGGTCTTTTTGGTGAGTCTGCTACAGAAGGCTCTACATTGCATGTATTGTTCAGAGTGTCTCACCTGATATAATTGTAATTTCGATCGAATTTTGAATTGTATTGATGAAAATGCTATCGGCGGAAAGGTTCGATCTTATTGAAATTTTACAGAAAATTTGCAATTTTATTAATATCCCAACGTTTCGATCCGTATGTGGATCATTGAAAAATGGTCCATTAATATATTATTAATAAAATTGCAAATTTGCTGTAAAATTTCAATAAGATCGAACCTTTGCGCCGATAGCATTTTCATCAATATGTTTCATCTGATTTTGACATTCGGTTCACGTCACTTGGATACGTAGCGAAAATATTTTGAGCCATTTTTTAATTCAAGGGGGGTTTATTATGGCAATATCAGTCTGTTGTAGTTTTTTTTTCAATAATATGATATTTTTTAGTGCACTCATCCATACAGCTCGATATTCTCTATTAACCAATGTATTGTATGTTCATTTACAAAATAGGTTCGATGTAATGACTAGACTGCGGATTTTATGAGCTTGTTCCAAAAAACGAATAGATCTGCTACAAGGAAAAAAAGACATTAAAAGAATTTAAAAATTAGTATTATTATTGACTTTTCAAGATGATTAAAAGAGAAGATGCATCACGGGATTTTTTAAATTGACGGATTAGTGATTGTTCTAGATTAATTGTTGTATCGCACGATATTATCCACATTAAATTAAAATGATTTTATTAAATAGACATTGAATTTTATATTGAATTAAAAAGAGAAAGAATTTTTTATATAAAATAAATCATCTAAAAAACTAATAATAATAACAACTTATTTTACTTTTTAAAAGCACTAAATAATAGAGAAATGAGAAAGATGAATTTATTTAAAGCTTTATAGCTGAAATTAAAATGAATTTGTGTTGAATTTTATGTATAATTGAAAATAACAATAGAGTTGTAGGTAATTTTGTATAGAATTGAAATTTTTATTTAAAAAATTAGGGGGCTAATTAAATTAAAATGATTTTATTAAATAGACATTGAATTTTATATTGAATTAAAAAGAGGGAGGTTTTTTATATAAATTAATTAATCTAAAAATTAAAATGAATTTATTAAATAGATATTGGATTTTATATTGAATTAAAAAGAGGGAGGTTTTTTATATAAATTAATTAATCTAAAAAACCAATAACTTATTTTACTTTTCAAAAACGCTAAATAATAAAGAAACGAGGATGCTGAATTTATGTGAAATTATGAGGATAACCAAATCTAGCCATAATACTTTGCTTCATATCTTCATAATACTTTGTGGATGGAGCTTCAACATGATCTATTGCCTCTATACTTTTTCTTCTGGGGCTATTTAAATCACGACATTCCGTGAAATTATGATTTTTCGACGTGCATAAGTTAATACGTTTCTTTTTATAGAGAATGTCGAGCTGTACCGCTGAGAGCATTAGAACATTATTATATTTGAAAAATCAAGGTTGACGTTCACATGACCTTTGCGCGTCCACATACAAACAGACGAATAATATCATAATAGAATAACCCCACATGACACATGAATAACCGTTTCTTAGCGAGATAGATATTTATTAGAAATTCTTACAGTTTTGATTATTAATATACGAGAGAAATACAAAAACAATATGAAATAATATGCATTATTCAAAACATATATGCATCATGCAAAATAAAAAATATATTTCTGAAATTACCTGTTTTTTAAAAGTTTTTAATTACTTGTTATATTTATCTACCTGTTTTCTATAAAAATATGCATTTCCATGAACATACATAATAGCCCCCCCCCTCCCTCCCCTCTCGAGGCTATTAAAAAATCTCGCAACATATTTCCCTACAATTCAGAATAGCGATTTAAAAGAAATACCAAAATCTGCTGAGACACCCTGTATATATATATATATTTCTTTTAAATCGCTATTCTGAATTGTAGGGAAATATGTTGCGAGATTTTTTAATAGCCTCGAGAGGGGAGGGAGGGGGGCTATTATATATATATATATATATATATATATATATATATATATATATATATATAATTCAGACCCTAATTCGAGCTTTTCATTCAACTGTACGGTTTTGTCCGAGTAGTTCCGTTGGTATTTATAGCTGCAAACAGAGAAGTGAAATTTAATATCCGTATGTACGAAATACTATTTTTAGAGCTCCATAGACCTTAGTCTTGTCACGAGGTTACAGTGAACGGTACCACAATATCAAATCACAAAGAATACGGTCAGTTAGAAGGACCTAGAAATTAGTTGACCAACAGCCACACTACTTCCGGTTGCGGGTTTCTAAGCGATCAACAGACCGCGGATCATTGTGCATTTATGGCTTCTGAAAATCTTCAAAAAATGCTGCAATCTAAAATTCGATAAAATTTAATACGATTTTTATTTATTTTAAATCTACACAGGCTATTACCACAGAAAATAACATTTTAGTTGACTCCATTTTCTAGAAATTTCTCTCCAAAAATTGAAAATTGCATAAACATCCGCAGTCTGGTGATCAACGAATAACGATTGGATTTTCGTTCGGTTTTTAGCCAAGACAGAAAATGTAGTATTTGCACAGGTGAAAATTGAGCTTTACTATCCAATTGAAAGTGTATTCATATGTATCTTTTTATCAGAACTCGAGGAAACTCACTGAAACGACGCATTGAAGGCTAAAGTATTATCTTTTGTATATTTTTGTGTTACTCCGTTTCAACCTTGTTATCGAAGCAGCGTATTTTACAAATTACCGTGTTTTAAACCTCTTAATTCATTTATACCTTTAAACTGTTATTCCTCGTGAGTTTTTACCAGAACTCGAGGAAATTATCACGAGGAATAACGGTATAAAGACATAAAGGAAAATAGCAGGTTTAAAACACAGGTATAAAAATACTCTGCTTTGATAACAAGGTTGAAACGAAGTGAAACAAAAATATACAAAAGATAATGCTTTGACCTTCAATGCGTTGTTTCAGCTGGATTATAATATTAAACGTCAAGAGCAACATTGTTTACCTAGGTTTGCAGTTCAGCTTTTGATCACGTATCTATAAAACTTGTCTACCCTTCCACTGCATGGGTTGAGGCCACAACACACATGAATAATATTCTTACTAAGTACGTGCGGCCCGATGAAACACCAATTTATTATTTATCCGGCCGTATTACAAAACTAGCGATTAGGTCCCTCTGTCGATTGAGTTATTGTCGTCAACCGGCGATGCTCCGGTTGCAGATGGCACGGGACAATAGAACAGTTCGATTAAACGTGATCCACCCTGACGTCCATCAAACGAAACAAATGAGAGTAATTAAGTTACGATGTTTTTATTAACCTTTAAGTGGACCTTCAAAATGTACTTTAAAAATGCAGTGACACAATTGTATTATGTTTAGCCTGTATACAGGGTGTCCCACATAAATGGGAACACCTAAATATCTGTCGTATTTACAGTCCTATCAGAAAACTTCAGAGGACAAAGTGACACTATTGCAGGGGGCAAATGTAATGGTAAAGAAAAAAATTTTTTATGTCGTGCTTTTTAATGAAATTTCAAGGTCACCGATGTTTCTTTTAAATGGAATTGTATATTTTTTTTACGATAGCATGATAGACAATAAAAAACTGATACATACTCTAACATAATCATACGCTGTTTACTATGAAAAATATTTCGAACATTTATTGTGGTTTGTAAAGGTCAACCCGACGTAAACAACGCGTAATCTTTGCTGAAACACGTAAATTTTAAACTTCCACATTTATCCGTTCCAACATGATTATTCTTGCTCAAGGTCATTTCAAGGTCAAAAAGGTGGTATCCACTAAATTCAGTTTTTTATTGTCTTTCATGCTATCGTAAAAAAATATACTATTCCATTTAAAAAAAAAACATCGGTGACCATGAAATTTCATTAAAAAACACGACATAAAAAATTTTTTTCTTTACTTTTTCTTTTTTCTTTACTTATATTTGCCCCCTGCAATAGTGTCACTTTGTCCTCTGAAGTTTTCTGATAGGACTGTAAATACGACAGATATTTAGGTGTTCCCATTTATGTGGGACACCCTGTATAATGACAGACGTGCGCGGTCTGTGGAACTTTTATGACGTTTAAAATGTTATTTATAAAAAAATGTTTCGTGCAACACGCAGCGCTGTTCAAAGTGCACGCGGTAAAAGCAAGCTAGGAATATCGCAGAAAATGTCTACCCATGTTCGATCATTCAATCTTTACCGCGGAATATCAGTCAATTAAACGTAATCTCTAGACGCGCGGACGGCTCGTGTAATTGGCATTCGATAGGTAATTATTTCGAATTCTCCGCGGTAGCAAATCTCCATTGATTAATTAGCCGGCGCGTTGTACTCCACGGCGATCCTTTAACCATGAAGCTGGGAGTAGTTAGTGCAACGAGCAATTACGCTTGAATTACGTCTCCGAAGCAGAACAGATTCTGTCGTGCAGGAATTTTTGTTATGTCATCGACGAATCTATACGATTCATATTGTATAATCTTGATCCTCCTCCTCCTAATCGTCTCTACTCCCTCACCGTTAATCGACATAACTCTTTTACAACGCGAACATCTTATGTAAGCCGCGAGAAACAATGGAAATTAATATTCTGCGCGTTCAAGGTGGTAATGTCCGTGAAAAAAGATACCGGCACTGATAACTTTCGCAGCTTGCCGATTTATGGGAATTTTATTGGCGATGTTGATTTTACGGGCTACGTAAACGCAAGCCAATTTTGAGAATGTAGTGTTCATCGTTTATATTTTGGTTGTTCTTCAAAGTTTCTTATTTTCTGTTTATTCGTATGATTTCAGGATTTCCAGGATACGCCCGTCAATGCAACGACTAACACCACCGGACTTCGTGCCTGCAACACGCTATCCACCGGCGCCATTTTGCTGGCGGATATTTTACCCTCGCTGGTGGTCAAGGTCATAACACCGTTCTTACCGTTTTACGTGCAGTGAGTATACGTTCTTTATCTGTTTTATACACTCATCAACCATGGCATACTCGTAAACATATTGCTTGC
The DNA here is from genome assembly GCA_913789915.3 of Sphecodes monilicornis. Taxonomy (NCBI): domain Eukaryota; kingdom Metazoa; phylum Arthropoda; class Insecta; order Hymenoptera; family Halictidae; genus Sphecodes; species Sphecodes monilicornis. The sequence goes on along the minus strand of OU565300.1, from coordinate 11,777,891 downwards.
CAAATCGATCAAGCGAGCAACTGCAAAACTGAGCACGAGATATTGTTCAAAAAGGTGGCGCGTTAAATTAAGAAATTATGGAAACAAATGTAGGATATAATAATATAGGGAATTATGTTTCTATATTTTACAAAAAGTAGCAGAAAGGAGAATAACCAAATCACGCCTGTTTGTACTGCATTTATGGTTCACGATCTACAGTTAGTCTCACAATTCAGACTTCAGTTTACCTGCCAAGCTACATGGATTAGTTTACTAGATGATACGTAATGAAAACTTTGGAAAAATTACTTTTCGTTTGCATTACTAGAAAAATAGTCAATGTTTCTTATTACAACTCTTTTATTTGGGCTTGTCACGAAAATTAATCCAATTAAGCAATGTTGATGGAATTTTCAACACGTATATAACTTTATCATCATGGTCATTGAACAGAAAGACTGTCTGCAATTATCGTGTATTACAATTCGGTTCGCTGAATAGAAATACAGTATTGTCGTGATAAGTGCTACAAGTCTGTACAGGATAAGCGCAATAAAATTATCCCCCCTGCTGCCGAGTATATCCCCCGAGGGGTCGTGAAGCTCGACCGTTCGATTCGGCCGAGAAGTGTATCATGATACGGGTCAAGATGTATCGGTGACCCAATACCTATGCAATGACAAAACTCTTTTGTTTTTTTATTCTTTGTTCTCGTGAAATTTTCACCAATACATTCGTGACATTACTCTGATTAAAATTCACATGTTTAATTGGCGATAATAAGTTTCGTGTGCAACGAAGACAGCGAATGAAAAAGAAAGAGAGACCAGAAGTCTGAATCGGTATATGTTTCTACATTAAAAAACTTATTATCGCCAATTAAACATGTAACTTAACATTTCAATCAGGAAAATGCCACGAACGTATAAGGAAAAGTTTCATGAAAAAATTATAAAAGGATTGTGTCATTGGATTAGTATTATCTCACCGACGCGCTAGTGCCGATGTTTTGGTAGCTCGGCTCGACGCTAATGAAATCTCGAGGAATCGTGTATGTACACGATGAGTGCAATGATTCGGACCCGAGGTCGCTGCATTCAACGCGACAACACTGTAGCCAAATTCGAGGAACGACAAGGTGTTTCAATTTTTGCGACATTAGTTTGAACGAGAAGATACCTACAAACGAAGCAGAGAAATAATTCGTCGATTGCCATTGTCCTCCATTTCTGGTCCAACCTTTCCCACCTCTTCCAGCATCATTCTTCAGAAACGATGACATTAGACAATCGGTCGTCACGTCATTCATTCCGACAGTCTAGTTCCCGTTAATGTAGCGTCATTCACTCATTACGCATTCCGTGACGTTCTATTCATTTTTCCTGAAGCATCGCATGCCTGTGATGTGATTAACAATTAATGCAAACGGAACTGGACAAACACGAAGCTATTATCGAAGCTCGATCCTTGGGATTTGAGATTTCATATTCGAAAAACGAATTGTGGACACACGATAAGCATAGAGAATTAACTGTGCGGATTACTTTTCTGTTTCGTTTATTAACACAATGGTCATTGTATACTGTTTCCCGAGGCGTCATTTTTCCCGGAGTGTTATATACACGCGCAGGTGACGACGAAGGAGAAACAGAAGTCTCATTCATGAATGGCGGAGGACGCAGTGAACGTGTTAAAATATGTATTCCTGTTTAAATGAAAATTACGATCTGGGAGGCGTGACTTTCCGTCGCATTGTCGCGTCGCTCGTCATCTTCTAAGTTGCATACGTAGTTTGGGAGATATCGCATCACGCATTCCAACGATCCCCTAAATCGTGTCGTCGTCATGACGTTGCGGGGGACGAATCATCGCAACCGGAAGCCGTGCCCCGCCGCGGGCACGTCGCGCTGCTGTCCCGTGAACGAAAAACGCTAATCGATTATTCGAATCGTTAATTACAGTGCTCGACTGGCTACCTGTGTGTTATTTTCCGCTGCAGGATTCCTTGTGGTGTCGTTAAGCACTACTGAATGGCTCGCCATTACGGGCGTCGTCGTAACATCACTTTCTTCCGGTTTGGGAGAAGTTACGCTGTTGAGCTACAGTCACCAATATCCCAAGTGAGTATCATCGTTCTTTGGTTCTCTTATTCTCTCATCAATCGCCCCGCTGCATTCATGAACATTTTCAACGATATAACTACAGTAGATCCAAAACGAATTTCAACACTAAATTCTGGAAACATTGTCGATATATTGAACACCATTTTTACCTACAGATGCTATACATTGAAACCTCCGTAGAAACATTTTTTCGTGACTGAATCCATCACAGATTTGAAGAGTGGGGCCCCCTCGCCCTTCCAACAGCTTCGCGAAGATTATTGTACGATTTTTTTTCACTGTTTTATAGATCAAAAATGGGGGACAAGTTCGGTGTACAATGTTATTGTCAATACGGCAGTACGTTTTTCATTCAAAGCTGAATAAGACAGCTTCAAAGAATTGTACGGGATGCAATTAAAACCGTTGCGAAGGAAAGATTGCAATTTTCAACTCTGTTGTTGATGCATTTACGAAAACCATTTTCTAAATTAAAATACTAAACCTCACTAAGGTTTGTAAAGGAATTTTGAACGAATTTTAGTTATGTTTGGATAAGGTTTTTGGTTAGGGGTTGTCCCAAATGGGCAAATTAAGGGTCCAACTATACTGCCGGGACGTGATTTTTTTTTACATAGGATGGGATCTACAGTCGGGGTTTTCTCTAGACCCCATCGTATGTAGAAAACAATCAAGTCCCGGCAGTATAGTTGGAACCTTAATTTGCCCATTAGGGATACCCCCCACCCAAAAATCTGACCCAGACCTAACTAAAATTCGTTCAAAATGACTACGGCCGGGGTTTTCTCTAGACCCGAACCTATGTAAAAAAAATCACGTCCCGGCAGTATAGTTGGACCCTTAATTTGCCCATTAGGGACACCCCCTATCCAAACACCTGACCCAGACCTAACTAAAATTCGTTCAAAATGACTACGGTCGGGGTTTTCTTTAGACCCCATCGTATGTAGAAAACAATCAATTCCCGGCAGTATAGTTGGAACCTTAATTTGCCCATTAGGGACACCCCCTATCCAAACACCTGACCCAGACCTAACTAAAATTCGTTCAAAATGACTACGGTCGGGGTTTTCTCTAGACCCCATCGTATGTAGAAAACAATCAAGTCCCGGCAGTATAGTTGGAACCTTAATTTGCCCATTAGGGACACCCCCCACCCAAAAATCTGACCCAGACCTAACTAAAATTCGTTCAAAATGACTACGGTCGGGGTTTTCTTTAGACCCCATCGTATGTAGAAAACAATCAATTCCCGGCAGTATAGTTGGAACCTTAATTTGCCCATTAGGGACACCCCCTATCCAAACACCTGACCCAGACCTAACTAAAATTCGTTCAAAATGACTACGGTCGGGGTTTTCTCTAGACCCCATCGTATGTAGAAAACAATCAAGTCCCGGCAGTATAGTTGGAACCTTAATTTGCCCATTAGGGACACCCCCCACCCAAAAATCTGACCCAGACCTAACTAAAATTCGTTCAAAATGACTACGGTCGGGGTTTTCTTTAGACCCCATCGTATGTAGAAAACAATCAATTCCCGGCAGTATAGTTGGAACCTTAATTTGCCCATTAGGGACACCCCCTATCCAAACACCTGACCCAGACCTAACTAAAATTCGTTCAAAATGACTACGGTCGGGGCTTTCTCTAGACCCCATCCTATGTAAAAAAATCACGTCCCGGCAGTATAGTTGGACCCTTAATTTGCCCATTAGGGACACCCCCTATCCAAACACCTGACCCAGACCTAACTAAAATTCGTTCAAAATGACTACGGTCGGGGTTTTCTCTAGACCCCATCGTATGTAGAAAACAATCAAGTCCCGGCAGTATAGTTGGAACCTTAATTTGCCCATTAGGGACACCCCCCACCCAAAAATCTGACCCAGACCTAACTAAAATTCGTTCAAAATGACTACGGTCGGGGCTTTCTCTAGACCCCATCCTATGTAAAAAAAATCACGTCCCGGCAGTATAGTTGGAACCTTAATTTGCCCATTACGGACACCCCCCACCCAAAAATCTGACCCAGACCTAACTAAAATTCGTTCAAAATGACTACGGTCGGGGCTTTCTCTAGACCCCATCCTATGTAAAAAAAATCACGTCCCGGCAGTATAGTTGGACCCTTATCCTCCCCTTATCATCCCTAACAATTTTCTGCAAATATTACGCAGACCAAGGTCATCCGGCGATAACATGTATAGGGAAAAGTTGTTCAGAATGCTGACCTTGATAACACATTTCAAGGTTATTGAAATCGGTGAAAAATCCCCCATTCTGGAATAACTACCAAAACATGTTTCACTGTTCTAGAAACTGGCGCGAAAATTAGATAGGTGAAAAGATACAGTAGTTCTACCTGTAAGTAGAGTGCAGGAGGTACGTCTGTATTTATGTGCAATAACTATTGATCACGCTCTATTTTTGCCACTTATTTTCTTAGTCGGTGTTTCCTCGCTAACAATTAACGTTATCTTCAGAAAAGTTCATCGAAAGAAACGCAATAATAAGCGGGTCACGAAAGTGTGTACGATACGACGATAATTGGGTTCGCAAAACGTTCCGTTCCTTTGTTATTTATCTTTCTATTTTTTACCTCGCCTGTTCATCGATAGCCTCATAGATTGTACGTCGGAACTTTGCTCTCATTGCAACCACCAATTGAACCGTGTACCATAGTTATTCGATAATTGAGAGCGATTAATTGTTTCGCAGACAAGTAATCGCGACATGGTCTTCCGGCACGGGAGGGGCCGGAATAATTGGCGCTCTATCTTATGCCGCGCTGACCACGTGGTTGAGCAACGAAGACACTTTGTTGCTTATGTTAATCGTACCGATCTTACAAGGGATCACTTTCTGGCTGATTCTGGTTCATCCGCCCCAGGCCAGTATCCCGATCACCAAGAACGGTATCGATAGCCAAGAGCAGATCATTGAGGTCACTAAGAAGAGCTTCAAGGATAAGATCAATCTGGTACCGGGCCTGCTGAAATATATGATTCCGCTCGGTCTCGTATATCTCTTCGAATATTTCATTAACCAAGGACTGGTAATGCGTTTTCTTTCGTTTTCATTTTTCTAAAATCTTCTCGAGCCATTTTAGACGACTCTTTCGAAGAATCTGCACGTCACATTCCGATTTCGTTAACGTTTCTCTGGGAAATAGTCGTGGTAGCACAAGGATAATTACTATAGTATCATCAATGCATTTGTTACTAAAGATAACAGTTACAAACGTTTGATATGTAAAGTCCTCCATTATTCCAACAACCTTCAAATTAATTACTCCAATATGATCCAAATGTAACGCTATTTTATCTAATCTAGCTTTGTAATTAATCGTGAGTAACTGTTCTATTATTTGAACTCTCGCGTTTCCTTGTTTAGTTATGCACTATTTAATCGATAAATGTCGCCACCACGGTTCCGGCCGGCGACAATTAACGTTCAGATAATACTATTCTTTGACTTCTGCCGAACGTAGAAACGGACAACGAAGCTCGAGTGAAAGCCGATGTCGGTGTGAAACCAACACCTAACTCAGTGACAAAACTTCTTTATTTTTTATTATTTTTTTTTTATGTAGCTTTAATGAAAATTATACCAAATAAGATATTTTCTCGTGTAATGAACGATGAAAGTTTCGGAAAAATTATGGTAAATATGATCCGAATTATATCTTGTTTTGTATTATTTTAATCAGAAAAATGCCATGAATATGTTGGTGAAAATTCCATAAAAAATAATAAAAAATAAAGAAGTTTTGTCATTGGATTAATAATGGTCTCACCGATATACCCGACCCGTACGATGTCATACTTCTCGGCAAGCGAGGTCTCTCCAAGTGGGTATTGTTTTGGGACACTTCTTGTTGAGAAGTTTGTGACACTTATCGATTAAGTACTGTAATAATCGAGATTCTACCATTATTATTTTAAGATCTTTGATTGGAGATTGCTAATCCAACACGCGCTTAGATGCTATTCATTCTTCAAGTTTATTATTTGGTTTCTTCAACTAAGTTTGTTACAAAAAAATGTAATTTGAAAAAAAGGACAGTAGCAGTGTCTAAAATGGCCAGACCTTGACTGCTTTCTGTTTTCTTCTGTACAATAATACTGCTCCGATCTGGACATTCTTTATCGCGAATGTGATTGCAGTACAAACGAACAATGGCCCCATCCTTTTATCTAAAACTAATTTACAGTACGAGCTAATCGAATATGACGGAATTTGGTTGTCTCACGCCGAACAGTATCGCTGGCTTCAAGTGGATTATCAGATTGGAGTGTTTATATCGCGATCGTCTGTCAATCTCGTCACAATTAACAAGATCTGGATCATGGCTGTGTTGCAGGTAACACGTGCTCGATGGAACTTACGTTTTTGTTTACTCAGTCGGGGGACACGATCGGCGTAGCATCGATTCCCCGTTTAGATCGGGAACACCCAGTTTAATAATAAACGTCTCATGTTTGTTTCAGTTTGTCAACGTGATAATTCTGTTATTCGAGACACTGTATTATTACATACCGAGCATTTGGATCGTGTTCGCGTTCGTCCTGTGGGAAGGTCTCCTCGGTGGTGGAGCGTATGTCAATACATTCTACCGAATGTCCACAGAGGTAATGCACCGTTGTTTTCAAAGATTATTTTCATCTGAACTAGAATCGAATTGCTATGCAAGCAATACCCGAAGAAACCGTTGAAACAATCCTTACAACTGTGCTCTACAAACAAATTCATCGAGGTCGATCCATTTCAAAAACGTGTTTTCTGCTCTCTCATTGTTAGTCGAATAAATTGATTGCAAGGCAATAACATAATTTATACATAGTTAAAAGTTGCACAAAATAACAGAGTATAATACAAGCTGCAGTCAACATAATCGACTCAGGTTGTTTTGTGAAAATAATGCACATACTTTATTATATGTACATATATTTAAATCAAGTATTAAACTAAACAGTTGCTTTTAGTTTCTAAAAAAATTCCGTTCAAACCTATACGTTTCGTTGATTTTAATCAATTATAATTGTTTATAATAATTTATATTAATCGGTTAATTAAATTTGTTCTCGTTGCATTGCAGATACCACGAGCAGATCGCAAAATCTCATTAGGAATCGCAACGATGGCCGATTCTATTGGCATTGCGTTGGCGGGATGGATGTCGATGCCGGTTCACAACGCAATTTGCAAACTGCCGCAACCGTCTCGAGTAGGCAGCTAGGACAATCCTTAAAAATAGTATTTAACAACTATCGTACGACGAATCACAGCTGTACCCTCCGCTGTGGAACCGTTCGATATCTCTCACGGTATCGTTTTGGATGTTCGGTCCACGGATAGAGCTGGTAGCCGAGTACCTATAGTGTCCTATAGGTTAACGTCATCCCTAAGCGTTTAGCCACTGATACATATATACTATGGATACGGTATTCGGATTCTGGAAATGTCCCGAATTGAACAGTAGATTTGGATGCCAGCGCCGCTATCGTTCGACCGGTGTACTGTACCCCTCGTACTCCTCTTCGCCCCGTGATCCCCTATACTTCGCCATGTGTTTGCGTCCCTCTAGATGGCGTTGCTTTCAATTGAGTTGATTGGACGTCATTGACACGCACGTCCAATCAACTCGATTGAAAGCAACGCCATCTAGAGGGACGCAAACACATGGCGAAGTATAGAGGATCACGGGGCGAAGAGGAGTACGAGGGGTACAGTACACCGGTCGAACGATAGCGGCGCTGTCATCCAAATCTACTGTTCAATTCGGGACAGAAAGCTGTATAGTTGGCTTATGGCAATACCGCAGTGGTGGGCACGGGTGGAGCCCCTCAAACGCCTGCTTCTCCTACCAACCTCTCTTTCATACAGCGCGCACATTCGTTGAGTAAGCTGATGTCTCGTGTCTTTGTTGCCCCATTGTACCGCGCTTGATGGAAGGGGACAGAGGGCGCTACGGTGTGGACGGTTTTGCCTCAATTGAGGCAAAATTGCTCACCACTGCAATACCGTATCCATAGTATATATATCAGTGCGTTTAGCACACTACACACTTTCAATTGCACAGCGCCATAGGCCGTGAGAATCCGCTCGATACCTCGTTCATACTAACTTCCACTTTAAAGATGCCAAGACAATGCACGATTATCGTCGAGGACGAAACGACGTCAGAAGCTGGAAACATAAAGGGGACGATATTAGAGACGATGAAATGGTTCATAGCATCCGATTATAGTAGTGCACACTTAAGCGTCCCTCACTATCTCCCCAATTCCAATAAAATGGGACCTTGGACCGAGCTTCGAGCGGGCCAATTGAAAGTTGATTCGTGCTGGGTATAGGTATCCCATTCACACGCATCCTCTTTTGTTATTTAAGTTGAATTCGCAATAGTTAGCCACTTAAGCGTCCGCATTCGGTCCCGATTGCGGGCGCTTGATTGTGCACTACTGTAATCGTCGTTTGAGCTTCCGTCGAATCGGAACTATCGACGGTGCTTTGAGAAACCGGTAATGAACGATGCGGTTCACAGAAGTTCCTACGAATGAAATTCATGTATTTAGGCTATAGGTTTCGATCGTTCCGAGATTTATTTGGTACAAATATTTAAAAGACTAGGAACAGGGATAGAATCGTACAAAATTGTTGCGTTCGTTCCGGCGGCGCATTCGTAACAAAACTCGAAGCAAGCTCGTCAACGAACAATGCCCGACAGGCGGAGATCTCCTTGTCGAGTTTTGCGAGCTCGTCTGTGTGAATGTGAGTACGCGCGTGTGAATGTATGTCTGCGAATTCTAATTAATGACGGACCAAATGGCAGAGGAGACCGGGGCTAGTTAACTAATTTTTAACTCGTCTAATTTTTATAAACAAACTACTGGTACTTGGTTGAGTTCTTGACTGTTAAAAGTTGTTAAATGTACCGTAGTATGCACAAGATTAATTTTGAAAATTGTGTTAATTAGGTTGGAATTTCTATCACATATACACACACGGTGGGATTATTTGACTTGACATTTATTTCTTTAACTTATTTCCATTATCCAATTTCAATTATTAATTTCTGCAACATATATTTCTCATATGTCGAATATTATCAATAAATCGTCAAGGTCACGATTAATGCACGCATAAAACACTTGGTTCGAATTGATGCGTTTTTCGTGATTGAAAAATCTTTATCGACACTAACTTTTTTATCTTCATCCAATTCGAACTGCCCATTAAATAATATTAGCTGATGTTTTGACCATCTCAGTTTTTTATAGTTATAAGCAAAATGAGATGAAACTAATATTTGGGGTTATGTCTGGGTCTAGGTTCAGATTCCATTTGACTAAAAATGGTGGGCTAGGCAATCATATGTTTGAAAATCTTGAATGGAGATGTCAATTGTGTAATGTAAAGTGTTAAAAACAACTAGTTAATTAACCCCGGTCTCACCTGCGCAGCGATACCGCGGACGCATCGCAAAGTTTCTGGCTATTGTTGTACGCGTCGCACTTTCGTCATGTATTTCTTAGCTGTTAGGTTCTACGTCGTTCCGTTACAAAACGACACCAGTATTTCTAGATAGGACAGAGTCGATCTTTTGTCATCCCTGCAGCAGGTGTTCTCGATGGAACAGTTCGATCACGATTCTTCGAACAGTCCCGCAGGAGATTTATAACATCATTTTTAAAGCCGCGAATCAATAGAAAAATATGAAAAAATGTGCCAACATTTCTGGGCCAAACTGAACAAACCTTTGCTTTTACTAAAATTCGCACGTGTCTTTCCATCTCCGTTTTATAAATTTTCTGTGATCACAGATAAACATGTTTCATGTACTACAGTATAGCCTTGTTGATTGCACGGAATGCTCGTTCGTTGCGTACTAGCGATTCCCACCGCGAGTTGTTAGAAGTTCTACAACGGAGTACGAAAGTGGAAAAACAGATGGCGCGATGGGTTACCTGTTTCGTTGCACAATTTCGATTTTTGCACGCATGTTCGGTCAGGTTTCGTGCAACAAGCGAGGTACTGTATTTGTTTTATTAGCCAAGCGTTCGCTTCTTTTGTTTTTCCCTGTAAAAGAAGTTTGTGCGTTGTGTTGCGACTTTTTAGATCGGTACTTCCTCCTCCGTGTAGATTATCAAACATTTCTCGCAGAGAGGTTACGGGGAGCATTTGTAGAGTATTATCACGGCGTCGCAGAGAAATGAAAGGACCAACTAAGAGATTACGGTAATTACATGATTACGTGTTTGATTCGAACCGCTCTCGTAGGTTCTTCGACACCTGGAGACTTTATTTCTTTTCCGTCAAAATAATTTGCCTTTACTTCTTGGAATGCGTATTGTATACTTGTGATATACTGATAGTACTGTTTCCTACGATTATTGCAATATATATATATATATATATATATATATATATATTTGTATGCGAGATATTATATTGTTTACTACACCATAATATATTTTTGTCGTTGTTGAACTTGGAACTGTTTTTGATCGGATTTGGGAACGAACGTTGCACGGTTGCCGATTCTGCCAAGTTCGTTCGTTTGTTTCTGTTAAAGCAAATTAACGGATTTGTAGCGTGCGAACAGAACAAACGGGACACCCCCGTTTGGACGCGACCCGATTAGACGCGACCCGATTGGACGCCTCCCGATTGGACGCCTCCGGATTGGACGCCTCCCGATTGGACGCCTCCCGATTGGACGCGTTCCGATTAAACGCGTTCCGATTGGACGCGTTCCGATTGGACGCCATCCGATTGGACGCCATCGGATTGGAAGCCATTCGATTTGACGCCTCCCGATTGGACGCGTTCCTTTTGGACTCCATTCCGAGTGGACTCCGTACAGGTTGGACCTAACCCAGAACTAACCATATATTTCACAATAAAATATCACCATATGTAGAATTCGAAAAGCAATGATTATAAAATTTACGGCACCCAAATGTCACGAATTCAAACGTCACGGCGTCCAAATGTCACAAATCCAAACGGCATGGCGTCCAAACGGCGAGTCCAATCGGCACGGCGTCCAAAAGGAACGCGTCCAATCGGGACGCGTGAAATCGGATGGGGTCCAAGTGGGACACCCTCGAACAAACGATCGAAGCGTTGTACACACGGTGTCACAGTCGCGGGCACAATCGAAATGAAATTGCAAACACCATTTTCCGAAACGCACGCTCGCATTCAGCGGTCCTAACGCTGCCGTGGCGTGCTGAATTGGCACTCGGCATCGAAATCAAAGTCAACGAACAATCAACGGCATGTTCTTTGAGCAATTAGGAACTCTGTTTTATTTATTTTTCATTCTTTTTAGAAGCGCATCGCATGCGTTGTTTTTTCTTGAACTATTCAACCGAAAAGTTTGCCACTTAGAGCTGAACGCCACGCACCAATTTTCCTTTCACACCTACCACTCCCGAATTTTGTCTAGACACACACTCCTCTTTATAATTATTAGAAAACTTAGCTTGCCGGTCAATAAAACTTGAAGTTGGACCTCGATTATTCGAACCTCTGACAAGCAACACTATTTATTGTACAAATCAAGAAAGATTGAATCCAGCGTTGAATTGAAGAGACTCTCATCAAATCATTTGTAATGAAAATAATATTTAGGAATTTTTCTTCTTAAAATATACGACATTTTGTAGAAAAAATGTACTGTTTGTCTTTAGCTTGTGTACTTTTTTAGTATCCAAACAACTTTTTTCCTGTGTTATCATTTATAGATGGCGGTCATTGTACTATTTACAAAATATGGGGTGAAAACGGCATCCACGTTTACAAAAACAATTGTCAGCTGATTCAAAATTTCTTGCGGCACTATTTTCGTTATCGTATTGGCTATAGCAGGGAGTTCCAACGTATTCCCCTCCGAGAACTGTAAGGTACCCACCAGAACCTCTTCCCACTATTACTTACAGCCGTAGAGTTAGTGAGTGCTGCGCGACTCTCGAGGTGGGGGGTTCCCACTACTATACATTATAACGACGAAGTCTAAGAGTGGGGGAAGAACCTAAGCGGGGAAGGTGCCTCGAATAGCTCCGGAGCTACTGGTTGGAACTGCCTAGGCTATAGCATGAATCAAAACGATGAATTTGGAACACGCATTTTTTTGTTGTTCACACTTTGATGAGTAAAATTGACCGTTTTTGACACGTTTTGATTAAACTTGCATTAAACAACGCCATTTTGATATTGTTGCCCTCGCAGTGGTTCGTACCATAGTCACTGATACCAATTTCCAGAATTTCTATCGTTTTTCCATTTCAGACAATTTTACAATGAGTTATGATGGCCACCGTCTTCACCCTATACATTGTGAGCAGTGCAGTGACCACCATCTATAAATCACACCACAAGAAAAACCGCAACAAACAAAAATTTTTGCACAATTAAAAAGGTGTATAAACCAAGGGCGAAAAGGTTTTTTATAAAATGTATATTATAAGAAAAGAGATTCCTAAATATAATTTTTATTTCGAATGATTTGATGAGTAAGTCCTCTCAAGTTACTAGTTTATCAGACGAACTCTCATGGTTCTCTGTTTAGTTCAGATAATCGAGGTTCTATCGTTGTACATACGTACTTGGTTTGAATATCTCATACAGGACACTCATTCAGAAAACTGACTGAATTGGACTGATTTGATTAGGCCGTTACGCACACGACTATCTACAGATTACTTGATATTCTCATTGTCAGAATAAGATAAACGTTGTTGATTAAAGATATTATTGAGTTGAAAATAAGATAACAGAAACCATTAGACGTATTGTTGATTTGTAAGTTTCGTTGTGTACTTGACATGTTCGCGTGCGTCATGTGTGCACGTGATCATGCACTGTAATCACGTTCTTCAGTTGCTTGCGCGTCGTGCTGCTTTTGATGGTTTCTCTAATATTTACGGAGAAGTGTGTTAACCAAAGTAATCTCCACATTTCTCTGACGAATTATTCTAAGGATCTACGAAATCGTTTGATATCAGTCGCTCATGTATTGTCTCGCATCGACACCGACGTTCCACGAGATTGTCTCAAAACTGAAATGATTGAACACCACTGTGCCTGCTGGGTGGGGAAGGGGCACCAGTACGGTACGAATTACGGACATCTTGTAAAAATAACTACGTGTAATTTTGATTGACCTTGCACACGATCACGCGCATCGCTCGAGAATCAGTTTACCGGACTCCTCGTATTCCTGCCGTGACAGCCACATCTGCTGGAAGGATCCTAGTGAGCTGAGGATCGATCCTCCGATCCAGGCACCGTAGCGTCGCTCGCTCGTGCTGTTTGCGCTAATTATTTTCAGTCTCATACTCTGCGAAACGGCAACAATCAGTATCTCTATTTGGACAGTATCAGCATTTTGAATCTTCACCAAAGGAGTTTTGCTTACCGGAGGAGTTTTGCTAGCTAGATCACGATTCAGTCTTTCGCTAAAACCTTGCAGGCAAGAGTTGCCGCCGGTGACCACTACGCTTCCGTACAGGCTCTGAAATGTATTAATTATTCACTCTGTTTATTTACATATTTAGAATGTCAATTCTTTATACGAATATTAATAAATTTTTAGGATGACGTGTCTGCGCACCGTACTGAGTTTCATGAATACATATTTTGATATTGATAGCACAAGACTGCGGATCTTTGTGCACAATTAAAATTCACTGCGTCAATTGTCAAGGACAGAAAACAAATCGCAGTCTAGTTATGAGAAATATCAAAAGGTCTGCATCATCAACAGTTGGAAAGAAAGATCACATTCGGAGTTACTCCACTAGAAGGTGAGATTTCCTGTGTCGGATTGTTAGTAACAATGTGTCAACCAGAAAGCAAAAATGAATTTAGTTACTTGTGAGAATCACTGACTAAGACAATATAAACCAGATGTCAGCGGACCCATGGGCCTGTTAGTGTTTGGTATGCCTAACTGCCTGGGTAACAGACAGAACGCAGACCTGGTCCTTTATCTGAAGTGGATAACCGACATTTCCACGTTGACTTTTTCGTTTTCTCTTCACTTCGAGTATAGCTTTGAACGCGATACGACGTCCCTCCAAGCGCAGTTAAATAAACTAGAGTTTATACCAGAATACCCCGTTTGCAGTTTATTCAACCACCCATTTCCAATATCCTGTAAGTAAAGAACTCACTGGTCTGATGTCCATGTCACACATGCCCACGCTGGTCGTGACGAGTGGCCCAATGCCGAGAATGCTTGCTCCGACACCTTTCACGTTGCTAGGATCGAACAAGGCTTCAGGAATCATTAGTCTCACCGAGCCAAAGTCATCGTTGTAACCGGTGGGGAACTCGTAACGTTTCATTGGCAAGGTATTAGCCACATCTTCGTCGTACGGACTGTCAGAGACTTGAAGGATGTTCATTTGAAAATCTTGGAGTAGTTCTCGGACCATATAACTGAGCCAGGAGGACGACGGTTGTGGACCGGGTTTTCTGGTCCAGCGGGGTGTCTCTCTTTCTCGGACAATATCTGGGGATTGTATTGATCTGTTAAACTGCGGATCTTTATAGAAAATAAAAAAATGTTTGCATTGATATCTCAATCGGTTGAGACACCCTGTACAGTATTTCGTCGTTAATTGTCGTGAAATTCTGAACGATAAATGTCGCAATACAATCTCTCCTTCCGCGGAGTATACTGTGTATAAAATATGAAAAAAGATATTGCACCGTTAAAAATTTCCATGTGTTCTAAAATTTCTAAATTGCTAAAAGTTCAATCATGATGTGAGCAAATAACGTTCGATTTTGCACGGACAAAATGGAAAAGGTCATGTGCAACAAAAGTATTGTAGATCCGATGAAATATTCGGATTCTGGAGTCAAAATGGAGTGCAATGGGCTAATAGAATCTAATCAGATATTATGTCATTGTCGGATTATTGAATAACATTGAACTAAAATGCCAGAGTACAGCAGAGTTATGAAACACAGGAAGCACTAGTAGATGTGGAATGTCGCGATGATTGCTATTTGCGGTTTCAATGATATACGCATGGTCCCACCACAACAAACGGACAAAGCGGGGTCTAAAAATAGCCGAAGCTTTTGACAAGACCGTTCAGTTTAGAAATCTGTTGGGACCTAAATACTTGCGGACCCATTCAGATCCGTAAGTGCTTGTGAAAGCGTTCAATAAGAACGTGGTGCGCGTGCGGCGAACCCGCGTGGACGTTCAATGCACGCAATCAACGTATTACGAGTCAAGTGCTCTGTACACATCGCTTGTTCATCGTACAAAATGCAAGCTGACAAGACTACCCTCTCTTTGTATCTCAATGACCCGTCAGTTTCTCCGTTGCGCTAAACATTTCCTTTTGTGCCGCCTTTATCCTTGCGGCGTCAATTCAAGTCAATATTTAACGTGTGTATCGACACCGTCGTCCATTGAAGCCCAGGTGCTCGGCTAGGTCGTATCAGATTTTGTTATGAAAAGCAACGCATCGAATACGAGAGCAACAACTCGGTCGAGCTGAATGATATAATTAGACTGCGGATGTTTATGCAATTTATAATTTTCGTAGACGAATTTTAAGAAAGTGGAATCAAGTAAAATTTGATTTCCAGTAATAGTAGGCCAGACATGTCCAGGAATAGCTCACTTGGACGCGTTTTCGAGGGAGACGCCTACTTTTCCCGACCGCGCGTCTCGCTCCCCGTGGCGGCCGTAGTTCTCCGTGCTCCTCAGGCTCGTACCTACCGCTTGCGGTATGTATTGCGTGTGGCGCATTGGGGCGACTCTCATACCCATAGGTTTCCACATCACCCATGAGGTACTATGGTCAATGCGTTTTTTTTTTGTCAGTGGTATCCCCTATAGGCCTATTCCACTGCGTCGCACGATAATTTCGAAAAAATAAATTTGGAAAATAGTTTTTATTATACTGTCAAAATTTTACTAACAACTAGGAAAGCTTGCAATATCCGCATCAAAGACGATAGCGAGGAATCGCTCAGCAATGTACGTTGCTCTGTTTTAATGCTACGTATTTTTGAAAACGAACATTCGCACAAATAAGTCGATCCGAACATTGAGAAGTATTAAAACGTAGTGAGAAGTATTAAGCGTAGCATTAAAACAGAGCAACGTACACTGCTGAGCGATTCCTCTCTATCGTCTTTGATGCGGATATCTACGTCCAATCTCCCTTTCGAAATTTCGGATTTGCCAAGCAGTTCTAGTGAAAATGCGTAATAGTCAACCTTTGAATAGCGTAATAAACATGCTTTCCTAATTGTCAGTAAAATTTTGACAGTATAATAAAAACTATTTTCCAAATTTATTTTTTCGAAAGTATCGTGCGGCGCAGTGGAATAGGCCTATAGGGGATATCACTGACAAAAAAAAAACGCATTGACCATAGTACCTCATGGGTGATGTGGAAACCTATGGGTATGAGAGTCGCCCCAAAGCGCAACATGCAATACATACCGCAAGCGGTAGGTACGAGCCTGAGGAGCTCGGAGAACTACGGCCGCCACTTGGAGCGAGACGCGCGGCTGGGAAAAGGAGGCGTAGCCCTCGCACGGACTTAAAGGACTGAGCATAAGGGTCTAACTATACTGCTGGGACGTGATTTTTTTTACATAGGATGGGGTCTAGAGCGTAGACCCATGTAAAAAAAATCACGTCCCGGCAGTATAGTTGGACCCTAAAGTGCCCACTGTCCCCCACCAGCATCCGCCGTTACCCGTAGAAGAAGGAAGGTGCGCAGGCCTCGCGCATTGGAGAGAGGTTGGTGGGGGAAACAGGCGTTTGAGGGTCCCCTACCGTGCCCATCCCTGATTTACGACTTCTGAACATTTTCAAAAAATGCCAGAATAAAATAAAATTCGACAGAATTGAGTAAGAATTTAATTTGTTTCAAATCTATAAAGGCCACTCTACCACTGAAAGCAAGCTTTCATTTGATTCCACTTTCTGAAACTTCGTCTACAGAAATTGCCAATTGCATAAACATCCGCAGTCTACTGATAACACTTGAAAAAAGGTTGCAATTATAGATTCCGATTCCGCATATTGCCAATTATAAAAAGTAAAAAATGTCTACTCGCTTTAACCTCTTCTTGTACGACCGTGATGGGCACGGTAAGGGCCCCTCAAACGCCTGCTTCTTCCACCAACCTCTCTTTCATGCGCGAGGCCTGCGCACTGTTCGCGACCACGGACTTACAGGACTGAGCATAAAGTGGGTTTATGGGTGAGAGGAGTCGAGCCGCGAGCGGGGAGGGATGGTAGACTGCGGCCATGTTGGATGGCAAAACTAGTGCTGCCATCTATATAACGTTGCGGGAACATTGATATGATTTGATTCTGAAAAATGAATGCATAACAAGTGTATTTGTATACAAATCTGTATATATATAAAATATTGCACATTCGGCTTCAATATAAATTTATAAAGAAATTATGTGTATCTATTTCCCGCATGATTGCATTGCAAATTCGCGCAACTAGTATTTAAAGTTGCCTATAGATAGCGTTGGGATATGGTGCAAGATTTCACGCGCATGCGCGGCCAAAACAGTAATGTATCTACATCATGATGACAAAGGTAGTGGAGCCCTGAGACAGTTATATTGGCGGGAATGTCTCGAAACAATCTATTCCGGACAAAAAGACTTCAGGACGTGTCCTACGAGTTACAAAATATACACAAATACACATGTTATACACTCATTTTTCAGAATCAAATCACACCAATTTTTTAAAATTCTGCTGGGTGCTCAAGGTACCCCATTTTATCGAGAATCTTACTTTACCGAGGCTGAAATCGCCGCACATGCGCGTGAAATCTTGCATCATATCCTAACACTGCCTATAGAGCGCACCACAGTGTTTGCCATCCAAGATGGCCGACAAGTTGATACCCTTCCGTCTTTCGCCTCACCCCCGCAGCATAATGCACAGTCCATAACCTCTTAGGCACGACTGAATTTTGCGCGGGGCTGTATCTCTGTACGGCGGAGTTCAACGAGAATTACTTGTAAACGATATAACCTACAATGTGTGACGGACAATGCTGTTCTCTACGCGATTACATTGGAATGAAGTTTTTAATGATTAAATTAAAATTTTAAATGGGTACGATATATTTCACAGGCGTATCGGAAGACGATCATTTAATTCAAACGGTGAGCGAGTGAGCTACTAGAGTGAGCCACTATAGTGGCGCGTCGTTCAGAAAGATGACATCCGTGAAAACCACTATAGTGGCGCGTCGTGCCTAAGAGGTTAAGTCCGTGAGCCCTCGAGAATCGGCCGAAACGAGCACTTCTTGCCGACCTCAGGTCTACTGTATGCGACGCTGGACGCGAACGTGTTAAATAATTATGGTTAAAGAAGAATGAAGATTTGCCTTTGCTGGCGACAAGACAAGCAGGTAATAGCTCGACGTCCTTCTCCTCGAAAAATTGTCTGCATTGCATGGTGATGAAGTCGCCTCCCAAAGGACTCTTCACGATTCCTTGAGTAATCACATAGCCGTCGTGGACGGGCACTGCGCTCGTATGCGTCGCGCCGCTGTCGACCACCATAGCTGTCGATCTTCCATTCGCATAAGCGGCCAGAACAGCGTTCTTGCAAATGTACATCGCCGGGACGTTAAACTTCTCGAACATCAGCTCCAGAAGTTTCTCTCGTTTCAACCTCGTGTTCCATGGACATTCGGTCATTAAAATCGGATGGTGCTCCGGAAGAGCGTGCAACTTTTGCTTGTAAGTGTACTCTGTTAGGCGCTCGAACATGTCCCAGCCTTCGATCATCCCATCTTGCATTAAGCTAATCAAGTCCATATCTAGAAAGCAGACAATTATTTATTATTTTTGTATCTTTGAGAGTGTAGACAGTATTCGTAAAGCCTTAAAAAATTAATAACTTTTTTAAAAATGGACGGAAGTCTAATTGAGATGTTAGAACCATTAATTATTTTTGTATCTTTGAGAGTGTAGAAAGTATTCGTAAAGCCTTAAAAAATGAATAAATTTTTTAAAAATGGGCGGAAGTCTAATTGAGATGTTAGAACCATTAATTATTTTTGTATCTTTGAGAGTGTAGAAAGTATTCGTAAAGCCTTAAAAAATTAATAACTTTTTTAAAAATGGACGGAAGTCTAATTGAGATGTTAGAACCATTAATTATTTTTGTATCTTTGAGAGTGTAGAAAGTATTCGTAAAGCCTTAAAAAATTAATAACTTTTTTAAGAATGGACGGAAGTCTAATTGAGATGTTAGAACCATTAATTATTTTTGTATCTTTGAGAGTGTAGAAAGTATATGTAAAACCTTAAAAAATGAATAACTTTTTTAAAAATGGATGCAAGTCTAATTGAGATGTTAGAACCATGAATTTACTAAGTAATGCGTAAATAATTCTTTTTTTAACAATTGTCGTCACAATTTCAGGGGTTTGCAGGCCAAAACCACTTTTTCAGTTTTCCTAAATTTTTCTGCCAAAGCACTTTATTGATATTTAACTTTCTACATGTAGAATAATTTTCCTTGATACTTGAATTGTTAGTTCTAGTTATTAACTAGAATTACTTAATATTAGTAAACACATTATTGCTTTTACATGTTTCTAACAAGTAGATTGCGAATTTAACGACTTTATATAAAAAATGAGTAGATGAAATACAAAAAAGTAAAACCATTTAAAGATTTTAGAAATACTGTTGTATTATTTTATATCTTTGACGTATTATTGTATATTTGCAACTTGTTAAAATAAATGTCTACGTTGCTCCCGTGTATAGCCATTACTATAAATAATTTTTATTTTGTGTACAAATTCGCAGTCTACTAGCACTTACACATATTTTTCTTATTTTTCGGAAATACTATTGTATTATTTTATATCTTTGAGGTATTATTGTATATTTTTAGCTTGTTAAAATAAATGTCTACGTTGCTCCCGTGTCTAGCCATTACTATAAATAATTTTTATTTTGTGTACACCTACACATATTTTTTTTATTTATGTCAATAGAAGACAATAGAATGCATTTTAATTAGTTATCATCAGAAAACACGTGCTAGACAATATCTTTGCGATTTTCAAATCAAAAGAGTTTACAATTCAATATTCCGTTTTTATCAAAACAAGTCTTTCCACACCTACCTGCAGTACGCGTTCGTTCAATTTTAAACAATTTATGTACGCACAGATTCCCCCTCGGACTGAATGAAAAACCGGTCTTCGTTCATGGTAAATATTAAGAAAAATCATTTGTCTCGGCTTGAGGGAAAGATTGGAAATGCATCGTACCCTTTTTCCGCACTTGGATGGCCGTGACATCGATGTTGTAGTGTTTCCTGACGGCCTGATTGCCGTCCGGTGTTTCGATGGTGTCCTCCCATATTCCGAGGGTGGTCGGAATTTCTGCTTTCGGTGTGTCCTCACCGCCATAACCAACGCGAAGGCTCTGGTGTCCGACGTCGAAAATTATAGCACCGACCTCGTCTGCGGGCAAACCGAATTATTTAACAGGCCTGCCAGCCAGATGGCCACGTTTTTTCCATGAAAAACCCGGACCGCCTCGCACATACCTCCACCGTAAATACCACCGCTCATAGTATCTGAGAGGAGAGCCGCGGCGCGCATGCTCCGCAACCCTCTTCGACCTCACCGGTCCATACCCCCTTCTTCCTCCTTGCGAGCGTATATCGAGGATTCTGCGACCCTCCGACGTTTCTATGTATTGCTCTTTCTGCATATCCGAATCGATGATCGGGAGGAGGACGAAACTCGATCGATTCCCGCGTTTACACAGCCGACGCTATGCACCTTTTGTTTTGGGGAATCTCTGTCGCTCCGAGATTAGGGTAAACTGTACAGGGTGTATCAAAAGTAATGGTTATCCGCCCTAGCGGTTAATCTACACATTTGGATCGGTGGACATTCGTAAGAGACCTTGCCGCAAAATTGTTTATAACAAAGAAAATTGTTGTTAAAGTTTTCTTTACATCAACGCCTTCTACTCATCGAGAAGAGGAAAAGTTTGGAATGAGCCATACGTCGCAAACAAATAGTTGTTGCGATATAAGCTGTTAAAGCTTTTGCAAAATTTGATTGTGTGGAGTTATATGTATAGACAAAAGCCTGCTATGTACTACAGTCCACCGGACGGTATCGATGAGACGGAACATGATCGTGTGCGTGACTCGAGACAAACGAAATTTAACACTTTGCCGTCCAGGGACACCACAATGGTGTCGCGCACAAAGTATTGCTCAACGGCCGGCAACACCACAGTGGCGTATTGGACGGCATAGTGTTAATTGCGCATTATTTAATGCACTCAGGACATATCAACATTTCAATACAAAACGCACGAGTCTCCGATTTCATGATTTTTTATTGAAAGTCATTCTATTAACACAACAATTCTACGAAATCATTTTTTTTCATTTTCGAAACTTGTCTTTTCTTGTTTTTTTTTAGAACTGTAAACAGCTTTTATGCGCAACACCATGGCGTATGTAATTTTGTTGTGTTTATAATATTTTGTTAGGTATGAAGGTGACCGTCAATTTTTTAAATGGAATGCTGTATATTTTTTGATATCATGTGAAAGCGCGTGTCTAGACGAATTCATCTCCACAGTCACCTTCAAGGTCATGCAAGGTCAGAAACGGAAGAGACATTTTGAATATTTCATACCAATGTGTTTACGAGTATTCCTTATTCATACGAATCGGATGATGTTGTCATTCACTATCAGAGTCTTTAATTCTTGTTTCTTCTATGACGAGGCAATTACAGAAAGGAATGTGCATTCATGCACAAGGAAGTCAAATTGAACATTTACTGTAGACTAACCAATAAAGAAAACTTGCGGACACATTGGTATGAAATATTCAAAGTGTTTCTTCCATTTCTGACCTTGCACGACCTTGAAGGTCTTATAGTGTTTTTGATTATTTCGAGAATATCCTTAACACTTTGCCGTCCGGCGACACCACAGTGGTGTCGCGCACAAAGTATTGCTCAACGGCCGGCAACACCACAGTGGCGTATTGGACGGCATAGTGTTAATTGCGCATTATTTAATGCACTCAGGACATATCAACATTTCAATACAGAACGCACGAGTCTCCGATTTCATGATTTTTTATTGAAAGCCATTCTATTAACACAACAATTCTACGAAATCATTTTTTTTCATTTTCGAAACTCGTCTCTTCTTGTTTTTTTTTTAGAACTGTACACAGCTTTTATGCGCAACACCATGGCGTATGTAATTTTTTTGTGTTTATAATATTTTGTTAGGTACGAAGGTGACCTTCAATTTTTTAAATGCAATGCTATATATTTTTTGATATCATGTGAAAGCGCGTGTCTAGACGAATTCATCTCCACAGTCACCTTCAAGGTCATGCAAGGTCAGAAACGGAAGAGACATTTTGAATATTTCATACCAATGTGTTTACGCGTTGTTCACGTTTGGTCCGAACGAAGTACCACGAGCCAGGCTCGTGTTGTTTACGTTTGGTATCGAACGAAGTACGACGAGTCAGTCCTTATTGTTTTTGGCGCAAATTTCTTACCATGAGTCTCACTCGTTGTTGAAGGCCAAGGGGTTAAATGTATACGAAGGACGGAATAATCAAAAGGCAGGTGGGTTCCATTATGGAATTAGTGTTGTATATTTTACAAAGTAAATAGAATATAAACAATCTAAAGTCGTCTAAAACACAATAGTACGAATTTCGTGGTAAATCATTTTTCATATATTATAAAGTATACGATTTGTCAACAGATCGATATCTTTTTTTCCATTTGTGTCCAGCGGTGTCGCCTTGGTGGACCTGGGTTCCGACATAACGGGAGAGAGAGAGAGAGAGAGAGAGAGAGAGAGAGAGAGAGAGAGAGAGAGAGAGAGAGAGTCACGGGACTCAAAAATAATCGTCACATTGTCGAGTGAACGTTGCGAACAGTGAACTGATTCGATAGCAACATATGCATAGTTGGGCGCGTGTATTTCGTCTTCTATTATTTTTTTCTGCGATTCCTTTCCTTTGTTTTTTTTTTTAAATTAACGTCAATCAAGTGATCCGTTAGTACACTTTCTTGGGTTTCATTATCGCATCGGATCGGTCCGTCGATCGTTAATCGAATCGCGTTTTGCGCTTCGGGTGAGGTACACGTAACGTACAAGTTAGCATGTTATTACAGACACTTTACAGACGACACGGTAGTTTTATGTTTTTTTTTTATTTATCTATATACTTTTTTCGGTAATTATTGCGAAAAGGTCGCTATACTCCGATTTCGATGAAATTTAAATATATTATAGATTTCGATATTTTTCACAACTTTTTCCTGTTCCAATATAGGGGGGTCGCTTTTGGTTTTCGAGATATTCGCAAAAAACTATTGCTAATACTGTATTGAATTTTCAATAAGGCTGCTTCGGTGCGGCGTTTGTTTACTTTTTTACCACGATTTTATTAGCTCGCTTTCTTGTTTGTTTGTTCGGTACAAATCTTGAAATTGATTTTAAACTAACTTCCCAATGAGCTAGAGACTTGAAATTGAACGTAGCTCAGAACTGTATGACAATGCAGTATTCAAAAAAAAATTTTTTAAAAAGTCTATCCGTTTAAGAGAAATAACAATTAAATATTTTTACCGTTATTACCGTTACACCGCGGTCATCGCGTTCAGCGATCCCCACTCCGCGCGACTACGCTCCCTACTTCACTATGCGTACGCACTCTGACTCGTCCCCACTCCACGAACCCACTTCGCCCCGATGGAGCTCAGTATATGATAGACGATCGGTAGTACATCATCGCATTGTTTACCAAGTGAAGGAACCGTTACACCTTTCTGTTATAATTTCATCGAAATGTTTAAAATCGATTGAAATATACGTTCAAGAAGTAGGAGAGGAAGCCTTTTGACGTTGGGGGGCATGTATGATATAGGTGATAATAATATCGTGTACGAGATTAGAAATTAACAAAAATCTGTGTTTGAAAGTGTCAGAAATAATGTCTACAAAAAAAAAGGAGCAGTTCGTTAATAATGATTTTCACAGGGAAGCCGCCAAATCACCAGGTATGTCATTGCATATTTTGCGTTAAATAATTTCGTGAAAAAGTTACAAAATTTGTTGAAAGTATTATATCATCAACGCAAAATTGAACTGTATCAGTTTTAGTCAACTGACACTTTGAGAATATTAGTAAAACGTTAGACTGAATTTTTTTAGTAGTAGTTACATATTTATTATAAACTAAGTGAAGTTATTGCTCATAAAATCGATTGAAAAATATCACACGCACAAGATTAAAATGTAAAAAATAATTATTTAAATAAAAATAAATTTTTAAAATACCACGTTTTTAAAACGGTCTAAAAAGTATAAAATAATAATAAATAATAAAAACGGAGTAAAAAGTGTAAAACAATTTGATAAAAATAAAAATAAAATGGACTAAAAAGTAACTAATAATAAATAAAAAAAACGGACTGAAAAGTATAAAATAATTTGAAAATAAAAACAGAAATTTGAAATTGTGAATTTTGAATAGCTGTGAAAATACTTCATTTGCGGAGCAATAAAATTTTTAGTGATTTAGGTGAACCATTCATGCATCAATTATCTATTGCATGCGCCCCACGTTTTTCGTTTTAAATCTTACAAGTATTTTCACAGCTATTCAAAATTCACAACTTCAAATTTTTGTTTTTATTTTCAAATTATATTATACTTTTTAGTCCGTTTTTTAAAAATTATTTTATACTTCTTAGTCCATTTTATTTTTATTTTTTTCAAATTATTTTATACTTTTTAGTCCGTTTTTTTTATTTATTATTATTTTATACTTTTTAGACCGTTTTAAAAACGTGGTATTTTTAAAAATTTATTTTTATTTAAATAATTGTTAAAAATTATTTTATATTTTTTAGTCCATTTTATTTTTATTTTTTTCAAATTATTTTATACTTTTTAGTCCGTTTTTTTTATTTATTATTAGTTTATACTTTTTTAAACATTTATTTTTATTAAAATAATGTTTGTAAACAAGTTGTGGGGATGAGAGAAAAAACAGGGTTTCAGTCTATATAGGGTGAGTTTTCAATTTTGAAAGACTACTCCTGAATTTTCGTAGGCGTGGTCGGGCCGGCCTAACGGCC
The DNA here is from genome assembly GCA_913789915.3 of Sphecodes monilicornis. Classification (NCBI taxonomy): domain Eukaryota; kingdom Metazoa; phylum Arthropoda; class Insecta; order Hymenoptera; family Halictidae; genus Sphecodes; species Sphecodes monilicornis. Next base: position 11,752,579 of record OU565300.1, on the reverse strand, counting down.
GAACCTTCCCCCCCCCCCCGGATCTAACCACAACTCATTCTATTCGCATAATACTTATATCGTAGCTGTCATCCACAATTTAGTCTAGTAATGGAAAAATCATGTGACTAGAATGTAGTATTAGCAATAGTTTTTTGCGAATATCTCGAAAACTAAAAGCGTCGCCCCTATATTGTAAAAGGAAAAAGTTGTTCAAAATGTGTGGCTGCATAACACATTTTAAATTTCATCAAAATCAGAGTATAGTGACCCTTTCGCAATAACTACTCTTTTTTCGGTTTGTTTCATCAACGTTAATCTTTAGCTTTTTTTTTTTCATTTTTTCTTTACACTATACGCCTGTCTACTAAACCGTTTCAGTCTCTCTGTAATTGAAACGACACCGATGACAACGACGAACATCATGGCATTTTAATTTTTTATTCTTCTGTTAATTCTTATTTAGTTATTGTTTAAGTCGCCTATCTCCTCTTTGTGGTTCCCTTAATTTTATACACGTATAACACACGTTTCCGCGGAAATGAGAGAGAAACGGCGCGGCGGCGCGCCGGTCGTCAAAGGGAGCCGCGCTGACTTGCGAGTAATGTCCGCGTTCTCAGAAGGAACGACGCCGGGAAATCAGCTGATTCGATTCCACGGAACTGGAAGACCAAGGAAACTCGTAACAAATCGCTTAGTGTGTACTGATCGCCGTGTGATATGCGTTCGACGCAATGGAAACCGTTTTATCTCGTGATCCTGCTGAAACGTAGTCTTTAAGCATAGGACGATTCGCGTTAATCGACGTTGTCGCTCGTAACGAATCGAAAACCGTGTTTATTACCGTTTCGTTACGGTGATAAAAGGTAATAGGAGGCTCCCTTAGCGAGAGCGAACTCTTAAATCACTTACAGACAAACGCCTTGTCGCAGTCTTTGCGTGAAACGGACTCAAAAGAGGTCGTAGTCACATTTACTTTAAATCAGTGCTGTCCGTATACTTTGCTAACGAGTGAAATGGACTTTTCTTACACCACCGCCATCTTTATAACTACGCACTGAGACGCTTAGCAAAACGTTTCTATAACGGAAAATTTTATTTACATGGAACATTATTTTAATAAATAGACTGCGGATTTTTCGCGACATCAAAATTGTCGGTACCAGCTGCAAGATGCAGAAGCTGCGCAAATCTTTATTTCTATTCTTAAACAGACAGCAGACTGTTCTCACAACTATTTGGTTGTCCAATAAGTTCGTGCCGCGGATTGAAAAGTATTTTAACACTTTATCGACCGCTAGCCTATTAACCCTTTGCGCTCGGAAGTATTTTAACTCCATAACCAAACTTCGATCAAGAATATTTCCATTCTATATGATTTTTATCATTTTGAAGAAATGAAACTGATATAATACCTCATAGAATACTTAAATGTTTCGTAACTAATTTATTGAATGTCAATTTAATAATATAAACAATATTTTGAATAATGGTATAGCAATTTTTAGTGGTGCCTCAGAGTCACCACTGGAGTGCTAAGGGTTAATATTTCAAACATAGTTTCAAAGTCAACGAAAAAATATAACCACCTTCTCTACAACCTCGTCCCACTTTTTTGGTAAAGATATTATATTCAGTCACTAAAAAATTTTTGTGGTTTTTCATTAACACTTTATCGACCGGTCGTGGTTGAGGCTGCCACTCACTAAGGACCGGTTTAGTCCCGCGCAGTGATGGTATATGGTCCCGGTTTTCTCGCGCATGCGTGACGGTTTTAGCGTCAGTAAAGTACAAAGTTGGGCTAAAATGGGGTACCTTAGTCACCCTGCATGTTTTCGCAAATTTTTTTTCGATTTTCAAATATGAATTGGCAAGTAGCTCCTTCTCCACTACTAGTTGCCATTATGAAATCGAATATATTAACATTAACTTACCAAAATTTCGAAGTACGGTCGTCTCGTCGTGTCGTCTTGCACTCTTCTGTCCGGTTTCCCGCCAATAACAGTTCTCCCCTACTTTCCCCACAAACATAAGACGTACGGTACGTTCCTGCATTTAGTCGCGCATGCGTGAAAAAACCGAGACCATATACCATCACTGGTCCCGCGCGCATTTGCTCCCAGTACCGGCTAAATTTTCGCTATTCATTGTGTTATGCTGATTCCTTTTGTTTCAAAGGAATGTAATTTTATAGATATTTATATTTTATTTTGCATTTATTTTATATAATAAAGGGTATTGTTTATATTATTAAATTGATATTCAATAAATTAGTTACCAAACATTTAAGTATTCTATGAGGTATTATATCAGTTTCATTTCTTCAAAATGAAAAAAAATCATATGGAACGGAAATATTCTCGATCGAAAAAAAAAGTTTGGTTATGGAGTTAAAATACTTCCGAGTGCAAAGGGTTAATTTAAATAGCAAAACAGTAAACGGCACGAACTTATGGGACTAATATTTCATTGACAATGTTTACGACGATTCCCTGTTTTATTTATCAATTTTTGGTCACGTTGGTCTTGCTGTTTTTCTTTTTTAATTTAACAAAGCAGTCCTTTTAATTCAATCGGCAGAAAGTGAGCAATCAAATGTCGATTTTGATATTCTGGGTGTAATGAATCCAGGTTCCGCTGTCGGAGGATTAATCATTTTATACAGTTGGAACTCCACAACAGTATTTTTAAATTCTTTATATGTTTTCACTGTTTTGTATTTGATCTACTCGTTTTTGTCATAAATGCGTAAAATCCGCAACCTAGTAATAAAAGTTTATTGAACAAATTGGCGCAGTGAACACAAAAAGGTGAATACAAAGTTTGAATACATAAAAGACACATGTATTGGGTTGTCGCATATGAAATGTTCGATTTGTAACGATTACATTAAAGAATCACTACTTTTTCCTAAGTAAAACCTATTGGTCAAAGTAGTCTTCATTGTAATCAATATATTCCGTCAAAAAATTGTAAATTTCATTATTGAATTACGATGAAATTGAATTTTTAGGGGACTCCATATACACAGTGTGTCCCAAAAAGTATGAATATAACTGAAAGCAGCGTTTCCTGAGGTGGTTCCAAGTATTTTTTTCCTTTGCCAATTCGCGCAGAAACGCTTTGTTTTCGAGTTATTAACGAAAAACACGGACCAATCAGAGCGCGGCAATGGCGAACGGATTCCGGCTCAGCCAACGGCAGCGCCACGCTCAGCGGGGTCTGTCGCCGAGCCGGGGACAGCCGCGACCTGATTGGTCCGTGTTTCTTTTATTAATAACTCGAAAACAAAGCCTTTCTAGGCGAATTGGCAAAGGAAAAAAATGCTTAGGACCACGTCAGCCCTCTCAATTTCCACTCGTACAAAAAGTTTATTTAAATACTTATAACAGTATCTATTGATCAAAACGTTTTACATACCATATGCATTCTAAACTCCAACATTTCATATCCAACTATCTAATACTATCGAATAAAAGCAATATCGCTTCGTTTTGTGATTAGAAAATGAGCATTCTAATTATAAATATGTAAACAATGCATCAATTTGGGTCGTCGATGAAGTATTTAGAATTAGTATTTATCGATCTTTTATCGATTCAGTGGCGCAGATATCGTTTGGCGAACTCGAAGGGAGGATAAAATACACAATTTCAGGCCACGTGTTCGAGGGTGTAGGCGAGCGAACGATGCCGTTGCCGGGCAGCACTGTTTCATAGGACAACATCAACGTGTATCCGCCAACTTCGTCGGGTTTGGGGCGAGTGCAGCCGCTTATAGAGTAATTAGTTCCATCGAAACCAAAATGGCAGTCAGTAAATTCGATCGATAAATTTTCTCTCGCGAGGACATTGGTTGTGATCGGATATCCTCGCTCGAACGAAGTTGTGACGCGATTGTTAGCGTGTTGCGAGGTCCCTCGAACCGGGAAAAAAGGGAATGAAACGCGAACAGTGGTCATGCGTTCGCGACGCAACGGTTCGGACGAGCTCGCAATCCGAAGAACACATTAGTTGGGTCTGTATAATTTGTTTGTTTGGGACAGGAGTTGACACCGTCTTTTCTCGACGTAGGCCAGGAACACGAACAGTGAGACAACACCTTGAATTAGCCGTGCCGTGACGGCCAATAGTATTAATTAATTAACGAAAGACGGACCATAGATTTTTCTTGTCGCTTCTCCTCCGTGTCTTTGTGTTGTGCTTTTTTTTTGTTTTTATTCTTCTTCTGGTCTTTTTGTTTGATGTTACTTTCTATTTGTTTTTCGTTACATCGAGATCGTTGAAATGGGACTGTCGTTCATTTTTTTTTTTTCAATTTCGCGCAGCATCTTCTATGGAGGACAGGTTCACTGTAGGATCTACATTTATTTACACCGCGATCACGAAGTCGCGGACATTTCGTTGGCTGCTGTGACCGCGATCGCACTCCGCCTCGCTTAGCTCAAACGCGTCGGAGAACCCCGAGGGTGGGTCCAGCTTGGGGATGAACAGGTTTCCCGATCCGTCACGCTCCTGGTCCCGATTGGAGCAGGAATTGTGCGACTGGTGCTTGGAATTGCCAAGCCCGGAGATTGGGCCGAAGTTGGAACGGGTCTCCTCGCCGGTATGACGCGCCAGCTGTAACATCCTAATCAAATACAACCGCGATTAACTTTCTCTTGTCTCACCTTACCCTTCCCAAGCGCTTTTATCCCAAACAACGGTTCCGGATAAGCTAGAAATATAGTCAGCGTTCAAATTACTAGGGAACTTGAAACAAATGTACGATTCGCAATAAGTCAATTCTTAATTGAACACCTAGGTACCCTAAATTCTTCTAATATTATTGTCCAGGTTTAACTGCGTTTTGGAGAACTCTTTTTTTCAAGTTTTTTTTATACAAGCTTATAGATGTCGACGAGAAAACACCGAAAATGAAAATTTTATTGTGCGGAATTCATTGGTTAAAAAGTTATGCGCGTATAAAGTTGAACACTTTCAAGCCTTTTTGACAGGTTAAAGCGCCGCCATATTGATATATTTGCTAGGTGATACACATAAAATGGGCTAAATACTTCCGAACAGATCCGTTAGATAGCAGCACAAACATCGGATTAATTACATTTACCGTAATATACTCATTCTTCATCATCATATGTTTTGAAAAGTTCACGCGGTATATAGATCGTTTGACAATCGCGCGATACATTTATAGGAAAAGTTGACGAGCGGTCGCATCATGCTGACGCATACGCACGGCGCGGACGTGCACGTATAGGCAAAATTCAATGTAGTAGTAACTGCAGTTTTTCGCAAATATCTCAAAAACTAAGGCTGAGCGACGGTTACATGTATAGGAAAAAGTTGTTCAGAATGTTGAGTTTTACAACGTATTTAAATTTTATCAAAATCGGTGAGGTGGAACCTTTTATGCACAATTACTGGTATCATTTTCATTAGAATATGGTGGTGAAAGTTCCATGAAAAAATAATAAAAAATAAAGAAGTTTCGTAATTGGATTGGTATTGTTTCACACCGATATACCCGACCCAGGATCAGATTACGCGGCATGTTTACACTGCTCGGGGACCGAGGCAGCTCGAGCTTTACGGCCCATCTGGGGATACCCCACAATGAAAGGAGTAGGGCAAGGGACATAGATCGCAATGTTCCTTTGGACTTAGATCACGGGGTTACTGTATCACAAAACTAAACTTCTTAGTTTTTGTTTTGTTAAATATATTGCTTTGATTTTGTGTAATGTTTATGATTGTCGAGTGGGCGATCAACGTGTTAAAAGAGAAAGCAAAATTTCTATTCTTTACATGCGTACGTTTACGTCGTTGTTTAAATATTTAGAACAGAAAAACAGAATTTGTTTCCGACTTTTAAAAGAAAGGGGCAACACTCGTACAGCTAATAGGTTTTGTTTTAAATCTTGCGCACGAGTCGGATATTGTATGGCGAAGGATTAAAAAACATTGTAAGTAGTGTAGTAAAAAAGTCTGTTGTTATCGCAAGCAGAAACAGTCGGTCATGGACAGACGTAAACTCGTAGAGGACAGTTGTCGTGAAAAGTTCTTAAAGTTGTACATATAGATAGGTTGGCTCTTACTTGGGTCTTCCCCGTCCAGGAAACGATTTTCTCTCAAAAATCGGTGAGGGTTCTGTAGACGTGCTAGATTCTGGTCCATGGTACAGGAAGTCTGTAAAAAGAAAACCATCCGGTTTGCTTCAATGATCCACCCGTATACGTACTATCTCCTCGATTCCATTCGATTCACGACAATAACAAGCTTTGTGAATACGTTCGGTCATATTATCGGTGCACTCTAACGAATGTACACAGGCAACAGGAACAGACTTCCGGTGGTACTGCGGTGCGTGGAAGAAGATCTCGTGCCTCTCCTCCTCTGATTTTTGTTCAAACCGCTGTCAACTATTCGTGACGTGGCTACATTCATGTCCATGACAGGTATTAAGGCAAAGGCTAAGGTCTGCTAAAGACAGCGTTCAAGCGAGACCACCAATAACTGACGAAGATTTTACATGTGCACAGTTTTTGTCCGATCCTAATGAATTTGTTATTATTTATCATGTCTAATTCGCGTTCGCGTAAAATACAATTGGCCGGCGCAATTAACATTCATAATTTAGTCGTAGTTTAACCCCTTAACCTACGATTTACGTTCGAGAATTTTGGCTCGAAAACGTAAACAAGCTCACGCAGTCTTCGAGCCATTCGCACGACTTTTTTAGTACGATGATCGGGCCAATCGTAAATATTACGGGCCCGTAATATTTACTTTTGGCCCGATCATCTACTACGGGCTATGCCCGTAGTTGTAGGTTAAGGGGTTAACCCCTTATTACGGGCCCGTAATATTTACTTTTGCCCCGATCATCTACTACGGGCTATGCCCGTAATATTTATATTTGGGCCGATCATCTACTACGGGCCAAATATAAATATTTTATTTCTACTCTTGTTAGAAACTTTTTTGTTTCTACTCTTGTTGAAAACTCTTTAATAAGCGACCGTCGACTAATATCTTCACAATACTAGTTAGGCCGATGACCTTGACTATACAGGGTGTCCCAAAAATATTGAAAATCCAGGAAATGGACGGTTCCTAAGGTTATTTATAGTAACTTTTCCCTTTGCAAAAATGGTCGACTCGGGTTTGTTCAGGAGTTATTAACGAAAAACACGGACCAATCAGAGCGCGGTTGCAGTAGACAGATTCTGGCTCGGCCAATGGCAACGCCACACTCAGCGGAATCTGTCACCGAGCCAGAATCCGTCTGCTATAGCCGCGTTCCGATTGGTCTGTGTTTTTCGTTAATGACTCCTCAAGAGAGCCGAGGCGGCCATTTTTCCAAAGGAAAAAGTTACTTTAAATAATCTCAGTAACCGGCCGTCTCAAGGATTTTCGTCATTTTTTGGACACCCTGTATATTACAAAATTATGTTAATCAGACGTGGCTCCGTTTCTCTGAACATTTATGCTCGTCTTGAATGGTTCTACAGCTATTGATCAGAGATTTCAATGCACCCATAAGTAGGCGTCTCCCTCGAATTTGCCTCCAAGTGAGCTACTTCTGGACATGCCTGATGTACGGACACCCAAGAACGTCCGTGCAAGATGCTGAGACAATTGGAATGATCAAACTCCACAATGCTAGTAGGCGAAACACGGTATACAGGGTGTCCCACATAAATGGGAACACCTAAATATCTGTCGTATTTACAGTCCTATCAGAAAACTTCAGAAAACAAAGTGACACTATTGCAGGGGACAAATATAATGGTAAAATAAAAATTTCTTATGTCGTGTTTTTTAATGAAATTTCAAGGTCGCCGATGTTTATTTTAAATGGAATTGTATATTTTTTTTTACGATAGCATGATAGACAATAAAAAACTGAATTTAGTGGATACTACCTTTTTGACCTTGAAATGACCTTGAGCAAGAATAATCATGCTGGAGCGGATATAATGTGGAAGTTTAAAACTTACGTGTTTCAGCAAAGATTACGCGTTGTTTACGGCGCGTTGACCTTTACATATCATAATAGATGTTCGAAATGTTGACCATCCTCATTTATGCAATATTGCAATCTGGCATTAAATGATCTGTAGGCATTGTCGATTTCCTGAGACGTAATTGAAGCACATGCTGCAGTAATTATTACGATTTTTAGAACTTACACTACCGGTATTTTTAAATTGTTTTACCACAACGGAAAATGGGTGTAACGAAGGACAAATACGATTCACAAATTTGTCACGATACAAATGTACTGCTTGCCACAAAGATTGGTGGCTTTCGCCATAAGTGAAAACCACATCGATTCGTTCCTGTACAGTATAACGCATTGTTATCACTTTCACTTTTCGAATTCAAATAATGAAGAAGGAACAGCGTACTCATTCTAACCGATTAACCTTCTGTTAACGATCTCAATGATACATACCCTAACATAAACATACGCTGTTTACTATGAAAAATATTTCAAACATTTATTGTGGTTTGCAAAGGTCAACCCGACGTAAACAACGCGTAATCTTTGCTGAAACACGTAAGTTTTAAACTTCCACATTTTATCCGCTCCAACATGATTATTCTTGCTCAAGGTCATTTCAAGGTCAAAAAGGTGGTATCCACTAAATTCAGTTTTTTATTGTCTATCATGCTATCGTAAAAATATATACTATTCCATTTAAAAAAACATCGGTGACCTTGAAATTTCATTAAAAAACGCGACATAAAAAATTTTTTCTTTACCATTATATTTGCCCCCTGCGATAGTGTCACTTTGTCCTCTGAAGTTTTCTGATAGGACTGTAAATACGACAGATATTTAGGTGTTCCCATTTATGTGGGACACCCTGTATATCGAACAGTATACATAGAATGATCTGTCGCGGGTCGCCACAGTCGCACGTCCGGAGAAGGAGAGGCTACGCGGATACAGAGAGATGGCGGAGAGACAGACAGACAGATCCAGACAAATCGGAGAGACCGTGAAAAAAAAAACAGAAATAGAAAGAGAAAGAGTAGGCATAAACCGATTTAAAAGGATGAAAGACTGCATACTGTGGACTCGCGAGTCGGCCGCAGACACCGAGTGGTGCGAATCGACGAGGTGATTGGAAGACTCGGTTCGGCTGCTGGTCCCGACTTCCGTGTCGCTATCCGAACCCAGGGTGTCGTATTCCTCCGACTCGGACTTGCCCTGACTGACTTTCCGCGTTTTGTGCAACGGCGCAGAGGACGAACGGCCTCCGCGCACCTTAGTGTACCGGTTGCAATCCGACTGCAATCAGACGGAATTGTTTTTGTCGATGAATTGGCACATCGCACGAGGAAAACGAGGAGACGCGCCACACCGATCTTTTGCTCAATGGTCCGCTCCTTTCTACTCACAGTTAGGCTACGGCCTCTAGATCAGAGCCATCGTCGATTCGATGCTTTCGAATTATCATTTTCGCTATCAATAACGTTACTATCCACCGATTATATCAACAACACTCCTTTCATACAAAAACTATTTCATTTTATTGTGTAATAATATTTGCTGCTTTCTCTCCTCGCACTTAACCCTCCGATGGCGGGTCTTGCGTTTATTGTGATCAAGAATTACAGACGTTTCATCTAACTTCTAATTGTCCAGTGGCCAGTTGAAATCATTATTTACTTGCACAAGATTTACTAAAAGGATGATTGTTGATCTCAAAGAGGTAGATTCGAAAATACGTAAAATATAATAACTGAAGTATCTAAAGCATCCTCTTTGTGATGGTTAACACTAATCGTATCACAACCGGTTTCATATTTTTTATTTTGTAATTATTGAAATTACGAAAAAGATGCTTCTAGTAATAACTGCGAGAGACCGAAATAAATTCAGTCATTTTTATTGTCGTTTTTATAAAACATTGTGTACAAGTTACATTTTGTGATCGGTACGGTTAGGAGAACACCGTACTGCAGTGATAAATAGTTATCGAATATATAGCAACAAAGTATTAAGAGTTTAACAATATTCCGAGGAAAATATCTTTGTTTACCGTTCACGATTTCAAATATCGAGGCACACGTCACACACGTTTGTTCATTAGTCGGTCTGTTTTGGTTTGTGAACCACCACAGAAATGCCTAGCCACGGAACGTGATAAGAAATTCGAACTTTAGTTGGTTGCTTCTATTTCGTCTCTATTGCTACCTGATATTACTCGGGATGGACAAACTTGTTATCGATCGAAGAAGTGACGAACAATAGTGAATAGGGGACTTCTAGTCACAAAGCGAAATTATATTTCTACTTAAAGGAGCAATATACAGAGTGTTCCGCGACTCTCATGGTCAACCGATTAGGAGGCGATTAATGATGTTAGCATTGACTTAAGGGGGCTTTCTCATTAAATCATTTAAAATAAAAATGATATTTAGGAATTTTTTTTCTTAAAATATACATTTTATGAGAAAAAATTTTGTCCTTGGTTTCTACCCTCTTTTATTATATAAACCGTTTTTTGTTTGTTATGATGTCATTTATAGATGACAGTCACTGCACTGCTCACAAAATGTGATGTGAAAACAGTGGCCACGTTTACACACAAACTTTGTGAACCGATTCGAAAAATTCTTGTGGCATTATTTTCGTTATTCCATTGGCTATCGAATAAACCAAAATCGTGAATTTTGGAACACGCACTTTTTTGTTATTCATACTCTAATACGTAAAATTTGCTGTTTTTGATACGTTTTGATTAAACTCGCATTGAACGTCGCCATTTTGATTTTTTTTGGGTCATAGTGGTTCGTACCATAGTCATTGGTATAAAGGTTAAAAATGTCTATCGTTTTCATTCGATATTGTGTCAGCGGTGCAGTGACTGGCATCTATAAATGACATCACAACAGGAACATCACAATGAAAATTTGTTCCCAATACTAAAACAGTGTATAAACCAAGAGCGATATTTCTTTTTTTATAAAGTGTTGCATATTTTAAGAAAAAACATTCCCAAATATCATAATCATTTTAAATGATTTGCTAAAAATCTACCCTTAAATAGACGATTAAAAGTTCTCGTTACTTTTATAAAGTAATTATTTGCAGCATTGTTTACAGGTTCTAGAAAAACGTACAATGTCCATGATCTTAAGGCTACTTTACATTTCACTAAATTCTATACATTTCTATTATTTATTATTACTTGTTTGAATAAAAGTTTGTTCGTCTGTATTTGTACAGTGTGACGGAAATTTTCTTTTTCATACCTATTCAATTCAATTCCTTTCGAGAACTCTCGATCCAAAGAATAGGTAACGGATCAAAACAACAAAACTCGCACGAGATCGTATGGCACTGATCTAGCAACGATCCATACTACGTCTCTATACGCAAATCGAACAACGAAAACATGATGTCGCATACGGGTGAATTAATTGATAGTTGTTTGTTAGGCTGAACTGTACTTTAGAGGACCAAAAATTTTCAAGTTTTCTGTATGTGATGCTACACATTCTGACGAGAAAATGATAGACGTGAAAGTTTTAGTACACGGAATTCAAGTTTTGGTTACCGGAGTTCACTGGTTGGAAAGTTATACACGTGTAAACATGAGCAATTTTAAGCGTTTTTGACAGGTTAGAGCGTCGCCATATTGGATATTCGTTGGGTGGTAGAGGAAGGGCTGTTGAGCGCATGCGCTGGATAAATGGTGGGTGTTCAGCGCATCGGCTAAGTGGTACTGAGTGCATGCGCTAGATGGCAATTCACTGGTTTAGAATATTGTTGGTTTGGGTTTAGGCCGTAGTGGGAGCTGAGGGAGCTGCCACATTTACGATGTTCCGCATTTTGATTTCGTACATGTGTTATTATTACGTACGTGCTTGTGCTGCCATCTAACGGATCTGATCGGAACGGATCTAATATACCAATATGGCGGCGTTTTAACCTGTTAAAAAGGCTTAAAATTGCTCAACTTTACAAGCGTATAACTTCTGGACCAGTGCACTCCTGGAAATAAGTCTTTCATTTTCGGCGTTTTCTCGTCGAAATCTATAGGACTGCATAAAGAAAAGTTTTCAAAAAATTGGTCCTCCAAAGTACAGTTTAACCTTTCTTATGCTACAGCTAGACGAGCTATGACAAGAGTTGGCGAGAGATGTGTAGAATGGCGAAATGTACATATGTAAGAAATATCTTTTTGTATCGGTGTTGCGGTTCCTCGATGGACTGATCAGGACAGATGCGAAACGAAGCAAGGTGGGACCAGCAGTCACAATGATCGAATTCTCTATGATGCACATCTGTTCTACTCGATCCGGACACGCACGCGCGGGCGCGCGCCTCTCTACTAACATTGTTACTAATATTTCTTGTAAACGTTCCACGACGTCGCGTGTCTCTCGACATCCTGGATTGCTTCACCGAAAAGATAAAAAAAAAATTCATACAAATAACGTGTCGTTTCGCTAGAGAATTTTTCAGAGAGCTCCCGGAACTGGATACACGCGGATGTGCACGCGAAACTGTGATCGGGATTGTGCGATTACACGAGTTAGAACAGAGACCGATGCAGCATGCTGATGCGAATTTGTACACCCTTTCTTTATCGTTACGTATCACAGGCTCTTTATTATTGGTTCTATTTCTCGGTTAGTCGGGAAACACACAATGCCGGTGGCGGACTGGAGATGGAAGCAAAGCTTTAAGAGGAACTTTTCCATTCAGAAGAGATAAAAGATCGTACGTGTTCTACTTTTTAGCATTGCGCAATAACTCAATCATGTACAGAATATTTCACCCTAGATGGTATTACGAGTTGCCCGGTTTATACGAAGTATTTCATAGAAATCGAATATTCTGTACCAAGTTGCTTTTAAAGTAGTTGCGATATAGACTATTTAATATTAATATTTTCTAGACACAATCTATTCGAGATATTTAATGGTGTATATCATTTTTCTTCAAATCTACGTAGTACAGACCCGATTACAGATGAAAATGGGCACAGATAGATGAAATCTTTTTTTGTGTGTCTGGGAGAGAGAGAGAGAGAGAGAGAGAGAGAGACCTCCAGAAAAAATTTTTTTCTATTAGAATAATTGCCACTTCGAGTCAAATATTGTCTTACTTGCACATTTACTCGTACCATATAAACAACGGAGATATTTCAGGTGAAAACGTTAGATGACTCGTGCGAAGAAGATGTACATGATATTTGCAAATAATTTCTCCCCACTACTGCAGGTTATATCCCTTGACGGTTCTAGAAGCTCGATCGTTGAGAAGTATATCATGATACGGACTATGACGACAATTACATAACTTGTTTCTTATCAATTATATCTTTATAAACCTTGCACCAGCATATTTGTGATATTGTTCTTATTAAAATGAGAACAAACATGATATAATTGGGGGTGACCCACTTGGACGCCATCCGATTGGACGCGTCCCGATTGGACGCGTTCCTTTTGGACGCCGTGCGGATTGGACTGGTCGTTTGGACGCCATGCCGTTTGGATTTGTGACATTTGGACGCCGTGCCGTTTGGATTCGTGACATTTGGGTGCCGTAAATTTTATAATCATTGCTTTTCGAATTATACATATGGTAATATTTTATTGTGAAATATATGGTTAGTTCATGGTTAGGTCTGGGTTAGGTCTCGGATGCGTCGTTCCCCGCCGGCGAAGTGGGGGGAAAGACGTATCCGGGAGTCGTCGGACAGGAGGGCCTGTTACCCAAATGTCCAACGGGCGGCTCCGGGGAAGGGGGGACACTGCGTCTGTCGTCACCGAGTCCCAAATAGGTTGGCCGGAGGGGAGCTTCTCTCCCCTCCCATGTGTGCATGATAGGGCGGTCCATTCCGGTAGCAATGCAATATGCAGATCCCGGAATGGACCTTAAAAGCCCAGGGCACGGCAGAATGTGGGGTTTAGTTGGTAGGCCTGACCTTTGGGTCAGGAGAGCCCAACATAAGCCTCTCGCCTCTACAGGCGAGGGGAGAGGGTATCCATAAGGCGGATTCCCCACATTTAAAAAAAAAAAGAAAAGGTCTGGGTTAGGTCTGGGTTAGGTCCAACCGATACGGAGTCCAATCGGCACGGAGTCTAAACGGCACGGCGTTAAAACGACACGAGTCCAATCGGCACGGAGTCCAAAAAGAACACGTCCCGGGACGCGTCCAATCGGATGGCGTCAAAACGGGGGTGTCCCATATAATTTAGAGCATATTTGCTAGTTCGATTAACATATTTAATAGAAGCTTGATTATCCGAACCGATGATATTTGAATTCTCCATTGTCCTAATACGTGTTCTACATGTAAACAGTTCACTATAAGGCGATCCATATACAACACTTTTTATCGTACAAATCGGTAAAGATTCAATCTAACACTGTAGCTAGGTGACTGTTCTACTATCCGAACACACATGCCCCACTGATCAGTATTACAGATAATCAAGGTTCTACTGCATTGTGAATTAAGCGTGTTAGTACTATGGCGGCTGAAAAGTGTGTGAGAGGAGGAAAAAGTAGAAGGAAGCGTTTCGTCCTAGGCCCGCTAGAGGACCCGTCAGTAAGGCTATCTAGCGGACCCGTGCCTTAGACGCGGGATGTCGTAAGGACAGTTTAGGACGGTATATATACAAACAGAGGAAGATTCAGGTAGTAGCGGGAAACTTGTTGAAACTGATATATATATATATATATATATATATATATATATATATATATATATATATTATGGATGCGGTATTCGGATTCTGGAAATGTCCCGAATTGAACAGTAGATTTGGATGCCAGCGCCGCCATCGTTCGACCGGTGTACTGTACCCCTCGTACTCCTCTTCACCCCGTGATCCTCTATACTTCGCCCTGTGTTTGCGTCCCTCTAGATGGCGCTGCTTTCAATCGAGTTGATTGGACGTCATTGACACGCTACGAAATAAAAAGTGTCACGGGGATCACGGGGCGAAGAGGAGTACGAGGGGTACAGTACACTGGTCGAACGATAGCGGCGCTGGTATCCAAATCTACTGTTCAATTCGGGACAAAAAGCTGTGTAGCTGGCTTATGGCAATAACGTATCCATAGTATATATATCAGTGGGTTTTGTCGTAATGTCCTTCTGTTGACGAGCATAGGAAGTAGCCGCCACAGTACGATCCAAATTATGTCTCGTTTGGTGTGATTTCGATCGGAAAAATAACGAATGTGTTGGCAAGTAATTACCCTACTAGCATTTATGGTTGGCATTTCGTTGGGCCTACGTATATCGAGAGTCATTCCTGCACTTAGACAATAACGCAAGACGATCGCGTATGCCGGAATTGGTCAGTGAATTTGATCGATTGATTAATGTACGAACTTTTATCTCGGATACTGAAACATTTAGAGTTGAAGATAGTCTGCGTGCCTGGACGAAGGAAGGGCATGCGGTGTGCAGAAGTGTGTTTTCTCAGTGGCTCGATGCTCGGGTGAATAGATACGGTAGGTGAATGGTAGAAAAGCGATCGTGAATGACAAAAGCAAACTGAACGGTGGACGATACCTCTCGTAATTGAAGAGTGTCGGCGGTGGAGAGACGAGGATCGTGATAGACGAAGGTCTGAAGTGGCGCGGCAGAATTACATCGACTGTCGCCTCCTGGCGGGACACTCGCCTCCAGCTGGAACGTCGCGTACGGGTATATGTCCTCCGAGTATTCTGCAATCATTTTCCAACGTGAGTTCTCTATCGATGACCGATTCAGATTCGCCGTACAAACAATTGGTATTCTCAGTTAAACACTGCAGATCTTTATCCAAGATCCAATAATAAAAACATACTGTTACTTTATTGACTAATATGTCACATATATGTCATATACATTTTATAGGCACTGAAAAACGTAAGAATCTTCAATTTTTGCCATTTTTAATGATTTTTATGAAACTTTGTGCATGCATATTGTTAGATCTACAAAAGGCCTATTTTAAAAATCGTAACCTTCACTTTTTTCTTCCACCTTTCGAGCAATACAAATTTCAAAACAATTGTTTTTACGAATTATCTGGTAAACTATGCCTCCTAACATCTAAAAGAAAACTCAAATCAGTCGGTCCAATTTTAAAAAGGGTTACAGTATTTAATCGATAAGTGTCGCAAAAGTCTGAACAAGAAGTGTCCCAGAACACTCCTGCGAGAGGCCTCGGTCGCCGAGGAGTATGACATCATACGGGTTGGGTATATCGGTGAGACCGCTATTAATCCCATGAGAAAGAAAGTTTCATAACAAAATAATAAAAAATAAAACAGTTTTTTCATTGGATTGGTAGTGGTCTCACCGATATACCCAACCCGTATGATGTCATACTCCTCGGCGACCGAGGCCTCTCGCAGGAGTGTTCTGGGACACTTCTTGTTCAGACTTTTGTCACTCCTCGGCGACCGAGGACTCTCGAGCTTCGTCTTTTCTACGTTCGGCACAAGTCAAAGAATAGTATACCTGAACGCGAAGTGTCGCTGGCCGGACCCCTGGTTGTGATATTTATCGATTAAACACTATATTAGTCTTTAAAGGGTGTCCAGTTAATTTTGCCTCCAGACTGTACATGTACATGAAGCGCGCTATACTTTTCTCCACTACTGTATTCGACGTGATTCGGCACGTTCGAATTTCGTGGGTGAAATCGAGCGTAGTTGCTATTTACCTGGGATCTTCTCCAGTGTAGCCATTTCGTGTATGGGCGATCGAAGCGGTTTGCGCACAGTGGCGTAGTACTGCTCGCGTTGCTCCATGTTTTGTTTATTGTCTAAAGCGGCGGCGGTTTGGGCGTCATGGAGGCTCGCGATTTCCCCTATAAACGGACCTACGGTCATCGTCATTAACCGATTACGGCCGCGCATACACAGGCGCATGTCGCAAATGTATTACGAGTACGTAATGGAAGTTACGGGGCCACGGGCCACGGAAATGGTAGATCTACTAACGTTTCCGGAAACAGTAAAAGACAGCGCCAGCGGCGGTGATAATAGCCAGCGAGCACAGTATCAGCGGGATAATCAGCTTCAAATCCGAGTAGACCGAGTTATGCGGTGGAATGAACTGATCGATCTCCACGGCCGGCACCGTGCTGCTGGTGTGAGATTGCAAAGTCGTTATTTTGTACTCGGCAACCGAGAAACCCGCGTTATTGTGCGCCCTTATTCGTATGTCGTAGGTCGTTCCAGATTGCAGCTCGCTGAGCGTGTACGTCTTTTGTACCTGAACAATGAATAGTACATGCTTATTACCGTCGTTTAGTCGTGCGTCATGCATGAGTATGTTGACCCGTAACACCCATTGACTGATCCGGCGTGGATCGGAAAATTTATCTGTTCGCGAAGAGACTGCTGAAATTCGAACGCTTGAAAATTAACACATTATAAACTGGGTCTACTTAATCCCTTGTACGAAAATATCGAGTCAGACTCGTCACTTCAACGACTATGAACAGAATTTGAAAAATATTTATGTTGTAAGTTCCCTTTAAATTGATATGAAATTCTATTCTATTGTAGTTAATATTTTTACAGTCATTGGAGAACAGATTTATGTATACAATAAATATAAATTTTCTATTCTTCCTAGTACTTTATAAGCGTCAAAGTAATTTTAATCATTGCAATC
Organism: Sphecodes monilicornis; assembly: GCA_913789915.3. Lineage (NCBI taxonomy): Eukaryota > Metazoa > Arthropoda > Insecta > Hymenoptera > Halictidae > Sphecodes > Sphecodes monilicornis. The sequence continues at coordinate 11,734,938 of OU565300.1, read as the reverse complement.
GTAAAATAAACACTAAAACATGAATTCCGCGCCCTAAAACTTACACTTCTATCATATTCTCTACAAAATCTATAGCATTGCATGCAGAAAACTTGAAAATTTTTGGTCCCCCCAAGTGAAGAGTAACTGGCATAGTATAGGAGGTTGTTGAACTCTTCGTAACATCAGCTACTATAATCAGCTACTACTCAACAGAAAATTGGAAACGAAGTTGCTCACTGAACACTAGATCTCAAGGGCTTAGTCGTCAATAAATAAAATAATTGTAGCGTAATTTTAGCTCGGCTTGCGCAAGACAAACGTAACACACTTCTTTATTATTAGACTGAGGATTTTTATACAAAATAAAAATGATTTGCATCGATTGCAACAAGCAGAAACCAACCAACAGTTTAATTCTTCCTTTTATAATTATAATGAGTTGAATCTAATACAATACATTGAAGTTCCTAAATTCTTTTACCTTGTCTACTGTTTCAAATTGCACGTGCTCATTTTCATCATAAATATATACTGTAAAATCCGCAGTCAAGTTATTATTTTGTTTCATAGAATTTCGACTTGATTTCTCATTATCCGATGATTAATTGTTTTGACTTGCACAAGTTTTGCATGAAACGTCTCATTTCTGAACGAATCAATTGAAAGAATTATGAATTAAATGAATGAAATCGTTCGTGAATCGGGCTCGCGAACAAGTTTACTATATCTGGCGGGTACCTCGATGTTATTCGACACTAAAGTCCAGATGTCTTCGCCGGTTCTCCGGTACTCGAGCTCGAAATATGTGATCGGACAGCCGCCGTCGTTCCACATGCCCAGGAGAAGAGTGATCCAGGACACGTTCACCGTCACGAATTTGTCGCTGCTGCTCGGTGAGTCGACCGGCTTTGATCCCTTGGTAGTCGCTTTCACGATCTCGCTCGGTGATCCCATACCGATCCGATTGTACGCGGTCAAATACATCTGATAATCGTTCCCGCACCAGAGCCGCGACAACACGAAACTGTTGATTTTGTGGGAAACCTTCACCTCCTCCCATTCACCGGCCTCCCGTTTGTAGTGTAGAATGTAACCCCTGATTGGGGCTCCGCCGTCGTCACCGTTCTTCCACTGGACGTTGATCGAATCGCTTGTAGCGCTGGTAGCATGGAGCAACGGAGCCGCCGGCGGAACTGCAAAACAATTCGTGACGAAATTATTATCATTTCAACCACCTCTCCATTGCGGGACACCCCCGTTTCGACGCGTTCCTTTTGGACTCCGTGCCGATTGGACTCGTGTCGTTTTAACGCCGTGCCGATTGGACTCCGTGCCAATTGGACTCCGTACCGGTTGGACCTTTTTTAATAAAAGAAATGTGGGGAATCCGCCTTACGGATACCCTCTCCCCTCGCCTGTAGAGGCGTGAGGGTTATGTTGGGCTCTCCTGACCCAAAGGTCAGGCCTACCAACTAAACCCCACATTCTGTCGTGCCCTGGGCTTTTGAGGTCCATTCCGGGATCTGCATATTCCATTGCTACCGGAATGGACCGCCCTATCATGCACACATGGGAGGGGAGAGAGGCTCCCCTCCGGCCAACCTATTTGGGACTCGGTCACGACAGACACCGTGTCCCCCCTTCCCCGGAGCCGCTCGTTGGACATTTGGGTAACAGGCCCTCCTGTTCGACGAGTCCCGGATACGTCTTTCCCCCCACCTCGCCGGCGGTGAAAGACGCATCCGACTTCCGATAAGGCCGGTCCTGCTTAGGGGAGCTTTGGCTCAAACCCTAAGGACCGACCCCCTTCCCTCCCCGGTGGGGTACCGGTTGGACCTAACCCAGACCTAACCCAGACCTAACCCAGACCTAACCCAGAACTAGCCATATATTTCACAATAAAATATCACCATATGTAGAATTCGGAAAGCAATGATTATAAAATTTACGGAACCCAAATGTCACGAATCCAAACAGCACGGCGTCCAAATGTCACGAATCCAAACGGCATGGCGTCCAAACAACGAGTCCAATCGGCACGGCGTCCAAAAGGAACGCATCCAGTCGGGACGCGTCCAATCGGATGGCGTCAAAGTGGGACACCCCCGCCATTGCAACAACGCAACGGTCTTCCCACGGTATTGTCCATCGAATTACTGTAAAGTCTCGATTTAAGTCCGGTTCTCGAATCCGTGGTCGGACAAAGATAGCATACCGCTTCTATTTTTTGAGAAAAGGACATCATTAGATTAAACCACTAAATACAGTTCAAATTATATCGTGTTTAGTGTCGTTGTAATCAGAAAAATGCCACAAATAAGTTGGCGAAAGTCCCATAAACAAATAATGAAAAATAAAGAAGTTTTGTAATTGGATTAGTTGTGGTTCACACCTACTCGGCGATCGAGGCAGCTTCAATCTTCGTGGCCCCTCGCGGGGTATGCGCCCCCATCAGTGGGTGGGGTAGGCGAACTGACAAACATCGCGTACCTTCGTGCGACATAGATCGAGACTTTACTGTAATACGTTTCCGTTTCTCCGTCGAAATTTTCCGTAATTCCCGTTTCATCGATTGATAACGCGAAGTGACACACGTGTAAAATACCATTTCAAATCCGAACCGAATAAAATTGCAGAAGAGCTACCTACCTTTCGATTTCAATGATTTTTGTACCTGGCTATAGATTTTGCACAACTTTTTCCTTTGCACATTTTAGCGGCAGTCTTATACCGGGTGATTTACGAGAAACAGGCCACCTAAATATCTCCGGTAGGCTTACAAATAGAAGAAAATATTAGAGAGAAAAGTTGTACTGTTAAAGGGGGCAAATATGGTGATATAAAAAAATGTTCCGATTGTAGTCGTTTTCAATGTCTTTTGAAGGTCATCGATGATTTTTACATTGCACCATATATTCTTAACTTCACAGTGTTGTAGCTGATGACAAGACGAGTTCAATGACGTGGCACACTATTACCTTCAAATGACCTTGAACTAGAAAATTTATGATAAATCAATGATAACTTCAAAATGTGGAATCATTTTATTTGGTTTAAACTATTCGAAAGAAAAAAAGTTGTTGAAAATGTTAAGATTTACAACATATCCAGAAATGATCGAAATAGGAGAGTAGGTAGCGGTTCTGGAGTTTCACCCCGAACCGGTTTTTACGCGATTTAACAGATCGAGGGATTTTATAAAAATTCACGAGCGTACTTTCAGATTTTTCTCATCTCGACTGGGTTATTCTTCTTCATCCGAGAGAACTCGTCGCTAGTAACACTTTAAAGGGGAAAAAAGGAGAATTCTAGTTAATGAGATCATCTTCTTACTCCTGTCGTTTCTACCCCTGAGGGTAAGATACTTCTTAATTGTGTAATTTCTTGGCTCGGCTGTTTGTAGATATTTTATGTTCTCCGCTTGAACGAAGAGCAACGATAACAAAGACTGCGCGGGAGTGGGAATTGTTCTTACGGGTTAAAAGGCCCCATGAGAAATTCCGAAGCGTTGTTGTGACAGTGCGAATGCAAATGCCAGGCCGGAAGGTTAGTTCCCATTGAATTTTTGGAAGACGGTATTTCGACACGGGTATACCTTGCACAGTTAAACGATGCGTGATGTTGTCGGAACCATGACGGTTCTTCACGTAGCACGTGTAATTTCCGCTGTCGTCCCTGTGAAGATCCATGATCTGCAGCGAACCATTCTGTAACAAGGACACTCGCGCTGATGATTTCACCGTTTGGCCCCATTGTTTCCACGTCACCGACGGTTCTGGGTTCCCGACGCTTTGGCACGGCAACGTTACGTCCTGCTTCCACGGAACCACCAGCACAGTGCCGAAAGAGTATATCGCTGCTCGGACTGTAATAATCCTCAGCATTTGTTCATGTTTCGACGTGATACGGTTTTTCTTTCTTAACCCTGGAACGACACTGGTGGGGTCCCCAGCAACCCCACCGAATTTTTCTCTTTATTTTAGGTTTAAGGTCGTATCGATATATCTTCAGTTATTAGCGACTACTGTGTGATTGGGTCTTTAAGTTTACTTTTGAATGTGAATTCTCACGTGTCAGTCATTGATTAATCAGATTGATAAGTGTTCTTTTTTTTTTGTCACTTTCTGATGGCATCTTTAATTGGCCCGTACTGTACTTTAGAGGACCAAAAATTTTCAACTTTTCTGTATGTGACGCTACACATCTTGACGAGAAAATGATAGACATGTAAGTTTTAGTACACGGAATTCAAGTTTTGGTTGCCGGAGTTCACTGGTTGAAAAGTTATACGCGTGTAGACATGAGCAATTTTAAGCGATTTTGACAGGTTAGAGCGTCGCCATATTGGATATTCGTTGGGTAGAGGTAGGACTGTTGAGCGCATGCGCTGGATAAATGGTGGGTGTTCAGCGCATCGGCTAAGTGGTACTGAGTGCATGCGCTAGATGGCAATTCACTGGTTTAGAATATTGTTGGTTTGGGGTTAGGCCGTAGTGGGAGCTGAGGGAGCGGCCACATTTACGATGTTCCGCATTTTGATTTCGTACATGTGTTGTTATTACGTACGTGCTTGTGCTGCCATCTAACGGATCTGATTGGAACGGATCAAATATACCAATATGGCGGCGTTTAAACCTGTTAAAAAGGCTTAAAAGTGCTCAACTTTACAAGCGTGAACTCCTGGAAATAAGTTTTTCATTTTCGGCGTTTTCTCGTCGAAATCTATAGGACTGCATAAAGAAAAGTTTTAAAAAATTGGTCCTCCAAAGTACAGTTTGACCGTTTAATTTCTTTCGTGCACAAGTCAGTGTTGGATAGTTTCGGAAATGAGAAAAATGTTTTTATTGCTTTTATAGGCCTTGGAGTCGGCAATAACCCCACAGTGCCTTCAACCCCTTGTAGTATCATATCGAGTCTATATAGTGACTATAATTTCGAACAGAATCCACTAAGTATGCACTCTTCTCCTACGAATCGAAATAAAATTCCACGTTGTTATTATCGATATTTAATCATTTGAGTAAACAAGGGTACACGCTGAATAAAAATTGTTTATTTCTTATAAGAAATGATCAAAGACGACCAGTGTTCGTCGCAGCAGTGAAATAAATCGTAGCACAAGGGGTTAACGTAATGAAACTGTATCTTACTCACTTCAAGTATTTTGCGTAAAGGAAATATTATTTTTTAAAATTTATTCAATTATACAATTGATCGATAATTAAGTGCCATCGCTGCACAAAACATTTGTCATTCTCACTAGTGGAAGATTATCTAAAAGACGGCATTCGAATCATCGCGTTACGATCTCAGTCGCCAATATTTCCGCAAAATAGAAAAGCGAAACAATTAAATAGAAGATGTGCAATTTGTTGCAAAGTCTTTTTGGGAAGGACCGAATTTCTATCTGTTCAGATTGTAAAAATAGCAAAGAGGATATTTGCTAATTCCACTTTTTCCTAAGTCACTCAGGTAATGTACAAATTACATTTTCTGTAAACTCAAATCTCTGTAAATAGTAATTAAAATAGCCACAATAGTATTATAAAGAATACTGTACCGAAGTATCTCCTCATAGATCAAATACACTCTTTTATTTTCTACGTAAAATATTTAAAGAAGAATAAAAAAAGAATTTTGCGAAAATCTTCAATAATTTTGGAAACGTTGAAGTGTTACTTCGAGACGACCGCGACCCCACAGTGTCAGAACTAAAGGTGTCGTTCTAGGGTTAAGTCTTTATGGTTCATTAAAACATTTTTCGGTAACCTATGTTCAGTAGAGAACAATTTTTTTTGTCTCACAAATTACACCCTATTAAAGCTAATTGTTTCTTTTTTTTTAACATTGCATCTAACAACATTGTCAATGAAGCGAAATCAGTGACATGTATTTTGACATGTCCATAATAATTACAAGAGTGCGTTCATTGAACTTTCGAACGATTTTCATTGCAGCGAGTACAAAAATAAATATTTTCACTCGTTTGGTAGTTTTAGTACTAATATTAATATGCAGTTTTCAATAGTCCACAAATTGCTACATTAGGAAATTGAAAAAAATTTCATTTCGATGAAAAATCAAAATAAGTGTCCGTTTTATAAAAATGGCACTATACAAGGTGTCTCAGATCACGTGATTCAAGCCGTCATGCTCAGCTGATTCTATTTGAAAAAGTATGTAAAAATGAATAACATTTTTTTCAGTTGATTCGTTTTCGAGAAAATTGAGTTTCAAAGTTTTACAGATTCGACTGTCTTAGCATTAACAAGAAGTAAAATAAATTCATCGGTAACCGCCGAATCTTCATACTCAATTTTTTCGAAAAAATTTTCCGTTTTTTTTTTCTTATTTTTGTACATGGAATTTCCTCGTGCCCGCTTGTTCCACCCATCCTGAGACATCCTGTAAAAAATCGTTGGCGATCTAAGGATGGATCAATGACCTAACATATCATGACCTTGAGGTAACCTTGAAGAGAAATGCCATCGCGAAAAAGTTTCATTTCCATGATGAATTGTACATTAAAAGAAGGTACGTTCAGGAAATGATTTTTACAAAAGTTGTTTCACTACCGAATACCGAATTAACTAGATCAAATATTCCAGCCACAGTGCCATTTAAAAAAGGTGGAGGTGACTGAAATGAACTATTTTTCAAATCTCTAATGACGCACGTTCAAAACACAAAAATCACGGCAACTAAATTTTCAATTACTCTGTACGAGCACACTTGCCAAAGATGAAACTTTTCGAAAGAGTAAATTAATCATCTCAGCCCTGAAATGTCAAAAAAATTATTTATTTTTTCCAACGTTACAATCTATGGATTACCACTGAAGAGGAATGACGAGATTGAATTTATTTAGACTTTTTGCCACTTTCATCGTAGCGTATGCTTAAACCGAGAAATTTAGTAAATCATTTCCTACGAAAAAATCTTTGTAATATCAATAATTTGAAGATAATAATCCTTGACATCGTTTGGCATGGTCATTTACCGAAAGATCAATATCGAATGATATAAATTGTGATTGCGAAAGAATATGGCAAATATGTTCGAGAATACACTTACCCTCGCCAGAAGTCAAGATAGTGATAGGTTGCGTCCACGGTCCCTCGCCGACTGAGGTAACAGCGGCGATACTGAACTTGTACTGATTCCCCTTCTGCAAACTTTCGGCCTGATAGCTGGTCTGATGCGTTTGCTGCGAGCGTTTATACAATTCTCCCTCCGGGCCGACTCCTTGGATATGAACGTTGTAGGTCGTGATGTTCCCATTGCTTCTGAGGGGTGGTTGCCAGGAGACAATAATTGATGTCGCTGAGCTGACGACGGCCTTCACGCCGGCCGGTACGTCGGGCAGGTCTTCCATGGTAACGCAATAGAGAGGTGAGGAGGCGACACCATCCCCAGCCCTTGTCGAAGCCAACACTTGGACAGAGTAGTTCGTGTACTTGCTCAACCCGTGAATCACGACAATCAGCGCGTTCGTGATGGTCTCCGACTTGGTGGTCTCCGTGAGCGCGTCCATATTCTCCCATATCACCTTGTAACCGTTCAAGATCCCGTTCAGACTGTAGTCAGGTAGCTTCTCCCACGAGACCTGCAGTGATTGCGAGGAGAGCGCCGTGCACCGTATACCTTGGGGCGGGCTGCTTGGCACTAAAGACATTTCGATGGTGTCAGAAATCAATTACATTTGTCTATCGAGCCAGGACCAACTACAACAGTTCAGCCCGGTACATGACGGAATCTTTAACGTGTATGCAATCCGGCCGCGAAATATTCTAACGCTTGCTCATGGTTTCTCGTACTGACGAGTATTGAAGAGTACTGACAGCTGAGTACTAGGCTATGACACTATATGGGGTAAAAAAGTTTATAGTCACTAAGCTGTTCCCTATAAATGATTTTTAATGCAAGTAACGCTGCTTCCATTGCAATTCAATATATTTGCGAGTGAAATGTCTTTTAGATACCCAGTTTTTTAAAACTTCTTTTCATGCAATCCTATAGATTTCGACGAAAAAACACCGAAAATGTAAATCTTATTGTCAGGAATTCACTGGTTCAGAAGTTATACGCGTGTAAAGTTGAGCACTTTCGAGCCTTTTTGACAGGTTAAAGCGTCGCCATATTGGTATATTCGCTAGGTGCTACACATAAGATCGGCTAAGTAGTACCGAGCAGATCCGTTAGAAGGCAGCACATTGTCTGAGGTTTGCCGAACGTAGAGAAGGACAGCTAAGCTCGAGAGGCCTCGGTCATCGCGAAATGTAAACATACCTAATCCGAATTTCCAACTTCTTTATTATTTATTATTTTTTTATGGGACTTCGATGACCATATTTGTGGCATTTTTCAAGTTGGAAATTCGGATTAGTGTGGTCTCACCGATATACCCGAGCCGCATGGTGTCATATTTCTCGGCGACCGAGGCCTCTCGACCTTCACGGCCCCTCAAAGGGGTACACCCCGCACTAGTGGGGATATCTCATGGACAATTATGTCGGAGACATTTGGGACAATTACCGATGATATACTGTATTTCTTTTCTAAAAATATTTCATTACTTGATTGAGCAGATATTACCTATTATATATAATAGCATATTACCTTCTTCTATTGTGTAATAATTATGTGCCAAATGACGTACCAATAAAAATATCTATACCTTTGAAATACTTTAGTAATATCCCACAAATATGTAAGTTTTTAGATACTTCTGAACGCTAGTGTACTGTACCCGTAGCAAGAACATGCAGCAAAGTGTAATCGGAAACACGCTTGTCCAACAAATGTTGAAATTCGATTCGCTTGGAAACTTTCCTATTTTCTGTACCGTTCTACATGTCCAATTTATTTCACGAGTACACTCCGCGACAAAACTGTAAGATATTATGCGCGGGAAGTCACCTGACACCTAAGACAAGCTACCTAAATAAATTCAACCGGTTTGTTCATGGAAAGATATTTATGATACAGACTCTATGGTTGCGAAAGAAACATTACGTGGCAATATAAAACTTTCTCTCAGGTGGACATATATCGGATAGAAGGTTATCTTCATTTTCTGAAACAGAATCACGCGTTGTTTAATATCTACGATTATAGTCCTTTCGGGGTGACTTTACGACCGTGATTGTTCAAGTTCACTTTAGGTCAGGCAGTTGATAAATTCTAAACTAAATAAAAATATTAAAAATAGAGGTACTTGTTCATGAAATTTCAATATTATGATTTTTTAATAATTCTAAATTTAGATAAATTTTATTTATTAATTACTTTAAACCTCTTATAAAGTAACAGTGTCGTCAGAATCGAGCAAAACCGGACGATTCTTCCTCTCCGTCTTTTCCCTTTCCACTATCCCATTCCAAAACCATTACTTGTCTTATAGTTTTGCAGTGTCTAGAAGTGGGTGTTTCCACTTCGATTAATTTTATTATTATAATTTGTATAGTTATATATTGCAGTGTAGCGGGAATTCTTTTTTACGAACAAATATAATTTATATGTTACCATGGACAGTATTGTTCAATAGTTTTGTCGCGGAGTGTAGACTTTCTCTCCGTTTGGTCGGGCCATCTGAACAGTGCCCATCCTGCATATTTCCATAGAGTAAAACGGTCCACGATATCTCCCTGGTCAGCCACTTCCGTTCCTTCTGGTACGTAATGTAATCGAGGGGAAGAAGTTTTCGAAACAGACCAAACTTTCTATTATTTCACTACCGTAACAGTAAACTGCCGCGTCGCCGAGCCTGGTGGCTGCTCGAAAATCTGGGAGGCGATTCGGTTGGCTCTGGCTGGGTTCGACTCCCGGAATCTGTTTATTTCGCGCAAGATGTCCGTAAGAAACACTCCTTGCAGGAAGTTCGAGGCGTGGAAAGCACTTTGGAGTTTAACCGGGCTGCATTCACGATACACGAGATTAAAGAACTTATTTGCAAGCAGATCAGTTCCAGGCAGCCGTACTCGCCCACGCTTTTGAATTTATTATTTATTCGAAACTCGACCGGATATACGGTGGTTGGTATTCATAGCGGAATCCACGATAGGCCCGCGAGCCTCCAGCATTATTCTGTTCATGAATTTTTGAACGCGGTTCAACCGCATTCGTTAAATCTTCCCCGCTAATACCGCAACCTCCTCTCTCCGTTGCGGTGAGGTGTGAGCACGTCTCCCGAACCCGTTCATCGAGAAATCGAATATTGCGGTAATGTACGCTCGAATATTTACTTGTTAACCCTTTCGCTATGGCAGTGTGCTCCGTGTCGCAGTGACACCGCTGAACGGGCCACCGTGCCGCCGGAGTAGCGGTACTGAACGGAGTACTTCATGTTGCGCTTAGATAAACTGGTGTTCGGAGTTACATCTTACGGTGCAGCCTAACTATCATCCGGATCGTACGATTCTTTAAGTGTTATACAACAACAAATTTCTAGGATCTCAGGAAAAAGGAAGGCACCGCACCGGGAATCGAACCCGGGCCCCCTCGCGGTGGTAGCGGATCGACTAACACGCTCACCCACGGAACTCTCCCACCTTCTTCCTAAGGTCCTACGGTATTTGTGGTCTGGGGGGTCCTAATCCCACACTCGGCCATCCTGCAATGACATTCGCCCTCGAATGTTCATTACAGCGTGATCGTCTTTTTTTGTATGTTTGGCCTCAGCGCCATCAACATAACCTCGTATCGTAACTTCACATTTCGTACTTTGTTTCATCTTCGTCCGTCAGGGTCGCCATTGTGCGGTGATCGGTGCTCCTCCATCCCGGAGGAGCCCCCAATTGTAGGATCTCAGGAAAAAGGAAGGCACCGCACCGGGAATCGAACCCGGACCCCCTCGCGGTGGTAGCGGATCGACTAACGCGCTCACCCACGGAACCCTCCCACCTTCTTCCTAAGGTCCTACGGTATTTGTGGCCTGGGGGGTCCTAATCCCACACTCGGCCATCCTGCAATGACATTCGCCCTCGAATGTTCATTACAGCGTGATCTCTTTTTGTATGTTTGGCCTCAGCGCCATCAACATAACCTCGTTTCGTAACTTCACATTTCATATTTCGTACTTTGTTTCATCTTCGTCCGTCAGGGTCGCCATTGTGCGGTGATCGGTGGTCCCCCATCCCGGAGGAGCCCCCAATTGTAGGATCTCAGGAAAAAGGAAGGCACCGCACCGGGAATCGAACCCGGACCCCCTCGCTGTGGTAGCTGATCGACTAACGCGCTCACCCACGGAACCCTCCCACCTTCTTCCTAAGGTCCTACGGTATTTGTGGTCTGGGGGGTCCTAATCCCACACTCGGCCATCCTGCAATGACATTCGCCCTCGAATGTTCATTACAGCGTGATCTTTTTTTGTATGTTTGGCCTCAGCGCCATCAACATAACCTCGTTTCGTAACTTCACATTTCGTACTTTGTTTCATCTTCGTCCGTCAGGGTCGCCATTGTGCGGTGATCGGTGCTCCCCCATCCCGGAGGATGCCCCCAATTGTAGGATCTCAGGAAAAAGGAAGGCACCGCACCGGGAATCGAACCCGGGCCCCCTCGCGGTGGTAGCCGATCGACTAACGCGCTCACCCACGGAACCCTCCCACCTTCTTCCTAAGGTCCTACGGTATTTGTGGTCTGGGGGGTCCTAATCCCACACTCGGCCATCCTGCAATGACATTCGCCCTCGAATGTTCATTACAGCGTGATCGTCTTTTTTTGTATGTTTGGCCTCAGCGCCATCAACATAACCTCGTTTCGTAACTTCACATTTCGTACTTTGTTTCATCTTCGTCCGTCAGGGTCGCCATTGTGCGGTGATCGGTGCTCCCCCATCCCGGAGGAGCCCCCAATTGTAGGATCTCAGGAAAAAGGAAGGCACCGCACCGGGAATCGAACATGGGCCCTCGCGGTGGTAGCCGATCGACTAACGCGCTCACCCACGGAACCCTCCCACCTTCTTCCTAAGGTCCTACGGTATTTGTGGTCTGGGGGGTCCTAATGTTAATGTCGTGAATTTCTAATAATAAGAATTGCATTTTCGGAATTTTCTCGTCGAAATCTACAGGATTACATAAAAAATGCTAAAAAAGACTGGGTATCTAAAAGACAGTACAGCCCATTTGCGTAGTCGACCGATAAGTGGAGTTGATACACATTGAACTGTTTCTTAAGATATAGCATAAATATGTTATATGCCATAGACATATAAATATGACTTGATGCTATATGGAGAACATTTTGAGCGTTACTTGCATTAAAAATCATTACACCTGTAGTTTTTTGTTTACGACTCAATTCTGATATGAATGCCAAGCTTAAATTGTACCCTTCACAATAAAGAATCTCAAGGTGACCTTTATATCTTGATAAAAAGACAAACCAGAAAAAATCTAATTACTACATATCAGGTTAGTCTTGAAACCATGCAACTTTCGTTTGAAAATATTTCTGATACAACAAATAGTTTACGAGTAAATTTAGAAGGCACAGTGAGGTGATTCACAATGTATTTATGAACAAGGAAAGATTCAATTTGGATGGTATAGACGGCTTCGATCATTAACGTCATTACGTATCGTACACAACAAGGAATTGAAAAAAGTGTAGTACCAAATACGTGATGAGACTATAATGGCTTGAACAGATATTGACTACAATGGGATGACTGACATATTATATTCGTTAAAGGCCGAATGAATAGCGTACCGAATTTAATACAAGAACAAATTAGGAAGTAACTGTATGCGTTGCTGGTAGAAGTTTCAATGCTGCTGTTGAAACTGTCAAAAGTGGAAAAGATTACAGTATATCATCGATAATTGTCCATAACACGGGTCTGCGGAGGGACAATTATGCGCGAGGGATATCATTGTTTGATGTTTGCCGAACGTAGAGAAGGACAGCTAAGCTCGAGAGGCCTCGGTCATCGCGAAATGTAAACATACCTAATCCGAATTTCCAACTTCTTTATTATTTATTATTTTTTTATGGGACTTCGATGACCATATTTGTGGCATTTTTCAAGTTGGAGCTGCATGGTGTCATATTTCTCTCGACCTTCACTGCCCCTCAAAGGGGTACACCACGCACTAGTGGGGATATCTCAGGGACAATTATGTCGGAGACATTTGGGACAATTACCGATGATATACTGTATTTCTTTTCTAAAAATATTTCATTACTTGATTGAGCAGATATTACCTATTATATGTATATAATAGCATATTACTAAATTCAGGCCCGACTTAGCCGATCCGCGATACCATACTATCTAGCGCATGCGCACAACACTCCTATGTCTACCATCCAGCGAATATACCAATATGGCGACGCTTTATCATGTCAAAAACACTTGAAATTGTTCATGTTTAGACGAATATTTCTCCCATCAATGCGCTTCAATCAAAATTTCTATCAATATGCTTCAATATATTAACACTGCATTGGGACCCCTTCTAAACGGTCAATATGCCCTTTCAATGCGCCTTGTCAATATTATTGATGGGCGTATTGACAATATTATTGCTCGTCTAAAGGCCTCTTTACAAATCTTTCGTGGGCCAATGAGAATTCTATCCTCCTATGTTTCTTGGATAAGCATCGAGCTGTCGAGCACAGACCTCTAACCAGAAGAGAAAGTTGTACCGAGCCGGAATCCATCATCTGTAACGATGTTCTGATTGGTCCCTCTTTAATAACTCTAAAACGAAGCCGTCTATAACATTCTCGCAAAGGGAAAAGCTTCTTAAAATAACCCTAGGGATTGCCCTTTTGAAGGAGCTCGAACATTTTTGTTCGATAACGTACGAAGGATTCTAAACGTGAACAGGTGGCGACGCAAGTAGGTGACCAACAAAACAGGAAGAACAAGACCTATAGTACCCGCAACAGTCCTCAATGGCGTGGCGCGAACAAATTAAAACATGGCGGATCGCAGTCGCTAACATTTATAATAACATAACACGTGTACTCCGCTCGGTATTATAAAGAGGTTAAAACACGTTGCGGCTAACATGCTCGAATCGAATAAGTACAAAACTCCGCTACTCACCGTCCTCGAGAGTCGTGGCGACCACTTCCGGTGTCATGGGACCCTGGCCGAGATCATTGTAAGCTTGCACGACGACGCTGTACTGCGTGAACTTCTTCAAGTTCGTCAGTTGGTATTGTCTTCCGGGCATCGCGGGCCTTGCTAATCCCAGAGCCAGGCTGGCTGTAGAAATTGGTCTCTCGACAGTTCTGTAGATATACGGGTCCGCTACCAACCTGGACATCGCGATAACGTTTAACTCTTTCCGCTGGGGAACTTTTAATAGCCACTTTTATTACAATAGACCGCGCGGACCGGAAATTCGTTAATCATTAACACGCTTTCTGTTCCGCAATCGCCATTCGCGACTACATGCTCGCTGCTAAAGACTTTAGCAAAGACTTTAACGAAGTCCTCGTTATTATTATTAAAAATCATTCTCGTTACTTTTGTAAGGTAATGTAAATCAATCGTTTTTAGCGCCCCGTAAACCTAGTGTTAATCAAACTCTTCAATCGTATGGGACCGATTTAGAACACCTTAAAGAACGATGTTAGAAATATTAGAGTAGTACTGTTGAAAAAATATTTTAACATTTAATTTAACCTCGAAGTGAATCCTAACAACCTCTTGCACTACAGTATTTCATTGATAATCGTCGCCACCACGGTTCCGGCCGACGACAATTAACGTTCAGATAATACTATTCTTTGACTCGTGCCGAACGTAGAAAAAGACAGCGAAGCTCGAGAGGATTCAAAACATCTTTATTTTTGATTATCTTTTTATGGAATTTTCACCGACATATTCGTGGCATTTTTCTAATGAAAGTGATACCAAATAAGATGAATGTTTCGGACAATTATAGTATACCTAAGATTATTTAAAATTATGGCAAACCTAACCCATTGATTGCCTATTATAATAGGCGAATAATAACTGCGGATCTGATGCGCTTATTATAAGAATGAGCAGATGCATTTTGAAATAGTGGAAGGATTAACCCTTTGCACTCGGAGCTATTTCAACTAAAAAATCAAACATTTCTTCTAACCTAGAATATTTCCATTGTACATAATCTTTTTTCATTATATGCGTACGAAACTGGTATAGTACCTCATACAATATTTAAATGTTTAGTAATTGATTACATATAAACAAATTTAATCGTGTAAACAATATTCTGAATAATGGTGTAACAATTTGTAGCGGCACTTCAGAGTCGCCATTCGAGTGCAAAGGGTTAAACGAACTTAGAAGTGTCTGTGTACTATTTTCATCTTGTTATAATTATTAATGCCTCGTGTAATTATTTTAATTATTTGCCACATATTTCTTGCAATTGACGGAGATAGATAATTTGTATTTTGCATAGAAACCCGCGGTCTGATCATTTCCATTATTACGGGCGATTAGGTAATGGCGAAAAATAAAACACCGACGAATGTTGCAGAAATATTTCAGTGTCAATGTTTTCGGAAGGTAATGAATAAGAAGGACGGTAGCGCGATCGGGTTATTTATCACGCGAGCTGGAGAGTATAGAATATCGGTGTTATTCGAGGAACACGCGAGCTAGTCGCAATTTGGTATGCAGCGGCGGAACAGGAAGCGTATTCGTAGCTATCGGGAACCGCATCGTTAAAGGGCGCTCGTTTTCCTCCTGGATCGTTACCGATGTTCCTTGTAGCCGACACGATAACCGAGTATCCCGCCGTTCCATAAATCATGATCAGGTGGATCCCAGGTGACGTTAAACTCGGTGGAGCTGACAGGATCCACCTTGAGATGTTTCGGTGGCCCGCCTGGCTTCTCCCCTGCCGTGGTCGTCTCCAAAATCTGAAAAGAAAGGCGGGTACGCATCGAGGGATCCGATGTGAGATTACGCGAACCACCGTCAATTTCTCCTCCCCAACCCTCTTCACCTTCTATTATCCAGTCTTTCACACCCGTAGGGTAAGCATGGGTATTACTGCGGATGCCCCAATTACCGTAGATATTTGTAAAATTCATAAAATAATAAAATGATTGCATAAAGAGCTACAAGATGGAAAATGTATAGTCACTTTGAAATCTTCCTCGCGAGTCTGACTTGTTACCGTACAGCAAGGATGGGCATTTCCCATCATCGCGCCCACTGTCCCCCACCAACATCTATTACCATAGAGCAGGCAGTTCCAACCAGTAGCTCCGGAACTATTCGAGGCACCTTCCCCGCTTAGGTTCTTCCCCCACTCTTAGACTTCATCGTTATAATGTATAGTAGTAGGAAGCTCCCACCACGAGAGCCACGCGGTGCGCGCAGCACTCACTAACTGTACGTAGTAGTGGGAAGAGGTTCAATGGTGGGGACCTTGCAGTTCTCGGAGGGGAATACGTTGGAACTCCCTGCCATAGAGGAAGGAACAGTGATGGTATATGGTCTCGGTTTCCTCGTGCATGTGCGACGATGTTAGCGTCAGTAAAGTACAAAGTTGGGCTAACATGGGGTACCTTAGTCACCCCACATAGTTGCGCAAATTTTTTTTTCGATTTTTAAATATGAATTGACAAGTAGCTCCTTCTCCAATACTAGTTTCCATTATAAAATCGAATATATTCACATTAACATACCAAAATTTCGAAGTACGGTCGTCTCGTCGTGTCGTCTTGCACACTTCTGTCCGATTTCCCGCCAATAACAGTTCTCCCCTACTTTCCCCACAGACATAAGACGTACGGTACGTTCCTGCATTCAGTCGCGCATGCGTAAAAAAACCGAGACCATATACCATCACTGGGAAGGAAGTGCTTCGCATTTCGCGAACACGTCGGCCATCTTGGATGGCAAACACTGTGGTGCGCTCTATAGGCAGTGTTGGGACATGGTGCAAGATTTCACGCGCATGCGCGGCGATTTCAGCCTCGGTAAAGTAAGATTCTCGATAAAATGGGGTACCTTGAGCACCCAGCAGAATTTGAAAAAATTGGTATGATTTGATTCTGAAAAATGAGTGTATAACATGTGTATTTGTGTATATTTTGTAACTCGTAGGACACGTCCTAAAGTCTTTTTGTCCGGAATAGATTGTTTCGAGACATTCCCGCCAATATAACCGTCTCAGGGCTCCACTACCTCTGTCATCATGATATAGATACATTACTGTTTTGGACGCGCATGCGCGTGAAATCTTGCACCATATCCCAACGCTATCTATAGGCAACTTTAAATACTAGTTGCGCGAATTTGCAATGCGATCATGCGGGAAATAGATACACATAATTTATTTATAAATTTATATTGGAGCCGAATGTGCAATATTTTATATATATACAGATATATATACAAATACACTTGTTATGCATTCATTTTTCAGAATCAAATCATACCAATGTTCCCGCAACGTTATATAGATGGCAACACTAGTTTTGCCATCCAACATGGACGCAGTCTACCATCCCTCCCCGCTCGCGGTACGACCCCTCTCACCCATAAACCCACTTTGTGCTCAGTCCTTTAAGTCCGTGGTCGCGAACAGTGCGCAGGCGTCGCGCATGAAAGAGAGGTTGGTGGAAGAAGCAGGCGTTTGAGGGGCCCTTACCGTGCCCATCACGGTCGTACAAGAAGGGGTTAAAGCGAGTAGACATTTTTTACCTTTTATAATTGGCAATATGCGGAATCGGAATCTATAATTGCAACCTTTTTTCAAGTGTTATCAGTAGACTGTGGTTGTTTATAGAATTGGCAATTTCTGTAGACGAAGTTTAAGAATGTAGAATCAAATGAAAGCTTGCTTTCAGTGGTAGAGTGGCCTTTATAGATTTGAAATAAATTATATTCCTACTCAAATCTGTCGAATTTTATATTCTGGCATTTTTTGAAAATGTTCAGAAGCCATAAATCAGGGATGGGCACGGTAGGGGACCCTCAAACGCAAGTTTCCCCCACCAACCTCTCTCTCATGCGCGAGGCCTGCGCACCTTCCTTCTTCTACGGGTAACGGCGGATGCTGGTGGGGGACACTGGGCGCTATGGTGTGGACGGTTTTGTCTCAATTGAGACAAAAATGCCTATCCCTGCCATAAATGTATAAAGATCCGCAGTCTAGTTATCAGTTAGTGAATGAAAAATGCTCACAAAGTTTGATCGGACGTATGAATTGACAGACAAAATTTTAGAAAAATTTTGCTTCCACTGCAAAATCAGTTTTTCTCTTATTCCACACGGAAAGCATATTATTTATGAACCATTGTCGATAAATACCTAAATTAACAGGTTGATTGTCCTTTCACTCATACATACGGGCGACGGGATTATTTGCAAAAATTTTGAAATTAATTTTTCCACTGTACCAAATGTGGTGGGTGCGAGCAATTAACTTCTCAATTTGTATTTCGTTAAATAAGTCACTTTAATAATGTGTCAGGTTGCTGGGCTGCCAGTGAAAGTGTTACAAGCGATTACCAACGGTCGCCTCGGATAAAGAAAAATTCGTGTTCGCGCGATCAATCCGAGCGTCGCGTCGTCGTCCCATTAATTTTTAATCGGGCCGGATGTTTAGCATTAAAAGCGGATCAGCAGACATTCTGTCAGAAGTAAAATTGCTGTTTAATGCAACGGCGACGTTGCATTTTTAAGTTACGGATTGACGTAGCCCGGAATAAATTGACTTCCGTATACACGTCAGTCAACGGTGTCCAAGTAAAAATGGCCCGTCGCCGTTCGTCGGAAAGTGGCTGATCTGACCAGCAACAAGTAGGAGAAACGCAGATCGATAAGAAGCGTTACGGACGCGATACTTACGTCGCTCGCCTGACTGCGACCCAGTTCGTTTTCCGCGTAAATTCGGAACTGATAAGCGACCGCCGGACGCAAGCCGCTCACGTGCGCGTGGGCCTGGGTGCCCGGCACCGTTGTGTGGAACGTGTGTTCGTGCCACACTTCTGTAAAACAAATTGCCTCGATTACCAGGAGAAACAGCCTGCAACCGGAATTATCCATTATCCGTAACCGGCGTTATCTGAATCCTGCACTATCCGAGAGCTTTACTGCTCGAACGTTTTATTAGACGGATAGAGTGTGCTGCTTGCGAGCAGCCAATTTCTCGACCGTTCTCGCTAAACGAGCCTACCGTGACTGCCAATTGTTACGTACGGGATGTTAACGAACAAGTGGCACTTTTATTTCAGGGACAAACAAACTATTTTACCACGTTTTTATTAGCTCGCTTTCTTGTTTGTTTGTTTGTTTGTTTGTTCGGCACAAATTTTGAAATTGATTTTAAACTAACTTCTCGATGGGCTAGAGACTTGAAATTGGAAACGTAGCTAAGAACTGGATGACAATGCAGTATTCAAAAAATTTTTTTTGTAAAAGTCTATCCGTTTAAGAGAAATAACAATTAAATATTTTTACCGTTATTACCGTTACACCGCGGTCATCGCGTTCAGCGATCCCCACTCCGCGCGACAACGCTCCCTACTTTACCAACCGTACGCTCGATTTTTATTTATTATTATTATATACTTTATAACGTATAAAATAATAATAAATAAAAAAAAATAATTTGAAAAAAATAAAAATAAAATGGACTAAAAAGTATAAAATAGTTTTTAAAAAACGGACTAAAAAGTATAAAATAATTTTTAAAAAACGGACTAAAAAGTACAAAATAATTTTTAAAAAACGGACTAAAAAGTATAAAATAATTTTTAAAAAACGGACTAAAAAGTATAAAATAATTTGAAAATAAAAAAAAAAAATTTGAAATTGTAAATTTTTAATAGCTGCGAAAATACTTGTAAGATTTAAAACGAAAAACGTGGGGCGCATGCAATAGATAATTGATGCATGAATAGTTCACATAAATCACTAAAAATTTTATTGCTCCGCAAATGAAGTATTTTCACAGCTATTAAAAATTCACAATTTCAAAATTTTTGTTTTTATTTTCAGATCATTTCATAATTTTTAGTCCGTTTTTTAAAAATTATTTTATACTTTTTAGTCCATTTTATTGTTATTTTTCTCAAATTATTTCTATTTATTTATTATTATTTTATACTTTTTAGACCGTTTTAAAAACGTGGTATTTTTAAAAATTTATTTTTTGTAAATTATGTGATTCCTGGGGAGTTCGATGAACTTGCAGAATAAAATTATTATTTTTTCTAATAAATTTTCCTAAAAATTGGCGGACATCTATAGACGTTATTTTTGTACTATGATTCATTTATTTACTTTTACGAAAATGTTTTTAAGAAATGTCCTTTACGCAGAAAGAAATCATAGCGTAATTTAAGATAGGCTCAGCAGGACAAAAGCTTTTCATCCACTCAATAGACTCTCTGTTCAATGTTGTGGATTTATTTTCTATTAGAGCTTTCGCATTGAAGACTCAACAGCTAATCCAATTACTTAACAATATGATCTACCTGACTCTCGATAAGGACGGATTCACTTAATAAAATTCCACTCTTCGTTTGCTTCCTACATTTTTATCAATATTACATGTACTAAAGGTTTTTTTCTCGAATCTGTATAGTAATATGATACCATTTATAACATAAAATGTCGACATTCTCATACACATGTTGATGCAAACGCGACACAAGAATGTTTCAACAAAGTTTGCGTAAATGATCTCCCTAGTTTGACGGCTTAAAGAAATGTTTTGTTACATATTCTTACAATTCTATTATTTGGTATACATATTGACGTATAATTCAATTTTTGCAAGCTGAAAAGTTAAGGATTTTGTTTTGAATTGTTTGTCTTCCAGTTTCCGTCGCTATCTTGTTTTTGACTATTTTTATTTATTCAAGTTTATGAGGTAATACAGTATTTAATCGTTAATTGTCGTGAAATTCTGAACGATAATTGTCGCAAAACAATCCCTCCTTCCGAGTGGCCTCGGTCGAGTATATCGGTGAGACCACTACTAATGCAATGACAAAACTTCTTTATTTTTAATTATTTTTTTATGGAACTTTCACCAACATACTCGTGGCATTTTTGTAATGAAAATTATACCAAATAAGATATCCCTCGCGTATAATTGTCCCTCCGCCGGCCCGTGTTGTGGACAATTATCGATGAAATACTGTACATCATTCGTGACAAACGTAAACAACACCAACACGAAGATTACTAATTTTCTACGAATTTTCTCAAAACATTATTAATTTAAATTAAGTATTAATTTACAAATTCTTACTGATAGATTATCCACTTTCAAATTATAAATCATTTTTGTTCACCGATGAATTGATCATAATTACTTCCCAGACATCATAAAAGTATTAGTTGTGCCCAAAATTGTTTATTTTTATTATTATTACGCATACATTGTGCGCAAGTTCGAGCACACGGCTAAACAGCTAAATATCTCGACGCGTAACCGACCTTCTTGTTTATTATGGCCCGAGCAATCGAGAGTTAGCGGTTCCGACAATGTGTTTAACATTTCCTGTATAAATTCGAAATTACAGCTATTTGGCATCTTCGCCCGAATTACGTTCAATTCTATAAGACTGATCTATTGAAACGATCTACTTGCCAGACTCGGTTTTATACTGGATAATGTATTGCGTGATGGGGCTGTTGCCATCCTGGCTGGTCATCCAGCTGATGTTGATGTACCGGCTGCCCTTCTCGACGACCCGAAGACTGTGCGGGAAATCCGGTGGCTCTGTTCCGAAGCGAGACAAGATTGTTAGAGATCGCCATCGCGATCATCCAAGCTGTATCATTTCTGTACAGATATTATTATGCGAACGGTATTTCATTTCGCGCGTTCACGCGGTTATATCTGTCTTTTATTCGCTGCTCGTATGGCGGCCAGTGATGGGAATGATGGCGCTTTTCACGCGCATGCGCGGCCATTTTAGCCTCAGTCAAGCACGAAAATCGGGTACCTTGGTCGCCCCGCTAATTTCGCAAAATTTATTATGATTTGATTTTGAAAAATGAATGTACTACAGTTGTACATATATATGTACATATATATATATATATATATATATATATATATCAAATCGCAATCAAATAATATATATATATAAAATCAAAATCAAATCATATATATATATATATATATATATATATCAAATCAAAATCATATATATATATATATATATATATATATATCAAATCAAAATCATATATATATATATATATATCAAATCAAAATCATATATATATATATATATATATATATATATATATCAAATCAAAATCATATATATATATATATATATATATATATATATATATATATATATATATACGGTGGCTCACGAAAGTATTCGAGCGCGCTTATATATATATATATGTATATATATATATATGATTTTGATTTGATATATATACATATATATATATATATGATTTTGATTTGATATATATATATATATATATATATATATATATATGATTTGATTTTGATTTTATATATATATATTATTTGATTGCGATTATATTGCAGTATATATATGTGTAGATATGTATATATATGTGTAGATATAATTATATAATATTTATGTATTTATGTACAATATAATATAGCTAACTCTTCTTCATCATCTTGGGAATAAGGAAGGGGAGGGTACTAAAATAACTTTAAACGAAATATATAATAACAAACCCACTACTTTCGCCCCAATAGTACCCCACAAACTTCGGACGTATCTTCGGTGCTGCCGAAGCTCGCGCATGCGCGTGAAAATCGCCAACATTCCCATCACTGATGGCGGCACATTATATTAAATGGACGAGTTGCGCCGAGTGCCAGAAGACATTACGATAATTACGCACAGCGCGACAACATTATCTGCAAATATCAAGAACCCGGAAACATTATCGGAATTGTTTCGTCGCTGCGACTCGCCGCATTATGCCGATAATATCGTTACCGAGAATTATCGGCCGCGATCGATGCGAAAAAGAAGACGCAGAGAGAAAAACACCGAAACCCCGTCCATCCAACGTGTTCACAATTTTCTACCCGTTTTATCTCGATTTTCCAGGCGAAGGCTCTGGCGATTTGCACCAGTGCCCAAGGATGAAGTTAATAATTGAGTTTCGAGCCAAGATTGATGCGGTTATTTTACGTTTTTTTCCGTCATCGTCGCTCGGGTGATCGATGATTCTAAAAGAGGGACAATGTTAACGAATTCAAGCTTTTCGAGAGGTACAAAAAGAAATATTTATCAGTCATCGGACGTAAACAAAATATGCTCGCGATAACGCGCGCGCGCGGGAAACGCTGCGGCTACAGTTACTGGTTGTCGCAAGTTGCCGAACGATAATCAATTGTTCTCCCGTTGTACTCGATGCAATTTTAATTCTAAAAATATGATATTTCGTGCAGTCTGGAACATTTTTATTCCATGTATCTTTTTTACATTCTGCATCTGAAATGAAGTCGGTATTCCCATACACTGGTAGAATTCTTAGCAATTTATAGAATAGAGACGAATTTATTTATATTTAATAGTTTGGCAATTTTTACTACTGATTCACTGGTGATTTTGAAAAAATATTTTACCTCGACCAATATGCCGCTGGCGCGAGAACCTACACGGCACCATTTCAGAAATTATTACTCCAAAAGTACGCGTCCGATCAGTCTCCCGGTTCAATATGTATCTTAAAACGCAACGTTTTACCGATTAATAAAGTCAAGGTTCGTGAAAAATCAATTATGAAAAAATATTTTACGCTAACCAATACGCCGCTGGAGCGAGAACCTACACGGCACCATTACAGAAATTATTACTCCAAAAGTAGGCGTCCGATCAGTCTTCCGGTTCAATATGTATCTTAAAACGCAACGTTTTACCGATTAATAAACTCAAAGTTCGTGAAAAATCAATTATGAAAAAATATTTTACGCCAATCAATACGCCGCTGGAGCGAGAACCAATATGGCTCCATTTTACAAATTATTACTCCAAAAGTACGCGTCAGATCAGTCTCCCGGTTCAATATGTATCTTAAAACGCAACGTTTTACCGATTAATAAACTCAAAGTTCGTGAAAAATCAATTATGAAAACATATTTTACGCCAACCAATACGCCACTGGTGCGAGAACCAATACGGCTCCATTTCACAAATTATTACTCCAAAAGTACGCGTCAGATCAGTCTGCCGGTTCGATATGTATCTTAAAACGCAACGTTTTACCGATTAATAGTACAGTATTTCATGGATAATTGTCCACAACACGGGTCTGCTGAGGGACAATTACGCGGGAGGGATATCATTGTTTGAGGTTTGCCGAATTCCTCGGTCACCATAAAATGTAAGCATACCTAATCCGAATTTCCCACTTCTTTATTATTCATTATTTTTTTATGGGACTTTGATAACCAGGACTTCTTTACTATTTACTCTCTTTGTCTATTACCAAAACTTACTCCATCGTCAATTAAAAAAATAGATATGTATGTATAATCAGAAAAATTTTGATCAGAGAAATATTACAAATATGATGGTAAAAGTCTCCTAAAAGATTAATTAAAAATGAAAAAGTGTCGTCATTGCATTACTGTTGCCTCACCGATGTTATGTACCTGACCTATACATAATGACCATACACCTGTATATGATCCGAATTATATCGTGTTTGGTATCATTTTAATCAGAGCAATGTCACAAATCTATTAGCAAAAGTCTCATAAAAAAATAAGTAATAATAAACAAGTTATTCCTTGGTAATACATTGTATGGACGCGCGAGCCTTTGAACTGTGCCGCCGACTGCGACTTTCCGCGTCTCTTTCTTTCTCATACGCTATCCTTCCTCGCGCCCGAAACTTGAATTGTCTATTACACAAGTAAATATCATCGGAATTATATCATATTAGGTATCATTATTATTAGAAAAATTCCACAAATATGACCATCGAAGTCACATAAAAAAATAATGAATAATAAAGAAGTTGGAAATTCGGATTAGTGTGGTCTCGTCGATATACCCGAGCCGCATGGTGTCATATTCCTCGGCGACCGAGGCCTCTCGAGCTTCACGGCCCCTCAAGGGGGTACACCCCGCAGTAGTGGGGATATCTCAGGGACAATTATATCGGAGACATTTAGGACAATTACCGATGAAATACTGTATGTTTTTTTTTTGTAGTTGAAAACGGAAATAATGGAGTAGCGATTATTTATTTTATTTATTTTGTTATTTAATAACCCCCTAAATTTCTAGATAAAAATTTTCATTCTATAGAATTTTACTGTCACTAAATTAATAATTTGTATTTTTAAAACTGACAAATACCTTGTATATACAGATGGATTGTCATCTCGTCGTTGCCATGTTCGTTCGACGCGATGCAGACGTATTTCCCGCTGTCCTCGCGGCTGGTGCTGTAGAACTCGAGGATACTGATCATTCCGTCCGTGGTATTGTCCTCCTTCAGCATGTAACGATAATCGGACGGTTTCTGTTCCAGCTGCAGACCGTTCTTCTTCCAAAGTATTTTTAAGGGATGATCGCCTTTCGCTTCGCATCGCAACGACGCGTTCGAACGCAATCTAGCTGTTTGATTGCGGTGCTTCTCCACGAACTTCGCCGGGACTGGGTGCAAATAATCCGGAATGTCAATCATGCGTCGTTTAGTTAACGCGAAGGATGATCAAACGGATTCAAGGTTCGTCGTTCATATTTAAATCGAGCGTCTCGAATACCTTAAATACTGTTGCGCGCTTTTGGTAAATCGATTTAACGCACTTCTTTAACAACTGCTCCGTTAAAAACAGATAACGAAACAAACGATTGTTTGTTGATTATAAAAAAAATCCTGTCCGAACTTATACACTTCATTTAGGAGAATGAATCGTTTCTAAATGTTCCTACGGAATTTTTTAGGATAGAAATGTTACTATCAGGAACTTGATTGATCTCATTAAAAATGCTCAACTTTTCGCGCGTCTAAATTCTGAACCAGTTAACTCCTGGCAATAAGACTTCCATTTTCGGTGTTTCCTCGTCGAAATCTATAAGACTGCATAAAAAAAGTTTTAAAAAATTGGTCCTCCAAAGTAAAGCTTAACCCAATTTACAGTAAGAAGGAAGATCGCCCAATATGAAGTTGATGATTTCCAAAAGAAGTTAATTGCAATTTTTTGATTCTTGATTTTCACGTTGTAAATTTTGTTTCAACTGATGTGAAATGCCTTATACACTCTTATAGATATCTTTCTCCATTTACAAATTAAATTTTAGAAATCGAAAGCGTATTACAAAATATTCAATAATATAGAAAACATTATCAAGAAAGAATCGAAAAAGCCATCTATTAATTTCAAGAATTTTAAGAAGTTACATGATTTCAAAGGGTAATTTTTGTATGTGCATACATGCTCCTGTATCTACAGGGTGTCTCAAAAACGTAAACCTTTGAAACGGGCGGTTCTCGAGGTTATCTAAAGTAACTGTTTCCATTACAAAAATTGCCACTTCGGCTATTGGGAGGAATATTGTAGGAACTGTGTATACGACAAGCTGAGTTAAGAAATTTTCTTTTCTTTTTGGGGTAGGGGATTATACAGGGTGTTCACGCTATTTCTAACTAGCATTTTTCTTGAGAATAATAAATATTAGAAAAAAATGAAAGAGGAAAAAGTAATACTGTTCTTTGCAAACAACGTAATGGTGTATGTAATTTTTTTGTATGTGCACTATTTTCATGGAAATGTTGGTGACCTCCAATTTTTGTAAATAGAATTCTATATATTTTTTCATACCATACGAAAGCGTGTGTCAAGACAAATTCATTCGCATACGACACAATGACCTTCAAGATCATACAAGGTCAAAATTGGAAGAAACATTTTGAACATTTCGTAGAAATGCGTTTACAGGTATAATTTATTGACGACGCTATAGTAAATGTTCAATATAATTTCCTTGTGCATGACTACATAATTCGGATCTATTAATTACATTCCTGTCATTTCTGACCTTGTATGACCTTGAAGGTGATTGTGTTGTATATGATATAAAAAAAATATATAGCATTTCATTTAAAAAATCGAAGGTCACCTTCATTTCTAAGAAAATAGTGCAAACACAGGAAAATTACATACGCTATTATGTTACTTACCAAAAACAGTATTACTTTTTCTTCTATCATTTTTTTCTAATATTTATTATTTGCAGGAAAAACGTTGCCTAGTAATAGCGTGTACAGTTCAACCCGCGTCTCTTCTATTGAGACCTCAGGGATGCTGATAGCACGATGTCCTGTTGCTCACCGTTCACGGTGAGGTGCACGACTTTGCTGAGACCGGCGCCGATTCCGTTGACCGCCTCGCAGAGGTAGAATCCTTCGTGATCCTCCTGCACCCTGCCGAAGACTAGAGAACCGTTCGAGTGTATCCTGAGATCCTGCGCGTGTTCGTGTGCGAGGATGTCACGATAATCCCCAGGCTGTTTGCCGCTCGCGCGTCGCCACGTGACCGCCGGCGGCGGAAACCCGTCCGCGTGGCAGTGGAGCACCAATCGCGACTTTCCCTCGGATGCGCGAACATCTTGAGGTTCCATCACCCAACGGGGTGGCACTGTTGCATAACACCGGCCATTAGTTACCCCCGCGTCGAATAGATTCGCGTGGTAGCGACGCGGTACCATCTGGAATGTTGTCGTCTCGTTTCCCGAACATTTTACTTGCAGATCTCGACGACTTGTATTCGTCCCGACCTTCCTAACCGCTCCCCCTTCTTTCTTCGCTTATTTCACTTGCCACTGAGGACGCAATTATCGCAGTCTCGCGGTCGTTAGTTCGACAGTTTTTGCAGACGATACTTTTCTCTTAATTGAACGATATATTGGGAATCGGAGACACCTTTATTCACGACGGGATAGTAGCAGCAATGCAACGGGATCGTTGGGGCTGGTGGAAACAAAGGGTCTAGCAGGATAAGAATGGTCTAGCGGCCCCAGGCCACCATTTTGTTGTGTATTAATATATGGTAATTGGTATTGTGGGAAAACAATGGTTTTAGGTTGAAAGATAATCCCCCAGAATTTTAAGTCGCTAACCCTTTATATAAGGATAATATGAGGGTGAATACCCTTAACTATATCATTTTTTTTTCTCTGTTGTTAATTAAGATATTCAGATGGAATAAGAACGAAAATACTGGGGGATTATCTTTCAACCTAAAACCATTGTTTTCACCACAATACCAATTACGATATATTAATACACGAAAAAATGGTGGCCTGGGACCATTCTTATCCTGCTAGAACCTTTTATAAAGGGCACTGTGCTCCTTTGGCGGAACATCCGAAGACGTCCATGCTCAGAGATTGGATGGAATTGTGGAAATAGGTTCCTTTTTGACTAAAATGATGATTGTCAGAAGGATTTTTAGCGACTCGAAAAAAATTTTTTACCATTTTAATGTCACTCTCTACCTTACCGACAAATTTTTTTTACTATTTTAATGTCACTCTTCACCTTTCTGAGAAGAAACGACTGCGGATAAACCGAAAAATTTATTTTAAGAGCGAGCGGAAATTGTTGACTGAAGTTGTTGTTAATCTGGAAATGGGTTTAGTTTAATAATAAAACGCAGGAAAGTTTTTGAAAGGAAACGTCTCGGTTAGGTCTGGGTTTGGTCTGGCTAGGAATTTGTGTGCGAAACGAACTAATTGAATTAGTGATAGATGTTTGAAACCATGTGGGCCGTTTACGACTTTGTCGGTAAGATAGAGAGTGACATTAAAATGGTAAAAAAATTTTTTTCGAGTCGCCAAAAATCTTTCTGTCAATCATCATTTTAGTCAAAAGGAACCTATCCTCAAAATTTTATTCAATTCTGAGTATGTTAATGATATAATTACTTTGTATAGTATGTCTTTGCTGCTAGTTAGTTGTAGGAAAGCCATAGGAAGCAACCTGTAGATTTTAATTTTTTGGACCGTGAAAGAGAACCTATTCTTGCTGTATTTGGTCTCACCTGCGATACTGCTTTGAAATTGAGGTATTTAATCATTATTATTTTTCTCATTTCTTAAATCTTGTTAAAACCAGCTAATGGAAGAAGAGAATTGTATACAGTACACAATCGCATTAGCACTCCTCATTAGCACAGTTGCAGGGAGGTAAAGTCTCAAAACAGAAATTACATTCATTACGTTCGTATTGTGAGAAATTTTAATGAAAACACTCGTTGTAATGTTGCTTGATAGTTTTCTATTTTTTAAGTATTCGAAGCATTTTGTTCTTGTTAACGAAATATGTAAATAAAGGTTCTAATTCATTTTGGATAGAATTAATCAATTCGTTTCTACAGAGAATAAACAGTTTCCTACAGTTCTCGAAATAATACCACTTTATATAACCAACAAGGAGGATTATCGGTGTCTCCCGAGCGAAACAAGATT
Source organism: Sphecodes monilicornis (assembly GCA_913789915.3). NCBI lineage: Eukaryota > Metazoa > Arthropoda > Insecta > Hymenoptera > Halictidae > Sphecodes > Sphecodes monilicornis. The sequence goes on along the minus strand of OU565300.1, from coordinate 11,705,539 downwards.
CCAAATGGCATCGCGTCCGCGTGTAAGCTTATTGCGCCGAGGCAAGAGCGAAGTTCTCGAATTAGCCTACTGCAACTTCCTACTTCAGCGCAAAGTGAAACAAAAGACGTGATTAAAGGATCTGGCGCGCCCGAGACAATGCGAGAAATCAAACAAGTTTCTTCTCGTCAGCCCAGTGATGCCAGAACGGTTGAATCGAAGGGGAATAGAGTTTACCACCTCTCTGCTGGCCAGAGTAATATGTGATAGGTTGCGCGGCACGTCACGTGACCAGTCTACGGTCTCAGTGGGGGACGTTGGAGTGTGCTCAGGTAGTGGAACGGGATAGTGGAGGGGGAAAAGGCGGAGAGGATAATCAACCCAGTTTTGGATGGATCTGGCATCACTGCATCAGCCCACGAGCAGTGGAGAAAATATCCGATAAATACGTCGGACGATTCTTTTCTTTCCTGTCTCGGACGCTTGAAGAAGGTGGGACAATAAGACAGAGAAAGAGAGAGAGAAATGGAAAGGCAAAAGTGAGTGAGGTAGTGAAAGATACAGTGCTGCTCCGCTTCCTCGATCAGTAACAGAAACAGGCCTAAATAACGTAAACGAGGAAGACGGGTGGTCGTGAGAGCACAGTGAAAATAGAACAATGCAAACGTCAGTGCTGTGCGGTCATTTCATAGTGAGGAACAATGCTGTGATTGTGCATTTGCATACATATATTGGTGGTGGGAATGTGAAGAAGGCCTTTTGTCTCCCTCAAATATTTGCATCGGCCAATTATATTTCCGTTGCATAAATTATACAGAGTAGTTAAACACGGCGAATAGTTCCTCTCATAATCTCGTTTCGGGTGGTCATTTCCTCATATGCGATATTTTCCAACCGTTCTCTTTGCCGAGACTGCGGTTTTAATGAAATGAAAACGATCGGAGAATTATTCGCCGCGCGACGTCGATTCGACGACACTTTGTTCGGTCTCGTCGGCTAAGAGACGCTCTGGGAAACAGTAAGAGGAAAGTGTTCGTGCGGCAGGGATTGGTGCCAAGTGTTCCAGAATCGACTGAACGGGAACGGCTAAGAAAAAGGGAAGAAAAAATGGGGAAGAAAGGAGTGCGCGCGCGATAGAGAGAGTGAGAGATTAAGAGAGAAAGAAAGAGATAGAGGGAGAGAGAGAGAGAGAGTGAGAGAGCGAGGAGAACGAAAACGAACGAACAGAAGGTGTCGGTGCATATATGCGTGTGCTGATTAAGTGAACGAGCCGAGAGTCGGTACTCCAACTTCAACTTCGAGGCGGCTGCTGCTGCTGGTGCTGGTACTCGTACAAAATTCAAGATGAAGTGGTGCTACGCCGAAGCCGAATTTCGCAAAAGTGGCTGGTGCCCTTTCATGCAGAATCCCTTTCTTTCGGAGAGTACCGCGATCATTGATTCCGGGTCATCGAACTCTGCAGACATGTTGCGAACTCGCCGGAATATCAATCAATCGTTTTAGAGAACATTCGTTCGACAAATTCGTTTAACCTTTCCGTCATATGCCAGTTGACGGTGATGTACGGAAATGAGTTCACAAGGTGTCTCGGCTAACTTCAGATCACCTCGAATAATGACTTAACGGTACACTTAATGAACATTTCGAGACGCGGAATTTAAATGATATCAAGGAGCACATCTGTCTAGGCACTGATATACAGGGTGGGGCACTAACTATGTTCAGTTTGAATATTGCCGTTATTTGTAATGATATGAAAAAATGTTATATAGAAAACTTACACGGTATACAGGGGGACATATTGTGACACAAATATTTTCTGCGTGGGTGGAGGCATAGAGGAGATTTCAAGGTCAACTCTATTTTTTTAAATGGAATGCTATGTTTTTTTTATCACGATGTGATAGCCGGTGTTGAGACGAATTCAGCGAGTTATCATCGAAGGTCGTGCAAGGTCAAATATGGTAGTAAAATAAACTTTATTACATTACGGGAGATGCTCGAATTGGTGACTGTTTGCGTCAATGCAAAGTTGCAGTCTTCGTATCCCTGCATCACGTACATGTCTTATCGTTTCTGAACTTATTCTAGCACATGCTGTATTATTTCATAGACCCTCACTTTTACATAAACGAATGGTTTTGTAACATTGTTTATGTTGTGGCAATACATCGCGTATAGCTAGAAATGTAAACATCTCATCAGCTCGTAATGTAAACATCTCACCAGTTCGTAACATTAACATGAATCGGTCAGTCAGTCTCGGTCGATTGTTAAGTCAAGTAGCTGCGTGATCATCAAAACGAAGTTTTCTTTCGAAGAGCAAGTGGATATGATCCTCATTTATGGAGAAATGCGACATAATTCGATAAGAGCTCACTCCTTGTATGCTGAACGATATCCAAACCGTACACATCCCTCGCACCGAACATTTGGAAGATTGTGCAAAAAATTGTATGATACGAAGATTGCAACTTTGCATTGACGCAAACGGTCATTAATTCGAGCATCTCCCGTAATGTAATGAAGTTTATTTTACTACCATATTTGACCTTGCATGACCTTCAATGATAACTCGCTGAATTCGTCTCAACACTGGCTATCACATCGTGATAAAAAAAACATAGCATTCCATTTAAAAAAATAGAGTTGACCTTGAAATCTCCTCTATGCCTCCACTCACGCAGAAAATGTTTGTGTCACAATATGTCCCCCTTTATACCGTGTAAGTTTTCTATATAACATTTTTTCATATTATTACAAATAACGGCAATATTCAAACTGGACATAGTTAGTGCCCCACCCTGTATATACTATGGATACGGTATTGCCATAAGCCAGCTACACAGCTTTTTGTCCCGAATTGAACGGTAGATTTGGATGCCAGCGCCGCTATCGTACGACCGGTGTACTGTACCCCTCGTACTCCTCTTCGCACCGTGATCCTCTATACTTCGCCATGTGTTTGCGTCCCTCTAGACGGCGCTGCTTTCAATTTAGTTGATTGGACGTCATTGACAAGTTACGAAATAAAAAGTGTCGATGACGTCCAATCAACTCGATTGAAAGCAGCGCCATCTAGAGGGACGCAAACACATGACGAAGTATAGAGGATCACGTGGTGAAGAGGAGTACGAGGGGTACAGTACACCGGTCGAACGACAGCGGCGCTGGCATCCAAATCTGCTGTTCAATTCGGGACATTTCCAGAATCCGAATACCGTATCCATAGTACATATATCAGTGTGTCTAGGTCAGGCATGTCCAGAAGTAGCCTACTTCTACCGCCCGCGCGTCTCGCTCCCCGTGGCGGCCGTAGTCCTCCATGCTCCTCAGACCCGTGCCTACCGCTTGCAGTATGTACCGCGTGTGGCGCGTTGGGACGACTCGCGGTCCTACGGTAGGCACGGGTATGAGGAGCTCGGAGGACTATGGCTGCCACGGGGAGCGAGACGCACGGGCCGGAGAAGTAGGCGTCTTCCTCGAACTTGCGTCCAAGTGAGCTACTTCTGGACATGCCTGGTCTAGGTCGGGAATATAGTCTCACTCTGTCCAGTCTCCACTACCAGCGTAGTCGCTATTGGCTGAAGACGATGCCAAACAACGACGGATTGTACCGAGACCGAGCGAAATAGTCTGATTCCACAATATCGGCGTAGTCTCTCAGGCCTGCGAAGTGATCGTTCAATTTCACTCGATATGAGCGTTGTCGTTTTTCGCTATCGTCTTCGGCCACTGGGAAGAATGCGCGCGATGGTAGGGGAGTCAGGATCGCGGTATCTCCTTGAAGACGAAGATCGGGACTGGTGCGATTTCATAGATCGGTGCGGCCTGCGAAATATACACAACTATACAAAGACAATGTGTATACGGTGATCGTGGTGAGAAAACGCTATCATATACATATTGTGCGGTGCTGAAGTGCTTTGGTGCGTCGCGTTTGCTGGCTGGGCGGCGGCTGCGGCTACGTTTTTTTCGCGCGGATCGTCTCGATCACTGAATATCTAGAGCTGCGTTTCTCTGTTCTATGATACAGCGGAACCGTGACATATTCGTGTGTCTGTGTTTGTGTGCACTTGTATTTTGCTACAGGTGATACGCGATCGCGAGAATTTGTATGTATAGATTGCCAAAACGATTTCCCTTTTGTGTGAACGTGTCCAACGGTTTATATTTGTGTTAGCGCTCGGTGAGAAGCGAACAGTTTTACTCCTCGTTACGGGAAATGAATAAAGATGAATTTGATTCTTAATACTCCGTGTAATCGAGAGAGATGGAATTACACTCGATGAAATTCGCAGCCCTAGGTAGATTGAGACTGTCGTGCAACTTGAAATACGCGCGGCGGTGGCTGCGGTTGCACGGCTGCTGTTACGCGTGATTACACAGTGATAACGCTAACAATAGAGAATATAAATGTGCACGGAGTCGGCCGCCGCAAACAGACTAGTCGGACTGCGCCATTAAAAATGCAAAATCAGGTTTGAAATTAAATCTTGTGCATTCTTTGACACCAGAACCATCAGACGGGTCAAAATCACTTTCGATAGTTATTGGAATCGTAAAAATATTTTCTAGAAAAACTATTCAATAAACTTCTTTCTGCAAGCGCATATTGTAGTGGAAGCCGTACGATGCCTGAATAAATATAATTTTTGAGATAATCAATAAAACAATACAGGCCAAACGCGTTTAATACCCGGTAGTTCTAGTGTTCTGATTTTGAGGGAGTTTTAAATATACGGTTATGTCGGAAAGTAAATTAACTCTTTTACCAGATTGTTCTCGAAAAATGTAGATACGAATTATTTATCACGTGGAACAAATGAAAGAATGTTTCATCAGTGATTAATCACTTAGATTGGAATTTAATCGACGAATGCGAGAGCATGACGATATTATTTTGTGATAGCGTAGTTGAAGATAGTGTACAAGTGCAATGGTCCTTTTCAATGACAACTGTTAATCACTATAACAAATACATATTGAAACCCTTCATCACCCGTGGGGGGAAGTTATTACACTGCAAGTGTTAAATTGTTTATGTAAATATTCAGTCACATCGGAGGTAAAGTAGTTAACAATATATACAGTCGTCAAATAAATTAAATCTTTTATCGGACTGTTCCAGGAAATGGGAAATACGGATATTTATTATACAGGGTGGAAATTATAAAGCGTTACAGACGAATACCTCCAAGAATTATACGCAAAAATGTTTCAGATAGTACCGAGGGGGACAAAATGTGGTGGAACTTTTATTTGTCCTGGTGGACACTTCAAGGTGAGGTGAAGGTCAACTTCCTTTTTTTAAATAGAACGATATGTTTTTTTATCTACCATCAAATAGTGCGTTTCAAGATGATTTCAATTGCCTATGACTCAAGGTCATTCAAGGTCAAACTTGCAGGGAAATGCGGAAAAGGCGTGTTTGAACTGTGTAACGCTTTATAATTTCCACCCTGTATACAGTCGTCAAATAAATAAAATCTTTTATCAGACTGTTCTAGAGAATGAGAAATACGGATATTTATTGTATATAATAATGAATGAAGGAAATTTTTCATTAGTGATTAAACTGTGATTGTTCATGTATAATGTTGTGCCGAATAGTTTACACAAAACGAAGATCTCTTTAGCGAGACATCTGTGTGAACTGACAATAGAATAACTGTATCAATTTCAGTATGAGAATAGCATCATAACTGTTATCTTTTTCTTTTAATACGAATTATGTTCATTTACGGGACAGATCACCTTATACCCATACGTACATACACTTTGTTTGTTTTAATTAGTGGAAAGTGGTATGTGCGATGAAATTATTGAACAAAATATAATATCGTACTGATAAAAATCCCAATTGGCACAGTATAGTATTCAACTGTAATAAAAATGTTATAACGAAGTGATAAATATTTATAAACTGCGGAGCTTTATGTAAATTTACTTTTCCGCAGAACACCTCATAAAAACAAAAATCTAATAAAATTTAATTTTCTCTGCTACTGGCTCGACACGTTGGAGGACCACGATACCCATATTAGGGTGACGGCATTATTTCTCGAGACTCAAAAATTCATTTCTGTAGTGATAAATAGAGTGTGCACAATTTGTTTAAGTTATAACATTCGCAGTAATTCGTAGTTCTCAGTTTCTATTTTATGAAATAGATCTCTTTAACCCCTTAACCTACAACTACGGGCATAGCCAGTAGTAGATGATCGGGCCAAAAGTGAATACAGTAAATCCTCTATAAACGCATAAGCCTCGGGGGGATAGTTACGCGTTTATCTGTGACGGGTAGCAATTTTTTTGGCTTCTAAGGTCGAGCCGAACGTAGAGAAGGACAGCGCGTGTAAAGCGAGACCACGCGCGGGCCTTTGAACTGGGCCGGCGACTGCGACTCTCCGCGTCTCTTTCTTTCCCATACGCTTTCCTTCCTTGCGCCCGAAACGTTCATCGTCATTTAAACCACTAAATACTACAACAGTATTTACACAGTTGAAACCATCTCGTGTTTGGTCTTTTTTTAATCAGAAAAATGCCACAAATATATCGATGAAAGTTTCATAAAAAAATAAGTAATAATAAAAAAAATTAAATATTGGCGTTACATTGTCATGGCGCACGGGCCTTTGGATTCTGCCGACGACTGGGACTCTCCGCGTCGCATTAGTAGTGGTTCACGCCGATATACCTGAGCCGAGATCGGATTACTAAAGTGGAAGGGATATATTTTCTGCGTTTATCTGCTACAGCTTTTATGCGTTTACAGAGGATTTACTGTATTACGCGCACAGCCCGTAGTAGATGACCGGGCCAAATATAAATATTACGGGCATAGTCCGTAGTAGATGATCGGGCCAAAAGTAAATATTACGGGCCCGTATATTTACGATTGGCCCGATCATCGTACTAAACAAGTCGTGCGAATGGCTCGTAGGCTGCGCGAGCTTGTTTGCTTTTTCGGCCCAAAATTCTCGAACGTAAATTGTAGGTTAAGGGGTTAACCCCTTAACCTACAACTACGGGCACAGCCCGTAGTAGATGACCGGGCCAAAAGTGAATATTACGGGCATAGCCCGTAATACGATGGTCGGGCCAAATATAAATATTACGGGCATAGCCCGTAGTAGATGATCGGGCCAAAAGTAAATATTACGGGCCCGTATATTTACGATTGGCCCGATCATCGTACTAAACAAGTCGTGCGAATGGCTCGAAGGCTGCGCGAGCTTGTTTGCTTTTTCGGCCCAAAATTCTCGAACGTAAATTGTAGGTTAAGGGGTTAACCCCTTAACCTACAACTACGGGCGCAGCCCGTAGTAGATGACCGGGCCAAAAGTGAATATTACGGGCCCGTATATTTACGATTGGGCCGATTATCGCACTAAACAAGTCGTGCGAATGGCTCGAAGGCTGCGCGAGCTTGTTTGCTTTTTCGGCCCAAAATTCTCGAACGTAAATTGTAGGTTAAGGGGTTAACCCCTTAACCTACAACTACGGGTACAGCCCGTAGTAGATGACCGGGCCAAAAGTGAATATTACGGGCATAGCCCGTAATACGATGGTCGGGCCAAATATAAATATTACGGGCATAGCCCGTAGTAGATGACCGGGCCAAAAGTAAATATTACGGGCCCGCAATATTTACTATTGGCCCGATCATCGTACTAAACAAGTCGTGCGAATGGCTCGAAGGCTGCGCGAGCTTGTTTACGTTTTCGACCCAAAATTCTCGAACGTAAATTGTAGGTTAAGGGGTTAATTTCGTTCGATTTTAGTTCTACACAGTCCATTAAATTTCACAAAATCTTGTCTTTCCAAAGTTCTTTTGTCTTCATCAGTGTCGTGCATCAAAAACCACATAAAAATCCGCAGTTTGCACCTCGATTTTGCATTTTCGACAACCTGGCCATGTACAGTCGACCGTTTGTGTTGTGCATAAGCCGCTCTTGATACAGCAAATATATCGAGAATATTTAAACAAAAAGTGCGTTGCCAAGTGCAATAAACGAAACATAACAGAAAGTTGGTGAAGAAATTGCATTTGAAGAGCTGAACGAGTGCCTGATTTGACCAGCTATTACCATTCGAATGGTGTACACAAAAAACGAAAAAAAAAAGAAAAAGAAAAAACAAAAAGATTTGACAAAAACGAAAAACCAGACGAACAAGAAGAACAAGAGTAGATCCAGGCAGCTCGGTTATTCATTCGGTCTACTTTACCACGAACGATCAATTCGGCCGTCCAGAGGACCTCGGCCACGGAATTGCGCGCCAGGCAAGTATAGTTGCCGGTGTGCGCGGCGCTCACGCGCTCGATAACTATGGTACTGGAATGGGCATCAATGTTGGTAACGCGTAGACCGGCGGGTGTCTGCGTGTGTCTGTGACCGGCTAGCCCGGTGTTGCCAAATCCTGGCGGCCCGGCCCCAGCGATCGGCTCGCCGTCCTTGGACCAGAGGATCGTGAACGGTGGATCACCCTTCTCGACCATGCAAGTTACCTGAGCACGTACGCCCTCCGCGAGGTCCTTGTTAAAGCTAAAGGGGGCTATCGTGGGTGGAACTGCACAAAAAAAGATATTCAAGCGGTGAGAATGTGGTACCGGTGTGAGTGTCGGTGTAAGTGTCGCGCGATTACAAGTCGCTCGAAGCACGCTGCCACTCATCCCCTGCTCTCGCAGACTCTTCGGCCGATGATGGTCCCTGTTGAGAAGCAGTCTTGCTGAATGATCGCTGACGTTCGTTGCCAGTTTGCTGTTTGAGGTGCAACCGGGGGAGGATAATTCTTATTTACTTTTATCGATGTTACGTACGGAGAATTCTCTTTCTAATCTCTTTCCTAAGAACGGGAAACGCCCTATTCTACCCGTTGCTTATAGAAACGATGACTCCAGCTGGACCCAGCCGGCACAAAGCATGATTCAGTACAGGGACAGTTCCACAGGATTCCCTAATATGGAAATCTTGAGAGCATCCCCACTTAGACTTAAATGCCAAAATGTATTGGAGAAAGTCTCATAAAAAAATTAAGTAAAAATAAAAATGTTTCTTTTATTGGCATTACACTTTGAGGACACGTGGACCTTTGAACTGTGCCGCCGACTGCGACTCTCCGTGTCTCTTTCTTTCCCATGCGCTGTCCTTCCTTGTGCCCGAAACTTTCATCGTCCATTACTCAAGTAAATACCATCGGAATTATATTTTATTTGGTATCATTTTCATTAGAAAAATTCCATGGATATACTTGGTCCGTATTATGGTACACTTCTCGGCGACCGAGGCCTCTCGAGCTTCACGGCCCCTGACGAGGTATACCCCACGGAAGGAGGGATTGTTTTGCGACAGTTATCGTTCAGAAGTTCACGACGATCAACAATGAAATACTGTATTTCTTAAAACCGAAAGCTACGTTACTGAAAAAATCAAGTAATATTCGTAAAATCAATAAAAATAAAGTTTGACTAGCTTGCGGCAGCTTAGAAAATTTATTAATCGTATTCAAATTTTAACAGCTTACATATTGCTATAGTTGCCAACTTCTGGTCACTATTAGGACCAGTGGCGCGTTATGACTACTTGGGGCTTCTGGGCAAAGTAGAATTTTGGGGCCCCTAACCCCAACTAAATAACTTTCACGTTGGAAAAAATAAAACAATTGTAAAAACATCTACATATTTATTATTGTATAAAAAGTGAAATAAATTCTCCTTCATCCATGAAAACCTTTTACATAAAAATACGAAATATTTGGTTTGTGTTCGGGACTCCCTTTTGCTTGGGGCCCCGGGCATTTGCGCAAGTTTCATATAGGGTAATACGGCACTGAGTAGGACTGAGCAAAAAAAGAAAAATTTTTCATCCCTATGTTTCGTTCCACCCTAATGCATACACGTATCTTACATCCGCATTTAACGAGAACAATTTTCTGGGAGTTCTCCCGCGAACCGAGTGTTTGCAGTGAAATGGTTAATGTTACGGCAGCAGACGTGGTAGTTTAAACTCGTCTGAATTAGAGTACTCAATGATTAAAATGTTAATCCAACAAATGCAAGAGGGCTGGGCTCCTATCTCCCTCTACAAGACCAGGAACCTGTAATTTTGATTAGTTCTCAGAATTACCGTCCCACGTCAGTTGCACGACAACGTCACATATGTATTACCCCGTACCTTTGAAATCTCCGCAGTCTGTTAATATTCCATGAGAAACGAAAATAACGAGTACAATCGTACGGTTAATCCACGAGATAGGGTACAAACAAAGCGGATCAAAGTGATGAAACGTACAGGCATCAGAGACGAGAGAGATTTATTGTCTTCATGCGAACCTGCTGAACGTGTTTCGCCAGGTGATATTACGTTTGGGTGATACATAGTACCTGCGGCACTGATATATACATATATATATACAGGGTGAGTCACCTAACGTTTGTACCTCAAATATCTTTGTTGTTTCTAAAGGTACGTAAAATATGGTAAGGACAAAGTGACCTTGAATGACCTTGAGTAATTATAGTCACTGAATTTGTAATGAAAGGGACTATCATTGTAGGTGTTTAAAAAAGGGTGGTTCCATTTAAAAAAGTCAAGGTGACCTTGAAAATCTCTAAAAAATGACATAAAAACAAATATTTTTTTGGTATCGTGTGCGTCCCACTGAACCATTCAAATTTGTCCTTCAGCAAAGATATTTGAGGTGGCAATAGTTATTGCCTCAACCTACAATGAGAGCCCCTTTCATTACGAATTCAGTGACTATAATTACTCAAGGTCATTCAAGGTCGCGGACAGAGTGCAACATTCCTTCAAAGTCCGTTTACAAGCATGTATCGATGTTAAATCTTATACGTTTTCTCTGTCCTTGACCTTGAATGACCTTCTACTAATTATAGTCACTGAATTCCTAATGAAAGGGACTATCGTTGTAGGTGTTTTAAACAGGGTGGTTCCACTTAAAAAAGTAAAGGTGACCTTGATATCTCTAAAAATGACATAAAAACAAAATTTTTTTTTGCATCGTGTCAGCCCCATTGTACCATTCAACTTTGTCCTTACCATATTTTACGTATCTTTAGAAACAACAAAGATATTTTAGGTACAAACGTTAGGTGACTCACCCTGTATATACACTATGGATACGGTATTGCCATAAGCCAGCTACACAGCTTTTTGTCCCAAATTGAACAGTAGATTTGGATGCCAGCGCCGCTATCGTTCGACCGGTGTACTGTACCCTTCGTACTCCTCTTCATCCCGTGTTCCTCTATACTTCGCCATGTGTTTGCGTCCCTCTAGATGGCGCTGCTTTCAATCGAGTTGATTGGACGCCATAGACACGCTACGAAATAAAAAGTGTCGATCACGTCCAATCAACTCGATTGAAAGCAGCGCCATCTAGAGGGACGCAAACACACGGCGAAGTATAGAGGATCACGGGGTGAGGAGGAGTACGAGGGGTACAGTACACCGGTCGAACGACAGCGCCGCTGGCATCCAAATATACTGTTCAATTCTGGACATTTCCAGAATCCGAATGCCGTATCCATAGTATACAGGGTGTCTCAAAAATGTCTCGCTTCCTTCAAAGGGGAGGTTCCTGAGGCCATTTGAAGCGATATTTTCCTTTGCAAAAATGGCCGTTTCGGATTTGTTAAGGAGTTATTAACGAAAAACACGGACCAATCAGAGCGAGACCTAGAGGCGTATTGGCAGAGACGGCCGCGCGCGACAGAAGTCGAGCGATGGTGATACACCGCAGTCGAAAGCAAGGAGCAAACAAGAGAAGAATATTTTTCGAGTCCTATGTCAGATAGTTCAAATTTGAATATGTTGTAGTCTTTAGTAACCTATGAACGAATCTCGAAAGATTTCTTGAAATCTTAAAAATTGTGGGGTTTACAGACGTGTAAAGAACTTTTTTTCATTAAACTATAACACTAGAACTAACGTACCGAGGAAAATGAGTTTTTAGGAGCTTGTAGTGAACACAGAAGAGTATCTATTGAAAATATTTCGATTCGGAAGAAATGGTTTTTTCACTATTTATTTTGCAAATGTTTTAAACAAATGCAATTTTCCTAGAGCCGGGAATTTTTTAAAAATTCGAAAAAAAACGTGGTGACAGCTCCAAGTCTCCTCTTTACGGACCTATTTTTGAAAAGGCAGGCGCTTTAAAATTGACGGAATTAAAATTATTTAAAGCGAACGCAGCACCGCGATATTACGGAGACGCGTCCCCTTGTTTGTTCCTTGCTTTCTCCCGCGGTGTATCACCATCGCTCGACTTCTGTCGCGCGCGGCCGTCTCTGCCAATACGCCTCTAGGTCGCGCTCTGATTGGTCCGTGTTTTTCGTTAATAACTCCTTAACAAAGCCGAAACGGCCATTTTTGCAAAGGAAAATGTCGCTTCAAATGGCCTCAGGAACCTCCCCTTTGAAGGAAGCGAGACATTTTTGGGACACCCTGTATATATCAGAGACTTGCGGCCTGTGCTGCCCGAGTGTCACCTCAACGACAGAAGTGCTAGCTTTCCGTTCTTTAAAGGATTGGGGCTGCGCTAAGTGCATTAACTCTATTCGAACGTACGTATTAGCTAATACCATTCGGCGGTGTTAGCTGAAAGTAGTCCTCGTAATACGGGCCCCATAATGGGCGGCAGTTAAGCCTAAAGCGATGTCATCAACGCTGCTTATCAACTCGACCGTCCGTCATTACGCGTACGCCATTATTCGAACAGGATCGCGTTAACATTGACGAACTCACGGCGGCCGCTGCGTGCGGTTATCGCCGCGAATCAATGCGATCCCTGCTGATGGAATCAAGCGCCTATTTACGATAGCCAATGTTATTAAAAGGGTTAGTACTATTAAGGTTATTAAAATTTCAAACATATCGCTGGTTCAGCGACTGATATGATATTATGTACAGTGTAACGATTTCGATTTGGTCCTCTCTTCATCCTGCTCGAGTTACTCAATTTCTACGTTGTGTCCGCGTCTATTATGTGTGTCTTGTAATGTATGCGAATTATCTCATCATTTCATTTGAGCAGTTCGCAAAAATACAGGGTCTGAAAAAATAGGTCCGATACATATGTATAATGCTGTAGTACTCATCGAGAGGACTAAAAAAATGTCCAACTTTACCAATAAAATCAACTGTTATTATTTATTAGCGTTCCATATCATGAACGTATGATTTCGCTTCCGACGCAGAGAAGTTGAAAATGTAGGTATGTATACAATGAATTTGATGAATTTTTAGCGATTCCTAGAATACAGACGAATATAATAATATAAAAACTGTTTTGAATAATGGTATGACAAATTTTACTGGTGAGTCGAAGCATACTCTGTAGCATGTTCGCGCCAGGCATGTGTCCTAGTGCCATTAAAATTGAGAATTTCAAAATGGCAGACGTATTCGCATTACGATAAGCGAAAAGTAGTCGCAGCTAAAGAATTATTATCGAAGCAGTTGAATCTCTATTTCGAGCACAGTATGAAGGATAAATGGCTTTCGGTTATTATCAGATACTCTGCGTATAAAAATGTAGGTTCATGTGTTACAGAGGGAAAAGTTTCTATCGACGTACAAACGAAATTGTTGGCTCTATCGAACTTTTTTTTTTTCACCGCAGACACGAGTGTTCTGCCGGCGAAATTCGTCGCGGCATGAAAACCGGACGTAATACCGGAGAACGACAATAATAACTCGCCTCGTTGGCCCCAGTGAGAGATACACAGAAGGGGGGGGGGGGGGGAGGAGAGTATGGTCTGGGTATTTAATGCCCCGAAGGTATTAGAACAGAACATGGCGGTTGTTTGAGAATAATTGAGAAACCGTACGAAGGGTGGCAGATAACGACGATGCTGTATGAGTAATGCCGAAACAGCCGGCTTTCTGTGGACACACTAAAAACACGCGTTCGTGTGCCGCGTTTATTAACATATCAGACGCGAACGAAACTTACGACTTACGGAGGTATGGAGAAAATTGCACAGATGATCTGGGATTTGAAAAGTATGTACAGGGTGTATAAAAAGTAATGGTCAACCGTCCCTGGGTTGAATTTACACCTCTGGATCGATGGACATTTGTAAGAGAAACTTGCCGCAAAATTGTTTATAACACAGAAAATTGTTGTTAAAGTTTTTTTTTTACATCAACGCCTTCTACTCGTCGAGAAGAGAAAAAGTTTGAAAAGAGCCATATGTCGCAAACAAATAGTTATTGAGATATAAGCTTTTGCAAAATTTGATTGTGTGGAGTTATACGTATAGACCAGCGATGGGCAATTTTGCCTCAATTAAGGCAAAACCGTCCACACCGTGGCGCCCTCTGCCCCCTTCCAGCAAGCGCTGTACAATGGAGCAACGAAGACACGAGACATTAGCGTCACTGATATATACAGGGTGTCCCACATAAATGGGAACACCTAAATATGTAAATACGACAGATATTTAGGTGTTCCTATTTATGTGGGACACCCTGTATATCAGTGATCAGCGTATGCAACGAATGTGCGCGCTGCATGAAAGAGAGGTTGGTGGGAGAAGCAGGCGTTTTCTCTTCTCGATGTGCAGAAGCCGTTGATGTAAAGAAAACTTTGACAACAATTTTCTTTGTTATAAACAATTTGCCTGCAAGTTTCTCTTACAAATGTCCACCGATCCAGAGGTGTGGATTCAGCCCTAGGACGGATGACTATTACTTTTTATACACCCTGTACAGTGTGTAAACGGTGGAATCGGTGGAGATCTGTGAAAAAGAAGATGTCGGAAAATTGACCTTGTCGGAGAAATTCAAGGTGAAATTTGTTTTTATTGCATCGTATAATACTTATGGCGAGGAACGAAAGTCTGAAAGGGAACTAAATTCAATTTTCTACTTTCATATTTGAATAAAATTTTTTTTCTATCAAATAAGAACCCTTTAAAACCTCGAAGTTCAAAATATTAGATCTTTCAGATAATATCCAAATAAATAGTTTAATTACTCCTTACACAATACTGAGAAATGCAAATTTGTTTTATATTTTCATATGTGTGAGCACATATATTTTAGTTCTTTAATGCTGATACAAGCATTTTTCAATGAATATACGAGGTATGTTTTAGGTTAAGTGCAATGTAAACTTTAAGATGAGCTTTAAAGAAATGTTGAATAATATGTTAGCTTTCAGACTTGGTTTTTATGAAAACTTAGACCTTCAGCATGTGCATACGTAGATTTTTGGCTGCTACTTCCAGCAACTTTTAATGTGTATTTTAACAAGCAAACGTATCAGTAAATTATTAGGTATTACTATTCTGCATTGTATCCGCCATTTTGAATTTTGAATTTTTAATGGCAGATTCGTAACCAGAGACCCCGGAAACCCCTGATTATTAGATTATATAATTATATAATTATATATATATATAATATAATTATATAATTATATGATTATAGATTATAATTATAGAATATAGATTATATAATTATTATATAATTATTATTAGATTATATAATTATTATATAATTATTATTAGATTATATAATTATTATATAATTATTATTAGATTATATAATTATTATATAATTATTATTAGATTATATAATTATTATATAATTATTATTAGATTATATAATTATATAATTATATATATATTATATAATTATATAATTATATGATTATAGATTATAATTATAGAATATAGATTATATAATTATATAATTATATATATTATATAATTCTTATGAAGAATTGAATCTTGGCTACTTTTTCGCGGTTTCCGGACCCTAGTTAACGTAAATCCTATACTACAAAGCTCAATGAATGCATAGACTCAAATTTTTGGAAATTGCGGCATGCGCCGTTTTTCTTTGCAACCAACAGATATAATAATACGAAGCGTGTATACTTCCGACGAAAAAGACCGAGACGCGTAGAGGTTGCACGAATGCACAGAGACGCGTTCGTGGCCGCGTGCATCCTGCCGGTGCGTGTAACCGAGGATTGCTGTTTCGGCCCGCCGCTTGTCACGGTACAACACGTTAAAATCGCCCTTAGGCGGTTCGTTCCGTAGGTTCGCCAGGGGCTTGCGGGCAAGAGTTTCGTTCGTTCCGCTTGCACTGATTTGTTCGCCTCGAAAGGTGGGGGTTGGGCGGGTGGGGATGGGGGTGGTTTTTAATGCCGACCGCCTCGTTGCGCGACAGTAGCGAAAAGCGGGGAAAAAAGTTCTGGCTGCCGGCGAAACCGCGACAGAACCAGCGAGCTAGAAAGAGAGAGAGAAAGAGAGAGAGAGAGAGAGAGAGAGAGAGAGAAAGAGAGAAAAAGAGAAAGGGAGAGGACGATCGACGCGTCTCGCGTGCTCGTCCTCTCTCTTTCATACGCGAGCGCGTATGCAAACGAGCGTGGAAATAGCAACGCCTGAGAGGGGAGAAAAAGAAGAAAATAAAAAAGGAGCATCCGCGACGCGCGTAATCCTCGCCCGAGGATGAACACCGGCGACGATTGATCTTGCGTGCTTTACACCGGGAGTTTCAAACTGTCGAGAGGTCCTCCACGCGTGGCGATTAATATCGTCGATCTTTGCCGCGATTTCCCCGTCGTTTTTCCTGTCCGTTTCACGGGCCGTTCTCTCGCGTCAACGGCAATACCTCTGGCGCGTAGCGCGAATTTATTCGATTAAAAACGGGGCCGTTGGCCAAAGAGGGTACAATTTCGCTCGGCGGGAGGAGAACCGACGGCAAATAAACCGTGAAATTATGTGTTCGGTGTATTTGTTTGGCTGTTCTGGTGTTCCGGTGATAGGGGGCCCCGAGACCCTGACGAAAATTGCTCGACCGAGCAATCTTGGTACATTGGGAATGAAAGATAGTTGTGGTAGAGATTGGTAGTCGTAAAGGAAACTCGTAGGGATGAGTGAATGATTCAGGTAGTTGAGGGATTTTTCCAATTCCCCGATAAAGCAGAACGTTTCCACGATCGCGTTTCGCACGAGAACTTCTCGTTCGAATGTGATTGCGGCTGTTCACGATACGATTTTAACGATGACGGTGTGGCATTTCGAGATTCACGCGTTCGAACATCTCTCTCTTTGCCTCGCCGTGAAGAACGTCGAGAATTAAATCGAGATAATCTCGGTCCGGATTCTAACGAATAGGAGACTTTCTGTTGCAATTAGTCGACGCATCGCCTTTGTACCGATCAATTTTAGTTAATTACAGATCAATTGGTCCATTAAACCATCAACGTAACGGGCATGGAATGTTTAAATTTCAAGACTCCCATCTGAGAATTGTCTTTTCTTTAAAGATCTAGATTTCCAAGTTCTTCCGAGTCTATTTTCAGGTAGACTGCGTTTTGGAGAACTCATTTTTTCAAGTTCTTTTTATACAATCTTATAGATTTCGACGAGAAGACACCGAAAATGAAAATCTTATTGTGCGGAATTCATTGGTTAAAAAGTTATACGCGTATAAAGTTGAACACTTTTAAACCTTTTTGACAGGTTAAAGCGCCGCCATATTGATACATTTGCTATGTGATGCACACACAACGGGCTAAATACTTCCGAACAGATCCGTTAGTTGGCAGCACAAACACATACGTAATAATAACAGATTTACTAAATCAAAATGCGTAACGTTATACAGTAAGTCCGCGATCTAAGTCCTTTTTCGGTTCTCTGCGGGGACTTAGATCGAGATGGGAAACTGCTCATCTTTACACGCGTATAACTTATAAACCAGTGAATTGCTAACAACCATACACACATTTTCGGAATGTCTTCATCGATATCTACAGGATCACAGAAAAAAAGTTCAAAAAAGTTAAGAACACGGAGTTCTCCAAAACGCAGTCGAGCCTATTTTAATATTGCATCTTTGTCGGAAGCACTCTCGGTAATTATTGCGAATGGGTCACTATACTCCGATTTTGATGAAATTTAAATATGTTATAGATTTCGATATTTTGAACAACTTTTTCCTTTTCCAATATAGTTGGGTCGCTTTTGGTTACCGAGATATTCGCAAAAAACTATTGCCAATACTGTATTGAATTTTCTGTATTGTTGCACGCTCCGTGGCAACGTAAGGCTGCTCCGGTGCGGCGTTCGTTTACTTCCTTTGTAAACAAGTTGTGGGGATGAGAGAAAAACAGGGTTTCAGTCTATATAGGGTGAGTTTTCAATTTTGAAAGACTACTCCTGAATTTTCGTATGCGTTGTTGGGCTGCAACTCATTCTATTCGCATAATCTTTGCATTGTAGCTGTAATTCAGAATTTGATCTAGCAATGGAAAAATCATGTGAATAGAATGAGTTGTGATTAGGTCGTGGAGGGGGCGAAGAGGGCCGGCCTTCCGGAAAATCCAAGAGAGAAAATTCAATATAATATTAGCAATAGTTTTTTTGCGAATATTTCGAAAACTAAAAGCGACGCCCCCATATTGGAAAAGGAAAAGTTGTTGAAAATGTGTTGCTGCATATTTAAATTTCATCAAAATCGGAGTATAGTGACCCTTCCGCCATAATTACCGCACTCTCTTTTAATTATTTTAACCAGATCAGATTATTAATGAAATTCGTTTGGAGAGTTATCAATGAGAAATCGTCTAGACGCCTACGTCCGTACAACAATTGCGTGACGATTGTAACTGTTCTACTAATCTAACTACGCAGACGGCTCCATTCAATTTGCCTGACTAAGATTCCGTCTAGTCTATTTGTCCAGCTAGGAACCCTTCCTTTGCCACCGTATCTGACTAGCAGACTAGCTGTTCCAGAAAGTTATTTGAGAGTTCAACGGTATTACAGGAACCTTACCGACATCCGGTTAAGCTTTAACAAAGAATATGCTAAGTCCTTAGAGTATTGAGCAACCTAACCTAACTTAAGTTAAGAAGTACTTGATACAAAAATATTTCCCATGTATTCCCTTCATTGACGTCCAGTCATATTGCTGAAATCAAAGCAACTGTTAAAATCGAAGGTAGGAAACCTGCCATTTCATTCGATTTCTTGGAAACTACGAGAACTGAAGAAAGGTAGTCAGTGATAATTATAAATATTAGGTTGGAAAGAAAGTTTGTATGGTTTTCCAATAGGTAATGGTGAAGTCAAAGAACAGTATTATCTGAACGTTAATTGTCGTCGGCCGGACCCGTAGTCGCGACAATTATCGATTAAATACTGTACTCTGTATCGTTTTCGATGTAGAATTACCGGATGCTCGGTTGTACAACCATTTACGGGACAACGGATGCTCGGTTGGCATTTCGTTGGGCCTACGTTGCAATATTGATTGGCCAACCGTTAAAAATGTCGCTATTTTTTTCGTTGGGCCAACGGTCCCGGCCAACGTAGGGCCAACAATCATACCCAACGTGGAGCCTACGCCGCTATAATACGCTTGTTCTGATCTTCTCTTTTACGCTTGTTTTCACAGAATATTATAAATAATATTTAAACAATGTATCTCCACGGTAAAAATTGGAACAAAGAAAAAAAAATTTCGTACCGTCGTCGGACTTGAATCTGGGATCCTCTGCGTAGTAAGTTGATACGCTACCGCCGCACCTACAAAGATTTCTTGGGTGTAGATCAGGCATGTCCAGAAGTAGCTCACTTGGACGCAAATTCGATGGAGACGCCTACTTCTCTCGCCCGCGCGTCTCGCTCCCCGTGGCGTCGTAGTCCTCCGAGCTCCTCAGACCAGTGATGGGAACTCCGTGGGCGCTGGTTGAAAATACTACCACCACTCTGACGTACCGTCTTCCCCTACTTTGCTTCTATCGCGCACGCGCTATACACAAGCGTACCTTCACTCTGTCCGTGTAGAATAGAGGTACGCTTGTGTGTAGCGCGTGCGCGATAGAGGCAAAGTAGGGGAAGACGGTACGTCAGGGTGGTGGTAGTATTTTCGCCCAGCGCCCACGGAGTTCCCATCACTGCCTCAGACCCGTGCCTACTGTGGGTCAGAAAGTCGCCGCAACGCGCCACACGCAGTACGTGCCGCCAGTGCCGCCAGACGTAATCCATTTGGATGTCGTTTCCGCCCCTACGACGCTCCTTCCACCATCCCATTCCACCACCATGAGCACACTCCAACGACCCCCACTAAGACCGTCGTCTAGTCACGTGACGTGCCGCGCGCGACTGAGGCGACACATAGCGGTAGCGGTGGCATCAGTGAAGCCATTTCAGATTTCATTTAGTAGGTAATAGATACGATACGCGGCAATAACCTATAATCTGCGATATGTTCTGTCATTTGTCCACTCACCCGTGTTGCGTCTTGTGTCCCCATTGCGCACGCGCAACGTGTCATCATTCGCTCCCCACTCAATTCCTGTTGCGTTCCCGTCGCGCATGCGTGCTTAACCCGGTAATCGGAGAGAGGGTAACTTTTCAGAGGCACCTTCCCCTGATCTGGCGGCACTGGTAGAGGTACGCTGGGGAGTGTAGCGCGCGAGCGCGTTGGTAAAGGAACGTAGGGGCAACAGTAGGTCGTAGTGGGGGTATGGTTTAGTACCACGGTTTACCACAGTACCACGAATCTGGAATCACTGGACCCGTGCCTAATGTGGGTCCGAAAGTCGCAACACGCAGTACGTGCCGCAAGCGGTAGGCACGGGTCTGAGGAGTTCGGAGGGCTACGGCCGCCACGGGGACCGAGACGCGCGGACGGGGGAAACAGGCGTTTCCCTCGAATTTGCGTCCAAGTGAGCTACTTCTGGACATGCCTGCCGCACATTGTAATCTGTGGAGATAAGACTCCTTTTATGTTCCCACGATGGTTCCCTTAGGCCTACCGTCATCGTTATCATCGACACGCGAGAAAACGTTCTTAGTACCGGGGAAAATCGTCGAAATGAAGAAACGGATTCGTTGTAATCGCGGCCCTGCGTACCGTGAACCAATAGTGAGGCTGTGTGGGAGGTTTCGGCGGCATCGTTGTTTGCCACGCATGTATAGTTGCCGTTATGCGCCGTGGACGCGCTCTGTATCTTCAAAGCAAGATAGGAATCGCCGATGTGATGAGTGGTAGCTTCCTTAGGCTCCACCGGTCTACCGTCCTTCAGCCAGGTGATCTTCAACGGCGAGTCTCCCTCGCTGACGGCACAGGTCACGTGCACTCGTTGCCCTTCTTGTATATAGTTAGGAAAGCTAAACGGATCGATTTTAGGCGGTACTGAAAATTACAGGAATCACGACATACTTTATTTCATTACCGCCCCTCTCCGGAAAAACTCCTCGAATTAGTCTCTCTTTTTTATTTTTGCCGATTTTCAACATCTTTTTCCGTGCTTTTCGCGTTTCTTTTCAATCCCCGTCCGGGTTTCAGTTGGTTTCGAGAGTCTCGAGCGCGACGGAACAAACTTTCTTTCCCCGGTCCCGATCGATATACCCGATTTCGAAGCTGCCAGACGACCGGAACGGAAACGATTAAAACGGAAACAAAAGCTGCATGCATCGATCGTTATCGTTCGACGCGTCGCGTCGTGCAGCGTCGTGTCGAGTCGAGTCGAGTCGAGTCGAGTCGAGTCGAGCCAGACAACCAAGAGACTTTTGATCCCTCGTGTCTCTTTCGTACCCGCAGCATGCCCACGGCGTCTCTCTTTCTCCTCCATGAGAATGGCTCGACTCGGAACAGAATAACGTTTTCCTGTCATGTGACCTTAAACCGATTACTCCTTCTTTTTCCCACTCCCCCCCCCCCCGGTGTTCGGCGAAATGTTCGTGCGTTATCCCCTCGACTCTCGAACTGAATAGTCGGTACGAAATCGCTCGCATGCACAGGCGATTTTACAATTGCGACAAAACTGTTTGCGGGTTTTGGATAAAGTCGAAGACACACTCTATACGACCGAGCCCGTGGAAAACGGCTTAGCGTGATTGCTGCAAGAAAAGGTTGTTGTCGATCTGAAATCGTTGTTAGTCCAAGAAACTATCGGATCATTCCACGGGAAATTGGACGGAGAACTCGAAGTACTCTCTTTCGGATTTCGTTCAAATTCGAGTATGTTGTAGTCGTTAACGAATAAATATTAAAAATTGTTGGTTTTATGCGATGGTAAAGTAAAATGTCAACCTCGTTTCGTTAAATTTTATAAGATTATTAATAAACAAATCGGGACTGGATAAAATAGGGAGACAGTACTTTAGGGAATTTGAGGTTAGGTTAACCGCCTCGTGCTGCCCTTTACTCTCACTGCCTCAACCAGTGATGGTATATGGTCTCGGTTTTTTCGCGCATGCGCGACTAAATGCAGGAACGTACCGTACGTCTTATGTTTGTGGGGAAATTAGGGGAGAACTGTTATTGGCGGGAAACCGGACAGAAGAGTGCAAGACGACACGACGAGACGACCGTACTTCGAAATTTTGGTAAGTTAATGTTAATATATTCGATTTCATAATGGCAACTAGTATTGGAGAAGGAGCTACTTGCCAATTCATATTTGCAAATCGAAAAAAAATTTGCGAAACTATGCGGGGTGACTAAGATACCCTATTTTAGCCCAACTTTGTACTTTACTGACGCTAAAATCGTCGCGCATGCGCGAGAAAACCGAGACCATATATCATCACTGGTATGTTGTAGTCGTTAACGACGCACGAACATATCTCGAGGGATTTCTCGAAATCTTAAAAATTGTTGGTTTTATGCGAGGGTAAAGTAAAACGTCAACCTCGTTTCATTAAATTTTATAAGATTATTAATAAACAAATCGGGACTGGGTAAAATAGGGAGACAGTACATTAAAGAATTTGAGGTTAGGTTAACCGCCTCGTGCTGCCCTTTATTCTTACTGCCTCAACCAGTGATGGTATACGGTCTCGGTTTGTTCGCGCATGCGCGAGATTTTAGCGTCAGTGAAGTAGAAAATTAGGCTACAATGGGGTACCTTGGTCACCCCGCATAATTTAGTAAAATTTGTTATGTATTGTGTTTAAAAAATGAATGTGTAAAATGTGAGTTAATAATAACTTACCCCAAATTCCCAGCTCACTCTTATCGTCGTAATGTTTTCGACTGTTCTGGTACTTTTCCGCCAGAATAGTTTCCAACTTTCCCACTACTTTCGTTACAATATACATACGTTACTGTTTTGGATGCGCATACGCGAAAAAACGACACAATATCTCATCACTGGTTGAGACAGTAAGAATAAGGGGTAGCTCGAGGCAATTAACCCTTTGCTCTCGGAGTTATTTCAACTAAAAAACCAAACATTTCTTCTAACCTAAAATATTTCCATCGTACACAAGTTTTTTTCGTTATATGCGTACGAAACTGATATAGTACCTGATATAATATTTAAATGTTTAGTAATTTATTACATATGAACAAATTTAATCATGTTAACAACATTCTGAATAATGGTGTAGCAATTTGCAGTGGCGCCTCAGAGTCGCCATTCGAGTGCTAAGGGTTAATCTAACCTCAAATTCTCTGAAGTACTGTCTCCTTATTTCAACCCGCGGGATCTCCTTCACTTTCTCACCGTACGGCAGATAGCGCTGCCGTTTGTCGGTCGCGCCAACCCACAACAAAGATGCTTATAGTAGAATCATAACATTTCGCAATTGTTCTTAACATATGCAATTTTATAATAGCGGGGGAACATTTAAAAACTTGAAAAAGAATTAAAGAAAGCATACTCAATTTTCAACGGAATCCGAAACGGTATTCGGAAAAGCATCCGATTTCACGTGGAATCCAAGAAACGTTTTATTGTTACATCGATAATTTGATGGTATCGCTGTTCTCACTCAAAAGGAATACCAGCGTGCGTCCAATTGAATATATCGTCGGGTTGTTGCCAAATCAACAATCAATAGAACAATTGTCCACCATATTTTTGTTCACCACGGAGATAGTCATTTCGGCGAAAACGAATTTTCTTTCTGGTCCCACGAGCAGCTGTTTCAATTCGTAAACATTGCGGCGCCACCAATTCTCTATACTCGGGCAAAAAAATCCCACCTCGGGGCGCGTAACGAATGTAAACACCCGCAATCGCCGCAAAAAATCCCGACGATGTTTCTCCCGAAAACGGGGAAGAGGGAACGCCAGACAATTAGAGGACACGTCGTTGGGGACATCACAGCGTGCTCGTGGGATCTTAACGCTAAGTCGCGAACCATGTAACGTTCTGAATGAGTTTCCCTGTAAAGATGACTTGACGTCATTGCGTTTCACTGTGGAGACATCTCCGGTGTGAATTCGGATAGAGGAAAAACCGCTCGACGAGGCTTGACGGTGCTCGTGCTGTCGCAACATGGAAAATCCTGACAGAGCGGATCAGCGATGGAGGCGAGACACCTCCCGCCTCAGAACACGCTGTTATTCCAATTGAAGCGTGAGAAAGCATTGGGAAAGATCACGAAAAATGAACATCGTCGCTGGGACATTACCTTTCACTTCGATGTGGATCGTCTGCGAGTCCGAGAGACCCTGAGTGTTGTTCGCGGTGCAAGTGTACGCCCCACGATCAGTGCTGCTGTCGACACTGTGAAGTACCAGCGTACCGTTCGGTGTCACCTGCTGACGACGATTGCCTGGTAATTTTTTACCGTCTGCGACAGAAAAATATTTTACGGTCAACCCTTACGTAACATGGCTAACCCTTAGTCGGTGTGGTGTCGAATCGGCCATCTAGACTTAGGGGACTTGGATCGGACAGGAATGGGTGTAAATTCCAACTTGGGAGAGCAACTCGTTCATTTTGGTAAACTAAGATAGGCTCGGCTATAATTAGAGATATCGGTAAGTCGTTGGTCGATAAAGTTCTAATTTGGTGGAGTCGCGGGAGATTTTAGGAAGCTCGGATGTAGGTGTGGTCTCGGAAATTTGTACATGATTGGTTCTAGGGTGTGTCGGAAAGATTGGTGGAGATGGCGAAAAGTTAGAGTGGGAATGGAGAAAATTAAGGTGGAGTGGGAGTACGCAGGATGACAGGAGGCTATAATTATCAATTGTCGGTGGGGTCGGACGGGTCATTGGGGTCATTTTAAGAAAAAAGTGTATATGTCACAGGTATCGAATGGGCCTGGTTTAGCCAGTAAAGTAGATTTCCTGTTTTTTGAAATCTCTGTAACTATGCGAAATATGGCAAAATATCAAGAGACCTTTTTTGTAAAAAATTAAATTTCCAACAATTCATGTCTTATGAAATTTTTTATCAGTTGCGTAGTTTTCGAGTATATTTATATTTTGGTGAAGTTGCAGAACTGAAGTTGTGGCCGAATAACAAGTTCAAGCGGGCACAGGATGATTCTACACGTAAGAATAAATTGAATAAAAGGAATAACGTTTTTTCGTTTGACGTTATGAATTTTATGCTATGAACGATATGAATTTTGTCTAACTATTTGACGAGTCTGGCCCACTGTGCGCTGGTTCCGGTCGGTGACCATTACTTTAGTAATAAAGATGCTTTGTCGGAGACACGGGCAAGGGGGGGGGGGGGATCTCCCCCTCACCCCCTCCGGGTGAGTTGTTGAATGATTCAGGTGGAGCCTGCTGCGCATTGTATATAACGTGAGAAATTTCGTTTACACAGACGGGATGTTTACACAGAAGCAGAGCTTCCTCCCATCGTGCTCTCGCGTCAAATCGTTGCGCGTCGGTGTCACGGTGTCGCGCGGCGTTGAGTTTTCAATCCGCTTTTCGTAGTCGCGGGTCGACTTTGAAAGTGTCGCGGGAAACGGTATTGCGCGCACGCTGTCATGCTACGACGCTCGTAAAAGGGAGAAAGTTGCGGCACCAGTTGAAACTTTTCCAGTAGTTCGGTTCATCATTACCGGAAAAAGAAAACGCTCCAACCACTCGCCGCTCCGGTAGGAAGAGAAGAAATGAGAGAGAGAGAGAGAGGGAGAGGGAGATAGAGAGTTGGATTCGGAGTTTTCCCCGGCGGAAAGGAGAAATAAAACCGACGATCTCCGAGTCGCTCTTTTTCTCTTCTCCTACCCGGTGGCGGCGGCGCACAGTGGGGCAGAACGGCGAAAATGCGGAAAAAAACTCTATACAGTATTTCATCGATAAAAGTCCACAACACGGGTCTGCGCATGGACGTGTATACGCGAGGGATATCATTGTTTGAGTTTTGCCGAACGTAGAGAAGGACAGCCGAGCTCGAGAGGCCTCGGTCACCGAGAAATGTAAACATAACTAATCCAAATTTCCAACTTCTTTATTATTCATTTTTTTTATGGGATTTCCATGGCCATATTTGTGGCATTTTTCTAATAAAAATCATACCAAATATGATATAATTCCGATGATATTTTCTTGTGTAATAGACAATTAAAGTTTTGGGCGCGAGGAAGGATAGCGTATGGGAAAGAAAGAGACGCGGAGAGTCGCAGTCGGCGGCACAGTTCAAAGGCTCGCGCTTCCTCACAATTTATTACCAAGGAATAACTTTTTTATTATTACTTCAAACCAAATACAGTATTTCATCGGTAATTGTCCCAAATGTCTCCGACATAATTGCCCCTGAGATATCCCCACCAGTGCGGGGTGTATCCCCTTGAGGGATCGTGTTAGCTCGAGAGCCCTCGGTCGCCGAGGAATATGACACCATGCGGCTCGGGTATATTGGTGAGACCACACTAATCCGAATTTCCAACTTCTTCATTATTCATAATTTTTTGATGGGACTTCGATGGCCATATTTGTGGCATTTTTCTAATAAAAATCATACCAAATATGATATAATTCCGATGATATTTACTTGTGTAATAGACAATTAAAGTTTTGTGCGCGAGGAAGGATAGCGTATGGGAAAGAAAGAGACGCGGGGTGTCGCAGTCGGCGGCACAGTTCAAAGGCTCGCGCGTCCTCACAATTTATTACCAAGGAATAACTTTTTTATTATTACTTATTTTTTTATGAGACTTTTGCTAATAGATTTGTGACATTGTTCTGATTAAAATGATACCAAACGCGATATAATTCGGATCATATACAGGTGTATGGTCATTATGTATAGGTCAGGTACATAACATCGGTGAGGCAACAGTAATGCAATGACGACGCTTTTTCATTTTTAATTAATCTTTTAGGAGACTTTTACTGATCAAAATTTTTCTGATTATACATACATATCTATTTTTTTAATTAACGATGGAGTAAGTTTTATCCTGACTGGGACATTTCGCGACTTTGGAAACGGGCGGAACCTGAACAGATTATATTACTTTATTAGATTAGCCCTCTGTCTACCAAGCGGGTCCATTGGGCCCGACTGTATGTAGATACAGCGGTTATTTAAACTTTTAAAATTCTTGGGATCTTGTCGTTGCGTGACTTTGTTACTTTTCTTATTTTTTATTATTTAAAGCTAAAAGTTTTTTTTTATATTTACTACGTTTTGTGGTATAAATTTTCTATCGCATAATGAAAGTTTTTTTACGGTAGACGGAGGGTTAGGTTAAGTTAGGTTAGGTTAGGTTAAGTTAGGTTAGGTCAAGTTAGGTAAAGTTAGGTAAAGTTAGGTCAAGTTAGGTCAAGTTAGGTCAAGTTAGGTCTGGGTTAGGTCAAGTTAGGTCAGGTTAAGTTAAGTTAGGTTAAGTTAGGTTAGGTTAAGTTAAGTTAGGTTAGGTTAGGTTAGGTCTGGGTTAGGTTAGGTTTAGTGTACTAATAATCCTGATTTGTACTTTTATACCTCAATTCGGTATTAAAATTGTGTTTCGCCAGTAAAAAATTCATTTGATTTTTGAGTTTGTTTGAAGGCGATCGGAGGTGGGTGCTAAAAAGGAACTGTTACCGAATGCTTAAATATTGTCCACAAAAGAATGACGGATTCTGTTCGAAATCTTCGTGACGAGTCTGACTCGTTATTATTGATAGCAGCAAGGTGTTCATAGCGATCATCTTTTCTTGGAAATTTGTTTTGTAAATCTATCAGAAGCAGTTTTGCTTCACAACGCTTCACAACACCCTGTATGGTCGAGTGGAAGATTGCATTTTCGTGTCAAGGAACGTGGCGAAAGAAGCTGGTGGCAGAAATTTCGACTGGTTTGAAAGGAATTTGAACGGGAGTAACATGAATTGCGACGTCAGCTATAGTGTCATCGTTCGTACAACACGATCACTGACCTTTCATCCAGGTGATGCTGGCGATCGGGAAACCAGCGACCGGACATTTGATGACGGTGGTTTCGCCGGCGACTGCGGCGTAGTTTCCCATCGGCCGGACATGGGGATGGCCGTAAATGTTGAGACGAGCAGAATGGTGGACCTTCGCCACCCGATTCGACGCCGAACATCGGTACTCACCGCCGTCTTCCACGTTCACCCCGCTTATGTTCACGTGCGATATTACCTCGCCGTGCACTGTCACATACTGCCCTATCATAAACCTGCGAGCAAGCAACCAAGCAATCGCTGGGACGGTTACCTCGTACCACGTTTTACGTCGCGTTCATATTTTCTACGCCACCCAAACATACAAGTCAGCAGACTACAGACGAACATTGTGCAACGAGATCAAAAAATTGTTTAAAAATATTAGATACACGTATTTTACGTGGCAGTACATGTACAGAATTTTTACCCGTTTGCACTAAGATTTATTGTACGATTATAAAGATTAGAACTTCTTTGATGCTTATAAGTTAACAGGAGATAAGAACAATTTGTTGTATGCCCAAGTATTCCCCAATGCCTAAATATTGATTACAATAAAATAGAATTTCATTTCAACTTAAAGAGAATCGATAACATATACTATATTAGGTTGTCCCATAAGTTCGTGCCGCGGATTGAAATGTATTTTAATGAAAAACCACAAAAATTTTATAGTGACGGTATAATATCTTTACCAAAAAAGTGGGAAGATGTTGTAGAGAACGTGGTTATATTTTTTCGTTGACTTTGAAAGTACGTTTTAAATATTAATTGAAATAGTAAAATAGTAAACGGCACGAACTTATGGGACGACCCTATTTAGCAGGTTCTGTTCAACATCTTCACCACGATTCCGACTCGATGTTATAGGACAAGGGGTTAAATAATTTTTTGATAGTGTTATACGAGGACACACATCAAATATGAGGATCAATCAAATATAAACCGGTTGCAAAATACAGTATTTCATCGTTAATTGTCGCCACCACGGGTCCAGGCCGGCGTCAATTATCGTGTAGAAGATACTATTTTTCGACCTCTGGCGAACGGAAGGACGGACACCGAAGCTCGAGAGGCGTAGTGCCTCTTTCTTTATCATTTACTTCCTTCGTCTGTCACCAAAACTTACACCATCGTCAATTAAAAAAATAAATCAATTTAATCAGAGAAATGTTACAAATATGATTGTAAAAGTCTCATAAAAGACTAATTCAAAATGAAAAAGTGTCATCATAGTATTACTGATTATGTACCTCACCGATGTACCTGACTCGCGAACTTCCCATTAAAATTATATGAACGGAAAATTATTGGAAATATTATCCGAATTATATCGTGTGTGGTATCATTTTAATCAGAAAAAATAATAGGAAATAAAGAAGTTTTGTCATTTTGTCCACACAGTAGTGGTCTCACCGATATATACAGGGTGTCCCACACCACCATTATTTTTTTTAAATTGAATAGTATATTTTTTTACAATAGTATGATAGACAATAAAAAACTGAATTTAGTGGATACCACCTTTTTGACCTTGAAACGACCTTGAGCAAGAATAATCATGTTGGTGCGGATAAAATGTGGAAGTTTAAAATGTACGTGTTTCAGCAAAGATTACTTCAGATTGCTCCAACATGATTATTCTTGCTCAAGGTCATTTCAAGGTCAAAAAGGTGGTATCCACTAAATTCAGTTTTTTTATTGTCTATCATGCTATCGTAAACAAAATATACTATTCAATTTGAAAAAACATCGGTGACCTTGAAATTTCATTAAAAAGACGACATAAAAAATTTTTTTCTTTACCATTATATTTGCCCCTTGCAAAGTTGCTGAAGTTTTCTGATAGGACTGTAAATACGACAGATATTTAGGTGTTCCCCTTTATGTGGGACACCCTGTATATACTCGACTCGTATTACGTTACACTTCTCGGCGCTGAGGCCTCTCGAGCTTCACGATCCCTCACGGGGTATACCCCGCGGAAGGAGGGATTGTTTTGCGACAATTATCGTAGAGAACTCTACGACAATTAACGACGAAATACTGTAATTTCTTTCTTAAGATTGAAATTGCCTAAAGAAAAAAAAGTATATAAACCGGACTCTTTTTCTCTAATTACGAACTTCAATGGAATTTTTAAAAAATATCGACGAGTTATTTTTCTACGTATGATCTGCTACAAATGTCTGCCTAACTGAAATTTCTAGTCGGGAATCTTCTCACTTTTGCCACGGTATTGGTAATTTTGAAAGTTTAATCTGCAACGAAATCTCATGAAAAAAAACCGTGCACCGTCAGCAGATGTTCGATAGCATTAGCAAACTGCATACACGCCTGCCTGCCAAATCTATCGTTCTAAATCAAGCGGCTCTAAAAAGTTTAGACTGAGCCGGGTTGATTGGTAATTTTCCCCTCAATTGGTTCAGAGAATCGAAGCCTGCGGGGAGGAATCCATTCCCACGAGGACCGCGTTATAACAGGGAAGCCGGTCTGATTTTCTGACGACCGTAATACCCGCGGTTTAATAACCGAAAATAATTGTGTATACACCATCCATCGATTTTTGTAGGTGGTAACATTGCACTGAAATTGAAAAGTGCTCGCATGATTGGGTACCCGTGGCACTCCTCTAATTCTTAACACCAACGAACCTGTTCGACGAGGCGTTCACGCGTTCACTTTACAGTCATTACTATGTTAAACATCAAATTCGTGTATTAAATGTTGCTATTTTTCTTTTCCAGATTAATAACTCAGTCTCTCAATTTCAATGCGGTGTTCATTTCAGGATTGCAGATTTTATTTTTATTATACTATCTAGGGGAGACTGGAGCTAATTGAATTTATATTTTCAACCATTTTCTTTTTATCACGTGGACATATATTGTTTCTTTAATTCATCCATTTCCGTGGGAATTTTTCGGAGTTTATTCCCGATAACTTCACATGTTAACTCGTTAAGTGTTTTATTGAATTTTGAAAATGTGTATTTGAGCACTTAATTATTTTTAAATTATGGGCGAGCATACAGAACAAAACCAGAGTAAGTAACACGAATAAAAATAATTACTATTCGGAATTTAAAATATTTTAAATAGAGAAATGAACAAGTATTTGGAAAATAAAAGTTGGAAAGAATTTGTATTACTTGATTAACTTAATCATTACGTTTTGTTTTTTGTTAATGTTTATATCATTATTATCCTTTAA
Organism: Sphecodes monilicornis; assembly: GCA_913789915.3. Taxonomy (NCBI): domain Eukaryota; kingdom Metazoa; phylum Arthropoda; class Insecta; order Hymenoptera; family Halictidae; genus Sphecodes; species Sphecodes monilicornis. The sequence continues at coordinate 11,674,208 of OU565300.1, read as the reverse complement.
GTACTATAAATCGTCTGTGAGACTGCAGCCAATTTTTATTGATCCCCATTTCAGTTTCGACAATTGTAGATTATTATAAAACGTACATTTTTATTGCATTTGCTATTGTTCTATTATGCTTGAGATTCTTCTGTATTGACACATTAAGCAACAACAATTACGTTTTTTCTTACAGTATTTTATAATTCTACTCCAATTGCAATTACGAGTTACATTGTAATTTAATTGAATGAAGATCTGAATTACAAATTACAATATGACTGAACTACAAATTGCAATGTGACTGAATTACAAATTACAATATGACTCAATTACGAATTTCAAGATGACTGAATCACAAATTACAATATGACTGAATTAAAAATTACAATATGACTGAATTACAAATTGCAATATAACTGAATTACAATATGACTGAATTACAAATTTCAATATGACTGAACTACAATATGACTGAATTACAAATTACAAGCATGACTGAATTACAAATTTCAATATTACTGAATTACAAATTGCTATATGACTGAATTACAAATTCCAATATGACTGAATTACAAATTTCAATATGACTGCATTACAAATTGCAATATGACTGAATTACAAATTGCAATATGACTGAATTACAAATTGCAATATGACTGAATTACAAATTTCAATATGACTGAATTACAAATTGCAATATGACTGAATTACAAATTTCAATATGACTGCATTACAAATTGCAATATGACTGAATTACAAATTGCAATATGACTGAATTACAAATTTCAATATGACTGAATTACAAATTTCAATATGACTGAATTACAAATTGCAATATGACTGAATTACAAATTTCAATATGACTGAATTACAAATTGCAATATGACTGAATTACAAATTGCAATATGACTGAATCACAAATTGCAATATGACTGAATTACAAATTGCAATATGACTGAATTACGAATTTTAATATGACTGAATTACAATTACAATATGGGTGCATTACTATGTAATTAAATTACTTTATATTTATAATTCCTGGAGTAATTCAATTGTAATTCTGCACAACTCTGTGCGAGAAGTCGTACCTTTCGTTCTGTGGTAGAGGAAATCCGTCCAGGGTCCAAGAGAAGTGTGGAGTCGGGTTTCCTGTGGCGACGCACTTCAGAGAGACCGAGGGACCGTGCTGCATAGTGTGTTCGATGAATTTATGTAGAAGTTGCGGCGCTGCGTCTGCAAAGCACAATTAATATGTCACAATTATTCTATTACAGACGATAATACTAATCTGTAACGATTCAAATAAAAATCCCAACAATATGTTAGTATCTATATTTTTTAACACGTTCGCTACCAACTTGTTGCTTTTCTTTCTATCCACCTGTTAAAATGTTTGTTTTCATCGATTTGCAAAAAATAAGAGTCAAATCAAAATTTCTTTTTTTTTCCTTTAATGATATTAGCACATTCCCAGTCTTAAATTCTTTCAATCTATCCGCTGTTTTAAATTGCATCCACTCGTTTTTGTTTTCATAATAATTTGCCATATAAAATGGGCAATCTATTGATCACAGTGCGCGCTCAAATGATTAGGACAATTGCAGGGAAATACAAAAAAAGGTGTGATTAGTTTATTCGTAGGTGAACGCGTTAAGGTCATATGAAGGTAACATTATATTTTAAATGGAATTATATTCTTTTTAATACAACAAACGATAATAATATTAACAGTACTAGATTCTTGGAATTATTTAAATCGAAATATCTCCTAAACGACTAATTTTTCAACATGAATAGGTTAATACCTTTTTATACAGAATGCCCAACTGCATCGATTGATGTATTAAAAAATATAAAATTCCATTACAAAAATCGAAGTTGAGCTTCATATGACCTTAACGCGTTCAACCACAAATAAACTAATCACACCAAATTATGCCCCACTCAGCACCATTTAATTCTTACCTGAAACATTTTTCAGTAGGACTAACAATAGCGAAGAAATCAAGATGTCAAAATTGCAAATAGTAAATATTAGAAAAAAATAAAAGTGGAGAAAGTAGTACTGTTTTTTATGCGCAAACACAATGGCGTAGGTAATTTTGTTGCGTTCATACTATTTTGTTAGATATGAAGGTGACCTTCAATTTTTTAAATGGAATGCTGTATATATTTTTATGTAACATTAAAGCGCGTGGTGTCTAGAATATACCATACTATCTAACACATGCGCTGAACACTTACCACTACCACTCAAAGAATATTCAATATGGCGACGCTCTAACCTGTCATAAACGCTTAAAACTGCTCATCTTTACACGCTTATAACTTATAAACCAGTGAATTCTTAACAACCATATACACATTTTCGGAATGTCTTAATTTATATCTACAGGATCACATAAAAAAAAGTTAAGAACACGGAGTTCTCCAAAACGCAATCGAGCCTGGATTATGTTCGAGGAAAAGTCGGTCTTCAGCTTCTCAGCTGTTACATTGTATAAAAATATCTTAGAAGAAAATAAATACTGCTGTGCAAAAATAAATTGTCACAATCTAAACATCAACAATTTCCGAGAATTAAAAAAATTTAGAGTTTAAATACTTTTTTGATCCACTGTATATAAAGTTATCGTTTCATCCGAAAAGTATGAGTTGGTAGAAAATTCTTAAAGCATTTTTGAATCGTGTTCTATCGATTAAATAATTGTTCAATTGGCTTATTAACGACAGAATAATCTCAACTGATCACGCTTCGTGGTTCACTTTGTGTACCCGAGTTTCCTTAATATCTCGCCACTGGTTTTCAATTCAAATCAGACAACAAGGTAGCAGTCTGTATTTATGCATCGACTTTTTATTGTTATCGAATCTGATGAAATTGTAATTCGAGAAACTTCACGATTGTCTCTGCGGTGCAGTCAACACACCGCACACTGGAAATGAAATAACGTATCTGGTAACATTACGGCGGACCATCGTGTTTCAATTTCAACGGGGAAATCGATCGTGCTGGAATTCGCTCGGTACCCATCGAGATTTCGAAATAATTCAATGGTGCGTGGATACACACTATAAGCAGGTAAATGCGTGGAGATTATACGCATGGATTCGTCACCGAAAATTGTGCCCACCGCTTTCGCGATTAGGTGCTCTCATCTTTCGCATGGAAAAGCAGCTCTAAAACGCGATTGAAAATCTATTCGAATTTCTCTCGAAAGCATTGTCAATTTTAAATATCTAATTTCCGACCTAATGCACAATTATCACAGATAAGGGAACGTTGCTATAATAATTTCTTTTTTTATAACTGCACCGTATGTTGCGATCATAAAATGATTGTATAAAAGTAAAGAGACATCGGAAGTATTTATTTTTATTTTATTTTAACTACCGATGCATAAAAAGTTCTGAAAGGAAATTAAGAACAATTATTCCACCAATATCTCGTTGATAAATTTTTGTAAAACTGGCATCTCCAAAAGTATCTGGCTGCCATTGTATGTAAATCTGTATTTATTTTGCTCATCTCTATTCTCTTTAGTTTCCAGTTTCACGAGATGAGTATTAAATAAAACCTCCGGATACTAACGTTAACTTTTAATGAGGCCTTGATAGACTGCACTTTCCGTCAAGCCGATTTGTCCTCTTAAGGACAAATGGTTAATAATGTACAAGCCACTGAACGTTTATACGGTACTGTACTTGATTTAAATTCTGAAACCTAAACCGACTTCATCATTATTTTCATAATTCCGAAAATGACGGGACAAATTTCCCGAAATTTTGGCTGAAAAATTTACGTCTCACAGAATTCTCATCGAAATCGGAGAATAATTCTTGTAAATATAATGTAGGATCTCAGGAAAAGGGAAGGGGCACCGCGCCGGGAATCGAACCCGGGCCCTCTCAGTAGTAGCCGATCGACTAACGCGCTCACCCACGGGAACCCTTCCGCCTTCTTCCTAATTTCCTACGGTATTTGTGGTCTGGGGGGTCCTATCCCACACTCGGCCATCCTGCAATCAGTGATGCCAGAATCGTGGAACCGAGGAGCTTGCCCCTCCGGTGGATCCTCCGACTGGACCAACCACTCTGACGTACCGTCGCCTTACGTTGTTTCTTACTGCGCACGCGCTACACACAATCGTACCTCTAGTCTGTCCGTGTGAGCTGCCTATTCGACTCGACGGCGTCGAGGTACGCTTGTGTATAGCGCGTGCGCAGTAAGAAACACGTAAGGCGACGACGGTACGTCAGAGTGGGGGTCCAGCCGGAGGATCCACTGGTGGGGAAAGTTCCTCGGTTCCACGATTCTGGCACCACTGCCTGCAATGACATTCGCTCTCGAATGTTCATCACAGCGTGATCGTCTTTTTGTGTGTGTTTGGCCTCAGCGCCATCAACACAACCTCGTTTCGTAACTTCACATTTCGTACTTTGTTTCATCTTCGTCCGTCATCGTCGCCATTGTGTGGTGATCGGTGCTCTCCCCATTCCGGACGAGCGCCCAATTGTAGGATATCGCGGCGGTAGCCGATCGAGTAACGGGCTCACCAACTGAATCCTCCCGCCTTCTTCCTAATTTCCTGCGGTATTTGTGGTCTGGGGGGTCCTAATCCCACACTCGGCCATCCTGCAATGACACTCACCCTCGAATGTTCATTACAGCGTGATCTCGTCTTTTTGTGTATGTTGGCCTTAGCGCCATCAACACAACCTCGTTGCGTAACTTCACATTTCGTACTTTTTTTCAACTTCGTCCGTCATCGTCGCCATTGTGTGGTGATCGGTGCTTCCCCCATCCCGGACGAGCCCCCAATTGTAGGATCCCAGGAAAAAGGAAGGCACCGCGCCAGGAATCGAACCCGGGCCCTCGCGGTGGTAGCCGATCGACTAACGCGCTTACCCATGGGAACCCTCCCGCCTTCTTCCTAATTTCCTGCGGTATTTGTGGTCTGGGGGGTCCTAATCCCACACTCGGCCATCCTGCAATGACATTCGTCCTCGAATGATCATTACAGCGTGATCTTTTTTTGTGTATATTTGGCCTCAGCGCCATCAACACAATCTTGTTTCGTAACTTCACATTTCGTATTTCGTACTTTTTTTCAACTTCGTCCGTCATCGTCGCCATTGTGTGGTGATCGGTGCTTCCCCCATCCCGGACGAGCCCCCAATTGTAGGATCCCAGGAAAAAGGAAGGCACCGCACCGGGAATCGAACCCGGGCCCTCGCGGTGGTAGCCGATCGACTAACGCGCTTACCCATGGGAACCCTCCCGCCTTCTTCCTAATTTCCTGCGGTATTTGTGGTCTGGGGGGTCCTAATCCCACAATAATTACCTACATTTTCTTCCGATATCCTATGAGAACACAAAGGAACATATAGTGTTCTATGTTTTTGAATGTTCCGGATATCAGCCATTCTCGCTTCTACATAATTTCGCTATGCGCCCGGCGAACCGCGGAATTTGTTGTGGCCGCCAAGGTCATACGAATACCGCGTTGAAGCGAGACGAGACGCGGCCGCAAATTCGCGGGACGAGCCACGTGATGAGTTAGCTGCGGGCTGAATTTGGAAACGGCGCGGCTCTGCGTTGCGCTGCGCCGCGTGGCGGTTCAGGTGCAGGTGCGTTCACGGTATGGCGCACACAAGGAACCGGACCGGAGGTCCCGTAGAAACGAGCTTGGCACGCCGCAAGGCGGGGTATTATGCACGCAGCATTTACACGACAAGCCCTGCACGCGGGCGGAACTATCGATCTGCGGTTTGACGCCTGAACTCGAGTGCCGCCTAGTGAATTAACCCCAAATTATAGAGCCGACAATAACCGAGGCTCGGAGCTGCGCGCTGTTTGCTCACGGCGTAAATCAGGATGCCGTACTGCCGAATGGCCACGCCCCGTTTTGCGGCTCTCGGTGTTATCGTACGCAAGCCGAGCCGAGCCGAGCTGAGCTGAGCTGAGCTGAGCTGAGCTGAGCTGAGCCGAGCCGAGCCGAGCCGAGCCGAGCCGAGCCGAGCCGAGCAGAGCCAAGCCGAGCCGAGGTTAGGTTGCCTCATTGTTGTCTTCCTCGTTCCTTGTTCCTTGTTTCTCCCCGCGGCCAATTATCGGAAACCTAGTCCCGCTGCCCGATACATCGCTGATACCCGCCACTTCGGCCACTCACCAGCCGACGGAATGCGGCCGTGCATTTGCCGGCCTGCCCGATGCATTTCTTCTCTTAGCCTTCCACCCAAGAAACGCTTTATTGGTGACCCAGTTGTCAAGTATGACGAACAGTTCAGGAATGGCCTCGCGGGAATGGCCTTGTGTTGCAGTCTCACTATTCATTGTTTGCCTTACGTTGAAGAGCAACGAAGAATGGCGTTAAACCCTTCTCTTTGGGCCATTGAAATACAGTCGAATTCATTCTTATCTCAACACTTTGCTGGCGATAGGGTTCAACTTGACTACCTCATCAGTGCTGCACTCACCGATAAACAAAATAAGCAGGTGATTAGGGCATCAGCATGAGGGGCAGAGGGCGCCATAAAAACATTCTGAATTTAACGTCACTGACATAGCAATAATATTGCTGTTTACGCGTACGTGCGACCGAGTGGAAAAGATGAAAGAATAATGGAGAGATAATATCTGTGGTTGCGAGGAAAAACCTTGAATCATTGGTCGCAAAAATGTTTCAGATGAAAGTTGTTCAGTGCCGAGGGCGACATCGTGTGGTGGGACCTTTATTTATCCCAGTGGACACTCCAAGGTGAGTTGAAGGTCAATTTTCTTTTTTTAACTGGAATGATATGTTTTTTTATCGACCATCAAACAGTGCGTTTTAAGATGAGTTCAATTACTTATGACTCAAGGTCATTCAAGGTCAAACTTGCAGGGAAGAGCAGAAAAGGTGTGATCGTTTTATTTGTACTTTAGTTAGTGTAACGCCCTCGACTTTCGTGTAACATCTAAAGAAAGCTTACTTCTCGACGGACAAAGAACAAATTGACGAGCCGGCGTATTTTTTCAAATATTTCTGGTCGGTTACGCGTTATATCGGGCCACGTATTGTGCAAGATTGTGTTACAATCTTGATTGGTTACAATGTTCAATTTGCGGATCGCCAGCATGAGATTTTCTTCGTTTTCCTTCGGCCAGAGATCTAGCCGATGTAATATCGAGAGCTTGCGAAGCAGTCGCGTGAAAACAGGGCGGGGGTGGTTTGAAAGAGAAACGACTTCTCCTCTTTCCCTGGGTTCTTTTTAAATCGGCGACCGCCTTGTTGGCCGCCACAAACTACTCCAGAATTCGACAGAGTAACTTGTCTTCGATGTCATTTGACTTTGCACGTTTTGCAGAAAAATCGCTGTATATTGAAAGCATAATGTCATTTTTATATAATTCCCTTGAAGTGAATGATTCACGGTTTCAACTTTAGATTGATCTGTTCCACAACACTTCTACCGTAGTCTGATTGTCGTAACTGTGAACTTTGACAGGGCAGAAGAAGTGTAACTGAATTGAAACTTCTTTCTACCTTCAAGAAAATAAGAATCTCATTTACATAAAAACCTATGGAATAAATGTTTCAGTTATTCCACTGCATTTTACAACGGTTTTTTTTTTTTAGAACAGAAACCATAATAGTCGTAAAATTACAGTTACTACGTAATTCGTTGCAAGTTTTAACACGTTGACTGCCTTGTCACCCGTATATGGGTGACGGAATTATTATGTTCATATTTAAAAATTAATTATTACGCTAATTTAATCATTGTATCAAATTTGGTTAATATCTGGAAAATGCAAGAAGGTTAAAACGTTACTCAGTGTCACACATTTTAATTCTGTAATCATTATTTTATTAGATATATTGTTCCGATTTTATGAAAGTTTTGAGCTCGCTCAAAGTGTTAACGGTTTCATTCGACTTTTCTTTACATCAGTGAATGTGGGACAAGAGAAAATTGATTTTAGACGTTTGTAGCAAACCTAGTAAATAAAATATGACGAAATCAAAAAATTTAACACAGTTGAAACTCTAATGTTGGTTTTCATTTAATAAACATTCTTAGAGAGGGTGAGCTTATCGATGAAATACTATAGTTTGATACTTCATTTCTTGCTGTTTATTTCATAACATTTACGAAAGACTTAATTTTGATGAAGGTACTACTGTATTATTATTCCCCATTTAGTTTCTCTGTCCACCGATGATCAAATTTAGGTAAAAGAGGATATCGCACAGTATTAAATTTAGCTGGATTCTCCGACAGTATGAAACAGGCACACTGCAGCCAGGATGGAAAAGAGCATCTCGCAATTGCCAAGGGAATACTATACGGATCTCCCCTGCGCCAAATTTCATTATACGGCGGCTTTGTGTCACAATTATACGGTCATTGTTAAATTCAGGGTTAATAAACGTGGGAAACCAAGCAATTACATACTACCCTATTTATTTATTCAGGTAAATATTTTGATTAAAAATTTTTCAATTAAAATCTCTCTCTTCAGAAGATTACGAATGCTTTGATCCGCATTCGTGGAACGGTCATAACGAAATATATTTATATTAACCCCTTAGCTTACAATGACGCCTCAGAGGCGTCGTAAGGTTATCGGACCAAACATGAATAAGACGCTTCAGAGGTGTCGCAAGGGTATCGGCCCAAAGTTAATTGTACCGCGCACGTGTATATACAAATCATAGGAAGTTTGCGATTTGTACAGTTTCGAACGCTGAGCAAAGTTGTTTGTGTCCCCGGGCGCGACCGACCTTGTTGTCGTTTTTGGACCGCACATTTGGAAATTCGCTCGTAAGGGAAGGGGTTAATATCTGTACGTGCGTCGCGGCGTCGGCAATTAGGTTAGCGACGATCGAACAACGCGGAGGAACTTCACCGAATATGAAGTCCTGTCGAGAAGTATGGTTGTATAAGTGGACTGTAATAGGTTGGATAGAAAACGCGGACAACTACGTGGACTAAGAACGTGTATTTACAATGTGTTTTACACGAGTCGGACTTTATGAATCACACTGTCGCTAAGTCTGTCGCGCTTATATACAAATCGGTTTGTGGGAGGATCTAACTATTAGCCTATTGGTATCAAGTGGATTTTGAGCCATGCTCTTTTCGCATTTGCTTGTTACCACCCACTAGAAGCATTGTGGGGGTAGAAGATGGCCGCTGTGGACGGGCCCAAGGAGGGAGGAAACTGGCGAATTTTCATTGTGGGGGGTTTTTGACGGCAAGGCCCGTTAGGGTGGCTCGCTCGCCTTACGGCTGTTTACCTGGCGCTGTACAAGTTTATTGCTTTATTGCTCGAAGGCTAGGAGACCCGAGATGCACGTGGGTGCCAACTGGGAACCGTAAAGCAATCTTCGGGGTCCTAGTCCGACGTACATCTGTTTTGGCTTAAAAACTAAATTGCATGTATACTAAAAATCCTCCGTCGCTAGGTAATAAATCTAACTGTTTTCGAAGCCTTAACAATATCTACTCAGCGAAAACAAATTATTTCAAACTTTCAAGTTACCAATTATTGCTATTACTTATTCGCTGTGCGTCCTATCGAAGCGCCCTCCGCGTAATTCTCGGCGCTGCTGTTACGTTATTGAAACATTTCACTGCTAATGATATTCATAAATTTGACGCGAGCGCGACTTTCTCGGTAAACGTATGCGATAAACGTTCAACGTCACGCTGCAATTTTCGTATTTTCCACAGATGTATGCGGCATGGCTGGTCCGTCAATTCGTTGATACGAAACTCGGGTCTCGACAGGATTTGTGACTCGGTAATTCGACAGGAAGACATTATTTACCGTGCCGTGATTGCTGGCCCTGTACTCGCATATTTAGCAAGCGCGGTAAAGCGGTGTAAATAAAATGGAAGTGAGCCAGAACAGCGCGCCGCCCCGCCGAATCGTTGGCAATCTCTCTATGAAAATGACAGCACGACGATATTACCGCGAAGCCTTTGCTCGAGCCCCTGTAATTGCCTTTCGCTATTCAAAAAATAAAGTATCGATGAACGAGAGCAATATTTACACGAAAATACAGAAAAACTCGACGTTCGGGATAGATGAGAGCGGTGATAAATATTTCCACGTTACGTTGGCAAGCAATGAAATTGTGTTCTTTTCCTGTAAACGAACGAAATGTTTTGTCAAACCGTGTTGGTGATGCACAGCTATGACGCAGAGGCACGGTAGTCATTCATCCGTTGTAAAAACTCGAATATGTGGAAACACTTGACCGAATAATCCAGCTGAAATTCAAAGCCAACTACAGTATTTCATCGGTAATTGTCCCAAATGTCTCCGACATAATTGTCCCTGTGATATCCCCACTCGTGCGAGGTGTACCCCCTTGAGGGGCCGTGAAGCTCGAGAGGCCTCGGTCGCCGAGAAATATGACACCATGTGGCTCGGATATATCGGTGAGACCACACTAATCCGAATTTCCAACTTCTTTATTATTCATTATTTTTTTTATGGGACTTCGATAACCATATTTGTGGAATTTTTCTAATAAAAATCATACCAAATATGATATAATTCCGATGATATTAACTTGTATAATAGACAATTAAAAATCGTCGATTACACAAGTAAATATCATCGGGATTATATCATATTTGGTATCATATTTAGTAGAAAAATGCCACAAATATGGCCATCGAAGTCTCATAAAAAAATAATGATTAATAAAGAAGTTGGAAATTCGGATTACGTATGTTTACATTTCTCGGTGACCGAGGCCTCTCGAACTCGGCTGTCCTTCTCTACGTTCGGCAAACCTCAAACAATCATATCCCTCGCGCATAATTGTCCCTCCGCAGACCCGTGTTGTGGACAATTATCGATGAAATACTGTATTTCTCGGTGACCGAGGCCTCTCGAGCTCGACTGTCCTTCTCTACGTTCGGCAAACCTCGAACAATGATATCCCTCGCGCATAATTGTCCCTCCGCAGACCCGTGTTGTGGACAATTATCGATGAAATACTGTATTTTCCAATAATCCTCTCTCTCTCTCTCTCTCTCTCTCTCACTCCGCTCTTTCTATCGCGCGTTCCATAAAGTTTTTTCGGTCGAATAAATTGACTAGGAAAGGGAGATGAGACAGAAATAAAAGAGCTGGCAGATGGAAGCGCTTTAACGTAACGCGCGCGCGCGCACGTACATCTGCCACCCTTTTCAAAGTCGGTTTTTCATCGTTACAAAAGTTTGTCGCTTTAGCTACTTCCTTTTGTCACCCTGTCCGATTAGCCTCTTTTCAATTATTTCAAGATTCACAAAGCGATAGCCGTTCTCGCAGTCCTCGATTTCTACTCGTATTTCCATTTGAAACAGGCGTACGATGTATTGTTTAATTGTGCGAATAATAAACAAAACTACGGTCGCCTCGTGCAAACTAAATATTGTCTGTATGAATTGCATGACGTACGAACGACGTACAGTGACGGCCAGGTACTTTAGTACACTCTTTAAAAACGAATAACTTTTTTACAATTGGTCCAAATGATAACCTTCAGATAACCACTAGATAACCTTCTGTTAACGCTCTCAATGATACATACTCTAACATAAACATACGCTGTTTACTTTGAAAAATATTTCAAACATTTATTGTGGTTTGTAGAGGTCAACCCGACGTAAACAACGCGTAATCTTTGCTGGAACACGTAAATTTTAAACTTCAACATTTTATCCGCTCCAACATGATTATTCTTGCTCAAGGTCATTTCAAGGTCAAAAACGTGGTATCCACTAAATTCAGTTTTTTATTGTCTGTCATGCTATCGTAAACAAAATATACTATTCCATTTAAAAAAAACATCGGTGACCTTGAAATTTCATTAAAAAACACATCAAAATTTTTTTCTTTACCATTACATTAGCCCCCTGCAATAGTGTCACTTTGTCCTCTGAAGTTTTCTGATAGGACTGTAAATACGACAGATTTTTAGGTGTTCCCATTTATGTGGGACACCTTGTATATCGGTTCTGACTGAAACAGTTATGAAGAACTGAAATGATGTTGTAACTGTTATGAGAATATCGGTTTTCGCTTATATCGGTTACGGTTACGGTTCTTGAGAACCGATATTATAACTGTTCTATAACTGTTATTTTCAGGTTCTGGAGGTTTCGGTTTCGGTTCTTCAGACTTCAGAACCAATAATATGTCCCTTATCGGTCTCACATCGGTTTTGCAGTTCTGTAACTGATATTTTTTGGTTCTGTATCGGCTATGCAGGGTGTCTCAAAATTCCTTCAACATCCGGAAATACAGTATTTCATCGGTAAATGACCCAAATGACTAGCACGTAAATGTCCCGGAGATATCCCTACTACTGCGGTGTGTACGTGACCACTGGATGACCACTCGATTAAATATTCGAACATGTGGTAGAACCACATTTCTTTAAGCTCTATCACTTTTACACCAACTTTTCGGCTTCAACGCGGTATAATCCTCAATCCCGGATAGCGAAAGTATTACTCACAGAGCCTGTACCCTCTCGAGTCAATATATGGAACTGTGGCGGCTACTTCCTATGCTTGTCAACAGAGGGCCATTACGACAACACCTTTCCCGCTACTACCTGAATCTTCCTCTGTTTGTATATATACCGTCCTAAACTGTCCTTACGACATCCCGCGTCTAAGGGACGGGTCCGCTAGATAGCCTTACTGATGATGAGTCCTCTAGCGCTCCTAGGACAGAACGCTTCCTTCTCCTTTTTCCTTCTATTCATAATTCGAAAACCTACCGCTTCAAATCGATGAGATTTGGTTCACCCAGTAAATCGATGTCTCCTGTTAGGTGGATATCATTTCAATATGTTAAAAAGTCAAGGAGAACTCGTAGATGTTAAGGATGTCACAATATCCGCCCGTTTCGAAAACTGCGAGTCGAAGCGTTTCGCGTGATTAATCGCCATCGGGAAAAGAAACGTTATTAAGCGGGACGAACGGAAAAACGATTGGCAAGACGCAACCGCGCGGACCTTTTTTCAACGTTTAAAAATTGCCACGGAACGGCGCCTCGACTGAGAAATGGAGCCGGGCGAAGAGATAAACGGGTTTTCCGTCCGTCTATTCTCCGTTTCCCTAGCGTTTCGAGAGCATCGCTCAATATTTGCGAGAAGTACTAACGCTCTTCAAATAAAACGATTTCGCCCCTTCTTCGTTAAAATCGTTCCAAGTAATTATCGGATCGGGATGTAAAGGTCTGAACGCGACTCAACCGCGCCGCCCCCGTGTGCAAAGCGATTCTGACCGCCGAATATCTCCTGTGATTAAACGCGAACGGTCGGCTGTAACGGCGAACGACGCTGTTCGATGCATCATAAACAACGCTCGAAATTTTCGGTCAATGGCAGCGTACGTGCTACGCGTGCTATCATTGCTGTCAATAGCACCCTAATATAGTGCGTAATTCTACCGAAAGATTTATTATCGATGATCGATAAACTGCTAAACGAATCTGCTGGTTTTCTGCCATGGGAGATTTGGCTATTTGGATATGCAAAAAATGTTAAAACCGTGTTCAATTTTGCTTGTCAAGCGACGCCAGGATGGAAATGGCCGACGATGTTTTCGTGTACTTAAGCCGGCCGTCTGACAGCGTCGTTGAAGGTAATGGATTATGTCACATAGAGGGCGGCGCTGTCCGATTTTAAAGACGTCGACGGAAGTATGCGTCGAAACCCTCCGCACCCTTTTTGGAAGGTCCCAGCGCAGGACCTCTTTGCGTCCTTCAAATAAGGTATGTGGGAGCAATCTTTTAATCTCTGGACAAGAAAAGCTTTGGGACATTTGGGTTTGGGACATTTGGGTACCCAAACAGGAGAAATCTACTTCCGACGCTTCTTCACCAGAGACAAAACACCTTGGTTCTCTCATCACCAGCTAACCAGACAATTGTTTGTATCCATTTGCAGAGCTCGTTCAAATCATTATAATTTGAACGAGTCATTGCACAAAATTAATCTTGTCAGCAGCCCAACGTGCGAGTGTGGTTATACTCTCAAAGCCTAAATCACTTAATCTGGCAATGTTCAATTTTTAGAGCACAATAGAGATCAACTAATCAAAGATTTAAAACGGTATAAGTGGCAATTACCACCGATATATTTCTAGTCGAGCCTCGCGCGAGAGAGCTAAAACTAATTCTGAAGTTCCTCTTAGATCATAGTTTTAAAATTTAAGTGAAAATGACTGGATCCACAAAGGTTCCTCAAATCAGTATTATATACAGGGTGAGTCACCTAACGTTTGTACTTCAAATATCTTTGTTGTTTCTAAAGATACGTAAAATATGGTAAGGACAAAGTTGAATGGTACAATGGGGCTGACACGATGCAAAAAAAAATTTTGTTTTTATGTCATTTTTTTAGATTTTCAAGGTCACCTTGACTTTTTTAAATGGAACCACCCTTTATTAAACACCTACAATGATAGTCCCTTTCATTAGGAATTCAGTGACTATAATTAGTCCAAGGTCATTCAAGGTCAAGGACAGAGAAAACGTATAAGATTTAACATCGATACATGCTTGTAAACGGGCTTTGAAGGAATGTTGCACTCTGTCCGCGACCTTGAATGACCTTGAGTAATTATAGTCACTGAATTTGTAATATAACTGTGCCAATATAACTGTGTCAGGGATCCACTACCTCTGTCATCATGATATAGATACATTACTGTTTTGGCCGCGCATGCGCGTGAAATCTTGTACCATATCCCACCGCTATCTATAGGCAACTTTAAATACTAGTTTCGCGAATTTGCAATGCAATCATGCGGGAAATAGATACACATAATTTATTTATAAATTTATATTGGAGCCGAATGTGCAATATTTTGTATATATGTATACAGATATATATATATATATATATATATATATATATATATATATATATATATTATACAAGTGTATTTGTACATATATATATATATATATATATATATATATATATATATGTACAAATACACTTGTTATGCATTCATTTTTCAGAATCAAATCATACCAATTTTTTAAAATTCTGCTGGGTGCTCAAGGTACCCCATTTTATCGAGAATCTTACTTTACTGAGGCCAAAATCGCCGCGCATGCGCGTGAAATATCCTTGCATTGCGCGAATTTGCAATGCAATCATGCGGGAAATAGATACACATAATTTCTTTATAAATTTATATTGGAGCCGAATGTGCAATATTTTATATATATATATACAAATACACTTGTTATGCATTCATTTTTCAGAATCAAATCATACCAATGTTCCCGCAACGTTATATAGATGGCAACACTAGTTTTGCCATCCAACATGGCCGCAGTCTACCATCCCTCCCCGCTCGCGGCACGACCCCTCTCGCCCATAAACCCACTTTATGCTCAGTCCTTTAAGTCCGTGGTTCGTTCGTTCGTTCAGTTTTTCCGCGGGAGTTTCAAGCTCCGCCGACACATTCAGTCGAGTCAGTCGCGGCGTCGCGTTTCTTTCATTCGGTCAGCTTCTCACCCCCGCGACTAAGACAAATGGTATATATTTATTCCAGAGCACGCAAACCAGTGGATTTTGCCTTTCTCTATTATGCATCTCCCTCGTTAAGCATTCCATTTTTTATCTCGGCGCTCCTCCCTGGCTCTTTCTTCGTCTTTTGCTCGCCTATTCTCACTTTCTCTCTCTCTCTCTCTCTCTCTCTCTCCCGCATCTCTTCGTCTTTCCCTACGCGTTCCGTCTTCCGTTTGGTCTGTTGTTTTCCTTCCCGCCGCGCCTGCTTTTCGTCGACCCTTCACCTCCCCCCCCCCCTTCGTTCTCGCGAGAATGGACGCGAGTGAGTCGCGGAGAAATCGAGAGGCGCGAGTAATGAAAGAATTCAGTCCCACGTATTGAACGAGATTTCTCGAGGACAAGGATAAAACGGGAAAGGAGGAGGAGGGTCGGATCGAGATCGTTCGAAGCACGATCCGTGTTGGGGGAGTGTTTGATCGTGTTGTCGGGCTCGGTATAAATTCCGGGTGAAATTCTGAGCGAAAGAGGACGGAAATTTTTCCACTTCGCTCGATATTTCGTGGTGGCTTGGTCGTGTTCTTTGTCGTAGCGAAAGAGAGACGGAGTGGGAGAGAGACAGAGAGAGAGGGGGAAGGAAGTTCTTCGAGGCGATCGGTCGTTGAATTAACGAACCGGCGGCCCGGCGAACTTCGCCGTTAATTAAAAATATTCAACTCATCTGCGAGATAACGGGATAAAGCTTCGTTGTAATACGTACATTTTTATCGCGTTTAACGGGCTTACTTTCACAACGACCGATAAAAACGGCAGCCTGTTTCGCCGAAAGTTTCGCGATAGAGTAACCGGTTGCCCGGTTAACACTGCGCCAGGTAATAGCTTTAATTCAGCCTTATTATTTTCAGCCGGAACTTTCATAGAAGTTCGTCGAGAACTACCGCGACCGGATTACCACCATTTAGACACAGTAATCCGTCCTGATTCCGGACGTGCTATTTCAAACCAGAGTTGGGCGTCATTTTATCCAAATGACCGATAAAAAGCCAAGATTAAGGAATCAAATTTTATACGACACTGTCGAATCAATATTCAATCTAATGTTCTATCTGTTTTCTCGTCACGAGAATTATTTTATTCTTGTCGAAACCAAACTTTTCCAAGAGAAATTTAAAGATAAAAATGTTGCTTATTGCTAGAGACAATATAAATGTACCAAGTCTTTCAAAGTAGTAGCAATCAATTTCAGCAACAAAATTATTGCATCTACAAACAACATTTCGATTTAATTTAATTCAATTCTACAGCAGCTGCACGCTCTCCGTATTTAACGAGTATATTGTGCCGAAATTTTCGAGCATTAAAGGTGCGGACTCCTGCGCGCAGCGCTCCAAGCGGCCGCTAGGGGAAGCTCGAATGAGAATGTGTGGCACACACACACACTCCGCTAGATTAGCCTATACGTATACGAGCAGAGAGGAAATTCGTACGAGATTTCAAGCTATTTCAAGGTTCCGCGGGGCCCGTTTTCACGGCGAAAAAAACGCAAAAGTAGGAGTTTTGAGTATACACGTCCACTAAAGATAAATCTAGTGCGCTTGACTATAGAGACAGCCTACTTTTGCGATATTGAGGCGTACTTTGGGATATTCCGATTCATTTTTCAGAATCAAATCATACCAATTTTTTAAAATTCTGCTGGGTGCTCAAGGTACCCCATTTTATCGAGAATATTACTTTACTGAGGCCAAAATCGCCGCGCATGCGCGAGAAAAGATGCACGTACGCAACGAATGCGCGCGCTGCATGAAAGAGAGGTTGGTGGGAGAAGCAGGCGTTTGAGGGGCTCCACCCGTGCCCACCACTGATGTACAGGCTATCACTAGCCAGCGTTTTTCTTGCGAATAATAAATATTAGATAAAAATGATAGACGAAAAAAATAATACTGTTTTTGGTAAGTAACATAATAGCGTACGTACTTTTCTTGTGTTTGCACTATTTTCTTAGAAATGAAGGTGACCTTCAATTTTTTAAATGAAATGCTATATATTTTTTTATATCGTATGAACGTGTGTGTCAAGACAAATTTATTCGTATTCAACACAATCTCCTTTAAGGTCATACAAGGTCAGAAATGACAGGCATGTAATTAATAGATCCGAATTATGTAGTCATGCACAAGGACATTATATTGAACATTTACTATAGCGTCGTCAATAAATTATACCTGTAAACGCATTTCTACGAAATGTTCAAAATGTTTCTTCCAATTTTGACCTTGTATGATCTTGAAGGTCATTGTGTCATTTGTCTTGATACAAGCTTTCATATGGTATGAAAAAATATATAGCATTCCATTTAGAAAAATCGGAGGTCACCGACATTTTCATGAAAATAGTGCAAATACAAACAAAATTGCATACGCCATTACGTTGCTTGCAAAAAGCAGTTTTACTTTTTCCTCTTTCATTTTTTTCTAATATTTATTATTTGCAAGAAAAACGCTGGCTAGTAATAGCGTGAACACCCTGTATATTAAAAATTCGGTGAAGAAATATCTCGCTGCAGCGCGAGGCATATATATTTATTGTTAAATACCTGGGTGCAATAAAAATAAAACCCATTAGCCCGCGAACGTTGTTTGTTTTCTTGTTCTCGCGCCAGCAGTTGTATTTGTTTACTCGACAGAAAACATAATGAAAGCTACGTGTATATGTTCAAATTTTCGGTACGAAAACTCTGTTTGTCATTTCCGTGGCAGTTGCATCAAATACAGGGTGGAAATTATGAAGCGTTACAGACGAATATCTCTAAAAATATTGATTATACTTTTATTTTTCCCGGTGGACACTCCAAGGTGAGGCGAAGGTCAACTTTCTTCTCTTAAATGGAATGATATGTTTATATATATATATATATATATATATATATATATATATATATATATGTTAATTTATGTTTTTATTAAAATTTCCTTCATTCATTATTATATACAACAAATATCCGTATTTCTCATTTTCTAGAATAGTCTGATAAAAGATTTAATTTATTTGACCACTGTATACAGGGTGGAAATTATAAAGCGTTACACAGTTCAAACACACCTTTTCTGCATTTCCCTGCAAGTTTGACCTTGAATGACCTTGAGCCATAGGTAATTGAACTGATCTTAAAACGCACTATTTGAAATTAATTTAAAAAAAGAAACTTGACCTTCACCTGACCTTGTTGTGTCCACCGGGAAAAATAAAAGTCTCATCACATGATGTCGCCCTCGGTACTGAACAACTTTCATCTGAAACATTTTTGCGTATAATTCTTGGAGATATACGTCTGTAATGATTTATACTTTCCAAACTGTATAATGAACTCGTATAGGTACTAATAATGCGAAATGATGAATGCTACAGCTAAATGATTGGCAAGGACGGTAGGTAATATTAAAATCGTAGCTCGCATTTGAAGCGGCGTTGTCTAGTCAGTTAGTTGACAAATATACAATTTCGAACGCGTTCAGCAAACTGATATTAGTTTCATCCGCGCCACTTTATCTTCCCTTGCTACTTGCAGCTGTAACTGTTGCAAAGAGCGCATCTGTTCGTCAACAATTATTTTGTTGCGTATCCTTCTCCGGTAATTGTATACCGTCGCGTTCGAAGCTGAGTCGTCGTGACAAATTACATTTTCCCCTTGCAAAACCGTATCTTTACCTTCCCCCTCCCTTCTATGATGCCATTCATCTTCAGCACCTACGCCTGATCGCCGCCTACGCATTTATTAGCCTTAAATTTTTAACTTTCGAACCGGCTAATTTCAACGGGACTTTTACCGAAGTTTCGCGCCAGTTTTCCCATCTCGTCCACATTTTCTTGGCTGTACTCGGATGAAATATTAAGTGTTCGAATAAGATCAGCTTCGTGGAAAATAGAAGGCTGACTTAAGGTTCTTGTTGTGTTTATGTAATTATTTCTAATGGGCGATAAAGTTGAATCTTCGTTCTATAGAGTTAACACGAACGTACTATCAGGGTTGGTCACACTCCATTTGAAATAAGATCACAAATAATCATTTGGAATAATGAATTATTCTAAATAGTAAAATAGAAATGTAAAACAAAAATTTATTTACATCTGCCGTTCAAGTCAAATAAACTGTATTTGATTTCAATTACATTGTTCAAATAAAGTAATAAATAATTTCACATCAGGAAAGGGTTATTGAAGTAACTAAGTTCATTGCTAAATTTTGTAGTTTAACGATTAAAGTATAAAATTGTTCTTTAGTACACGAAATTAATAGATTTTTGGAGAGTCGAATTATTTGATCATGTGATACATGTAGAACAATGTATTATTTTAACGATTATTTTTCAAATAATTTATTTCGATAATGCCCAAGTTTGTTTACTATGAGGTTCCTTCATCCTATAGGTCGTTTCCGAAATCATAATACAAGTGGCCGGGGGTGAGGGTGAGGGATTCCGGTTCTTGAAACAGTTACGAGAACCGAAAAAATGTTATCACTGTTATGAGAATATCGGTTCTCTCTTATATCTGTTACGGTTACGGTTCTTGAGAATTCCAACGCTTCTCTAACTGTTATTTTTAGGTTCTGGATTTCTGTTTCGGTTTCGGATCTTCAGTTAATTCTCTTAAAGCTAATAGAACGCGTATTCACTGAATTGTCGCTCTGGTACACCCTGTATATCGTAAAGCGTAATTGAAAATTGTACCTCGCTGCTTATTAAACATTCGTGTTGTACTATTAGGTTGTCCCATAAGTTCGTGCCGCGGATTGAAAAGTATTTTAATGAAAAACCACAAAAATTTTATAGTGACGGTGTAATATCTTTACCAAAAAAGTGGGAAGAGATTGTAGAGAAGGTGGTTATATTTTTTCGTTGACTTTGAAAGTACGTTTCAAATATTAATTCAAATAGTAAAACAGTAAACGGCACGAACTTATGGGACGACCTAATATCTCCTATCATTATTTCCGCACACGATCATGCTTGTGGGCATAGTCTTCGCGTTCTAAGATGATTGCAATCTAATTTTGTTGGCAGAAATTGTTCGTTGCACCATATCGAAGTATGTATCTGAATTACGTGAAATACAAGATGGACGTTCAATTATTATTTCCCATTGGTCTGACACTCACCCCCGAGGCGTAACTCTGCTGTGGCCTGGACCATCTCATAATCGTTCTGTGCGAAACACTGATACATCCCTTTGTCATCCCTGACGATCGAGGATATCTGCAGCGTGGATCCTTCTGTTCCCGTGATCTTGTTCCTGCCGGAGACGCTCTCCCGGACCGGAAGTCCGTCTTTCGTCCACGTGATTACTGGTGTAGGCTGCCCGGTGATCGAACACTGGAATTCTGCGTCTTTGCCCAAGTCCACAGTGACCTGAAACAGTTATCGATTTCGGGGATTATCCGGAGCACGTTCGCCCATAAACGTCACTTTTAATCCCCCAAACTGTCCCTGGAGCTTAATATTGTTACCCAGGAAAGTTAGTCAGTCGATTGTATTGGGGAAATCTGCTTTGCCAGGGACAGCAACGAGTATATACGATGAGGTTTAGACCAGATCTGCAGGAACACAACAAATTTCGTTTCTTTTCTCTTATTTGCTTGAACTGTACTACATAATCTATTTATTTATTTACAGCCAAGACTCGAATGAAACTTGACTTTTATACGTTAATGTTATTTATCAAACTTTTAACTGTTAGTCAATGCTTTCTACCTACATGTTACTTATCTATCAAAGTTCATTTGCTACATTAACACTTCGACTCTGTTCTAACAGTTCAATTTTAGCAGGCATTTTATATTTGGTTCAGGGACTGAAATGGTTCTGAAAATAACTGTTCTGATCGAAACAGTTATGAAGGACCAAAATGATGTTATCACTGTTATGAGAATATCGATTCTGGCTTATATCGGTTACGGTTACGGTTCTGACGGACTGATATTATTTCTGTAACTGTTACTTTACGGTTTTGGATTTCGTCATTCTGTATTCTGTATTGTGTTCGATCTTCTATATATTTATTATTTAAGTAGTTACTTTTTGTTATTTATAATTTAAACAATTTTAAAATAAAGAAATTTTTACAATTTGTTTCTATATTCATTATTTGAATTATTATTTCAATAATTTACTGATAAAATAATTGTTTCATTAAATAAATTTTCATAATTTGTTGTTATTTTCTATAGCATTTGAATCATTATTTCAATAATAATTTATTGTTAAAATGATTGTTTAAATAAATTATTGGAATAATAATTCAAATAATGAATATAGAAATAAATTATAAAAATTTATTTATTTATAAATTGTTCAAATTATAAATAACAATAAATAGTTACTTAAGTAATAAATATGGAAGGCCGAACACAATACAGTATAGAATACAGAATGACCGAACCGAAACCGGAACCGAAACCCAGAACCGAAAAATAACAGTTGCAGAACAGAAATAATTTCGGTTCTCCAGTACCGTTACCGTAACCGATATAAACGAGAGCCGATATTCTCATAACAGTTACAACATCATTTCGGTTCTTCATAACTGTTTCAGTCAGAACCGATATACAGGGTGTCCCACATAAATGGGAACACCTAAATATCTGTCGTGTTTACAGTCCTATCAGAAAACTTCAGAGGACAAAGTGACACTATTGCAGGGAGAAAATATAATGGTAAAGAAAAAAATTGTTTATGTCGTGCTTTTTAATGAAATTTCAAGGTCACCGATGTTTTTTTAAATGGAATAGTATATTTCTTTTACGATAGCATGATAGACAATAAAAGACTGAATTTAGTGGATACCACATTTTTGACCTTGAAATGACCTTGAGCAGGAATAATCATGTCGGAGCGGATAAAATGTGGAAGTTTAAAATTTACGTGTTTCAGCAAAGATTATGCGTTGTTTACGTTGGTTCTGAACTATGAACGATATCCAGCACCTAAAAATAATAGTTATAGAACCGTTATAATATCGGTTCTCAAGAACCGTAACCGTAACCGATATAAACGAGAACCGATATTCTCATAACAGTTACAACATCATTTCGGTTCTTCATAACTGTTTCAGTCAGAACCGATATACAGGGTGTCCCACATAAATGGGAACACCGAAATATCTGTCGTGTTTACAGTCCTATCAGAAAACTTCAGAGGACAAAGTGACACTATTGCAGGGAGAAAATATAATGGCAAAGAAAAAAATTGTTTATGTCGTGCTTTTTAATGAAATTTCAAGGTCACCGATGTTCTTTTAAATGGAATAGTATATTTTTTTACGATAGCATGATAGACAATAAAAAACTGAATTTAGTGGATACCACATTTTTGACCTTGAAATGACCTTGAGCAAGAATAATCATGTTGGAGCGGATAAAATGTGGAAGTTTAAAATTTACGTGTTTCAGCAAAGATTATGCGTTGTTTACGTCGGTTTTGAACTATGAACGATATCCAGAACCTAAATATAACAGTTATAGAACCGTTATAATATCGGTTCTCAAGAACCGTAACCGTAACCGATATAAACGAGAACCGATATTCTCATAACGGTTATAACATTTTTTCGGTTCTCGTAACTGTTTCAAGAACCGGAATCCATATCATAACTGTTTTCAACCCCTGGTTAGAATGCAGTAAAACACATGCAAAAGTCGCGTGGATTTCTCAGTCTCAACATAAGGCTAGGATTAAACAGAGCGAGTCAGATGTTGTGATATCGGCGCTGTGTTCCCAAAGCCGAAGGGAATCAGCAAATAAATTTCCTCCTCAAATTTCCCGGTATGATGTACGAGAACTACCATGGATTATTTACCTTGTAGAGTATCCTTTGATCTTGGCAAACGTTCATCAGCAATGTTATGAAAAAGTTTCTCTGGCTCGAAAACCGTAGAATTTCGAATGAATGACAACGAATCCAAAGCAAAACTTGATTCCGCGCGTGTTCGTTGTACACTCGTGTTTAAGGGATACTGATGTCGGACACGTGATCCACTCGGAATGAGCCGCACGAATTTCAAGCGGATGGAATACAGGCGCGCGACTCGAATGTCCCGGTAAGCAAGTCCAGCTCTTGGAGGCTTAATTGCTTCCGGTTCACGCAAGCATCCCTTTGATCAGCACGGCGGTCCCGACTAGATTTATCATTAAGGAGAATCGCTTTACGTAAACCGGAATCGGCCGTCTCTTTTAATCTCTTCTAACGTTCTCGAATTTCCTGCAAGCCTCTACAGTGAGACTCCATTTATCCAAACCGTCATTGTCAGAATGCCCAATTTACAGAACAAGTTGATGAGCTTCTATTACACAAATAAACCTTTTGCTGCACGAATTGAGCCCGTGATTTTCTGTAAATTATCATGAGATTCCTCAATGAATTCTTGTTTTACTAGTACTACACTGTCGCGATGAAAGCAACGAGTGCGAAACATTGTACAGACACGATTCCTCGAGATCCCTTTACCTTTTGCCGCCAGCGTCAGACAATATTCATCCAATGACAAAACTTCTTTGGTTTGAATTATTTTCTTCATGTAAGTTGTACCAACGGAATCGTGACATTTTTCTGACTAGAATGACACCAAACACGATATATTTTGAATCATCTTTAGTTATTCCATTGACGACAACAAGTTTTTAAAGTGCAAACGTACATGAGCAAATATGCTCCGAATTATGTCACATTTGGTCACATTTTACTCAAAAAAATGTCAAGAACGGATTGGCATCAGTATCATGAAAAAATAATAAAAATCGAAAAAAACTTTGAACGTAAGTATTAAACTTCCACATTTTATCCGCTCCAACATGATTGTTCTTGCTCAAGGTCATTTCAAGGTCAAAAAGGTGGTATCCACTAATTTCAGTTTTTTATTGTGTATCATGCTAACGTAAAAAAATATACTGTTCAATTTAAAAAAAACATCGGTGACCTTGAAATTTCATTAAAAAACACGACATAAATTTTTTTCTTTATCACTATATTTGCCCCCTGCAATAGTGTCACTTTGTCCTCTGAAGTTTTCTGATAGGACTGTAAATACGACAGATATTTAGGTGTTCCCATTTATGTGGGACACCCTGTATAACTTACGCAGATCTACAAAAGGCGTATTTTAAATTTTCATTATAGGTAAAGATAAAGAAGTTAAAAATTGAGACCTTTACATTTTTCTTCACAATTTCGACCAATTTCAATTTTTAGAAAAAATGATTTACACATTACCTAGTAAAATCAGTGGACAGACTCGTTTAAAGGTACTACCAATCAAGCAACCCCGCTTTTGAAGTACATTTTAACTAGAACACATAAATTAATTAAGAGAAAACATCCGGCGTGCAAAGGATTAAAGAAAGAAGAAATAACAATTTATTCGTAATATAAGAAAGAACAGAAAGATGACCAAAGAAAAAAATACCGGAAAAAGAACTAACGTTATCGAATAGATAAATTTGTTTTCTTCGCGTCTGACACTAGCCGGACTAATCTACTTATTATCACAGCTACAAATAGGTTTCTCAGTTTTGAAGCTGAGTATTCCTAAATTCTCTAAGCTGGCCGCAAAAAGTTTTCGAACGAGATTCCCTTAGGAGGGAACGAGAGGAAACAGTATCCGTTGATTTTACTCCAGCTTGTTGAAGAACTACGCTCGATCAAAAAAATGAGCGAACGTTTCGCTTTGATTCTCTGGACGATCGGTCCCCCTCCCACTCCCCCATCCACCGTCACCCCCACCCCTGAACAATTAGCTTCTCGCCGCGGATGCGACGAAAGTCTTCCGCTCATCAGTTTATCCGCTCCAACAAGATTATTCTTGCTCAAGGTCATTTCAAGGTCAAAAAGGTGGTATCTACTAATTTCAGTTTTTTATTGTGTATCATGCTATCCTAAAAAAATATACTGTTTTATTTACAAAAGACATCGGTGACCTTGAAATTTCATTAAAAAACACGACATAAAAAATTTTCTTCTTTACCATTACATTTGCCCTCTGCAATAGTGTCACTTTCTCCTCTGAAGTTTTCTGATAAGACTGTAAATACGACAGATATTTAGGTGTTCCCATTTATGTGGGACACCCTGTATAAAGTAATTATAATATTCTATAATAACACGTGGACTTCCAATATCTTTGTACGCTGTATTCAAAGCTTTTCACTACTAACTTTCTCTAGCGCGACTCACTACTTCAAACCTTAAGCACGGCTCATACAGCACACAGACGCTCGCACTCATACTCCTGACGGTAGAACTATAGATGGCGCAGATATCAATATAAATCATATTCTCAATAAATACAGTCTGGTGACACGCGGTGTTAGCTACTGCAAGTAGAAAAAGCTTGACCTACTCGGACGCCGTTGACCACAGCCCGATATACATGTAGCAGCGGGATGGAATCTAGTGACCTACTGACATTTCCATGCCCAGTCTTAATTGATCCCCGATTGGCAATATCGTCCTTTGATCCAGCCGGGATTCCATCTTATGTATTATTAAAGAGGCTCGTTCAGCCAGTATTGGAGAGGACAAACAGAACAGCGTGATAGACACGATTATACGTTGGTATTACAAGCGATACGCTAATAAGGCACGCCGCACAGCCGTGCATACATCATGAGCTAGTCTGCAAGCATTTAGACATTTATCGAAATACGATTAACGAGGGAAGACGCTTTAGGATTTTCCGGAATTTTCTTCTTCATAAGAAAGCGGATCTTTTTCAAACTTTCTGGTTGCCATTTTCTGTACTGAAACAATACAAAAATTGCTCTACAACAACGATTAATATACAGGGTGGCCCAAAATAACTCTCAACAGCTCAATATCTCGAAAACTATGCCATCGATTTTAAAGTTCTTGGTCATGGTTGCATGGATCTGAAAGGCCTTTCTAACTACGTAAACGTGAAGTGTCCACCTCCCCTCCCTTTAAGGGGGAGCGGGGGTACCTTTGTAATTTTTAAATTCAACCCGCTATAAAACGTTACGTATTTAGCTTCTACAGGAAAAAACAAGTAAATTTTGTCTGAAACATTAAATTTATTATTGTACTACTTTCTTAATCGAAATGATCATGGTTGAAATAATGAGAATTTCTCAAAAATCGATAATTTTGTGTTGAGATACTTTTCGGATCCACTGTGTGTGTATAGTTTAGCCAGGTTTCACGCGACAGCGATCTTGCCATGAATTCCAAAAGCGTTCGGAAAAGTGTCAAAGGGTTTTGGTGGCGAGTTCTCCAGTCATATGGAACGCGCGCCGATCAATGAAAGAGGATCGGAGGGCTGAAGTTCTTACACGGCTGAAAGCATCTCAATAAAACGGCCGAACCGCGAGATAAACGGGACCCAAATACCGCACAGCAGCCGATTTGGTACACTGGTCCGGGGATTACTCGCGGTAGATTTTGCCAGCCAGCCAAAGAATTCGATGGTCGCCACGTCGAATCGTACCCACGGCCATTAAACGTTGTCAAGAGAATTGCGCGTTGCTCCCCTCCCGGCTGCTTTTGTTCCGCGACCCTAAAGGAAACTTTCTTTTAAACCGAAGGCGGTTTTAAATATCCTTTGATACGGTATTCAACTGGAGACGACGGAATGGGAAATAAGAAGCGCGAGATGGCACCATCGGGAGTGGTGTGGGTGTATTAAGTGAGAAAAAAGAAGGTGGGCCGAAGGCGTTGACGAGCTCTCATCTATTTGCCTTTGTTTAGCCATGACTTTTCTCTCCTACTCGATCTTTCTCCCGTACGTACGGACAACTGCATTATTACGGTGTGCAGCGATGCATTTATGAAAAACACGCATGTACCCGTGACACATGTGCACGCGCGTCCTTTGTAGAACACGACCCCTTTGATACGCTGCGCGAACATATCGTAACGGTGAATAAAGGAAATTAGTGTAGGAATTTCGCGAAAAATAAAGGACAACCCGTAAATTCCGAGACAAGAGGGGGAGATCGTGCCACGGCGAGGTCTGGAATGCGAAGACATTTTCTCTGTGCTCGCTGCATGACGCTACTGGAAAGCATTCTGGAGGATACGACAAATGAATTGCAAAGCGGCATGAATGAAACGACTCCACTGTTAGGGAGATGAAATAAATCAAACGTCGCGGACGACGAAATTGAAGTGTCCCGTGGGGTCGTGAGAAATATTTGCTAATTTTATGGATCGCATAACCGCATTTCGTTATTATTATAGAATGTTATGCACATTTTCCTGACGTACAGTGCTCCGTCGCAACGGAACCGTACAAAGGGCCTTTTCTTTAGACTTTATCTATGGCGCCTACGTGACTCTGAGGCCACTTTTGAGAATTAGACACCGAGTGCACATTTTGTGACCAGTGGCGCCATCGCCTATCTATCGTATTTGTTTCGCCTCCTCAAGAGTTACGCGTCATAAATCTAGTACTGACGAAGGATATTCCCAACCGAGAAGTACGGTTCTCAAGTTACCTAGCGTCGTCCTCGCAGGGCGTTGGACACGGTCCCACGCTTTCTCCAGGGCAGGCTCGCTTAGGGCAAATCAACAAGTTGGGGCGGCTACTTCCTATGCTCGCCAACAGAGGGACATTACGACAACACCTTTCCCGCTACTACCTGAATCTTCCTCTGTTTGTATATATACCGCCCTAAACTGTCCTTACGACATCCCGCGTCTAAGACACGGGTCCGCTAGATAGCCTTACTGATGGAGTCCTCTAGCGGCCCTAGGACAAAACGCTTCCTTCCCCTTTTTCCTCCTCTCACACCCTTTTCAGCCGCCATAATTGGTGAACCCGACAAAGGAACAACAACGCTACCTTCTCAGCAGAGGAGACGACAACATCAACAAACCACGGACAACATCAGGAGTACTGGAAGGTGACTACTCTGCCACTGCCTTGCCTGAACTACTACCCGACCAACAGCGAGGACTTCTCCCTACTATACGCTTCTGACGTCATCTTCGCAGCATTATATGGTTTAACGTTGCCGCACCTAAATTTGTGCGACGTTTTTAGGGAGCTACTCAACTTCGTCAACCAATTAGGAGGTGATTCTACATGTAAAAATGAGTCGAAAAGAAAGAATAAAATTTTTTCATTTGTAGCTTCGTTTTCGAGTAAATCGAGTTTGTAAATGTGGTGGAACTTTCATTTTTCCTGGTGGACACTCCAAGGTGAGGCGAAGGTCAACTTTCATTTTTGAAATGGAATGGTATATTTTTTATCCGCGATCAAACAGCGCGTTTTAAAACGAGTTCAATTACTTATGACTCAAGGTCATTCAAGGTCAAACTTGCAGGGAAATGCAGAAGAGGTGTGATCGTTTTATTTGTACTTTAGTTCGTGCCTTCGAACTTTCACGCCAAAACAATAGGGTAACATCAAAGTCATTAACAATGACATGAAAACAAATGTATTTATGTATTTCTGTACTCTTCTGTTAGATAGTCAGTTTACTTTCATTACTACACGTGCTAAGGTATCCTTCTCTGAACGATAGCAATTAAATAAGTGGTGAAAATGGAAATGCATCAAAATTGTTTTGATATGTTTATGGTGCTAGGAGAGTGCAGGAAAAATTACAGAATGGCTGCTAATTTGTTTGCACAACGCTACCCAGATCGACCATCAAAATCCCATATGGCATTTAAAGGACAAGAACAGCGTTTTCTCCGTTCAGGTTCTGTGCTTAAAAACTGCGTAATATCCATTAACCCTACAACGCGTGAAAACAAGACAGTCAGAATATGCGGAGCTTGTGCTAAGATAAATGTTGAAATGTTGAGCAAAGTTAGAGAATCATTTAAACAAAGAATTGTTAAGTGCAATGAAGTAAGAGGTAACCATTTTGAACACATACTAAACTGAAGTACAAATAAAACGATCACACCTTTTCTGTATTTCCCTTCAAGTTTGACCTTGAATGACCTTGAGCCATAGGCAATTGACCTGATCTTAAAACGCACTATTTGATGGTGGATAAAAAAGCATATCATTCCATTTAAAAAACAAAAGTTGACCTTCATCTCACCTTGGAGTGTCCACCGGGAAAAACAATAGTCTCACCACACGATGTCTCTCTCGGTACTGAACAACTTTCATCTGAAACATGATTTCCACCCTGTATAGAGTGACAGATTGTTAAGAAATTTTTAAGCAACGCAGCCGCAAATTGATTTCTCGCAAATGCGTTTCCGTACTATTAGGCAATGATGGACCGAGCATAAAACGTCACTGTGGAAGCCCCTAAACCGGAACTGCTGACGGAAGATTGATTGGATGGGATTCTTCGAAACCGGTTGCGTAACGAAAAGCTACGACGCGACGGTGCATTTAATAATGCGCAGACCAAGTCGACATCGTTAATGGAAGGAAATTGTAGGAACGAATGGCAGCCAATATATGAGAGAATCCGCCCGCAATAAGCGTTTCTTTGCTGATGACTGCAAAAGTTATGCGAGAAGCTTCCAGTGAATGGATGCTATTTTCATCGACCCGGTTCTCCATCCCCTGCATTCCTTCCATGACACCTAACCCCATGGTATGGACCATTCGCCGAGCCCCATTCTATTCTTTTATATATCCAGGAGGCCATCCACGACAGACGGTGGTACACAGACCAGTTTCTCGAGCTTTCCAACAGATTGCAACGCTCCACTGTCGCATTTTCCGTCCCGCCGACGTTTGAACTGATGCTCATAACCGACTCAATATATCTGGATACACCAACTTCGAGCGCCACTTGAACTCGCGCGACCTGGAAGTTCGATTCGAACAAATATTTCGGAATTTTTCTATCAAATCAACTCTGTTTTTGTTGCGTTCAGTCTTTTAACAAATAGTTGATACGAAAATGGATATTTCACAGCGTAAATAATTAACTCTTTGCACTCGAGGCTACGTTGACTCCAGAATTCAACCATTGCACCTCATCTAGAGCATTTCTGTTATACACGGTGGGCCAATACATATTAGCACTTCATTACCTTCAGTGTTTATGAAATGAGTTTCCGCTGGCGCCGCGATGCAGATAAATCGCCGAGACGATCGGAAGCCTAATTTTGTTACATTCAAGATCAACCGCATTATTTAATTTTTTCTCGTTCGATCTGTTTCACATATTTTGAGCCACCCTCAGATGCATAATTTTTGTAATACAAGACCAGAATAAGATCGACAGCTTTGATAAATAGAACTTATTTAACCAGTTTTAACTGTAAATTACATTTTTCTGCTAGAAATTAATTTTATATATTAACACTTTAGCTCTGCTGCAAGAATTTAGGTCTACAAGTTAATTGATTACATAATATTATATACTTTTAAATAATTGCTTATTACAGTATTTCATCGCTAATTGTCGCGAACTTCTAAACGATAATTGTCGCAAAACAATCCCTCCTTCCGCGAGGTATACCCCGTGAGGGGCCGTGAAGCTCGAGAGGCCCCGGTCGCCAAAAAGTGTAACATAATACGGGTCGAGTATATCGGTGAGACCAGTACTAATCCAATGACAAAACTTTTTTATTTTTTATTATTTCTTAATGAAACTTTCACCAACACGTTCGTGGCATTTTTCTAATGAAAATGATACCAAATAAGATATAATTCCGATGGTATTTACTTGAGTAATGGACGATGAATGTTTCGGGCGGCATAGTTCAAAGGCCCACGTGTTCTCACAGTGTAATGCCAATAAAAAAACTTTTTTATTATTACTTTCTCTTTTTACGAGACTTCCTCCAATATATTTGTGGAATTTTTCTGATTAAAATAATACTAAACACGATATAATTCGGATCATATTTACAATAATTTTCCGAAACATTCATCGTCCATTACTCAAGCAAATACCATCGGAATTATATCTTATTTGGTATCATTTTAAAATACGTCTCGAACGTAAAATTGTTCCATAGTATTTTAAATTGAACACTAGCTACAGTGTATTACAATTACAGTATTTCATCGTCAATTGTCGTGAAATTCTGAACGATAATTGTCGCAAAACAATCCCTCCTTCCGCGGGGTATATCGGTGAGAGACCCCTACTAATCCAATGACAGAACTTCCATAAAAAAATAATACAAAATAAAGAAGTTTTGTCACTGGGTTAGGTGTTGTTTTCACACCGACATACTCGACCCGTATTATGTTACACTTCTCGGCGACCGAGGCCTCTCGAGCTTCGCTGTCCTTTTCTACTTTCGGCACGAGTCAAAGAATAGTATTATCTGAACGTTAATTGTCGCCGGCCGGACCCGTGGTGGCGATAATTATCGGCGAAGTACTCTATAGTTTTTATACACCCTTAAAAAGAGGGTGATTCTACATGAGAAAATAAGTCCAAAATTAAGAATAAAATATTTCTCCATTAGATAGAAATCGGCTGTCGCGTCTGATCGTAACGAAACATTTGCACTCTGAGCTAACTAATGCAAATTATCCCGACGACCTTTAATGATAGCTCGCTGAAGTCGTCTCAACACCGGCTATCACATCGCGATAAAAAGAACACAGCATTCCATTAAAAAAAATAGAGATGACCTTGAAATCTCCTCTATGCCCCCACCCAAGCAGAAAATGTTTGTGTCACAACATGCGCCCCTCCGTACCGTGCAAATTTTGTTCATAACATTTTTCCAGTGGACATAGTCATTGCCTCACCCTGGATACCGTCGTGTCATGTTTATCTGTCCGCTTGATCCTTAATTATTCCACGACGGCGGGAATTAGTCGGCGTTTCGCAGTCGAAGAGAATTAATTCGCGGATCAGAAGCGGCGCGTGTTCAAGTGATCGTTGCTCGTCGACGGCATGCGACAACGAGGACGAGGATATTTCATATTTCAACTTAACAAAGTCGCGGGGCAACGAACCGTTGCGTTGGCCGGATAGTTCGCAGATCTGCTGGAAATAGAATCGCGGCTCATTCAGAAGTCTTGCTTTGCTTGAAGGAGGATGCCTGTCTGGACTGCCATTGCAGCGGGAAGAAAAAGTAACTGCTGAGGAGAGGCAGCCCTCGAGTTGTTTACCAAATGGAATAAAGGAAATACTAACAGCTAACCTGTTGAGGTATCGGATGGATGAAAAGTAGCTGCTTACTATCGACAACCACCACTCCTTCCCCCTTATTTCTCCCGCCCACTCGCAACCACGTGAAAACGACAATGTGGAAACTTCATCAGGAAACAGCTATTCATTGTTACAGACACTGTGTCCCGCGAACTACACTGGGTGTACAAAGTATTCGTACACATTTTAACCCTTTGCACTCGAACGGTGACTCCGAGTGACCAGTAAAAATACCACTATTCAAAATAGTCTTCATGTTATTAAATTCGTCGCTGTTCTATAAATTGCAAAAAATTCATCTTTTATATGAAAAAATAGGTCTAATTTTCATATGCACAATGTAAAAAAGATACACAGAATGAAAATTTTCTAGGTTGAAAGAAATATCTTAATACAGTATTTTATCGATAACTGTCCCAAATATCTGGCCGATAACTGTCCCACAACTATCCCCCCTTCCGCAGGGTATATCCAGTGAGGGCCCAAGAAGAGGGGCATCACTGCTTCTGGACATGCCTGACGTAAGTCACCCAGAAGATCACGCGATGCAATAAGGAAATCGAGAATAAGTAATCGAGAGTGATGGGAGGGGGCTGGGGGGGGGGGAGATTTCTCGTAGCACCAGCACCCAGGATTATCGAGGGTGAAACCGACCGGAGAACCGAATCGCTTGATTCGCTGCCGAGATCCAATCGACGAGGAACAGGATACTAACCTGTTGAGGTATCAAATGGATGGCGGGGTGTAGAGTTTTTCAAGGAGACTCTAGGAGATCCCATCACCTGCACGGTAACGGGCACAGAGAACGGTTATACATAGATTCTTCGAATCTTCCTGAGGATTTCGGAAATGTCCGGGACTGCGTGTTCGACGCCTCGCTCGAATGAAAGGGAATCGATTGGTGGATGAAATCTAATTGAGGAAACGGTGACGGTGGCCTGTTGAGACGGAAGGCGAACGGGGAAAATAGAATGCCGGCCCGGCCGTAGATTAGTGGTAAAGCGTTTCAATTTGGATGGGAAGGCAGTATCGATCGCCTCGGTAAGATATTTCCGAATGATTAATTATTGTCGACGAGAAGGACGCGAGTGCAAAAATACTAGTTAACAGGAAACAACATTTTGGAAATTGAAAGTAGCATTATTTAACACTAGAACTACCGGGCAAGTCAAAATGACTGGTTTCTAAATTTTTCTTTTACAAATATTGAAATTATAAAAATGTTTTCCGGAGTAATGTTTTAGTCAACTTCTCTATTAGAGTACATATTTAAACAAAAGTTGTACGGAAGTTGAATAAATGCATTCTTGTCGTTACTAGAAGGCAATATACACTAGTCGCGTTTAGCGCTCGGTAGTTCTAGTGTTAAATGTTTAATTATTTTACTAACATATGCGGCTCCCTGATTTCGCATCGGGTTCGTCTGTGCGTCTTCCAACCTGCCAGTAGTTTAATTCACCATTTCGCTATACTTGTCTTTTTGCTCAAAACAATGGCGTATGTAATTTTGTTGTGTTTATATTAGTTTGTTAGTTATGAAGGTGACCTTCAATTTTTTAAATGGAATGCTGTATATGTATTTTTTATATCGCATGAAAGCGTGTGTCTAGACGAATTCGTCCGTATACTGCAGTCACCTTCAAGGTCATGCAAGGTCAGAAATTGAAGAAACATTTTGAATATTTCATACCAATTTATCGAACGCTGATTGTTTTTCAATGTAACCATTTTCACAAATATTTCATGTGGTATTGTATTACCCACTCGTTTTCCTCAATCAATAAACATAAAAATGCAGGATCGATTACTACTTTCTATTAGCAATATACCGAATTGTATTATTCTTTTTCCAAATGGAAAACATTTAATCTGCCAGGAATGTTTTATGAAATGTACACTCGCGCCGATATTTAAGTTGGCTTTTGATGAGAGTGAATGAATGCGATACAATTTCGTAACAGCAACATATTTAATTAATAATTACTAATTATTCATTTCTGATGGTAGAAATAAATTAAATTAAATTAAATTTTCAAATATTTGCCAAGCTATACTGCACATTGAATTACAAGCTATACTAAAATTGCAGATATGAACATAATTAATAAAAGGTACGATTTCACTTTGCTTGTATTAACCAATTCGGCATACTATTTCCTTTCAAAATGATCTAATGTTATTTTCATCAACCTGTTTTTTAATGTATTTATGCATTATATAATTTCGTGCATCGACCTTTGCATTATACAGGGTGTCACCGATCTGGTGGATAAAGTCGCACGGAGGTGAATATGCATGAAAAAATAAGTCAAAAAGAAAGAATAATATCTTTCATAAAGAGGAAATAGTAGTAATATTTTGTTAGTTATGAAGGTGACCTTCAATTTTTTAAATGGAATGCTGTATATATTTTTTTTATATCGCCTGGAAGCGTGTGTCTAGACGAATTCATCCGTATACGGCACAGTGACCTTCAAGGTCATGCAAGGTCAGAAATGGAAGAAATATTTTGAATATTTCATAGCAATGTGTTTACAAGTATCCTTTATTGGTGAGACTACTGTAAATGTTCAATATGACTTTCTTGTGCATAAATGCACATTTCAGCTCTATTAATTCCATTTTTTGTGGCTTCCACTTTTTTTCCGGAAATTGTCTCATCACGGAAGAAACTAAAAGTAAACACTCTGATAGCGATTGACAACATCATCTGATTCGTATAAATAAGGAATAGTTGTAAACACATTGGTATGAAATATTCAAAATGTTTCAGGGTGGGTCAATATCTTTGTCCACCTTGAATATTTCCGTTAATTGTAATAATATGGGAAAATGTTATATACAAAAGTTGCACGGTATAGAGGGGGAAATATTGTGATGTAGAAATTTTTTATGTACGTAAAGACATTTCGAAGATTTTGAGGTCTCCTTAATTTCTTTAAATGAAAAGACCTACTTTTTGAATCATGAATCGATAGAGTATCAAATTCTGCGTAAAAATGTATTCGACCTCTATATGTCCTAATGTAATAGTTAATGAGATATTATCGAAATAATTTTCCATATGTTCTCACCATATTGAAGTTGAGGGACCTCAGTTCGATAAACTTCCAGGCACATAGCAGTGATGCCAGATCGGTTAAATCTAGGGGAATACAATTTACCACCTCTCTAGTGACCAGAATAATATGTGACACGTTGCGCGGCACGTCACGTGACCAATCTACTACGGTCTTAGTGGGGGACGTTGGAGTGTGCTCAGGTAGTGGAATGGGATAGTGGAAGGGGAAAAGGAGGAGAGGAAAATCCAACCAGTTTTGTGTGTTTCTGTCATCGGTGGCACATAGTGGGTACGTATGGAAAATAATATCTCGTTAACTATTACATTAGAACATATAGAGGTCAAATACATTTTTACGCAGAATTTGGTACTCTATCCATTCATGATGCAAAAAGTAGGTCTTTTCATTTAAAGAAATCAGGGAGACCTCGAAATCTCCGAAATGTCATCACGCGTTAACTATTACATTAGGACATATAGAGGTCAAATACATGTTTACGCAGAATTTGGTACTCTATCCATTCATGATGCCAAAAGTAGGTCTTTTCATTTAAAGAAATCAGGGAGACCTCGAAATCTCCGAAATGTCATCACGCGTTAACTATTACATTAGAACATATAGAGGTCAAATACATGTTTACGCAGAATTTGGTACTCTATCCATTCATGATGCAAAAAGTAGGTCTTTTCATTTAAAGAAATCGAGGAGACCTCGAAATCTCCGAAATGTCATCACGCGTTAACTATTACATTAGGACATATAGAGGTCAAATACATGTTTACGCAGAATTTGATACTCTATCAATTCATGATGTAAAGAGTAGGTCTTTTCATTTAAAGAAATCAGGGAGACCTCGAAATCTCCGAAATATCATCACGCGTTAACTATTACATTAGGACATATAGAGGTCAAATACATGTTTACGCAGAATTTGATACTCTATCAATTCATGATGCAAAAAGTAGTTCTTTTCATTTAAAGAAATCAAGGAGACCTCGAAATCTCCGAAATATCATCACGCGTTAACTATTACATTAGGACATATAGAGGTCAAATACATGTTTACGCAGAATTTGATACTCTATCCATTCATGATGCAAAAAGTAGGTCTTTTCATTTAAAGAAATCGAGGAGACCTCGAAATCTCCGAAATGTCATCACGCGTTAACTATTACATTAGGACATATAGAGGTCAAATACATTTTTACGCAGAATTTGGTACTCTATCCATTCATGATGCAAAAAGTAGGTCTTTTCATTTAAAGAAATCAGGGAGACCTCGAAATCTCCGAAATGTCATCACGCGTTAACTATTACATTAGGACATATAGAGGTCAAATACATGTTTACGCAGAATTTGATACTCTATCGATTCATGATGCAAAAAGTAGGTCTTTTCATTTAAAGAAATCAAGGAGACCTCGAAATCTCCGAAATATCATCACGCACATAAAAAATGTCTACATCGCAACATTTCCCCCTCTATACCGTGCAACTTTTGTATACATCATTTTCTCATATTATTACAAGTAACGGAAATATTTAAGGTGGACAATGTTATTGCCCCACCCTGTATATCCCCAGATGCTTTGCATTTTGCAACATTGTGTGCTATCGAGCACCGGGGTGACGGAATTTGACAATACAGCAGAGAACATACGATATCATGCAATTGAGTTCTGCGCAAAGGGAGTGAAACGACCGTGACAATTCTTCTGTGGCGGAGTCAAAGACTTGTTAAAGCACTACCACGCCACAGTGAATAACGAAAGAGGAAAGTGGCTGGATACACGGGACACAAGGATCAAACGAATAGCAGAAACTAACCTGTTGAGGCGCTAGGTGGATCGAGAGGCTACTTATGATGGAGACCTCCAGTTCGACTCTCGCGGAACCAGCAGTGTTATTGACGTGACAGACGTATCGTCCGGCGTCCTCAGCCCTCGCCGATTGTAGCACCAGCACACCGGCCCTCGCATGGACCCTCTCCGAGTTGAAAATCATCGCCGAGCCGGAGACCGACTCGCGGAACCACAGGTACGTCGGTGGTGGTATTCCTTGGGAGATGCAGGACAATACGATCGTCTCGCCCGTCCGTATCGGTGCCGGGCTCATCCGTTCGTTGAACCGTGGTGAAACTGTATTTCGGTGTTCTGCAAACGATAATGAGACCAGAGTTTGGCATATTCAATAATTAGAAATAATAGATGGTGAATAATATGTTAGTCGTGAATCACGAATCATTTTTAATCGAATCAAATATTAACCCTTTTGCATTATAACATCGAGGTCAGACTCGTGATGAAGATTCTAAACAGAGTCCAATAAATATGTAAGGTGAGTGTACAAAGTATTCGTACATCTTTAAAAATCGAGTAATTTTTTAAAAATTGTATCAAACAAGTTCAATTATTTTGAGATGTCAGACGCATAAGTTTACTAGGTAGCGTGTAAACAATTTTTTTCTAAAAATTGCTATTGATCGGAATTACGACGAAAATCTGCGACCATCAACCTTACGTGTTCCAGCAAAGATTACGCGTTGTTTACGGCGGGTTGACCTTTACATATCATAATAAATGTCCGAAATGTTGACCATCCTCATTTATGCAATATTGATAACAATAATAAAGAAAAAGAAAACAATATTTTATCACGGATGTTTTTTTAAATGGAATAGTATATTTGTTTTACGATAGCATGATAGACAATAAAAAACGGAATTTAGTGGATTCCACCTTTTTGACCTTGAAATGACCTTGAGCAAGAATAATCATGTTGGAGCGGATAAAATGTGGAAGTTTAAAACTTACGTGTTTCAGCAAAGATCACGCGTTGTTTACGGCGGGTTGACTTTTACATATCATAATAAATGTTCGAAATGTTGACCGTCCTCATTTATGCAATATTGATAACAATAATAAAGAAAAAGAAAACAATATTTTATCACGGATGTTTTTTTAAATGGAATAGTATATTTGTTTTACTATAGCATGATAGACAATAAAAAACATAATTTAGTGGATTCCACCTTTTTGACCTTGAAATGACCTTGAGCAAGAATAATCATGTTGGAGCGGATAAAATGTGGAAGTTTAAAACTTACGTGTTTCAGCAAAGATCACGCGTTGTTTACGGCGGGTTGACCTTTACATATCATAATAAATGTTCGAAATGTTGACAATCCTCATTTATGCAATATTGCAATCTTGCATTAAATGATCTGTAGGCATTGTCGATTTCCTGAGACGTACTTGAAGCACGTGCTGCAGTAATTATTACGATTTTTGGAACTT
This sequence comes from Sphecodes monilicornis, assembly GCA_913789915.3. NCBI lineage: Eukaryota > Metazoa > Arthropoda > Insecta > Hymenoptera > Halictidae > Sphecodes > Sphecodes monilicornis. The sequence continues at coordinate 11,635,236 of OU565300.1, read as the reverse complement.
ACTCTACCGGTATTTTTAAATTGTTTTACCACAACGGAAAATGCGTGTAACGAAGGACAAATACGATTCACAAATTTTTCACGATACAAATGTACTGCTTGCCTCAAAGATTGGTGGCTTTCGCCATAAGTGAAGACCATATCGATTCGTTCCTGTACAGTATAACGCATTGCTATCACTTTCACGTTTCGAATTCGAATAATTCAGAAGGAACAACGTACTTGTTCTAACCGATTAACCTTCTGTTAACGATCTCAATGATACATATTCTAACATAAACATACGCTGTTTACTATGAAAAATATTTCAAACATTTATTGTGGTTTGTAAAGGTCAACCCGACGTAAACAACGCGTAATCTTTGCTGAAACACGTAAATTTTAAACCTTCACATTTTATCCACTCCAACATGATTATTCTTGCTCAAGGTCATTTCAAGGTCAAAAAGGTGGTATCCACTAAATTCAGTATTTTATTGTCTATCATGCTGTCGTAAAAAAATACTATTCCATTTAAGAAAACATTGGTGACCTTGATAGACCAATAGTGTCACTTTGTCCTCTGAAGTTTTCTGATAGGACTGTAAATACGACAGATATTTAGGTGTTCCCATTTATGTGGGACACCCTGTATAACTTACGTAGATCTACAAAAGGCGTATTTTAAATTTTCATTATAGGTAAAGATAAAGAAGTTGAAAATTGAGACCTTTACTTTTTTCTTCACAATTTCGACCAATTGCAATTTTTAGAAAAAATTATTTACACATTAGCTAGTAAAATCAGTAGACAGACTCGTTTGAAAGTACTACCAATCAAGCAACCCAGGTTTTTAAATACATTTTAACTAGAGCACATAAATTAATTAAGAAAAAACATCCGGCGTGCAAAGGATTAAAGAAAGAAGAAATAACAATTTATTCGTAATATAAGAAAGAACAGAAAAATGACCAAAGAAAAAAATACCGGAAAAAGAACTAACTTTATCGAATAGATAAATTTGTTTTCTTCGCGTCTGACACTAGTCGGACTAATCTACTTATTATCACAGCTACAAATAGGTTTCTCAGTTTTCAAGCTGAGTATTCCTAAATTCTCTAAGCTGGCCGCAAAAAGTTTTCGAACGAGATTCCCCTAGGGGGGAACGAGAGGAAACAGTATCCGTTGATTTTACTCCAGCTTGTTGAAGAACTACGCTCGATCAAAAAAATGAGCGAACGTTTCCCTTTGATTCTCTGGACGATCGGTCCCCCTCCCACTCCCCCATTCACCGCCACCCCCCACCCCTGAACAATTAGCTTCTCGCCGCGGAAGCGACGAAAGTTCGCTATTGGAAAGTTGGAAATTGACGTGTTATTTTAAGCCCTGGTCCGGGGCGAGGTATTACATTCTCGACTCGGTTTGGTCGGGCAAAAGGTAACCGGGTCTCTCTGTTCGAATAATCCCGGGCTCGAGTGACCGATGAGTCGCGAGCGCAAAAACCTAGCACCGCCGAGAATGGATTCTTTTTTTTCGTCAATTTCTCTGCCAACCGTGGCCATCGTACACCGCGAAATACATTTTGAATCTCCCGGACATTCCCGAGAACAAGAAATCGCTCAGGGCTCGTTGAAAGAGACAAAGATCACTGTGTCAATATTTCATGCCCGCGAAGAGGCGCCTTTTCTCTCTGTTACGTATTACATGAGCTGACATCCTCGGCAAATTTACATTTATCTCCTTCCCCACCCTTTCTTTCCTCTTTCTCTTGCTCATCGGGTTTTGGTCATTTGCGTCATATTCCTGCAGTACTTATATACTCGTTGTAATTACACGTTACGTCAGTTCCAGGAGACCTTTATTATTAATTTCGTGTTGTTCCCGCGGTGCAAAATATAAAACGACTGTTACGAGTGTCGTTCGAGCGTGTTCGACAAACGTCACAACCTCGCGAACCGTCAACATTCTATTGATCGTGTTACGGTTAAATTACCAATAGCTAATTGCACGCTAAAATAACAATCCTTTTCCCCCGGTGTACGTGCGTCACGATTGCTCGGTCGGCCGGACGCGAGAGAAACGTTCCCAGTTACATGCAGTTGCAATATTTGCTCATTCATCGATTATGGAAACCTGTATACGGCTGACAGCCGAATTCCCGCACCTTCGAAATACAAAAACGTCGTATTAGATGCTTGACGTGTGGAGCACAAAAAGTGAATATTCTTTCTGAATCAAAGCAGCGATATTAATAGTTGTACTATATTTATTAAGGTAAAACTAGAAACATTTATTCCGAGGCCAATAATAGTTTAATAAAATGGTCACGTTACGCTCACTTAGAATTATTAATACTGTGGGATCAGGACACCCCAGACCAAATACTGCATGGTGACAGACGACGAACGCAGTGAGAAAGCCTTGTTAAGATGGTCATACACACGGACTTAAGGACTGTGCATTATGCTGCGGGGGTGAGGCGAAAGACGGAAGAGGTATTAACTTGTCGGCCATCTTGGATGGCAAACACTGTGGTGCGCTCTATAGGCAGTTTTGGGATATGGTGCAAGATTTCACGCACATTTCACTTACTTTCAGTAAAGTAAGATTCTCGATAAAATGGGGTACCTTGAGCACCCAGCAGAATTTTAAAAAATTGGTATGATTTGATTCTGAAAAATGAGTGTATAACATGTGTATTTGTGTATATTTTGTAACTCGTAGGACACGTCCTGAAGTCTTTTTGTCCGGAATAGACTGTTTCGAGACATTCCCACCAATATAACTGTCTCAGGGCTCCACTACCTCTGTCATCATGATGTTGATACATTACTGTTTTGGCCGCGCATGCGCGTGAAATCTTGCACCATATACCAACGCTATCTATAGGCAACTTTAAATACTCGTTGCGCGAATTTGCAATGCGATCATGCGGGAAATAGATACACATAATTTATTTATAAATTTATATTAGAGCCGAATGTGCAATATTTTATATATATACAGATATATATACGAATACACTTGTTATGCATTCATTTTTCAGAATCAAATCATATCAATGTTCCCGCAACGTTATATAGATGGCAACACTAGTTTTGCCATCCAACATGGCCGCAGTCTACCATCCCTACCCGCTCGCGGCACGATCCCTCTCACCCATTAAAATATCTTTTAAATATTTAAATATTGGTTTTAAAAGAATTATACAAACATACCATTGATTATTACATAGTTAAAAAAAAAGTAATTGATCAAATAAAAAAAGGTTAGCTTATACCGGGCACGAACCTAGTATAGCATGTCCACAGTCGGACGCCTAGATTGCTCTGAACCAATCGAACCGTTGGAAAAACGGTTAATATTTTCAGATGTTTTGTGCAGACGTAGTAGAATACTAATCGAGTTAATTTAATTTTTTAATTAATCCAATAGGCTTACGGAATAAATAAAATGTAACAATTTAACAACGCCACGCCAAACTGAATCATCTGAAAAAATTCATAAACATATATATATATATATATATACATATATATATATACATATATATATATATATATACATATATATATATACATATATATATATATATACATATATATATACATATATATATATATATATATATATATATATATATACATGTACACATATATATGTACACATATATATATTATTATTAACTATTAATCATTTCTTAATGTTATATTAAATAAATATCTTATTTTCATTTATCCTATATCAGCGACCACGCCATTACTTTCAAACATAACCTAACAATATTTTTATACTCCCACTGTGGTAGTCCTCGTCGATACTTGGATAGTCGATGTCGTACTCTAAATAGAAAATCCCTTCTTTCTTTAGCGTCATATGCCGTAAAGCTTTACTCCGAGAGCGATTCTCGGGAACAAAGAGCGATTGTTAGAGGCGTGTGTGGGAAGTCGAAAATATTGGGTCGGATCGAATTTTTCTCGGTATCGGCGCAAGTTCTCTAAAAATTTGAGATTCTCGAATATGTTGGGATTCCCGAGAATGTTCGCCATTCTTGATGATGTAGAAATTGTTGAATTCTTTCTTTCATAGAATTTTAAAGTTTTTAAAAATTATATTGTGGTTCACGAAAACGCCTAAACTAGCGAAAATCGAGATTTGTGGTGAGAGCACCACCATGGATCTTAACACTATGTTTACGGAGCACTAAAATTGATTATTTTACATTGCTTTATAAAAATAGTAAAATTGTGTTTACTTGGATCTTCAACGATTTTTATTGTAATATGTACACAAAAAAATAAATCTATTTAATAATTCCTCACGGATGTCTCCTTACACTCTTAATAATCGTAAATTAAACATTTTTGAATCCGTCATTTTGACGGGCCCCGTAAATCTAGTGTTAAAGCGAATTTTATAGCAGTCGTTGGATCCATGGGATTTTTAGGAAATCTAATGTTTTGGGGATCTAGCCGTAATCTTCGGGTTCTCGCACATCTCCGAGCGACATAGTCCAAGAAGTACAATATTTCAATATTTTCCTGAACAACGTTGGCGGGAAAGACAATACTCCAATGCTAGTTTTCCTGGTGGTTTCCCCGATTCCCACACGTCCAAATTGATCGTATCGATTCCTCGAGACGAGCACGATGGTGGCCCACAAACTTGCCTCGAAGCAGAGTGAGATTTATGATTCCATTGAGACGCAGGAAGAACTCTGAATCCCACAATACTGATATTAATGAAAAATAATAGGGACCAACATAATAAGCAATATAAAACGCGTCCCGAACCGTAGCGTAGCTTTCAAAAAACAGGAAAGCTATATCTGTGTCGTCAACTTTGCTCAGACTTCTGTGTTTCTAACTCGTAATTTAGCATGGTAGACACTTTATTTCGGCATTTAGGAACGCTTAACACTAGATTTACGGGACCCGTCAATTTGACGGATTTCAAATTTTGAAATGAAATACCCCAAAAACCATAGCATTCATTTGAACCATTTTGCATCGTAAATTAATCACTTCATCCAAAGAATATATACAGTATTTCATCGGTAATTGTCCCAAATGTCTCCGACATAATTGTCCCTGTGATATCCCCACTAGTGCGAGGTGTACCCCCTTGAGGGGCCGTGAAGCTCGAGAGACCTCGGTCGCCGAGAAATATGACATCATGCGGCTCGGGTATATCGGTGAGACCACACTAATCCGAATTTCCCACTTCTTTATTATTCATTATTTTTTTATGGGACATCGATGACCATATTTGTGGCATTTTTCTAATAAAAATCATACCAAATATGATATAATTCCGATGATATTTACTTGTATAATAGACAATTAAAAATCGTCGATTACACAAGTATATTTGGTACCATTTTTATTAGAAAAATGCCACATATATGGAAGTCCCATAAAAAAATAATGATTAATAAAGAAGTTGGAAATTCGGATTAGGTATGTTTACATTTCTCGGTGACCGAGGCCTCTGGAACTCGGCGGTCCTTCTCTACGTTCGGCAAACCTCAAACAATGATACCCCTCGCGCATAATTGTCCCTCCGCAGATCCCCGTTGTTTGACAATTATCGATGAAATACTGTAGGTATATAAGAAACGCCCGTAAACCTAGTGTTAAACACACCGGGACCGTGTTTGTCGAATAGTCGGTGGCCGAGCACTATTTTATAATAGCCGCGTTCTCTTTGTCTGATCCCTGTTATTATTGTAATTTAAGCTGATGGTGTATTGATCGTCGCTTACCTCTATCCTCTTTCCGCTAGCTCCTGTTCTAGCTCTCTCGTTGCCTCATCAACCGTCTCTTTTCCACTTCGACTCTCTCTCTCTCTCTCTCTCTCTCTTCCTCCCTTCCAGCTCCCCCCTTCTCGCTTTCTCATTCAAGCTAATTCTCCGTCTTCGTCGCGCTGACGCGCAATTCCAGTTGCCATATTCCAGCAACGCCCCGCCACCACACCCTTGTTCATATTGCCGCCAGTTGCACCGACTCGTGCATATGCACGCTCAAAACTTTTTATGCCATTTACATCCGACTTACGCCTCAACGTCAGCCTCGCTCCTGTTGACGACCGCCCGGCACAAGCGGCGAGGAAGAAAAAAAGAAATATCCCTGTGGAACCGCCGCAAACGGCGCCGCGGCAGCTCGATAACCGAATCGAAAGAGTTCGTTCGACTACGAATTGCGCCGACGACGAATTGTTCATTAGCACGTTAATAACTCTGTCGTCGCGGCTCGACGCTCTTTTTTTCGCGTTACCGGCTACACGGTGTTGGACCTGTTAATGTATCGATCGAGCTAGCGCCTCTACGGAGCGCGCTGCGCTCGAAACGAACGCAGATCTCCCGCCATTTTGTGTTATACCTAATAATGCTCCACGGGCACCACGTGGATGTTAGCCCGCGTCGGTATTTATGCTGTCTCGTTCCCGCCATAAGAGTTCACAACGGTATTTTCTCGGAATATCATCCTGAGACACCTTGTACATCGATTGTCTGAACGCTATATGTACATGTTTCGAACATTTTTATTGAAACTATGCTAGCAATTAACCCTTTGCACTCGAGTGGTGACTCTGAGGCACCACTACAAATTCTTACATCATTATTCAAAATATTTTTCACAATGATAAAGACACAAGAAGAAAGACGCCATTATCGTCAACGCAGGAAAGCGCGCTGACCTATTAGGCACTTCTACTTGTGTATTTATCATTGAATTACTTAAAAAGTTGTTGGAGCATTAAAAAACGTTTCGAATGAAACTGACTTGTTTTTTAGCTTATAGGATAAGTTGGTGCAATAAAAAGATTATGTTTCAATTTAAAAAATGTGAACTTGACCTTAAAATGACCTTCGACACGTCAAATAAAATATAAGAAAATGCACCTTTCTATAGAGCTTTGAAAACCATACCATTGGAAGTATTTTTTTCTGAATACGATGGATAAAGAGATATCCCGTGTAACAGAAATTCTGGGACACCCTGTATGTGAAAGCAAAAATTAGAAACCAGTTATTTATTCTAGTGTTGAACGAGTTAATTTTATGATTTTGTGTTTTTGGTTTATTTATACTCTTAGGTGAACAAAACAAATGTAAAAATCATCAGCAGTTGACCAGAATCTATCTGATATTAACCCTCTCCGTGTTTTTGTCAAATATATTCAACATTACATGAACGCCAATGTTTGAAGACCGATAGTTTACGGCAGGTATGGGCATTTTTGTCTCAATTGAGACAAAACCGTCCCCACCATAGCGCCCACTATCCCCCACCAGTATCCGCCGTTATCATAGAGGAAAGAAGTGCTTCGCCCGTCGCTAACAGTGCGCAGGCCTCGCGCATGAAAAAGAGGTTGGTGGGAGAAGCAGGCGTCTGAGGTGCTCCACCCGTGCGTCAACCCGCCGTAAACAACGCGTAATCTTTGCTGAAACACGTAAGTTTTAAACTTCCACATTTTATCCGCACCAACATGATTATTCTTGCTCAAGGTCATTTCAAGGTCAAAAAGGTGGTATCCACTAAATTCAGTTTTTTATTGTCTATCATGCTATCGTAAAAAAATATACTATTTCATTTAAAAAAACATCGGTGACCTTGAAATTTCATTAAAAAACACGACATAAAAAATTGTTTTCTTTACTATTATATTTGCCCCCTGCAATAGTGACACTCCATCCTCAGAAGTTTTCTGATAGGACTGTAAATACGACAGATATTTAGGTGTTCCCATTTATGTGGGACACCCTGTATATGTGTATATATATATATATGTATATATATATATATATATATATATATATATATATATGTGTGTGTATGTAATAGAGTCTTACAGGTACTGTCGGAATGGGAACTTAAATGCGTCTCCTTTTGCGTAGAGACTTTGTCCGCTTAAAAGTTTGGCATCACCTCGAAACAGTAGACTACGGTGACTGGGGTGAATTCAAAGTTTCGCATTGTTTAATGAAAACTGAGGCCACTAATAAATTTCAGCTATATTGTCACGTTCGCTACCAACTATTGTTAGGTAAATGTCTTCGCATTTGTAAAATTATAGTATCTTTTTTTACGTATTTCCATTAGGTTTATATGTTACAATTCGGATACGGATCTTTATGCAAAATCAACAATGTTTAAATCACTTGCATGGAACAGAAGTTACCTGAATATTTGATTCTTCTTCTAATAATTTTAATAATTCATAAATAATGTTACAATATTCCTAAATTCATGTATAGTGTTTTCATAGTTTTGTTGCTCACTATTTTTGTTACAAATGTATGAAATCCACAATCAGATTATAATAAACTAGAAACACTAATAAAATGAACTGCAATTCATTCTATCACATTGTGAGACAAGTAATGTTACACTCAGAAAGCATGATCACAATCATTAGTGTTCTACAGTATTTCATCGATAATTGTCCCAAATGTCTCCGACATAATTGTCCCTGAGATATCCCCACTAGTGCGGGGTGTACCCATTTGAGGGGCCGTGAAGGTCGAGAGGCCTCGGTTGCCGAGAAATATGACACCATGCGGCTCGGGTATATCGGTGAGACCACACTAATCGGAATTTCCAACTTGCAAAATGGCACAAATATGGTCGTCGAAGTCCCATAAATAAATAATGAATAATAAAGAAGTTGTAAATTCGGATTAGGTATGTTTATATTTCTCGGTGACCGAGGCCTCTCGAGCTCGGCTGTCCTTCTGTACGTTCGGCAAACCTCAAACAATGATATCCTTCGCGCATAATTGTCCCTCCGCAGACCCGTGTTGTGGACAATTATCGATGAAATACTGTATATACTTTCCTTCATTTTTTACAAACCATAGAATAATATAATAATAATAATATAATATTGCATACTGTACACATGAAGGGAAATCATTATTTATGGGTTGACCTAATATTATAATATTTGCGTTTGTAACAGTTTCTCAGAGACTCGTAAAATCATTTAATTTTAATCGAATATATAACGCTCCATTTAATTTCATTTATGTACATTTATTCCTATAATAAATGTACATCTTTACGGTTCCTTTATTATATTCTGAATTTAAACGACAACGTGCCAGAACAAAGGGGCGGATGGACATACGAGTGAAAAACGGTCACTGATTTTACTATATGAGGAATATGTGAAAATTGTTCAAAACAAGTTTCACTACTGCCCTTTATAAAGTTTGTCATGTTTTATTATAAACGAGACTGGGCAAACGGTAATAACGAATTTCATTTCATACGAACATTGGGACATTTCTTTAATCACAGGAAATTAAGGCAATGGCCATTTTTCAAATTTCATTGAAGATTCTTTACCATTTACTTCTGCATTTCCTCTGTGATACCTTTTTGTTATTATTAAATGTTCATATCAAACAAAATAATTATAATTATAATTGCAATTACAATAATTACAATAATTATAATTACAATTAGAACAATCACAATAATCAGAATTACAATAATTAGAATTGCAATTATAGGTACATATTATAATTAGCAGTGAAGTTAATTCAGTTGCATATTTGTTAATATCAATATACAGTGACTGACTATTATTGCCCTACTTATTATACAACATAATATTAATTTTCAAGAACCCAAATATGAAATTATTCTAATTAATTGACTATACGTGCCGGAGATAATGCAAGTTGTCCAATTCAAAATGCAAAACAAATTGATATATATACAGGGTGTCCCACATAAATGGCAACACCTAAATATCTGTCGTATTTACAGTTCTATCAGAAAACTTCAGAGGACAAAGTGACACTATTGCAGGAGGCAAATATAATGGTAAAGAAAAAAATTTTTTATGTTGTGTTTTTTAATGAAATTTCAAGGTCACCGATGTTTTTTTAAATTGAATAGTATATCTTTCTTACGATAGCATGATAGACAATAAAAAAACTGAATTTAGTGGATACCACCTTTTTGACCTTGAAATAACCTTGAGCAAGAATAATCATGTTGGATCGGATAAAATGTGGAAATTTAAAATTTACGTGTTTCAGCAAAGGTTACGCGTTGTTTACGTCGGGTTGACCTTTACATATCATAATAAATGTCCAAAATGTTGACCATCCTCATTTATGCAATATTGATAACAATAATAAAGAAAAAGAAAACAATATTTTATCACCGGTTTTTTTAAATGGAATAGTACATTTGTTTTACGATAGCATGATAGACAATAAAAAACTGAATTTAGTGGATACCACCTTTTTGACCTTGAAATGACCTTGAGCAAGAATAATCATGTTGGAGCGGATAAAATGTGGAAGTTTAAAACTTACGTGTTTCAGCAAAGATTACGCGTTGTTTACGGCGGGTTGACCTTCGCATATCATAATAAATGTTCGAAATGTTGACCATCCTCATTTATGCAATATTGCAATCTTGCATTAAATGATCTGTAGGTATTGTCGATTTCCTGAGATGTAATTGAAGCACATGCGGCAGTAATCCTTTGCTGCATATCCTCTGGCGTTGGGGGGATAGTTATGCGTTTATCTGTGACGGATAGCTATTTTTTGAGCTTCTAAGGCCGATCCGAACGTAGAGAAGGACAGCGCTTGTAACGCGAGACCACGCGCGGTCCTTTGAACTGGGTCGGCGACTGCGACTCTCCGCGTCTCTTTCTTTCCCATACGCTATCCTTAAACCACTAATCGAGGATTTTTAGTTGTCTATTATACAAGTAAATATCATCGGAATTATATCATATTTGGTATGATTTTTATTAGAAAAATTCCACAAATATGGTCATCGAAGTCCCATAAAAAAATAATGAATAATAAAGAAGTTGGAAATTCGGATCAGTGTGGTCTCACCGATATACCCGAGCCGCATGGTGTCAGATTTCTCGGCGACCGAGGCCTCTCGAGCTTCACGGCCCCTCAAGGGGGTACACCCCGCACTAGTGGGGATATCTCGGGGACAATTATGCCGGAGACATTTAGGACAATTACCGATGAAATACTGTAGCACATAAAAGTGTCCAGTCTAGATTACAAGGTTTGTTTGATACGTTCCGCGATATTGTTACGATCTAAGGCTGCGGGCAGAACATATAGTAGATGAGGTGTATTTGTAGGGAAAATTCGATTTGCTAGAAGGTGCATGGACGAACCTGACGCCGAGTCGGGGAGCTGCCGGGAGGCCGGTCTGAAAGCGCAGACGAACATCTTGCGAAGTCGAGAACCTAGAAAAGGTCGGATAACGCTCGGACGAACTTGATCCGAAATCGGGGAGCCGCATAGATTGGAAGAATCTGTTCTCGATGCTCATAACATGTGATAGATCCTGATACAGGATCCGGTATTCACTGAAAGATGTTAGTAACGATCTCGTAACTTTAACCTTGCGTCGAATTTCGTAGCTCCTGGGCAACATCAATCTTAAATATATATTTTCTATATTTATACAGGGTGTTTCACCTGATTTGCACATTTGGCTCACGTCACTATTACGATGTGTAGCGAAAATATTGGGAGTGACGTTTTTAATGGTTTCTATTTTTGCCATAAAGCCATAAAATCCGCCATTTTATTCACCTTTTGAATTAACAGCAGGGGAGTTTGCGGAGGTGAAGAAAAGAGTATTCCTTTCGTAGCATGTCTCATATTTCGTAAACCGGTGAAACAAATTGCAGTCAGCTAATACTGATGAATATGCGGCGCATAGGTTGCCGTTGACCGACACAGGGTGGAGAGAAAGCAGCGATGTCGGTCACAGATGACTTGGCGATTAATTAAATCATATAGTGGAGACAGCACTGTAATTCGTCGGAAAAGGTAGTTAGTCAGTCTGGTGCAGAGGAATGATGGAAATGCGGCGAGGCCAGTCGAAAAATTTAAAAACCGTTTTCCCGTAATGCTCTTGCCGCACAGGCAGTTAAAAAAGTTAAGCAGAAAGAGCAGGAAGGTGAAAAGGAGAGAAGGAGAGACCGGCAAGGGAGAACCAGAGAGAGAGAGAGAGATAAAAGTTTAATTAATAGCTGGAGTGGCAAGTGATTTCCAAGTATACAAACCCGACTAGTATCGTGGAAGAGCATTTAAGCGGAACATCGGACGGACAGACAGTGTGCTCAAACGAACATCTTGATATCCTTTGAACCATCAGTCATCGACTACGTGATCCAGGGGCCCGCCACCATTCCCTGCGCCGTCTCCATCCCCGCAGCACTTGATCCGCTAGCGAGAGGGCATGTGAAACGCTCGCCTGGGGAAAAAAGGGGAACGGAAACCGCGGCGGAACGATGTCCAATTAAACCCTTCGAGTCGTCGACTCCAATTAAGACTCTATTAAATATACACCGGACCGTGTGTATCGCGGGCAAAGCGAATTTCAAATGGCTCCGGCCTTTCTCACGTATTTACATGGAACAAGCAACTCCATCGTGACAAAGTTGCCACTAATTAGCTGTACAATGTATCAAGCCACGACGAGACACGCCACGACACGCCACGACAATCCACGGTTCGCCCTTTAAAGCCGCGGAAATTCTTCTACACGCATACTCCTACCTTCTTCCCGTACCCCGCCATGCCAACAACCTCTGACAACATTTATGGTATTTTCTTCCATAGCACACGGCTACCAAGCAGTCCTAGTTGCTTCCCAGTGTCTCGGCTATGTTCCTGTTTCATCTATTCTAGCATGGGGCTGCGTACAGTCCGAAGGTGGTTCCCACTGCTTTTGTTGGGGGGTGTCCCACTTGGACGCCATCCGATTGGACGCGTTCCTTTTGGACGCCGGGGTTAGGTCTGTGTTAGGTCTGGGTTAGTTTTGGGTTAGGTCTGGGTTAGTTTTGGGGGAGTTGTCCAATAGTGTTCGTTCCGAGTTCCTGGCCACTCCCAAACCACTTAGGCAGGTCTCCGCAGGGTTTTAGTGGGTATACCCCCCCCTTCTCCTTCCATCCAGGAAGGGGGGGAGTCCCACATATCCCCGTCCCTCCCCCAAGGGGGACGGGGAATGCGTAAAGCATTTCCCTGCGTTAAAAAAAAAGGTCTGGGTTAGTTTTGGGTTAGGTCTGTGCAGGGAGAGCGAGCGAGAACGGCCGCTAGCCGGTACGAGTGAGAGAGCGAGACAGAGATACGGTACAGAGCGAGTGCGAGAGACAGTCCCCCCCCCCATGTGTGCATGATAGGGCGGTCCATTCCGGCAGCAATGCAATATGCAGATCCCGGAATGGACCTTAAAAGCCCAGGGCACGGAAGAATGTGGGGTTTAGTTGGTAGGCCTGACCTCTGGGTCAGGAGAGCCCAACATAACCCTCTCGCCTCTACAGGCGAGGGGAGAGGGTATTCAGAAAGCGGATTCCCCACATTTCAAAAAAAAAGGTCTGGGTTAGGTCTGAGTTAGGTCCAACCGGAACGGAGTCCAATCGGGACGCGTCCAATCGGATGGCGTCCAAACGGGGGTGTCCCGTTTGTTGCAACCTTGTTTTACGGATGCAATAACTTATTAAAACTCCGAATACAGTACTTAATCGATAAGTGTCACAAAGTTCTGAACAAGAAGTGTCGCAGAACTATCCCCACTCCTGCGAGGTATACGTCGTGAGGGGCCGTGAAGCTCGCTCGCCGGGAAGTATGACATCGTACGGATCGGGTATATCGGTGAAACCACTACTAATCCAATGACAAAACTTCTTTATTTTTTATTACTTTTTATGGAACTTTCACCAACATATTTGAGGCATTTCTAATGAAAATGATACCAAATAAGATATAATTCCGATGGTTTCCTTTTCTAGTCAAAGAATAGCTGAACACGAAGTGTCACTGACCGGACCCGTGGTTGTGACATTTATCGATTAAATACTGTATTACGTTTGTGATTAGATTGTTAGGTATTCGTGTTGAACTTGTGGATCGTGTCTCTTCAACTTCATTTGCGTAAACAGGTTCGCAGAACCACTTTATTTTCCGGCGTAACTTTAGGTGCGGTTGTAGCGTGAACAACTTGAATCGATTGTCTGGATAATTGAATTGGTGGCTGGAGCAACGTTGAACGTGAAATTTCCTTAAGATTTATTAGCTTTTTTGTAAAGTTTGCACTTTTTATCATGCAACTGTATTTCGACAATTCTGAATTGTTGGCTGGAACACAATTTTTACACAATTTCATAGACTAATAGAAGTGATTTTTAATTACTTGATTGAGTAAATTTTTTTTCAAAATGTTATAACTCAACCAACATTACAGATATCAATACAGGACAAATGGACATTTATTTGTGAAATTGAATTGCAAGAAAGTTATTATACCGTCACAAAACGTACAAAACAAAATTAAAATGAAAATTAAACGAAGCATACTTCAGTTGCTTTCACGTACAAGAAATTAAATCGTCTGGCATATTAATTTCATTCTAAACGTTAAAATTAATATAAAAATGTTAAGGAAATATGAAAAGCCGATATAACGTCGAGCGAAAATTTGAAGGTATTCTATGAAATTAGACGAGCAATGAAAGTAGAAAACTTGTCTCAACGACGAAGTGAATCTGAAAGACCTCAAGGTGACGAGCGCTGACGGAGTAACCATTTTGCATCTTACATGAATCTCGTAACAGATTCTGGCTCGCGTGTAACGTGCACTTGTTTCTCGTTAGAGTTCCGTCAGCGGTAAGGGGCAGGCGGCGGAGCACGAGAACGGAAGAGTGGGGAAGTCGGAGTGGATTTTCCACCCTTAACTATTGCTCTTGGAAAGGGGTGGCGAAAGTCGCGGATTAAAGGGGAGAAAGTACACGCGTCTCTTTGCGTTTCGCGCGGCAAAGTAACCGTGTCACGAGCCCCGCGTAAACTCGGCACTTTGGTTAGCGCTAGGATCGCTAGACACGGCTTGTCATTCGGTTTCTGAATGGCGAGACAGAGGCATAGTAGTCTGAATTTCGCATTTTTAAGAAATATACAGAAACATTAAGCTGATGCACAAAATAATTGCGGTTTTCATTATTCATACCCTACCCGAAATTTCCAGAAAACCACCCAGAAAGTCAAATCTGACATGGCAGAAAGCCAGCAGAGTCTGCTGGCAGACTTTGACCGGAATCTGTCATGAAAGACTGTCACACCATCTAGCATTTATTGGATAATTCTTCGTAGATTTATCCCTCTGAAAACAATAATAAAACTATTTATCTATCAACGAGAAATTATTAAATAAATGCTAGACGGCGTCCATAAAACCACCTAGAAAGTCAAATCTGACATGGCAGAAAGCCAGCAGAGTCTGCTGGCAGACTTTGACCAGAATCTGTGATGAAAGACTGTCACACCATCTAGCATTTATTGGATAATTCTTCGTAGATTTATCCCTCTGAAAACAATAATAAAACTATTTATCTATCAACGAGAAATTATTAAATAAATGCTAGACGGCGTCCATAAAACTACTCAAAAAGTCAAATCTGACATGGCAGAAAGCCAGCAGAGTCTGCTGGCAGACTTTGACCGGAATCTGTCATGAAAGACTGTCACATCATCTAGCATTTATTGGATAATTCTTCGTAGATTTATCCCTCTGAAAACAATAATAAAACTATTTACCTATCAACGAGAAATTATTAAATAAATGCTAGACGGCGTCCATAAAACCACCCAGAAAGTCAAATCTGACATGGCAGAAAGCCAGCAGAGTCTGCTGGCAGACTTTGACCGGGATCTGTCATGAAAGACTGTCACACCATCTAGCATTTATTGGATAATTCTTCGTAGATTTATCCCTCTGAAAACAATAATAAAACTATTTATCTATCAATGAGAAATTATTAAATAAATGCTAGACGGCGTCCATAAAACCACCTAGAAAGTCAAATCTGACATGGCAGAAAGCCAGCAGAGTCTGCTGGCAGACTTTGACCGGGATCTGTCATGAAAGACTGTCACACCATCTAGCATTTATTGGATAATTCTTCGTAGATTTATCCCTCTGAAAACAATAATAAAACTATTTATCCACCAACGAGAAATTATTAAATAAATAGCAGATTTTGATTATTTCGTTATTTCCTCGCTCTAGGGTACGCCTCTTGAAATCACTTTAGAAAGCCACTTCGGTCTGCGAACATTTTTTCTTTTTACATTTCTTTTAAAATGCGATCAGTTTTTTTTTTAATGCAAACGACAAAACCTTAATTTCCGAAGACGAATTGAATCGGGGTCGCAATGCGGCAGAACTTAATGTTCATAGAGCAAGCGGAGAGTTACTAGATCGCTCGAGGTTCGTTAATTAATCGGCAAGACGGGTTCCTGCATTAATTGTGGCTAATATTATCGGCAACCGTATTACGTCGTTGACTAATTACGTCATCGAACCGGCGGGTGTGCGCGTTGCAGGATGGCCCCTCGAACCGATGGAGCACACACGCTATTTAATGCCAGCCGCTGATTGCTTCAGAATTCAGGTCACAACGCGTCGGATACCCAGGCACAATTTGCGCGCAAGGGGTACACGTGTTCTCGTGCGTATCGCGCGATCGCAATTCCGGATAATTATATCTCTGATTTATACGGTCGGGCGAACAGAGAGAAACGTCAAGGGCCTGGCGGAAATTTCACTCGTTTCGTGTCGAACGTTTGTGTGTGGCAGAGTTGCAAAGTGGTGGCAGAGGAGAGGATGGAGGGGAGAGTTAGTAGAAGATGCGAGAGTGTAAGCGAAGTTAGGCGAGGCGGGAATGCTCGAACAAAACTGTAACTCAACGGGGGATATTAGATTAGAAGGCCCCGGTACTCGGCGAATGAAGATTCATCGCGCGCCGGGAACCTTTCGAAGCATACGCTACGACAGCTTGCACCTCGGGGACCTCACGAACGCGGATTCAGAGCCGTTCTGCTCCAGACGGAGCGTAATTCTTTTAGCGTGTGTTGAAGCCCCGCCGAGCACGCTAGAAACATGCGCCGCAATCTTTATCGTTTGGTAAGGAAATTCGCCGGAGGTGAGTTACGGCGCCAAGCCTAGGGGATTCCAAACTTGTTTCTGTCAAATTGGCTGGATGGAGATCGGACAATGCCTAAAGGAAGAGTCAAGATTATTTTCTTATGAGGGGCGTGTGAATGTCATTGCACCGGTTCAAACTACTCGCAACGAACGTGCTGGCAGCTCACTCGACGACCTTCAAACAAGTATTGCCTCTCTTATACTGCGGCTACTTCCTATGCTCGTCAACAGAGGGACATTGCGACAACACCTTTCCCGCTACTACCTGAAGCTTCCTCTGTTTGTATATATACCGTCCTAAACTGTCCTTACGACATCCCGCGTCTAAGGCACGGGTCCGCTAGATAGCCTTACTGATGAGTCCTCCAGCGGGCCTAGGACGAAACGCTTCCTAGATAAGGTAGAGTAAGTTAGTTTAAGTTAGAAATTAAGAATAGGATAAGGAAGAAGATTAGGGCATATAATGCTCCAGAAGGAGGAAGCGGAACGGGAGCGGGAGCGGACTCTTGCTCCAGGCCGCATTGGGGGAGGGGGGTCGCAGGGCTCGTGGCGGTCACGGGCCCCCGTTGCGACCTCCTTAATGCGGACGTCAGCTGCTCTATGTGGGGGGCTTAGGCATCCATCGGTCGACCTAAATGGGGGGGGGGGGGGGGCACCATATCTCCGTCGTATGGTGACTCTAATTAGAGTAGGTAGGAATGGGCCGCGTCCTCTTCCTGGGTGGTATGTAAAGCGGGGAATGACCGGATAGACATGCGTGCGCGGATCACGGTCATCCTCCGGGGGCTTTAGGGACGGGCGTAGTGGAGTTAGTTGGTATACTGGTCTTGCACATCCCGACCGGGGAGCCCAACATAACCTAGTCTTTATCGCCTTGAGAAGGGCTAGGTATCTGTAAGAGAGATTACAACTACGAAGCAAAAAAAAAAGGATAAGGAAGAAGATGTAGAGGTAAGAGAGGAGTAATGGATGAGATTTGCAACCCCGAGGGGAGACAATAAAATACTATATATAGTCAGGAAAGATAGGTTAGCGAGTCAAGTGAGTGAAGGCTGCAAAGTTAGTTGCCATTATGTAGTAATGAGTTTATTGTTGTCCACGTGTCATTTCAACCCTGACCATTTCACCATCCATAACAATAGCTATATAAATAATAGAATGCAATTTCGCTACGCAAGAAATGTCCAAAACGCGAAATAGGAAACGAAACGAATTTCTACTGAATTATTCTTAACCCCTTTACTATCTATTTCCTGCAAAAATACGGATTTGTATGAACATTCGCTGTCCATTTATACACAATCGTTCTTCCCTCGTGATTGTCAGTCGAAAACTGCAGTGGGTGCAGGGACGCGTTGCCGTGATGAAACGCGAATTTCCATTTCAGCCCGATACATGGGGACCAGATTGCTCAGCTGATTTATGGAGTCGATCCGGAAAACGGAATCGCAAATGAAATTACTTTGGTTCGCAGTTTAATGCGATCGCCGCCGAACGGCGAAACAGTTTTTGACGGGACGCTTCCGTTCGGGTGTTTTCTCGACGCGTTTCTTGCACCCTGGATTTTCCGGCTGTTCTTCATCTTGTACTCGGGATTTACGTGTACATGAGATCCGCCGTGTAACGGGAAAAGGCAGAGACCGAACAAAAGTACCGCTCTTCCTCCTTCTTCCTTTAGACCAAGAGCGTTTTTTGCGAAATTCGACCGAAAGCATCGCGTAAAACGTTCCGCGTGAAACTTCATCGTCAGTTCTTCGTAACTTTGGATATTTATTTGCTCACTAACCTCCTTCCTTCCCACTCGGCTCCACTTCTAATACTGGGTGTCCCATTTCGAGTGAGCCACTCGCGTATCTCGGAAATTATTAATGATATCGAGAAATGTTTCAAACAAAAGTTTCGCGGCGGTTAACACACTTTATGGTAATTGGTTTTTTTTATGGGTGGAGGTATTCCCTCCACTCTTTATTGACCTTTCATTCAGGGTCTATGAGAGCACTTCCAATTTTTTTAAAAAATTAAAATGGAACCATGTATTTTTTAATACACCAATCGCTGTACGGTCCACGCACAGTATTATTCCGATAGTTTAAATATTTGTAGAAGTTACAAACAATTTTTATAATAGACGACGTGAAGAGAAATTTTGAAAAAGTTGCAACTTGTCGGAATTGCAGAGAAAATACTAAAAGTTGTATTTTAAAACATTTTTCTGTGGGCCTATATAGAAAATTTTAAAAATACGTTTTGTATGTCTGTGTCAATTACACACATCCTTAGGTTTATTAAAATTAGAGGTAATCGATAAAAAATTGCAATTTTTACCGTCTTTAAACTTTGTAGCTTATGGCAATATTGACCGATTTGGATTTTTTCCGAATATGCATAATTGACATGTGTACGTCGTAAGGTTCAATATTAAAAAAGTTATCGCCGTTTTAAAAGTGTCCGAATATTAATTTATTATTCCCCGTGATAAGTTATTACTTAAAGTTAGAAATGACATATTACGGTTCAAACGAAATCGTAGACATGACATGATTTTAAATTGAACGAAAGACTATTTAAGTTGGGTTAAACTGTACTTTGAAGGACCAATTTTTTAAAACTTTTTTTTATGCAGTCCTATAGATTTCGACGAGAAAACGCCGAAAATGAAAGTCTTATTGAGAGGAGTTCACTGGTTCAGAAGTTATACCCGTGTAAAGTTGAGCACTCTTAGCTAATCTCAAACCAACTAGGACTATACCGCTCAGTACTACTTAGCCGATCCGCTGAACACCCACCATCTATCCAGCGCATGCGATAAACAGCCTACCTCTACCACCCAACGAATATCCAATATGGCGACGCTCTGACCTGTCAAAAACGCTTAAAATTGCTCATGTTTACACGTGTATAACTTTTCAACCAGTGAACTCCGGTAACCAAAACTTGAATTTCGTGTACTAAAACATAGACGTATATCATTTTCTCCTCAAAATGTGTAGCATCACATACAGAAAACATGAAAATTTTTGGTCCTCTAAAGTGCAGTTCAGCCTTAAGTTGATCAACAGGGTCCAAGTAAATCGAAGCGAAGAACTCATTAAGAATTTCAACCGATTTCTAACAGAATGATAGATCGGACTGATAGTTCATTTAGAGATCGAGTAAACTCCTGTATTCAAACTAAAAGACGACATTTTGAGCATCGATTTCCATAAGGTAAATATTGTACCACTATTGCTGTTTCGTAGTACTCATATTGAAATATTTTCTAAACGAAGAGTATTTCGATATGAGAAGGTTAATACATTTTATGGGGAATAATTAATTACATTGACCGGTGTATTAAAAAATACGTGATACTACTAAAAAAAAATTGAAAGTAACCTTCATATGCTTTGGACTTTCCCACCTACAAACAAACCATTAATTTAGAATTATGTCCCAGTCAAAACCATATAACATCAGTTTGAAACATTTTTCGACATCATTAATAATTTCAGAGATTGTCAGGTTTAGTTATATAAATTGCAGAATACACAATGTATTAGCTAAACGTAATTATATTAAATGTACGACATAATCGAATCACGTATCAAAACAAAACATCAGACGTAAAGTAACAACCATGGCCTACGCTGCAGCAACATTTATATTCAGCTGAGTTCATATCTAAACACGCATTAATTCAGATGAGTACTCAACAGAGATATTCGAGTGGTTCACTTTAAATGGGACACCCTGTATAGCCGGTTGCTATATCTGTTGACTTATGAACACACTCAGCGAGCTCTCGCAGCAAAAACAAGCATATAAATAAAGGAGACAGTTCGCGAAAAGCGTCGAGTGCAACGATAAGACTCCCGTATCAAGCAACGGCGTGGGGAAAGGCAGCGAATTTGTAAGCCAGTTCTTTCATTTGCTGAATTAACGGCCCCGGACCGCAACTTGGGAATTAACCTGTCGCGTTTCAGGCCCCGAAGTGTGAAACCCGAGAGGATCATTCCCTCTCGGTACACACCAGCGTGCACTATCCCAAACACACCAGGAAACATAACCTCGCAACACCGACCTTTCTTCAGGCTAGATCTGTTCTAACATTGGGTTGGCAACTAAATGATTGCGCATTTTGTCGATAGATGGTGCTAGCTCATACTTTTGTTTAGTCAACGTGTTCGAAGCACCTAACCTATATTGTTTTCTTGTTGTTTGGACTTCCATCTTTGATTACTTATTTTGTTTCGTTTTTCTCCCAATTTAAAAATGAAAGAACAAAACGCGCATTTCAGACCTATTTTATTGTATTATTTCGGAAAAGGTAGGAACGCATCGCAAGCATAAAAGAAGTTATGTGCCGCATATGTGGATGTAGCCTTGAAATAAAGGCAGTGTCAAAATTTTCCTTCTTATTTAACACGTTGATCGCCCCCTCTACAATCATAAAAATTACACAAAATCGAAGCAATATATTTAATAAAACAAAAACCAAGAAGCTTAATTTTGTAATATTAACTACCGTTTCAAATCTCTTCTATTCCTCAGATCGTAAGGAAATTTTGTATACTCAATCGGGACACCCCCGTTTGGACGCGTCCCGATTGGACGCGTTCCTTTTGGACTCCGTGCCGATTGGACTCGTGTCGTTTTAACGCCGTGCTGTTTGGACTCCGTGCAGATTGGACTCCGTACCGGTTGCACCTAACCCAGACCTAACCCAGATCTTTTTTTTGAAATGTGGGAAATCCGCCTTATGGATACCCTCTCTCCTCGCCTGTAGAGGCGAGAGGGTTATGTTGGGCTCTCCCGACCCAAAGGTCAGGCCTACCAACAAAACCCCACATTCTGCCGTGCCCTGGGCTTTTAAGGTCCATTCCGGGATCTGCAATGGCATTACTACCGGAATGGACCGCCCTATCATGCACACATGGGAGGGGAGAGAAGCTCCCCTCCGGCCAACCTATAGACAAACCCAGACCTAACCCAGAAATAACCCAGACCTAACCCAGAACTAACCATATATTTCACAATATAAATTATCACCATATGTAGAATTCTAAAAGCAATGATTATAACATTTACGGCACCCAAATGTCACTAATCCAAACGGCACGGTGTCCAAACAGCACGGCGTCCAAAAGGAACGCGTCCAATCGGGACGCTTTCAATCGGGACGCGTCCAATCGGGACGCGTCCAATCGGATGGCGTCCAAGTGGGGCACCCCCTACCAAATCTACCAACGTAAAAATTAATTTTCAATTCTGTATAAATAATTCCGTCACCCACATATGAGTGACATGGCGGTCAAAGTATTAAAATCCGCAATCACTTAGTTGCCAACCCAATAAATGGAAATAAACTGTATCGTGATTATTCGAGAATTGTCAAGCCATTTCCAGAATTGTAGAATTGTTAGATTTCAGTGTTTTGTATTTGGTCAAGGAATATAGGCAGAATACCACTTGTCTGATCAAGTATTGACATATACCACTTACAAGGGAGATCACGCAGTTAGATACGCTGATCTTAACGAAACTTTGGGAGGTTATAGTTCTTGCGAAAATATTGGACACGTATTGTTTTGAGCGGCCATCGATCACATGTAGGGCGTGAAAACAGTCTTCAAAGTTGGGGGTCGGAACCATATTTGGTCGAATGTTCTCGAAAGCTATTAGAGCTACAAGGGTGGTTTGCGCTTCGAAGTTGTGCATTTGTTAGTTAGGAATCCAGCTGGGCAGCCCGATTTTAGATATCCTTATTTGTTTAAAAAACACAAAATTCAAACATTCTACATGTTCTTGTACATTTGTGTGTGACAATTGCATACCCAAATACGAAGCACGAACAAAATGGAATTTTGATTTTCGAAATTTATAAGAAGTTAACTTGAAATTTTTCTATATGATTAACAATTAATCATATAGCATATTCCTACGATATTTGGAATAATTACAGCAAAATTGTTGCCGCGGTCATACTGTGCTTTGAGAAAATTTAATTTCTCTTGCAGTTGACCTTGAGTGACCTTGAATGATCTTAATAATAGGCTATTGCGTTCGTCTTGAAATACTCTATCAAAATGTCAGTAAAAAGCATACTATTCCATTTAAAAAAACAGAGTTGACCTTCATATCTCCTTTAATTTCTCTTGCAGTTGACCTTGAGCGACCTTGAATGATCTTAATAATAGGCCATTGTGTTCGTCTTGAAATACTCTATCAAAATGTCGGTAAAAAGCATACTGTTCCATTTAAAAAAACAGAGTTGACCTTCATATCTCCTTGGCGCCTCCAACTATCAAAAAACTAGCAACTTCGGTTGATCAACCCATAATAATACCAACTAAGTTTTGTCTAAGTTTTCCTCTATCTCTAAAAACAAAGGAATTATTCAGGTGTCCTGTTTTAAATACCTCTAATAACTAATAAAATTAATTAGTCGCTCAACTAATCCGATCCCACATGCAATTCTACTTGATACCAGTTACTTCATACAACTATAAGGCTGCCATAACAGTCAGCCATGAGCAACGAGGATCTCGCCCGTGCAAAGGTGGTGTACGTCTATGAAGGAGCAGAGGATCTCGAGCGTGGAATTCGACTCGGCGAGTCTTCGGGCGGAATCCGAACAACACTCCTCTAGTCCCTTACAAATCATCGTATTCGGCGGTTTCTTGATGTCGTGGGCGTGCGCGCGTATGCGGCACACCCACGAATCCGGTACACAAGGGTGCAGAAAAGAGAGATACAAGTAGGTTGGGCACGATAAGATTGCAGGGTAGCAAGCGGAGGGATTGGAGCCACGATGGCTGCATTGTTTCTTGCCGACGTTGCTCCGCAGACTGGCTGCATCCTGGCACCGTGGATTGTACTTTGCGTTTTCGTCGAGTCTCCAATAGGGCGATATCCCCCTCCGCCACCTCTTTCCACCCTTTTCTTTGCCGCGTTTCCCTTCTTCTCGCAGCTCTGTCCCTCCGTTTCTCGTCTCCCAGCTTCTTCCATCTCGCAAGATCCCTCTACCATCTCTCGCTTATCTTCGCAACTCCTTCCGTTCCCTTTCGGCCATCCACATCATTGACCGGCGGGAAAGCCACGGGGGTATCATAAAAGCGCGCTGCGAAGAAAGTGCTCTCTCCTTATTCCCACGGATTTCCGAAAGTTCAACACTTATCCGCGCTGCCAGCCGGCAGAGTCTTTAAAGTACTTACTTAGGAGTAATACGGCGACCGGGCACGGATACCCAGCTCGCGGACCTTCTACCCCCAACCCCACCTTTGTTTCGACCCACTTCTCGAATAAACGCGATAAATCTGCATTTACAATTTCCAGCATCCCGTTTATCATCGTGACAACGCTGCTGCCTCGTGCCTCGCCTTTTACTCGAGTCTCGCTCTCTCGTTTGGTTCCGCGATATTTCGCGGCGGCCAGCCGTTCGGACTGAAGATTAGGAAAGAAAAACACTCGAGTGTCCTAGTGTTCAGCACGAACAGCCGGAATCCCCTGGTGTCGAGGATACCTTTCGCCGAGCATTTTTCGCGATACTTTGCGCTTCCGCTGCGGGATGCTTAAGGGCTCCGGAAAATTAATCACGGGACTTCCCAGCAGTTGGGAGGCTTCTGGTAGTTTTAGGTTCATATTGGAAGAAGTGCCAAGACGCCTACTTTTTCTGCTCAAGCTCTGTGTTTATTTATCTAAGACGAATCTTCTTTCATAGCAAAGTGCGTAAGCTCGACCCTTCGCACTACATATGACTTATTTTACGATTACAGTGATTGTGCGTCGTAGCGTCGGCAATTAGGTTAGCGACGATCGAACAACGCGGAGGAACTTCACCGAATATGAAGTCCTGTCGAGAAGTATGGTTGTATAAGTGGACTGTAATAGGTTGGATAGAAAACGCGGACAACTACGTGGACTAAGAACGTGTATTTACAATGTGTTTTACACGAGTCGGACTTTATGAATCACACTGTCGCTAAGTCTGTCGCGCTTATATACAAATCGGTTTTTGGGAGGAGCTAACTATTAGCCTATTGGCATCAAGTGGATTTCGAGCCATGTCCTTTTCGCATTTGCTTGTTACCACCCACTACAAGCCTTGTGGGGGTAGAAGATGGCCGCTGTGGACGGGCCCAAGGTGGGAGGAAACTGGCGAATTTTCATTGTGGGGGGTTTTTGACGGCAAGGCCCGTTAGGGTGGCTCGCTCGCCTTACCGCTGTTTACCTGGCGCTGTACAAGTTTATTGCTTTATTGCTCGAAGGCTAGGAGACCCGAGATGCACGTGGGTGCCAACTGGGAACCGTAAAGCAATCTTCGGGGTCCTAGTCCGACGTACATCTGTTTTGGCTTAAAAACTAAATTGCATGTATACTAAAAATCCTCCGTCGCTAGGTAATAAATCTCACTGTTTTCGAAGCCTTAACAGTGATTAAAACTTGTGTGTGTTTTTTTTTAAATTGTTACTGGTCGAAATTGTGAAGAAAAAAGTAAATATCACGATTTTTCACTTTTTCATCTGTGCCTAGAATGAAAATTTAACCCTCTACACTCGGAGCTATTTTAACTGCGCTACTTTCTTTGGCGCACACCGAATCCGCGACAATTCCACTCGAATCACAAGCGGAACGACGCGTCGGACCTTTTTTGCGCAGCCGTTTCGCACGGTGGATAAACACCAGTGTGTGAGTTACATTTTGGATTTCGGCCGAGACACGAAAGAACGATCCTGCGGAAAGCACCGGCGGTGACCCGCGTTTTCGAGCAGCCTAGTGACAAAAAGAGCTGGCTGCTGCGCGGGATTCGGCCAATAAACGCGAAGATGCTAAACTAACTCAAGAAACTATTCGACCACCGAACTAATTCGACGCTCGGTTAAACAGAGCTCGAGCATCGCGCCGCCGGAGGAACGTTCCCGTCGAGCCTCGGCAGATTTCCTCGCCTCCGTCTCCTCACACTTACCCACGAATCGAATTAAACATTGCCCGATACAATCGGCCGCTCCTATACTACCGTACAAATGAGAACTTTCTCGGATTTATCGATGAAACTTTCGACTCGTCTGCCGTCGGCCAAGCAGCCGACGAACATCGCGTGTTTCAATGAGAAACGCTTTCTCCGATTGCATTTCGAAATTTCCCAATAGATCACGAAAGAAACCTGACGGACCGAGTCAATTCTAGAAAGCGCACACAGGATTATGGTAAATGACCCAATTGTTGAGACGTGCTTATCGTATGGCCGGCTCGAATTTCGATTTGGGTGTACGCTATGATTGATTTTGGACAGTGCCATTTTCGAAGAGTCTTTCTAGTGTCTCTTTGACGAATTTATTGTTTTATGACTCGGGCACGCGTGGAAAGTATCAGCTGACTCTTGCGAAAGTCAGCCTTAGCTGTACCGCTTGTACAGCCTTTGTTTTGAAGAGATTTTTCATATATATATACAGGGTGTCCCACATAAATGGGAACACCTAAATATCAGTCGTATTTACAGTCCTATCAGAAAACTTCAGAGGACAAAGCGATACTATTGCAGGGGGAAATATAATGGTAAAGAAAAAAATTCTTATGTCGTGTTGTGTAATGAAATTTCAAGGTCATCGATGTTTTTTTGAAAGGAATAATATATTTTTTTTACGATAGCATGGTAGACAATAAAAAGCTGAATTTAGTGGATACCACCTTTTTGACCTTGAAATGACCTTGAGCAAGAATAATCATGTTGGAGCGGATAAAATGTGGAAGTTTAAAATTTACGTGTTTCAGCAAAGATTACGCGTTGTTTACGTCGGGTTGACCTTTACAAACCACAATAAATGTTTGAAATATTTTTCATAGTAAACAGCGTATGTTTATGTTAGTGTATGTATCATTGAGATCGTTAACAGAAGGTTCATCGGTTAGAATCCACAATGCCTACAGATCATTTAATGCAAGATTGCAATATTGCGTAAATGAGAATGGTCAACATTTCGAACAATTATTATGATATGTCAAGGTCAACCAGCCGTAAACGACGCGTAATCTTTGCTGAAACACGTAAGTTCTAAACTTCCACATTTTATCCGCTCCAACATGATTATTCTTGCTCAAGGTCACTTCAAGGTCAAAAAGGTGGAATCCACTAAATTCAGCTTTTTATTATCTATCATGCTACCGTAAAAAAATATATTATTCCTTTTAAAAAAACATCGGTGACCTTGAAATTTCATGACAAAACACGACATAAAAAATTTTTTTCTTTACCATTATATTTGCCCCCTGCAATAGTGTAACATTGTCTTCTGAAGTTTTGTGATAGGACTGCAAATACGACAGATATTTAGGTGTTCCCATTTATGTGGGACACCCTGTATATGATATTTTGTTTCTTCTAACGTTTAAATTCCTTAACAACGTATTCCGCACCTACTATATACTGCAACAAACTCCGAAAAGTTCTACTTTAACAGTCTGTGACATAGCTTTTTAAATAATACAATATATATATATATATATATATATATATATATATATATATATATATGTATATATATGTATATATAATGTTTATCTGCCTTCTTGCTGCCACCCGGAGTTCAGGGCTGGAAACGGTTGCTCGCTGAGCTTTCTGGCCCAAGCTCCGGGAAGTTCAACCATAGGCACCCCTTGCGGTGTAGAGGGGAGTGGAAAGTTCTCAGGTTTTGGTAGCAAGCGACACGATTTCCAGAGACACCGCCCTCTCAAGAGGACTTCGGCCCTGTGTGCACGGGCTAAAACCCGGACAAGCCCGGCTCGGTGCTGTGTGCGGAGACCTTTAGGGTCCAACTATACTGCCGGGACGTGATTTTTTTTTACATAGGATGTGGTCAAGAGAAAACCACAACAGTAGACCCCATCCTATGTAAAAATATCACGTCCCGGCAGTATAGTTGGACCCTAAAGGTCTGCGCACACAGCACCGGGCCGGGCCTGTCCGGGTTTTAGCCCGTGAATACAGGGCCGAAGGCCTCTTGAGAGGGCGGTGGCTCTGGAAATCGTGTCGCTTGCTACCAAAACCTGAGAACTTTCCACTCCCCTCTACACCGCAAGGGGTGCCTATGGTTGAACCTTCCGGAGCTTGGGCCAGAAAGCTCAGCGAGCAACCGTTTCCAGCCCTGGACTCCGGGTGGCGGCGAGAAGGCAGATAAACATTATATAAAAAATCACGTCCCGGCAGTATAGTTGGACCCTTAAGCGGCGAGCCGTTTGTCCGTGTGCGCACTTTTAATGGACACCCGGCTTGAAAGCCTGGCCTTCCCTAAAATGGGCCGCTGCAGAAGTGTCGTGGCTGAGACGTGGCGAGAAGGGTAACCAAGTGACGGATACTTGTGTATAGCGCCGGTTGTGATAATGCTAGCGACTCTAACGAGAAAGGACCGGATAAGTGTAGCAAGAAACGATTCCGTTACAACGTTGTCCCTTCTTAGTGGGATCGATTAACTGCTCCACGATGGTCCGGAGCGACGGCTTCTTGTATTATCCTCCGTAATCCCTGTATTCGTCGCCACGTATGGGGTTTTAAAGGTTCTTTCAATGGTGAAATGATTTCTTCGCTTTCTCATCCGCGTAGGATCCAATTTGCGCAATGGGTCGCACAAGAAGTTTCAAAGGTCTGAACTTGCGAGCAATGAGTTTTTGAAACTGGATCTTCGCAAACTTTAGTATAGTGTGCATGATAAGCATATTTTAAATAGTAAATAATCCTATGTACTTTTAAACATGTGCATCCCTTTGCAAATGAAATTTGATTCCCATCAATAAGTCTTTACAGTAGTATTCTATTATAAGTATTGCAATTCTAAAACTTTAGTTGTGCCTTGTTGTTTCTTTTCCTACAACCAACAGCCTTTAATCGGAAGTTTCGTGGGTTCACGATGTAGATAGTGCATAAAGGAAACAATGTGACCTTTCACACTCGAGCTAGAACTGAATAATTCTCCAGGGTAGTTTCGCGAATGCATTGGCACCGAAATGTCCCAGTTCAGCGTTCCTCGCGAAATTGCGCTAGGCCAAAGTTATCGAAATTCTTACTCCGGCCAAAACTTTCGGCAACAACAGCCCGTGATTTCGCAACGCAAGGCGAGGATCATCTAACGAACAATATGTTCATCTCGCACTCGATTTTGCGTCTTCTCCGTTTCAGCCGCTGGAGGATTATGCACTTTCATCATTAGCCATCCATTGTTCGAGTCGTTCATCCACATTCGACCCATTTTATGTCTTATGAATCAGCAGCTCTTTAGCACGAGATGAAGTACGCCGGCGAGCCGTCGTGTTCACAGCGAGATCATTGACAGGGGTTGATTACGATAGCTTAGATAATCACGCGTATACTTGCTTTGGCCCGACAAAGGGGAAAAGCAAGTATTTGCCCCGCGCGTCTGCATACTGCCGTCGGCAATCATCGCATTGCGTTCAGTCGTGTAAATTAAATTCACACGTCGTTTCGAGAACGTGTACGACTGACGTGAAAATAAATATTCACTATGGATGAAAGTGAGGTGAAAATTAATTTTTAGTATTCTCAGAGTGTAAAGTATAAATGAGAATGGTAAACTTGTCGAAATGTTGCTTCCTCGCCGATCAATATGCCGCCATCTATGGCGCTCTTGGTCTGCTCGCAGATAATAATAACCGCAATTTTATTATTTTCTCAGACGCTTTAAGCGTACTCACAAAGCCTAAACTAACTCTGAAAGAAATACAAGTTCATTATTAAATTTTAGTGTTCCTTTTACCGATTTCTATGAGATCTTTAGCAAAAAAATGTTTGAAAACTCAATCAGCTTTAAATCCGTTGTCAAGGTCACCGTTCTGCACAACTTTTTCCTTTGGAAGTAGTTTAGTTTAGGAGATATTCGCAGAAATAGTTTCTTAAAGTTGCTCTACGTCATTCCACTTAAAAACAGAAAGTTGACCTTCACCTCACCTTGGAGTGTCCACCGGGCAAAATAAAACCATATGATGCCCCCCCTCGTCACCGAACAACTTTCATCTGAAACATTTTTGCATATAAAGTTGTTCGATACCGAGGGGGGGGGGGGTGCATCATGTGGTGATACTTTTATTTTTCCCGGTGGACACTCCAAGGTGAGGTGAAGGTCACAACTTTCTGTTATTAAATGGAATGATATATTTTTTTATCCACCATCAAATAGTGCGTTGTAAGATAAGTTCAATTACCTATCACTCAAGGTCATTCAAGGTCAAACTTGCAGGAAATGCAGAGAAGTGCTTGGCAATTGGAGATTGCGAAAGCAGAAAGACCCGTGGCACTCGATCGGTTAAATTTTTATTTTGTTAAATGCATTACTTTGACATTATGGAGTTTTTGAGGTTGTTGCTTTGGCAGTGAACATTTTAAATCGTTAGTAATATTTTACAACTACCACATTATGGTACCATCTTTAACAAATACAAAGCGTCGGTGGCTGCGAAAGATAACAGTGGAAAAGGAGAGCATAGGGATAGACAGCACAGAGCGTCACAGATAATTTCATCGAAACAAGCGAATAGAGATATAATTGTAGAGCGGGCAGGGATAGTGGAGGCAGAGCACGTTCGACGCAGTCGCACAGGCGACAATTTGACCGGGTATAGTGGTGTCCCTAATTAAGTTATAACCTATTTGCGAGAATAGGCATGGGGTAACGCGTGAAAGCAACCGGCTATTCGAATCAGCTCGCATTTTGAACAACGTCGGTACATTTTGTTTACGACTCGGAGCACTTGGTCGACGCGGAAACACCGTGGCCGGGCCAGGAGTACACGGACGTTTCGGCCATTAGCATTTCGGCCACTCATGATTTATTCATGAAGAAGGCAGCGCTCTCGCGAGCACGCCACTGCTCGGCCCTGTTGGCGCGCCTCGCCTCGAATCGCCTCTGCCTCCGGTTCGTTCGCCCACTGCCAGAGAATGCGCAACAATGCATTATGATTTACTATGCAAAAGGTATGCGTGAGATCGCTATATAAACGTACCTGTTTGAGTAGAAGCGCGAAACGTTCCCCGGGATATTCCGGAGAAATACTCGGCGCGGACGGACGCTCACGTACCGCCCCGCGACCGGCAACTTTAATCGCCATTATGCCAGCGCAGCTTCCGCTCCCGGTTCCCACTGATCCCGCCTTCGTTCAGCGATTTTTTTCCGTGGCAAACGTTGCGAGAATTATTAGCCAGGTTTCACGCCTGGGCACGATTAATTATGAACTCGTTGTCACACCGCAAGAAACCGTCATTTGCGCGGCTGAACATTTCCCTAGCAGAGTTCCTTAGCTCCGGCCAATTAGCATAAACCGGAGGAATTACGTTCGCCCGGACTACGATCAGAATCTGTTGATCCGTTTTTAATGAAATCGCGAGCACGCCGGGATCTCATGAAAATGAGTTATTCCATTCCCCGGTTCTATAACATGCCCGACGCGTAAGCGTTCGCGGAGTTCATCCTTTTGGAGCTATTCAAACAATTAATCCACCAGAGAGATCCGATTTCCCAACGGTGACAAGATATTCTGTTTTGAGGATTTCCTACGTATTACGTGTTCCCTCGAGGCGCGGTTTGCCTAACTCTACAGTCGTTGTATCGAGCAAGTTTTTACTCAAGCTTCGATATGCACGCCGCGTTCTATGTACAATACACATTGCTGCGGCGTTTCTTTGTCGACTGTGTGGCGGCTACTTCCTATGCTCGTCAACTGAGGGACATTACAACAACACCTTTTCCGCTACTACCTGAATCTTCCTCTGTTTGTATATATACCGTCCTAAACTGTCCTTACGACATCCCGCGTCTAAGGCACGGGTCCGCTAGATAGCCTGATGAGTTCTCTAGCGGGCCTAGGACGAAACGCTTCCTTCTCCTTTTTCCACCTCTCGCACACTTTTCAGCCGCCATAATTGGTGACTCCGACAAACGAACAACAACGCTACCTTCTGAGCAGAGGAGACGACAACATCAACAAACCACGGACAACATCAGGAGGACTGGAAGGTGACTACTCTGTCACTGCCTTGCCTGAACTACTGCCCGACCAACAGCGAGGACTGCTCCCTACTATGCGCCTCTGACGTCATCTTCGCAGCATTATATGGTTTAACGTTTCCGCACCTAAATGTATGCGACGTTTTCTTATCTACATTTGTGCGACGTTCATACATTGCTAGTGCGACTATATGAGTCCTACAAGCGGCTTAGGGACCTACTCAATTTCGTCAATTCGGCAGCATCACTGGCGGGCACACTGACAGCACACATTCCAGCGACATCTTTGGATTCCGGCGGAGGTCAGCGTAATTAGAGGGAAATTTGTCCAGATATCGTTGACCACTGGCAAGGGGGTAATGTGGCGGCTACTTCCTATGCTCGTCAACAGAGGGACATTACGACAACACCTTTCCCGCTACTACCTCAATTTTCCTCTGTTTGTATATATACCGTCCTAAACTGTCCTTACGACATCCCGCGTCTAAGGCACGGGTCCGCTAGATAGCCTGATGAGTTCTCTAGCGGGCCTACGACGAAACGCTTCTTTCTCCTTTTTCCTACTTTCACACACTTTCCAGCCGCCATAATTGGTGACGCCGACAAACGAACACCAACGCTACCTTCTGAGCAGAGGAGACGACAACATCAACAAACCACGGACAACATCAGGAGGACTGGAAGGTGACTACTATGTCACTGCCTTGCTTGAACTACTGACCGAACAACAGCGAGGACTGCTCCCTACTGTGCGCCTCTGGCGTCATCTTCGCAGCATTATATGGTTTAACGTTTCCGCACCTAAATGTATGCGACATTTTCGTATCTACATTTGTGCGACGTTCATACATTGCTAGTGCGACTATATGAGTCCTACAAGCGGCTTAGGGAGCTACTCAACTTCGTCAATTCGGCAGCATCACTGGCGGGCACACTGACAGCACACATTCCAGCGACCTCCTTGGATTCCGGCGGAGGTCAGCGTAATTAGAGGGAAATTTGTCCACATATCATTGACCACTGGCAAGGGGGTAATGTGGCGGCTACTTCCTATGCTCGTCAACAGAGGGACATTATAACAACACCTTTTCCGCTACTAACTCAATCTTCCTCTATTTGTATATATGTGGGATTAGGACCCCCCAGACCACAAATACTGTAGGAAATTAGGAAGAAGGTTAGGAGGGTTCCGTGGGTGAGCGCGTTAGTCGATCGGCTACCACCGCGAGGGCCCGGGTTCGATTCCCGGCGGCGGTGCCTTCCTTTCTCCTGAGATCCTACATTTGGGGGCTCGTCCGGGATGGGGGGAGCAACGATCACCGCACAATGGCGACGATAATGGACGAAGACGAAACAAAGCACCGAAATACGAAATATGAAATTACGAAACGAGTGCAAGAGATTGTGTTGATGGCGCTGATGTCAAAACATACACAAAAAAGACGATTACGCTGTAATGAACAATCGAGGGCGAATGTCGTTGCAGGATGGTCGAGTGTAGGATTAGGACCTCCCTGACCACAAATACCGTAGGAAATTAGGAAGAAGGTTGAGAGGGTTCCGTGGGTGAGCGCGTTAGTCGATCGGCTACCACCGCGAGGGCCCGGGTTTGATTCCCGGCCCGGTGCCTTCCTTTTTCCTGAGATCCTACATATCGTCCTAAACTGTCCTTACGACATCCCGCGTCTAAGGCACGGGTCCGCTAGATAACCTTCCTGACGAGTCCTCTAGCGGGCCTAGGAGGAAGCGCTTTCTTCTCCTTTTTCCTTCTCTCACACACTTTTCAGCCGCCACAACTGCATCAGTATTTTCAGAAATATACATTCATTGTCAGTGTGACCAGTATTCGACACCTTTGCAAAACGAACAACCGTTTTACGTGTCTTGAATTGTTTCGAGTATTTTACTAGCTAATGTGTAAGTGATTTTTCGTTTTTAATTGCTATTGGTCACTATTGCCAGAAAAAAGTAATGGTCACGATTTTTAAAACGCGCGCCATTTATAAATCCAAGTATTTTATATGCATGCACAAACTGTTATCGAAACCGGTTCAATCACAAAAAAGCTATACTTTAGGACAATTAATAATAACTTATAGGACATAATTAATTATAGGAGAGAATTAATAATAACTGTGTTCAATTTAGTTTCGAGTGTAGTAATTAAATTAGTATGGTGTGGTAGGATTTCTGGGGGTTGTAACTCAGCAGTCAACGTGTTAAATTAAAAACGATTCATTAAACCTCGGAGGTATAAAAATCAGTAAATAACATTGACGAAATAATTTTCGATGGTAAAAGGAATACACTTTTGTATTCCTTCAGTTCTCTTTTAATCTTTTTAGATTATTCTTTTGGATTTTTCCAATGGAATCTGTTCGTTCCACCGAAATCGGATGTGGCAGTTGGTGTAGCATCCCCTGCAAGTCAATAAAATGGTCCTGGCAAATTTGCATAACCCGTGATCCATGGATCTTGTCGGGCAAACCTCGACTTCCTACCGTGCGGCAGACGAGCGAAATTCCGCGTACATTTGCGGACATTAAATATTCAGTCAGCGGAAAGTTCGACAGGTGGTGGACGATCAGATTCCACGGGATAACGGCAGGTGTTTGATATCCGAAACTTACCAGTCACCGTGAGTCTGGCAAACGAAGAACTTTCTACTGTGTCGCCCGTGACATGGTGGACGGTCCGGCATCGATAACTAGAACCGGCGTCGGACGAAGTCACCGAAAACACCAGCAGCTCCCCGGTTGGCAGCATATGGTATTTATCATCTGAAAGCATAACCGTATTTCTGATTCAATCCCACATATATCCACTACCAACTAAAGGATATCTCAAAATGACCTGACATTTCAATTTATTAATAAAACGTATTATTTATTTGAAAAGTACGAAAGTTTTTATTTTAATCTAAGCTACAAACATGGAGGTTATGTGCGGAACACAATGGCCGCCACGTCCCTGTTTGCAAAGGTTCAATCTTTTGACGAAATTTTCAATAACATTATCGCATAATGGCGGACTAATTTCATTAATTGATCATTGGCATACACTTTTCCTTTCAGAAAACCCCAAAGAAAGAAGTCCAATGGCGTTAAATCGCGCAACTATTGTAACCGTAAGTCTATTTCATATTCTTTTCCATAAAATAAATAATTAATTATACGTGTTACCACTGTTCCATCGCAATTGAACACGCGCACGAGGAGTTAGCGTCAACAGGGTTTACGACACGGACGTGACGAAAAGGCTATTTTTGCGATTAAGACCTTTTCCACATTTGGCGACCACTCGACGTCCAACTTTCGTTTCCGCCTTTCCTCAATACCCGTGACGTGTCATAAACCAATAATTTCCGAAGAGTCGTCCCAAACCGAGCGAACAACGGTACTCGAAGTTACCGAGGGTTACTTCGACGAATTTCGACGACGCAGTCGAATGTCCAAAGGACTCCACGGTCTTGCAAGTATCATCCCCACTGTTAATTTTATTAAAGGAACGGTGAGGGTAGAATATCAAGAAGCACTTCACAAAACAGTCGAAGATACGAAATCACAAGAAAATATATTTTATTATTATGATCTATACAGAGATGGAAAACCGTCACACTTGTACGATATCTATTGCCTAAACTATCCGCATGTCGCGTATACTCGTGAACTATGTACTGTAAATCCTCCTTCTGCTCCGGGGTCAGCTCTATTTAACGCGGAAAAAAACTGGGCGGAGGTATCCGCTAACGGGGGAAAGATCACCCTATTTGCTAGACGACTTTGAGGGAGGAGGGTCTTCCTGATCCATGGAGGAGAAAAGTCACTCCCTCGAGTCGTCTTAGTGAATTTCTAAAACGTATGACCCCCGGAGCAGCGCGTTCACAGTGCCCCTAAGTGGGGCCCCTTAATTTATGGCCTCTCGACATGACGCAGGCCAAGAGTAGTGCCAAATGCCTGGATTGCACGTGTTGCAGGACCCACTCTGGCCGTTCGGGGCCTTCGCGTGCCACTTTATGACCCCCTTTCCCGAAGTCATTTGGAAATGACGGAAAAAGGGAAGGCCTCTTCTTAATCATCTGTGCCGCTTGTGAACGAACGTGCATTTCTCACACCCACTCTACCCAAGACAACGCACGCTCACGGCGTAACGGAAGGATGGCGATGATTCGTCAAGAATGCGCCGATTGGGAAAATGCATCGGCAAGAACCAATTGGCGTATTTCTACTCAGCGACACCGAAAACCTCCCAAAAACAGAGGAACGCCTACAAGCACGAAGGCAGCCTAGGCGCTCCTCAACTTCCGGAAGAACAGACACTCTACACTCAGACAGCAGTCGCAGAACATCGTTCAAAAACGCAATCAAAGTCTCACGCAACCATCGCTCTTCGCTTCGAATCCAGTCACCCAAAATTAGTTTGGCGGATGATAAGTCGGTGACCCGCATATCGAAACGCGTCCAATCGGGATCTCGAGATTTACAACCTCGAGTGAGTTTACGGTCGAAAAAACCGCGCGTTAATATAGTTCGTTCGCATCGCAACAACCACAGGTAATATAAAGAAGCTAGAGACTATTAAATTAATTTATGTTTCCCGCCACAAAGAATGGCGAAGTTTTCATGGGAAACTCTTGTGTTGAGACGTGATTATTGTATGGCCGGCTCGTATTTCGGGTTGGGTCTACGCTACGGTCGATTTAAAACAGTGCCATTGTCGAAGGGGTCCTCTAGCGTCTTCTGACGAATTTATTGTTTTATGACTCTGGTGCGGCTGGAAAGTATCAGCTGGCCATGGGAAAGTCAGCCTAGCCGTGCAGTTCTCAATGGCACTTGACGTAGCCTAGGCCCACGCTTAGCGCCAAGGGGGGCCTGTGGCCCAAAGCCTAAATTATGGTTTCCGGCGAAATTGCAGGAAACCGAGTGTCGTCTGTTTAGTGACACTCGTTACGACGTATTTCGTCTATGGGCGTTGCCCTTGTTTTGGGAGGTCATTTGTAGCCTCCCAAATATTATATCATTGGCTGGGACCCCCACTATTTTGTACTTTGTGGAGGGATTTTTCAACCCCACGAGGTTACTTGTCTCTCACGCGTTAGTTGTAAGATCAGTCGCGATTTAAGAGTCGAAAGTAAGAGTCGCGATTTAAGAGTCGAAACCAACAGTTGCGAAGTAGAATCGATAGTTACATCATCTCTCTATTATACAGTCCACTATATTCAGTTTTATATTAAAGTTATCCGAAAACCCAATTACCTTATTACTTATTTACCTCTCTTTGAGGAGTGTTTCTCAGCGGCTCACTAAATATTGTTTGAGCACTGACACGACACAACATCTTGTGTATTCCATACTTCGCCTTGAAAACTTAGACGTCTATCAACAATGGGGTTACCTTACACAAAAATCTCGTGGACCATGCCTGGCCACCTATGCACCTCTATTTTCTAATATTCCCCCGGTGTCTTTCTATTTTTCCATCGGAACTCCAAGGCAATTGCATCCCGTTTCGCAGGCCGTGGCCGCGTTTCCATTAACATGCAAATTTCTTTAATGGAAAATCCTCTCTGTTATCGGCAACGTCGGTGCGCGTGTCATAAATTGGCGAAAAATAAGAGAAGTCCGGAAAATCATTCGGAAAAAGAGGCTCTCGCGTTAATGGTGACCAACGGCGCCATTAAACGGACATGTAAAATGAAAATTCGAGCCAAGCGCCGCGCCCTGTCTCCGTGCCGCCCGTTTTTCGAGCTTGACCGAAATAACGAGCAGTTCCAGCTCTCTCGGGTATGGGAAACCCGCAGGAACGGGGCACGCAAAACCGGCGACTGGTTAATTCCATACAGTGAAGGGCGGGCGCGGATCGATGAACGGTTAAAAAATCCGACGAGCCGACGAACGTCGACCGTGTAACCTGGATTTAACGCGACGCGGCCATCCGAGAGGTGAAATGTGCATAGTTCTGCGTACATAGTTACGCGACCCGCTTATCGGATCGTTTCCACCGATACGGTTCAGTTCGGCGACTGCAACATTGTCATCGCAACACGATTTAACATTCTTTAGGATTTTCGTACACTCAGGTCCACAAGCTCTCCGTACGTGTAGCGGCCAGCTTCGGGCGATGTTTTATGATGGGCCATCGCTATTGTGTCTTAGAGTCGGTACGCGGCTCATTGCAATCTGGCTACGGCATGGGCCTGTCACCGTTTTCTTTTGTTAGTGCAATTGCCGCTCCGACCTAGGGCACAAGATGGTATTTGCACATCTTGAGCGCAGTCCCTGCCATAACACATCTGCTTCCTTTGTATTTAGTTTTCTCCGAATCGGCGCGGCTGGACACTCGGGGCCTTAACGCGGTATCGCTGCCAGATGCCTGGGATTCCCCAGGCTTCGATCTTCGAGGGTTTGGACACCCTGGCAGCGTCGCGAACACCCCATCCTTTAGCCCGTTGCGCCTATGCGTTTTGTAACGCCCTTGCATCTTGCGATTTGCTGGGCCCGTTTTCTTAGATTTAGTTTTAGCTGCCGCCCACCTTTAATTTTCATAGAGTAGGGATAAGTTTTCCATTTAGGAAGGGAGAACCGAGGTGTTAAATTGGCGAACTCTCGGTCTATTCCTCAGAATTAACACGAACCTTGAAATATTTATATCGTTATCTCTACTGTGTAGACATAGAAGCAGTTAGAGAAGTTAATTCTCATATCGCTTACAAACTTAGCCTTTTTTGCACATCACCCAACAACTGCGGTGTGTAGTTGTTACGGTAAATAAACTGTAGTTCTTACACGTTGTTTCTCTTAGTCCTTCCGTCACAGGAAGGTGGTCCTTCGAGTGCAATACATTAGCGGGCACCTCGCAGTGCAAGCTCAATCAAGGCCCGAACGATCATTTGATCAACCACGAGCGTAAACAGTACGCAAGCCTGTTTTTATCCTTTCCGTGGCTATTCTGGGTCGCTTATGTTTAGGACTGATGAAGCGGCAGGTTTTCGAGATATGAAATGTAGGAAAAAGGAGAAGGAACGCCTTTCGTCCTAGGCTCGCTAGGAGACTCGTCAGTAAGGCTATCTAGCGGACCCCTGCCTTAACACTAGATTGCCCAAGGAAGTTATTTTGACTGCTTTTTAATTTCAATTAGAAGAAGAGTCGATCACCAATGATGCAAATAAAAGTGTCATCAATATGCCCAGGAAAAGTGAATTTTTTTTCTTGTTAATATTTACTAATAACTTGTTATATAACTGTAAATAATATAAAAAATATTAAAAATTAATCTTAAACTTTCTTTACACATTAGTTATTCTTTCACAATGCAGTCATTTTGACTGCTTTTGGGCAATACAGGTATATACTAAGTTTCAGCCTTTCTAGCGTTAAGGTCGAGTTATACAGAGCCGTCCGATATCGGACGCGTTTTCGGAGTGTTTATACATTTCCATCCGAACTTTGTAGTAACTTTAGAAGCGTTCGAGATGCTCGAACAAAGGCCAAGAGCCTAACCCCAGGGGTTTCGAGAACCTTTTACTATACTCTATAGCTCGGGAGATGCCTATGCTAGAGTCGGACGACTGGCCGCAAAATATTTTCCTCGAGGATATGCTGTCCGATCGCTGGTGGCACGAAGGCAGAATATATAACGTTTATTTAAAAAACTATTAACTGGAACTTTTCAGAGTACATCGTGCTAATAGGCGGGGAATACCTTGCTAAGGAATTTAAACGTTATAACAAAAAAAGTTCTGTCGCATTTTAAATAAGCATGTAATTTTGCTTGTACATCGAAAACACATGTAGCATATTTATTATGGTATGTAATGGTCACACTGCCGTAAACAACGCGTAATCTTTGCTGAAACACGTAAGTTTTAAACTTCCACATTTTATCCGCTCCAATATGATTATTCTTGCTCAAGGTCATTTCAAGGTCAAAAAGGTGGTATCCACTAAATTCAGTTTTTTATTATTTATCATGCTATCGTAAAAAAATATACTATTCCATTTAAAAAAAACATCGGTGACCTTATCGCTGGTGGCACGAAGGCAGAATATATAACGTTTATTTAAAAAACTATTAACTGGAACTTTTCAGAGTACATCGTGCTAATAGGCGGGGAATACCTTGCTAAGGAATTTAAACGTTATAACAAAAAAAGTTCTGTCGCATTTTAAATAAGCATGTAATTTTGCTTGTACATCGAAAACACATGTAGCATATTTGTTATGATATGTAATGGTCACCCTGCCGTAAACAACGCGTAATCTTTGCTGAAACACGTAAGTTTTAAACTTCCACATTTTATCCGCTCCAATATGATTATTCTTGCTCAAGGTCATTTCAAGGTCAAAAAGGTGGTATCCACTAAATTCAATTTTTTTATTATTTATCATGCTATCGTAAAAAAATATACTATTCCATTTAAAAAAAACATCGGTGACCTTATCGCTGGTGGCACGAAGGCAGAATATATAACGTTTATTTAAAAAAATATTAACTGGAACTTTTCAGAGTACATCGTGCTAATAGGCGGGGAATACCTTGCTAAGGAATTTAAACGTTATAACAAAAAAAGTTCTGTCGCATTTTAAATAAGCATGTAATTTTGCTTGTACATCGAAAACGCATGTAGCATATTTATTATGGTATGTAATGGTCACCCTGCCGTAAACAACGCGTAATCTTTGCTGAAACACGTAAGTTTTAAACTTCCACATTTTATCCGCTCCAATATGATTATTCTTGCTCAAGGTCATTTCAAGGTCAAAAAGGTGGTATCCACTAAATTCAGTTTTTTTATTATTTATCATGCTATCGTAAAAAAATATACTATTCCATTTAAAAAAAAAAACATCGGTGACCTTAGAAATTTCATTAAAAAACACGACATAAAAAATTTTTTTCTTTAACATTATATTTGCCCCCTGCAATAGTGTCACTTTGTCCTCTGAAGTTTTCTGATAGGATTATAAATACGACAGATATTTAGGTGTTCTCATTTATGTGGGACACCCTGTATAAATCTCCATTTCAATGTACGAGGTGTTCATGCTCTTAAGTAATACGTATTAAGTTAATAAAAATTTCCTTATGATCTGGGGAATAGAAGAAGTTTGAAACAGTAATTAACCCTCAGCACTCGAGTGGCGACTCTCCGTTGTCATGAAAAATTGCTATGTTATTATTCAAAAAATTTGTTACATTATTAAATTTATTTAAACTTAGTAAAGTACTAAACCTTTAAGTACTGTATGCGTAAATTGCATTAGTTTCATATCGACAAAATGAAAAAATCATATAGAATGGAAATATTCTACGTTGAAAGAAAAGTTTAGTTTTCGAGTTAAAATAGTCCCGAGTGCAAAGGGTTAATATCACAAAACTAAACTTCTTAGTTTTTGTTTTGTTAAATATATTGCTTTGATTTTGTGTAATTTTAAAGAATCGTCGAGTGGGCGACAACGTGCTGAACGTATACTTTATTGACGAGGCTACGGGTAAATGTTCAATATGACTTAACGTGGCCCAAGGAACAAATGTACTATGAACAAATATAAAATAATAAGCGGTAACGTAGGAATATATGAATGAGCACGCCAATGTTCTTCGATTTGTGAATAATAAGAGGACCGTTTGCGCGCTGGTGTCCACTAACTCAATAGCAGGTAGAGGACGCGATGTTTGCGCGATGAATAGATACACTGTAATGATCGGCGTTACTCGTACCAGTCGACGTAATCCTGGAAAATGATTCTGGGTCACTGAGCGAATCGATAGTCGGAAAAATTCGCACCAGCGGCCGAGGGCAGTGTCAGTTGACGTCCATTTGGACCGCGCGTCATTGATCGACGTCCGAGGAAACCGTCGATCCTGGAAATTGAACAGCATTTCGAGATAACGAGTTCCACGATTGCGTTTCCCGTGACTTTTTCAAACGATGCTCGCGATAATCGAAAGGCAAATGCGCGACTGACGATGCACTTGGCTGCATCGCAGATTCGTATATACCCTATGCGCGTATGATTCGGTATATGAAAATCCATTTTGATTTCCCTTTACACGTTCGCAGACAGCTAATTATTTCGTCACGTTGGTAATTGAACTCGATAATACGCTACTGTATACTTTGCTATTTTATTTCGAAGAAACTTTTAATGTTGAAACTGCCACGGTTAAATTTTATTTAACATGTGCTGAAGTTCTCGAAACACCTCCATGGGTAACGACTGAATGAATTTCATTATTCAGATACATGATGAAAATTTCATCAAAATCTGTTAATGTTACTATGAACAATAAGCACTTCAAGATGAGAGTAAAACTGAGTAAATTAAATTGCAAAACTGTGAAAACATTTAAAGAATTTGACAGTACTGTTGTAAGGTTAGAATAAGTGTCTGTGTGGTTCATGTGTCTTGTAATTAATGCAGACAATTTTCCATAAAAATTCACAGTCTAGTTATTACCGAGTACAGTATTTCATCGATAATTGTCCCAAATGTCTCCGACATAATTGTCCCTGAGATATCCCCACTAGTGCGGGGTGTACCCCCTTGAGGGGCCGTGAAGCTCGAGAGGCCTCGGTCGCCGAGAAATATGACACCATACGGCTCGGGTATTATCGGCGAGACCATACTAACCCGAATTTCCAACTTCTTTATTATTCATTATTTTTTTATATAATTCCGATGATATTTACTTGTGTAATAGACAATTACAGTTTCGGGAGCGAGGAAGGCCGCCGACTGCGACTCTCCGGGTCTCTTTCTTTCCCATACGCTATCCTTCCTCGCGCCCGAAACTTTAATTGTTGATTACACAAGTAAATATCATCGGAATTATATCATATTTGGTATGATTTTTATTAGAAAAATGCCACAAATACGGTTATCGAAGTTCCATAAAAAAATAATGAATAATAAAGAAGTTGGAAATTCGGATTAGTGTGGTCTCACCGATATACCCGAGCCGCATGGTGTCATATTCCTCGGCGACCGAGGCCTCTCGAGCTTCACGGCCCCTCAAGGGGGTACACCTCGCACTAGTGGGGATATCTCAGGGACAATTATGTCGGAGACATTTGGGACAATTACCGATGAAATACTGTATTACAGTTTAAGGCCGAAAATTGTGAAAAGCTGCAATTTTGACAGTCTTCCAACAGTTCTAGCTCACTGCAACGTTTGCCCCAAACTGGCGCAGTCTCTTTTATTATTGTAGCGGCGCAGATGCACAGCCTACATTAATTATTGTACCATTAATTAAATATTGTTCTCGAATCGTGGACAATAGCTCATCAGTTTCGCATATATTTTGATTTTTTAATTAAGTCCGCGAAAAAAACAATCAAATAGTAAAGGTCTATTTTTATGGGACTTCGATGGCCATATTTGTGGCATTTTTCTATTAAAAATCATACCAAATATGATATAATTCCGATGATTTTTACTTGTGTAATCGACGATTTTTAATTGTCTATTATACAAGTAAAAAATGCCACAAATATGGTTATCGAAGTCCCATAAAAAAATAATGAATAATAAAGAAGTTGGAAATTCGGATTAGTGTGGTCTCACCGATATACCCGAGCCGCATGGTGTCATATTCCTCGGCGACCGAGGCCCCTCGAGCTTCACACCCCGCACTAGTGGGGATATCTCAGGGACAATTATGTCGGAGACATTTGGGACAATTACCGATGAAATACTGTACTTAGTGTAACCTCGCGCGGAACTCGTATCATAATGCCATAGAAACAGGGCGACTATCCGATATCTTGATCGGTCAATTAAACTTCTTGCTGGAATCCCACGAGAAACACTAACTGGCTAGATTGAATTCCAAGAAGCTGTGTCAGAACTCGCTCCGATAAAATTAACTTGGAAACGCCATCGAACTTCACTCGAGAGATGGTAACGTCAGGGAACCCGTCAGGGGTGTCTAGGAGGGACACAGGAAATGGTCCCTTGTCCCCGTTCGCTCGTGGAGGGAGTGGAAGGGGGACAGGCAGAAATTATAATGTAAATTACGCGAAATCGTTGCACTCGGAACGGAGCGACGAGCGGCGCTACACAAAGGACCATTTCAGCCCCGTATTTTTCGCGCTTTTCCTCTTGTCCGGTGCGAAATATATTACGTACACTCGCATCTTCCGCAGGCGTAACCATCAGCGACGAGCGCGCGCGCGCGCGCCAGTGTATGTGCTGCACGTCACGCGCTCGTAGAAAACACCTCGCGCGAAAATGTTTTCGCTCGCGTTCGCACCTCGACAGATAAACGACTGCATTTGCACTGATACAGTATTCATGCACATTGTGTCGCCCTCGCATCCCTTTAGCCGTTCACCCTGCGTTTTTACCCGGCCCGAATCTCTCGCGGCAATGTCAATATGTATTTTGACGTTCGTTCCACGCATCTATGCACTCACTCGTGTTATTACATCATTCTTGGCAACGTCTCTTGGAACTATAGTCGACGACCGAAATGCGATGGCTACCCTGGCAAATCAAGGAGAGTCCAAGAGGTACCTCGTGCGATTCGAGTAGCGCGTTTCGAATCACGCAATTGTGAGGTACTAGTGGTTCCACATGCACTCAATATGTACGCCGGAACCTAATCTCGCAACGTTTTGCGCGAAATTCGAAATACCAGGACGCCATTGCTGTATTTGACAGGGATTTATATCAAAATGTAAAATACCGGTTCAAAACACTTTCTAGAAACCAAAATACGTAAATACCGATATATATATATATATATATATATATATATATATATATACCCAGATAGCACAGGTACGTCCCAGGGACGTCCGCTATACGTCTAGTTTACTTCCACACGTCCTAAGTCCGTCGCGGACGTCCCTCGGACGTCCGTGAGACGTAAATTGAGGGACACCCCAGGGACGTCC
Source organism: Sphecodes monilicornis (assembly GCA_913789915.3). Classification (NCBI taxonomy): domain Eukaryota; kingdom Metazoa; phylum Arthropoda; class Insecta; order Hymenoptera; family Halictidae; genus Sphecodes; species Sphecodes monilicornis. The sequence goes on along the minus strand of OU565300.1, from coordinate 11,590,379 downwards.
GTTTTTTGCGTCCTAAGGACGTCTGAGGGACCATAATTTTTCGGACGTCCTCCCCTTTGAAGGAACCGTGACATTTTTGGGACACCCTGTACATCTCGCACGTAAGAAGTGAGCAATCCTGGAACGTACGTAATTTATAAGTCTCGTGTCCGAAATTGTGGTTCTATTATCGTCTCTGGGACGTCCGAAAAAAAATCGTGGCCCCCTGACGTCCTTAGGACGTAAAAAACGGACGTCCCTGGGGTGTCCGCAATTTACGTCTCACGGACGTCCCAGGGACGACCGTAGAACCACAATTTCGGACATGAGACTTATAAACCATGAACGTTCCAGGATTGCTCACTTCTTACGCGCGAGATATACAGGGTGTCCCAAAAATGTCACGGTTCCTTCAAAGGGGAGGACGTCCGGAAAAATTCTGGTCCCCCAGACGTCCTTAGGACGTAAAAACCGGACGTCCCTGGGGTGTCCGCAATGTACGTCTCACGGACGTCCGGGGGACCAGAATTTCGGACGTCCTCCCTTTGAAGGAACCGTGACATTTTTCGGACACCCTGTATATCTCGCGCGTAAGAAGTGAGCAATCCTGGAACGTACGTAATTTATAAGTCTCGTGTCCGAAATTGTGGTTCTACGGTCGTTCCTGGGACGTCCGAAATTCTGGTCCTCCGGACGTCCGTGAGACGTAAATTGCGGACACCCCAGGCACGTCCGTTTTTTACGTCCTAAGGACGTCTGGGGAACCAGAATTTTTTTTTTTCGTACGTCCCAGGAACGACCGTAGAACCACAATTTCGGACGTCCCGGGAACGACCGTAGAACCACAATTCCGAAACGGCCATTTTTGCAAAGGAAAATGTCACTTCAAATGGCCTCAGGAACCTCCCCTTTGAACGAACCGTGACATTTTTGGGACACCCTGTATATCTCGCGCGTAAGAAGTGAGCAATCCTGGAACGTACGTAATTTATAAGTCTCATGTCCGAAATTGTTGTTGTCGTCCCTGGGATGTCCGAAAAAAAAATCGTGGCCCCCTGACGTCCTTAGGACGTAAAAAACGGACGTCCCTGGGGTGTCCGCAATTTACGTCTCACGGACGTCCGGGGGACCAGAATTTCGGACATCCCAGGGACGACCGTAGAACCACAATTTCGGACACGAGACTTATACATTACGTACGTTCCAGGTTTGCTCACTTTTTACGCGCGAGATATACAGGGTGTCCCAAAAATGTCACGGTTCCTTCAAAGGGGAGGTTCCTGAGGCCATTTGAAGTGACATATTCCTTTGCAAAAATGGCCGTTTCGGCTTTGTTAAGAAGTTGTTAACGAAAAACACGGACCAATCAGAGCGCGACCTAGAGACGTATAACTAGTCTTCCTAAGGTCAACCCGCCGTAAACAACGCGTAATCTTTGCTGAAACACGTAAATTTTAAACTTCCACATTTTATCCGCTCCAACATGATTATTCTTGCTCAAGGTCATTTCAAGGTCAAAAAGTTTTAAACTTCCACATTTTATGCAATAGGACATTATGAAATGATATTTACAGGTAAAGACAGTAAAAATTTGTATACTGATGTGAATCGAAAGATGGGGCAATTGAATCCAGCGAACGATGTAAAGGATATTAGCACAGTTCCGAGATTCAATGGTTACAAAATTGTTACGATGAAATTTCGTATGACAGCCGTTTCAATCGAATAACGGCAACTCTGCTAACTAGTTTAATTAACGAAGAACGTAAAGGCGAATGTAACTGGCGCTGGAAAGTCACCCGCATTCAGGGGCTCTAGTTTTAGACGGTTGGGATCGTGAATTAGACACTCGGAATTTACGTCACCATTACGGGGTTACGCGTAACTACTGTAACTCGCCCTATTTCATTCTTTATAAAATTAGAGCCGAGCGCGCGAAACAATCTGTTTGGAAAAATAGTAAACTGTATTCAACAAACCAAATATATTGGCTTCCTCTCGCCTCATTTCCAGTGATCACAAACTATTATATTTTAGAATTCATCAACAGATTGTAACGTCGACATACTTGGTATATCTAGTATCCACTAGCTGGTAGATTGAGTGTACCAAATTTGCTTCGAGTCTGCGAATTGGAAGAGGTTTGAAACAGTAATTAAAATCAGGAAACTAAACTTCTCGGTTTTTGTTTTGTTAACCGAATTGCTTTGATTTTGTGTAATTCTTGTGATTGTTGAACGGGCGAACAACGTGCCAAATGTCGTCTTCCAGACGTCAGAGAACCTTGTTGCATACAACCAAAAACTTGTAATTATATCCCAATTTGATTTTTGTGTTTTCTTATTTATGAATATACTCGCAATTTATTACTGTCGTGCAATAGTTGGCCGATTAAAGTTTTATTGCGTGTAGCCTTGTAATTTACTTATTTCGGTAAGTTTTTCCATTTTACATGGGAAAGGCACGGGTGTTACATTTTTGATTGAAACTTGTCGACGTAACTCAGTTATGTCCGATCACCGCACGATGGCGCTAATGACGAAGACGAAAACAAAGCGTGCGTAGCGAAGAGGTCGCACGTAAGCGAAACGAGAAAAAAGTGCGAATTGCGAAAATACGAGTTACGAGACGAGTGCAAGAAGTGGTGTTGATGGCGCTGAGGCCAAACATACACAAAAAAAAGACGATGACGCTGTAATGAACATTCGAGGGCGAATGTCTTTGCAGGACGGCAGAGTGTGGGATTAGGACCCCCCCCCCCCCCCCAGACCACAAATACCGTAGGAAATTAGGAAGAAGGGGGGGAGGGTTCCGTGGGTGAGCGCGTTAGTCGATCGGCTACCAACACGAGGGCCCGGGTTCGATTCCCGGCGCGTTGTCTTCCTTTTTCCTGAGATCCTACATCGGTGAGACCACACTAATCCGAATTTCCAACTTCTTTATTATTCATTATTTTCTTATGCGACTTCGATGACCGTAGTCCCATAAAAAAGTAATGATTAATAAAGAAGTTGGAAATTCGGATTAGGTATGTTTATATTTCTCGGTGACCGAGGCCTCTCGAGCTCGGCTGTCCTTCTCTACGTTCGGCAAACCTCAAACAATAATATCCCTCGCGCATAATTGTCCCTCCGCAGACCCGTGTTGTGGACAATTATCGATGAAATACTGTATTTCTCGGTGACCGAGGCCTCTTGACCTCGGCTGTGCTTCTCTACGTTCGACAAACCTCAAACAATCATATCTCTCGCGCATAATTGTCCCTCCGCAGACCCGTGTTCTGGACAATTATCGATGAAATACTGTATTTCTCGGTGACCGAGGCCTCTTGACCTCGGCTGTCCTTCTCTACGTTCGACAAACCTCAAACAATCATATACCTCGCGCATAATTGTCCCTCCGCAGACCCGTGTTGTGGACAATTATCGATGAAATACTGTATTTCTCGGTGACCGAGGCCTCTTGACCTCGGCTGTCCTTCTCTACGTTCGGCAAACCTCAAACAATCATATCCCTCGCGCATAATTGTCCCTCCGCAGACCCGTGTTCTGGACAATTATCGATGAAATACTGTATTTCTCGGTGACCGAGGCCTCTTGACCTCGGCTGTCCTTCTCTACGTTCGACAAACCTCAAACAATCATATACCTCGCGCATAATTGTCCCTCCGCAGACCCGTGTTGTGGACAATTATCGATGAAATACTGTATTTCTCGGTGACCGAGGCCTCTTGACCTCGGCTGTCCTTCTCTACGTTCGGCAAACCTCAAACAATCATATCCCTCGCGCATAATTGTCCCTCCGCAGACCCGTGTTCTGGACAATTATCGATGAAATACTGTATTTCTCGGTGACCGAGGCCTCTTGACCTCGGCTGTCCTTCTCTACGTTCGACAAACCTCAAACAATGATATCTCTCGCGCATAATTGTCCCTCCGCAGACCCGTGTTGTGGACAATTATCGATTAAATACTGTACTCTCGAATCTCTCGTGACATTTTGAAAAATCGTTCAACTGTACCATGATATCCATCGTCGGATCCTCAACGAAACTAAGCTTGGAAATTCTAAACAATCAAAAGCAAATACAATGAAACTTTCCTGTTCCTCCTCACGGATCGGAATACTCTCGTTAACGATATCGATGGTTTTTCGACTGTGACTCCCGTCGGGCTCGTCGCGATGGAACAGCCGAAATACTGTACTTCTGGACATGCCTGACGTAACTAGTAACCCAGATCATAGCATCTACACCCAAGATGTCCCTGTAGGTACGGCAGTTACGCATGAACGTACTACGCAGGCAGACCGGGTGCAAGTCGAACGTGAGTTGTGAAATTTTTCTTTTCGTCTTTTTATTTCTATTGGCCTATCGTATTATACTAACGCAGGCCCTAGGTTGGGTATGATCGTTGGCCCACTTGCACAAAAACGTGACAATACTAACAGTTGGCCAACTAATACTGCAACAAAGGCGCAACAAAATCCTAACCATAAATGCTACTGGGAAAGAGCGTACGCTTGCGATTTTCCCCAGTATTAAATGCTCGAACGGCTAAAAGCGCACCGCGCGTTCATTCGCTCGCTCGCTCTCTCGCATGCCATTGTATTCTCGATTTCGCCTCTCCAGGCGCGGGGGTAGTGGTGGCGGGGGTGAGGGAATAAACACAGCGTGTCCCGGGCTACAGGTAACGGGTGGGTCTCTCTTTCTTGGAGTCTATGCTTTCAGAATTATTACACCGGCTTAAATGGCGTTTCAATTCGTTAATGGGTATTAAAAAATGTTTCATTTGACCCGGCCGGAAATCCGGTATCTCCATTCATCCCTGCTTTCATTCCGGTCGTGCTTGCCGCGCCGCGCCGTGTAGTACTACACGTTACGCCGGGGAGGTACCTACCTGCGAGATTAAATCCCGCAAAATCGGTCCCACTCCTGTCTCTTTCTCGCTCAGCCTATGGCGTCCCTTTTTGGTTAAAGAGCGCCGAGCGGGTACCATGGCCGCCTCGAGTACCGTGCCCACCGCCCGCTTCTATTCTATCCGGGCGTTGCACGCCGAGGCGCTTATTCGAGCATATTATTCCGCGTGTACATGTAAAAATATTCGCGTGGCCGATCCCCGGTTAAATCCTGCGCCATCAGCCAAATAGACGTCTGTCATTGCCCTCGCACAACCCGCCTCTCTCTTCCCTCAACTGCCTCTCGCCCATTTTCCAGGAATTAATCCCCACTTCGCGGCACAGCAGTATTTTGCGCCCGCTAGCCATGGCCCTCCGACGCAGTCCATTACACTTATTAGCAGGTAATTGTAGTCGCGTGGGTGAAACAAAGTTCCCTGGTCCGTCCACGGAAAGAAAATTTGCCGGAGTCTGAACTTTTATCTGTACACCCGCGGGGCGTTTGCTTTCTAGCGCGTACAGCCACTTCAAAAAGTATTTGAATAATAAGCATGGGTAATCGGGCCCTCGTAATAATTTTGGTTCTTTTTTTCTGTTCGGTAAATAATGTTCTTTGCTGGCGTGACGTACAAACGTGTATGAAAACGATTAAACCGTGTTTTTGAAGGTTCAGGATTTGCGTTTCAAAATGGGCCCAGAAGTATCGGCAAATTTTTCATCCGTATTTTGCTTTTATTTTTATCAAAATAAACGTTATAAATGATAAAAAGATTGACGATGCACTTGGCCGCATAGCAGATTCGTATGTAAGCCACGCGCGTGTGATTGTAAAATCTGGAGAGAAAGATGGCTGTATAACAGAATTTTAAATGTAATTAACACCGTAGACTCTAACTTCTCAGTTTTTATTTTTCATTTTTGTAATTGCTGAGTGGCCGATCAGCGTGTTAAAAAGGAATTTGTAAAACACTAACTGTACGTTATACACTAATGTTTCAAACATTCTTTTGGAAGATTTCATACATTTCATAGTGTGGCGGCTACTTCCTATGCTCGTCAACAGAGGGACATTACGACAACACCTTTCCCGCTAGTACCTCAATCTTCGTCTGTTTGTATATACAGGGTGGGGCAATAACTATATCCAGTTTGAATATTGCCGTTATTTGTAATAATATGAAAAAATGTTATATAGAAAACTTACACGGTATAGAGGGGGACATATTGTGACACAAACATTTTCTGCGTGGGTGGAGGCATAGAGGAGATTTCAAGGTCAAATCTATTTTTGTAAATGGAATGCTATATTTTTTTTATTACGATGTGATAGCCAGTGTTGAGACGAATTCAGCGAGTTATCATTGACGGTCATGCAATAAGTTCAGAAACGATAAGACATGCACGTGATGCAGGGATACGACGATTGCAACTTTGCATTGACGCAAACGGTCACCAATTCGAGCATCTCCTGTAAGATAATAAAGTTTATTTCACTACCATATTTGACCTTGCATGACCTTCAATGATAACTCGCTGAATTCGTCTCAACACTAGCTATCACATCGTGATAAAAAAAACATAGCATTCCATTTAAAAAAATAGAGTTGACCTTGAAATCTCCTCTATGCCTCCACATACGCAGAAAATGTTTGTGTCACAATATGTCCCCCTCTATACCGTGTAAGTTTTCGATATAACATTTTTTCATGTTATTACAAATAACGGCAATATTCAAACTGAACATAGTTATTGCCCCACCCTGTATACCGTCCTAAACTGTCCTTACGACATCCCGCGTCTAAGGCACAGGTCCGCTAGACAGTGATGGTATATGGCCTCGGTTTTTTCGCGCATGCGCGACTAAATGCAGGAACGTGCGTACGTCTTATGTTTGTGGGAGAACTGTTCTTGGCGGGAAACCGGACAGAAGAGTGCAAGACGACACGACGAGACGACCGTACTTCGAAATATTGGTAAGTTAATGTTAACCCTTAGCAGTCGAATGGCGACTCTAAGGCGCCACTACATATTATTATATCATTATTCAAAATACTGTTTACATTATTAAATTTGTTTATATTTCATAAATTACTAAACATTTAAATATTGTATGAGGTACTATATCAGTTTCATACGCATAAAATGAAAAAAATGATGTACAATGGAATTATTCTAGGTTAGAAGAAATGTTTAATTTTTTAGTTGAAATAGCTCCGAGTGCAAAGGGTTAATATATTCGATTTCATAATGGCAACTAGTATTGGGGAAGGAGCTACTTGTCAATTCATATTTGAAAATCGAAAAAAAATTTGCGAAACTATGCGGGGTGATCAAGGTACCCCATTTTAGTCCAACTTTGTACTTTACTGACGCTAACATCGTCGCGCATGCGTGAGAAACCCGAGACCGATCACTCCCGCTAGATAACCTTACTGACGAGTCCTCTAGCGGGCCTAGGACGAAACGCTTCCTTCTCCTTTTTCCATCTTTTCATAATTCAGAACCGCCATAATAGTTTCAGTCGGGTAGTATGTCACCTAAACACTTCGAACTTCAAAGTAACATCTTTCCCATTACCCAGTTACGATCTAACGAATTCCATTGATCCACTCGCTCTTCTGCAAAGTTCACCGGTACTTAGACACATCGGTCGGTGAACTTCCGAAAGGTTCGAAATAGTTCCGGTATTTACGTCCGATACTTTCCATATTCGGTTTATCGGTTTTTCGTTCATTGGTGCCGCGTGCTCGGTCAAATTTTTCCCCGGGCATATAACGTTCGATAGAACGGGTTGTGTATGGACTAGAAAGTGGTCTGGGTTAGGTCGGGTAAATTGTCGGTGAATTTTTTATCGAACTCGTTCGAAGTCCACTTGAAATTTTGCCAGTAGCGTGGCCGCGCGATACGTCAGACACTCTCGTATCACTTGCACGCGAGGCGTTCGATCGTCTAAAGGTCGGGTTATACATGCCCGAAGCTCGGATCAGACCGAATATTGTTACCCAGGCTTAAATGAGAGTGTTCGCAATCGGAAATCGGCGTCCGACTTCTCAACGATTCTTTTTCTTCGAGTTTGGGAGGCCATATTATCTCCTGCGGGTGACGGCTCCTTGGTGTGCGTGTCACAAAAAAGGTTTCTATAGGCTCCACAACAACTTTAGGTAAACTATCGGTAGCTCTCCTTTACAACATCTCGAACGCATCACAAGTTACCTCAAAGTTCGGACGGAAATGTATAAATACCCTAAAAACGCGTCCGATATCGGACGGATGTGTATAACCCGACCTTAAGGGTCTCTGCACACCCATCCGGGACGGGCCCCGGAGAGGTTTTTTACATAGCTTTGGTATAGGCAGGGCTCTCCGGTATGTCTGATCCGGTGTGGTACCGATTCTTCCCCCGCGCGACCGAAGGCCCATAATTCTTGCACTTTCGAGCGCGCGTTGACAGTTCCCTCTGTGCATAGCACAAAAACAATGTTTCCAGGGACTCCACACCTCCTTAAAGTAAACTATCTAATCTAACTAGCTAAATCCCGGTCCGGCCCGTCCCGGATGGGTGTGCAGAGACACTAATGCAGTGGTGGGCACGGATGGAGCCCCTCAAACGCCTGTTTCTTCCACCAACCTCTCTTTCATGCGGGGCGCACGTTCGTTGCGTACGGTTATGTCTCGTGTCTTTGTTGCCCCATTGTACCGCGCTTGCTGGAAGGGGACAGAGGGCGCTACGATGTGACGCATAACTACATTTTTTTTATTATTGCATCGTGTAGGTGATCGCAAAATACATTCAGATACGTATAGTAACATGACCTTGAAATGACCTTGATCTTCGAAAATTAAAGTTTCACGTAAAACTTACGTCGAATATCTTTGGCCAAGACAGTTGATCCTGTGAATGCGAAGAAATTTTTTTTTATCACACTAAGAGGATATTATTCCGAAAGGCACCGGTGGTATATCGGCAGGAAATTTGGAGCATGTTATGAAGAATGTGGAAGGACCTCAAATAAAAAAATTTTAACTTCGGGAATTCACCTGTTTAAAAGATACAGATACTTTAGTGGAAGCCGCTCAATCACTGTGATCGTTTGCTTCGGACATGTCACCGTATTGTCTCATGAATTTGTTTAAGTTTCGGGGGAGGCGCTGCCGCCCTCAAACACCCTCCCGGTCAAGGATAACCTAACCCAGACCAACTCTGGTTAGGCTTTCAGCACGCACCATGATACGGCTCGAACTGTCTCACATTTCCCTATGCATCGCGTTTCCAACGGAAAAAAAACATAAACAGATCACACCACACCACCACTCATAATATAAAACATGCATACATACATATCCCTCAGGCAGTGATGCCAGAAACAACCAGAACTGGTTGTTTTTCCTCTCCCCCTTTTCTTACATTACCTCAGGCATTCTTACATTGTTGCTGTGTGGTCAGCAGTGGGGGGGGCACGGGTGGAGCCCCTCAAACGCCTGCTTCTTCCACCAACCTCTCTTTCATGCAGCGCGCACGTTCGTTGCGTACGGTTATGTCTCGTGTCTTTGTTGCCCCATTGTACCGCGTTTGCTGGAAGGGGACAGAGGGCGCTACGGTGTGGACGGTTTTGCCTCAATTGAGGCAAAATTGCCCATCCCTGGTCTAATGTGTTCGCGGACCGTCAAGAAGAATCGCGTGTGCCGACTGCCGTGCTCATTCATTAACACTAGGTTTACGGAGCACAAAACTTGATTATTTTACCTTGCTTTATAAAAATAATGAAATTGTATTTACTTATATCTTTAGCGATTTTCATTGTAATATGTACAAAAAAAAATAAATCTATTTAATAATTCCTCACGAATGCCTCCTTACACTCTTAATAATCGTAAATTAAACATTTTTGAATCCGTCATTTTGACGGTCTCCGTAAATCTAGTGTTAAATTGCAAAGGAGCCACTATAAATCACACTCATGGAATTTCAATGAAGGGGTTTAACGCAGATCGTGGTAACGGATTGGCAACGGGATTTGTTCCATTACCATTCGTGGACAGCTCTTGGAAGGTGTCATGGCGCACCTTGCGATTCAGACACTTGTGTTGATCGAAATTTCCCTCGCGATAGCTAAATACTTGTGAAGTATGCAGTGGCGTATTACCCTATGGGCAACTTGGGCAAATGCCCCGGGGCCCCAAGCAAAAGGTAGCCCCGAACACAATCCAAATATATTGTATTTTTATGTAAAAGGTTTTCATGGATGAAGGAGAATTTATTTCACTTTTTATGCAATAATAAATATGTAGATGTTTATACAATTGTTGTAGTTTTTCCAAGGTGAAAGTTATTTACTTGGGGTTAGGGGGCCCCGAAATTCTACTTTGCCCAGGGGCCCCAAGTAGTCAGAACGCGCCACTGGAAGTACGTAAGGTGGTTATGAAATACATAGCTCATTGAAAGTAAAGAAAATATGTGTAAGTGAATGCGATTTAACAATGAACCTACCAAGCACAAAACATATAAAAGTGAAAGTCCTTATGAAAGTGAAAAGATGGAATTTACATAAACTTTGAACAGTTATTTTGTTCTAAATGAAATATGTTGTAGTCCATGCGAAATTAGGGGGGGGGGGTTAAGTCATCATTTTGCCGGTTTCGAATTTTTTTAGAAATGACAGGCCTTCGAAATTTGAAATTGTTGCCCATTTTGGCGAAAACGGGCTTCACTTCCAAATTTTTATCTCAGGAACTGTTTGTCCGAGTGAGCTAAATTTTTTTTGGTTTTATTCGGAAAGGATTGGGCTATTACAAAATAATTTTTCCAACCTCGACAATAAACTTTATAATATCGAAAAATTTAAACGAATTTGTTTAAAAAAAAAACGTAAAAGAAGATTTGTTTAAATTTTTAATAATAAATATAATAGTATTCAACCAATGTAAAATTGGTTCTTAACCGCCTTAATATTTAATATTTATATTATATTTAAAAAAAGGTGTTTTTTCATTTTATCGAAGGTTGCCTTTTAGAAAGGAATAATTTGTTTAAAATTAGACCAAACGACCAGGATTTTATCGAGATATTAATTTACTAATATAAATAAAATAATAAATGAAATTTGAAATTGCTATTTCAATAAAAGAAGTGATGGTCAAGATTTTTAATATTTATGTCCAAGCCTATGATGAAAATTTAAAACAGGCCTTTTGTAAATCTAAGTAAATTGTATAAATGTACAAAGTTTCATAGAAATCGGTTGACGTTTAAAAAAATTAGAGGTCTTTGAAAATGTAAAAATGTTTAAAGTTTGCAGTTTTCATCATTTACAGCTCATAGCAATATTGATCGATTTTGATTAAACTTTGTGCATGTGTATAACGTATACTTGCATAAGTCATCTTTCAAATTTTCCTTATAGACTAGGATAAAAATGTTAAAAATCGCGCCCCTATATTTTTCTTCTAAATTTCGATCAATTGCAACTTTTAAATAATTCTTTACAGTTTATCTGACATACTAACTCTTCTCAGATTTCCCAAAAAAAAAAATCAAATCGTTTGCACTAATTTTAAAGGAGTTATTACTTTTCAAATGGTTTGCAAATAGTTTTGTCAATCACTGTATAATCGAGAAAATATAGTAAATCAAAACTTGTGACCGGTAAGAGCAGCTTGTTCTATTTTACAAACCGTGAATATTACGAGCTAGCCGAAACTGCAGAGCAATGATGTATTCTGTATGGTAAGTAGCACAGAGCGTAAGAAAATGTCTGAATAAAGCCAACTATAGGTCGACAAAAAATTCCAGCAGTTCAACGACGGGCACTGTGCTGCGTCGCACCCTCTCGGGACTCATCCCTTTGTCATAAAATAAAGCGAGAGAGGCTGGTTCGAATCTCGCCGCTCCAGTGGGTGATTCGAAGCAGATTTTCAATTTGATAGCCCACGGGGGCTGCTTTACTTTCGCGTTGTACTCTGAAAACTTTATGCCAATTCTCAAGAATGTAATTTTTAATACGTACACAGAGTTCATTAACACTAGAACTACCGAGCGCTAAACGCGACTAGTGTATATTGCCTTCTAATAACGACAAGAATGCATTTATTCAACTTCCGTACAACTTTTGTTTAAATATGTACTCTAATGAAGAAGTTGACTAAAACATTACTCCGGAAAACATTTTTATAATTTCAATATTTATAAAAGAAAAACTTAGAAACCAGTCATTTTGACTTGTCCGGCAGTTCTAGTGTTAATTTTATTAATAATTTTTGTTTTTGTAAAAAATGTTTGAATGCCGTTAATTAGTTGAGTTTATATTAATATCTTACTTAGGATAGGTACTGATATTTGATCCCCTCAGGGTTTCAAATCCATTTTACCATTCTCCCCCTTCTTCCACTTTGTCCACTCTCACCTAACGCTAATGTTCAGCCTACTTTTCAGCGGAACCTACTGATTATTACGGTGGGTTCCGAACCACCAATGGTCAACGACGCAGTATAATATCACATAGAAGAATATTTCCATTGGTCACGGCGGTGGGATTTGAACTCACGACCACATTGTTTGTAGTCGCGCGGTCTATCCACTGAGCCACTGCGCGCCCTTATTAATATCTTACTTATTAGTAGCATTAATTGTTAAGTATTTCTCATATTCAGAATTTATTATCACTTCCTGAATAATTTATATATCACTTCCTGATGAGCTAGAGACTTGAAATTGGAAACGTAGCTCAGAACTGGATGACAATGCAGTATTCAAAAATTTTTTTTTTTTAAAAGTCTATCCGGTTAAGAGAAATAACAATTAAATATTTTTACCGTTACACCGCGGTCATCGCGTTCAGTTATCCCCACTCCGCGCGACAACGCTCTCTACTTCACTATGCGCACGCACTCTGACTCATCCCCACTCCACGACGTTGCGCTCAACGTGTTAATCCAGACCAAAACAGTACAATTCATGTATCCCCGCGGCTCTTATCAAAATATATCTTCCGGTCGATTTATTCCGACCAGGAGTGGATGTTCTCCAGAGTGTCGTGTACCAAACGCAGATTTTAAGAAAAGTTCGTTGAATTCCCACGTGGCGAGCTTCTTTTCCGTAACGGTGATAAATCACTCTAGGATTTTCGAAGCGTTCGCGTCTCGCATTCTTCATCCCACTGCTACTACTTGTCATTCGCTTATCAGAGTTATGAATCTCGCATGGGAACGTGATAAAACGGCCGCTTTAAATCGGCCGAGCATTCGTCCTGTAAATTCTGCTCGACTCGCGACAGCTTCTATTTGCCGTCGGGATCCCGTGAATATCGTTCTGATTAACAGGCGACAGCACAATTGTTTCAGCGCGCTGCGAAGCCGGAAAATGGGCAAACACCGGTCCAGCTCTTTTGATAAAACAACTGATACGACGATACCGTTGCTACGCTAGTCAACGAAGCAAACGACAATAGAGAATGCTTCAATACACGGAAGTGATCGCATGAGTCGTGTCCCTGGCGAAAATAAATTGAATTCTACCTTGGTTTATGAGAAATTCTCTTACGCTGTTTTCAGAACAACATCCTCCGTTGAGAGATGTGTATTCTCCGAGACAAATACATTTCTTGCTTGGTCCAGTTCATCCGGTAAAACTTTGGTTACTTTTAAGTCACCATTTTCCAGAAAAAGATCGAAGTACATAGAATATTTAAACAAAAATTACACGAAATCCAAAGAGATGCAAAATTGTCGTTATTACAAGGCAATATACAGGCTGTTTTCTCAAAATCTAATGGAGATCTCGATTTAATTTGTTTTTAAGTTAAATGGTTAAGTTAGGGCTACTATTTTCATAGGTATTACATATTTTCTGAGATAATTCTTTGGGGGAGAAAGGAGGGCCCCCAATATATTTTTTTAAATGGAAAGCATTAGTAACAGTTTATCTAGTGTTAAACCGGGATTCTGCCAAGTCACTACGTAAAGATAGAACAGGCATGTCCAGAAGTAGCTCACTTGGACGCAAATTCGAGGGAGACTTCTCCCGCCAGCGCGTCTCGCTCCCCGGCCGTAGTCCTCCGAGCTCCTCAGACCCGTGCCTACTGTGGGTCCGAAAGTCGCCGCAACGCGCCACACGCAGTACGTGCCGCAAGCGGTAGGGAGCTCGGAGGACTATGGCCGCCACGGGGAGCGAGACGCGCGGGCGGGAGAAGTAGGCGTCTCCCTCGAATTTGCCTCCAGGTGAGCTACTTCTGGACATGCCTGCTATATGGTAACGGCGGATGCTGGTGGGGGACATTGGGCGCTATGGTGGAGACGGTTTTGTCTCAATTGGTACAAAACTGCCCATCCCTGACCTTAATAATAGGCCATTGTGGTCGTCTTGAAATACTCTAACAGAATATACGTAAAAAAACATCTTCTCCATTTAAAAAAATAGCAAAGCAGTTTGAGGCATTTTCCGCTTACTCCAAAAAAACAAGCGAGTTATTCAGGTGTCCTGTGTTAACCCTTTCGCTACTTCTCGTCTCCCTCGAATTTGCCTTCAGGTGAGCTACTTCTGGACATGCCTGAGTTGCTTCGACAAATTTCAAATTAGAGAGATATAATAAGAAATAAGTAAATTACACGCAATAAAACTTTAATCGGCCAACTATTGGACGACAGTAATAAATTGCGAGTATATTCATAAATAAGAAAACACAAAAATCAAAATGGAATATAATTACAAGTTTTTGGTTCTATGTAGCAATGTTCTCTGACGTCTGGAAGACGACATTTGGCACGGTTATCGCCCGCTCAACAATCACAAAAATTTCACAAAATCAAAGCAATTCGTTTACGACAAGCGAGTTATTCAGGTGTCCTGTGTTAACCCTTTCGCTACGAGCGTCGCCTATAGACGACATCCGCGCGATGACCTGGTGTATGCTCCGTTCGGTACCGCTACTTCTCGTCTCCCTCGAATTTGCCTCCAGGTGAGCTACTTCTGGACATGCCTGATATAGAATGCTGTTCAGCGCGATCAGCTCGCGGGTAGCTAATCCGAAACGTGCTCGAAATTCTGTGAGAGCTGTGGAAAGGTGTGAAAGCTTTACTTTTGCTGGTACAACTATCACGGGAACTACGTAATCGTTGTCAATTTGTTAAAAGTCCCCGGGGCGAATCCAGAGTGACCGTGGCCTATCTTTGACGCTGCCGAGGGGACATTTTATTCTCCGTGGAAAAGCTTCGTAGAATACCGGTGAGGCGTGTTCAACGTTGTTGAAAACTGCTGGGAAAAGTTTTTTCGTTCTTGCGAGAGCAATAAATCGATATCTGATAGGCGGCGCCAGTTTTTCTCGCAGACCCTTTTTTTTTCTTCTTTACCGGCAGCGGCATACCGCGACGATTTTCGAAAAGTTTCTACAACGAACGCTAAAAACTTTGGTTTTAAGCCGGCCGAGCTTCAAAGTGTCACATCCTGTTTACTCTGTCCGCTGCTCGGAAGCCGCAACTATGGAACATGTACAGGGTGTATAAAAAGTAATGATCATCCGTCCTAGTGGTGAATCTACATCTCTGGATCGATGGACATTTGTAAGAGAAACTTGCCGCAAAATTTTTTATAACAAAGAAAATTGTTGTTAAATTTTTTTATACATCAACGCCTTCTACTCGTCGGGAAGAGAAAAAGTTTGAAAGGAGTCATATGTCGCAAACAAATAATTATTGAGATACAAGCTGTAAAGTTTTTGTAAAATTTGATTGTGTGGAGTTATACGTATAGACAAAAGCCTACTACTACAGTCCACGAGACAAACGAAATTTAACCCTTAGCACTCGAGTGGTGACTCTGAGGCACCACTAAAAGTTGCAATACCATTATTCAAAATGTTGTTTACATTACAAAATTTATATTTAATAAATTAGGTACTGAACGGTCAAGTTTTGTACGAGATATTATATCAGTTTTATATCAACGAAATGAAAAAACTTATATAGTATGGAAATATTCTTGGTCGGAAAAAAATGTTTAGTTTTGTAGTTAAACCAGCTCCGAGTGCAAAGGTTTAAAGTGACATTTGATCATGCGACATAGTGGAATAGGTCTACAGGGGATACCACTGACAAAAAAAAAACGCATCGACAATAGTACCCCCGCGTAATGTGAAAACCTATTGATACGGGTGTCGCCCCAATGCGCCACGCGCAGTTCATACGGTACGAGCCTGAGCTGGCTCGAGAACTTGGACCGCCACGGGGAGCGAGACGCGCGGCCGGGAAAAGGAGGCGTAGCCCTCGAAAACGGCCCGAAACAAGCACTTCTTGCCGACCTCTGATATAGCAGATGCAAAACTGTGAGAACACGTTTTTAGCAAACAGTGCTAGAAATTGGGTCATGTGTAAAAGCATAAAAAATTTGTTTCCTAAATAAATCTATTATAGAATGAAAGATTCAATATTCCACATTGCAACGGGTGCTTAAACATTAATCTACGATTTTTTTTTACTGTTTTATAGAACACAAATGAGGACCATCGTCTAAGGCAGGGTGTTCCAACGTATTCCCCTCCGAGAACTACAAGGTCCCCACCATCGTACCTCGTCCCACCACTGCGTACAACCGTAGAGGTAGTGAGTGCTGCGCGCGCCGCACGGCTCCCGTGGTGGGAGCTGCCAGCTACTATACATTATAACGATGAGGTCTAAGAGTGGGAGAAGAACCTAAGCGGGGAAGGTGCCTCGAATAGCTCCGGTTGGAACTGCCTGGTCTAAGGCCTTTACGGAGTATCTTTTATCATTTCAAAGATAGCAGCACACTTTTCCATGAAAGGTCAATACATCGACTAGAAAAAATGGTAAATGAAGTTTTAAGCATTTCTTGTAAAGGGGAAGCTTCAATCTTTAAATCTACGGTCATTTCATTTAGGAGAAAAATTGTTCAATGCTTTTACAGACATTTCAATTTCGAACATCTTGGATAAAAAAAAGTACCTTCCATTTCCTAGTCGCAGTGAGAAGCAAAAATATTTTTAATAAAAATGAGCGACAAGTTCAAACTTATTATTAGACCATTTTTCCAAGGAAATCGTCACGGCTCAAATATCAACAACTTTTCGACAATTTAGTATTGAAATTCCTTTTGGATCCACTGTATGTCTAGCATTTATTTACATTTAAGTTGAGGATATTAACCATGAAATATAAAGAAAATGATTCAGAAATTCTGATCGTTAAAAAACTTCGTATTATTTAAACACAGGTTTTTTTCAAAAGTTTTGTTCGTGACTAAATTCCCTATTCGAAAACGTAAACTTTACAAAAAAAGATTTTCTGATTTCAAGATTTCTCAATAAACGTATTTTTACCCCCAACTTTAGGTGCTGTTTTCACCCCTTCAGTGTGGACAATAAATAAAAATATGTGTTGAAAATTTTTCTAAGAACTAACTCTCGCACGAGTTTGTTTAAAATACACTTGTGTAAAATGAATTCGTTCCCTTGTCATTTGAGAAAGTATCAATCAACGATAGCAAACATGATCGAAGCGGCGGTGGCTACGTTCAAATTCTTGAAACATAAATATTATATTTTTCGTCGTAGTAAGACTCAGTCGCTAGAACGTCGAATCGCAGATATCTCGTACATCGTTTCATCTCTGCTCTAATATTCCTCCAATAAGTCATCGTTTCTGCAGACACATCGATCGTTCCTAAAATTAAACAAGGACTTTTGGACCGGAGACGAGGTCGCAATGAAAAATTCATCGGGCGATTTTTGGTCAAGCAGAGTGTCAGACTTGGATTCGTCGGCTGACGTCCCTGCCGACAAAGAAAACCTATCGGACGAATAACTTTCGATTTGTCCGACGCGGCGGTGGTCAGCTCTCCGAAATTGCAAGTGTGAATGAAAACAGCTCTGAGCTGTTATCGCAGCAATATCGTTTCGACATTGTTCTGGCCGCGCACCCGATATATAAGCAGCGAATACTATGAACTGTTTTCACTTCGATTCACGACCCACGAAATCTCGATCGCTCAACAGAATTTCCTATAGTGTTGGATTATCGGCAAAACCACTTTTGCCTGCTCCCTGCTCCCCCTCGCTGTCTGTTCTTGTCTATCTTCGCGTTGAGCCTGAGGTTGAGCCTGAGGTTGAGTGATGGACAACGTCGAATGATTTTGTAATTGAAATACAGTGGCTCGCGAAAGTATTCGACTGCCTTTTAATTTAACCGATGTCCCATGTCAAGGCATTAGTGATCAAAACTTTAAACGGCAATATCTCGAAAGTGAAAGTATGTGACACGCGGCGTTCTTCCTGACAACCACAGATATACAGGGTAAGTCACCTAACGTTTGTACCTCAAATATCTTTGTTGTTTCTAAAGATGCGTAAAATATGGTAAGGACAAAGTTGAATGGTACAATGGGGCTGACACGATGCAAAAAACAATTTTGTTTTTCTGTCATTTTTTTAGAGATATCAAGGTCACCTTGACTTTTTTTTTAATGGAACCACCCTTTATTAAACACCTACAATGATAGTCCCTTTCATTAGGAATTCAGTGACTGTAATTAGTCCAAGGTCATTCAAGGTCAACCACACGTACCCAACCAGACGGACCCAAGCAGACGGATCCAACCAGACGGATCCAACCAGACGGACCCAACCAGACGGATCCAACCACACGTACCCAACCAGACGGACCCAAGCAGACGGATCCAACCAAACGGACCAAACCAGACAGACCGAAGCAGACGGACCCAACCAGACGGATCCAACCACACGTACCCAACCAGACGGACCCAAGCAGACGGATCCAACCAAACGGACCAAACCAGACAGACCGAAGCAGACGGACCCAACCAGACGGATCCAACCAGACGGATCCAACCAGACGTACCCAACCAGACGGATCCAACCAGACGGGCCCAAGCAGACGGACCCAACCAGACGGACCTAATCAGACGGACCCAATCAGACGGACCCAACCGGACAATCAAAATATTCGTGACCCGGAACGCGTGGAACGAAATCGCGCGCGTTTAATTCGCCGTTGCTTTTTGATGGCAGCTGTCGCATCGGTCGGATCTATCGTGGTAATTACATGAATGTAACCGGTTTTTGCGTTGAATCCACTTCAATTAAGAGACTCTCGGAAAGCATGGAGCACGGCTTGAGCGGATAAACGAGAGAAAGAGCCAGGAAATGGGCCAAGGCAGCTCCGAGAGCAACGGGAACAGAAAGAGAGCGTGGGAGAGGTTCAACCGTAGAACACATCGACAGCGAAATCCATAGTTGTACGGGTCTCGCGCATAGGATACCGTGATGCAGAAGATAGTTCGGGGGTTTCGGTACACGCGGGGATGATCACCTCGGGCGAATTTGCATTGTGGCCGGACGTTTCGTGTTTGAGCTGCACTGCAGTACAGTGCAACTGGTTGGTTCGTCGGTTGGTTGGCTGTACGTTGCACTTTAACTCGAGGGAAACTGTCGCTGTACTCGAGTGAGCGCACGGCGACGTTGCTGCTATATCCGTACTCGCGATTAAATGAATGGTAGACGGCGATCGGACCACGCTCCAGGAAAAAATGGAAAGCGTTCGGAGATCTTCTTTATTTTTACCGACGTTGCATCGGAGGTAGCGAACGGTGATAAACATTGGTGAGGTATAAATGGGTGAAATCATGATTAACGTAAAGATTGTCAGGATTATTGCTGACGATAGTACATGGAAAGACAATACGGGATAGTCCAGTAACTTTGATCACCTTGAATATTTCCATTATTTGTAATAATATGAAACAATCGTATGTATAAAACTTCATTGAGGGGCAAATATTGTAATGCAAACATTTCTTATACAGGGTGAGGCATTTAAAACAGGACACCTGAATAACTCGTTTCTTTTTGGAGATAGGTGAAGGCGTTAAGAAGACATGAAGGTCAACTCTGTTTTTTTTTACGTGGAACAGTATGTTTTCGTACATGGTTGTGTACGAATACAATGACCTATTATTGAGGACATTCAAAGTCATTCAAGGTCACTCAAGGTCAAGGTCACTTTTGTGTATTCTCTGGTTGTTCGCATACTGCTCTTGTAATTGCCGACAAGGGTCACAGAACTCGCACAAATATTTAATCACATTGTATCTTGTCTATGTACACAAATGTTATTAGTAGTTTGACCACCGATTAGAGTACGGCTTCGTAATATTCAATATCCAAGTATACCGCGAAAAACTAACAACCAAACTAGACATGCAAGAATGAATAAAAAGAGCTTGCTCTGTAATAGATAAAAATGAAATTCTCTAGGCAGTGTAATCGGTATTGCAACGTTTTAGACTATGTATCCATGTTCAAGGTCACTAATTTGAGCACTTGAGACAATTTACTTTCTCTTGCAGTTCACCTTGAGTTTACCTTGCAGTTGACGATTCGTATTGAAATACTCTATCAGAATGTAGGTAAAAAACCATATTGTTCCGTTTGAAACAACAGAGTTGACCTTCATATGTCCTTGACGCCTCCACCTATCAAAAAACTAGTAACATCGGACGATTAGCTCCCTCGATACCGAAGTTTGGTCTGGAACATTTTGCTCTATCTCCAAAAGCAAACCAGTTATTCAGGCGTCCTGTTTCAAATGCCTCACCCCGTATGGTTGAAGGCGTTTCGGGGATTCGAAGGTCACCTTGATTTCTCAATGCCATTCTCTCCCGCGTTTTAAATTAACGATCGACGGGTGTTTGTAACGTGACCGACGGAAAACGGGAAAAAGTTGGTGACGTTTTCCGATTGCCGATGGTGTTCAATCGCGGCTTGTGCTGGGGATCAGCACGTTTCAATGCGATGGAGGCAAGTGATCTCGGATATGAAGATCGTGACGAGCTTGCCAGCAACTTTCGTTTCCAGTTGCATGGCAACTATCGACTGGCAATCTTATCACGACTCGGCCGGTTTGGTATCGTGAAAGAATTATTAAAGCTTGTGCTCGCGCCTCGTAGTGCACATCGAATCCGATCCGATCGCTCGTAAATTCCGAAGATCAGAATTAAGTTAGCAAGTTCGGTATGCTCGCCGTCTTAAAACGTTGATCGCCCACTTGTCAATCACAAAAATTACATAAAATCAAAGCAATTTATTTAATAAAACAAAACCTGAGAAGTGTAGTTTCGTGATATTGTGGGATGAATGGGTTCCTTGTGCGTGCGGACGACTGGATCATGTTGCGACGGTCCGGCGCCGGTATGTTTGGAAAACACGAGTGACTGAGAAGGCGTGAATGAAAAGTGTTTAGGACTAGGCGATAGGAGAGTTTGTGTGTTTCTAAGAATGAAAGCGATGGATGCAAGAACCAGAGTGCAAGCGAGATGAATGCAAGGGGTTGAAAGAGTATAAAGTGTGGATGTTCGGGAAGAGCAGAGAGTAGAGTTGCGACTGCCTTGCGAGAGAGACTGCTAATTGCGTCAGCGTTGTGTTTCGTTTGTTCCTTTAAATATATTAGCATTTAGCAAAAGTATTTCGAAGAGATTAATCTCCCCATTCCCCAAGATTCCTACAATATTAATTACCGTTTCAAACCTCTTCTGTCCCTCAGATCGTAAGCAAATTTTGTACCCTCAATCTGTCATTTTTCACAGTTCACGAGCTTTTTACTTTTCCGTGTTCAACAACGAAAATGCGTAATTGAAACTCAAGCTATTTAGTAGTATATCGATCTGGTTCTCGAGCTGGAACGATCGTATGTATTAGGGCAGTGTTGGTGAGGAGCTCGAGCGATCTTCAATATGGATTAGTATCGGTGTGAGCGAGAAATGACTACCCGGCACAGGTCTGGAGACAGCAGGAGTCGAAGGGGTTAACAGGTGCTAACTTCCAACTTGCAAAATATTACGTTTCCAGCGTTGTTCTATCCAATATTGCAGCTGGTAAAATACACTTAAATCTAGGTAATAGTTCAAGGTTCGG
Organism: Sphecodes monilicornis; assembly: GCA_913789915.3. Taxonomy (NCBI): domain Eukaryota; kingdom Metazoa; phylum Arthropoda; class Insecta; order Hymenoptera; family Halictidae; genus Sphecodes; species Sphecodes monilicornis. The sequence continues at coordinate 11,568,573 of OU565300.1, read as the reverse complement.
TGTGTTCAGCGTTCTAAAAGGTTCTGTATGTTCTGATGGTTCTGAGCGATGCGAAGGTCTAGTTCTAACGGTGCTATTCCCTACCAAAGCTCGGGAGGAGGTTTTCCTTTGTTAGGTATAAGAGGGGGATGAATTACTAGGTTAGGGCATGATCAAAAAATTGTGCAACGCCTACTAACTTCGTGATTTCACTTTCCCACGCGATAGACACGCTGTCTAGACAATTCTAGACATATTATCACGTCGAACTCCTCTCGCTGTGACGCGCGAGTCTTATCATCCACGCAGAAACTTTCGCAATAGTGAATAGATATATCAGTCGGACTGGGAACGTCTCCCTAGGGGCTAGCAGTATTAATAATATTCTTCTCTCGGGCATTCCATTGCTCGTACATTCACCGAGTTTGAGGATCAGATCTTATCAAAGGGAAAAGTTCATGACTTTCTTCTAGAATATTGATTCACATCCACATATAGGTAATGAATTCATTAGATTGTGTAATAAGTCCGTCTAAAATGATTAATATTTTGGATTTTGTCGTCTCAGACAGTTTCTAGTCAACACAAGAAATATTTCTTCAAAATGTTAAACTTGAAGAATTGAATTCTGACCACGTTTTCGCTGGAATTCTTGGCCACCGTGCAGTGGTACGCATCCCGAGAAGTTTTATTCCCAAGTGTCGCAAATTTTAACTGCGCTGTTTAGACGTACTGAACGAGGTCAGATGTGCTTTGGCTGTAGTATTGTAGGGTTTTAGGAAAAAGGAGGGCATCGGCCACACCGGCAAATACACCCCTACGCTCGCTTTGTTTTTGTCTTCGTCCGTCATCGTCATTAGCGCCATCGTGAAGTGATCGGTGTTCCTCCCATCCCGGACCAGGGCCCAGTGTAGGGTGTTAGGAAAGAGGAGAGCACCACGGCCACACCGTGAATAGAACCCGGGACATCGCGATTTGTAGCTGATCAGTTCCTGCACATACCCACGGAACCCTCCGACCTTTCCCAATCTCCATACGATAGTCGTTGTGGGAGTTCCCTGTTGAGACAGTGTCAATCAGTTTTCTTTCCGTCATGTGTCCTCTACGCGCCCACTTATAAAAAAGTATTGACATGAGATTATGCCACACTCGAAACCAAGCAATTTTCGCCCGCCACCATTTTTCCTTTAGTTATTCGGGTAGCATGCTTTAGATGCCTCACCCTTTATACGTTTCTTGTTAAAAATAGACAAGTGACAATGTTTTGACACTGACGACAAATTACGGAATAACATCAACCTTCACATGAAGAAATGTGTCAAATGGACACGAGGGACGAATGAGAGTTAATTCAATTACTGCAGATTTTGAAAATTTGCGCGCCCACTGTGAACTTAAGGTCCACGCCTGGTGGATCAGTTAATTTGGCCATAAAAAAAGTCCATCGCAAACGGACGAAGTAACTACTGTCCTACCCCGTCTCCCGTATCCCGTAACGATGTTATGAAAATGTGGGTGAAAGCACTTGGCAGGGCGCGAGAGCCTGCGAATCTTGATCTTGGCAGTGAGTGCCACTTGTTAGCCATAAGTTCCCTAATGACACAGTATCAATCAGTTTTCTTTCCGTCACGATCGAGTAAAGTGCAGCGAACAGAATATTCATTTTTGAGGTGATTGATGGATATTCGAAAGACAATACCAATTGATTAGATGTCAATATGAGAAAATTCGTTTCTTGGTGAAACGTCAGTAAAACGTTAGATCCAGCGCACTGTGCGGCGCGTCGAGTTCCGGGATTAGAGTCGTTCGAGTCGAGACCAGACGGATCGTTATTTTATATTTCGTATTTTGTTAGTAGTAGGATCTTAGCAAGGGAATCGAAGCAAGGACCACGCGGTTTCTAGCTGATCAGCTCCTGCACATACCCACGGAACCCTCCGACCTTGCCTAATCTCCATACGATAGTCGTTGTGGGAGTTCCCTGTTGAGACAGTATCAATCAGTTTTCTTTCCGTCATTGATTAGATGTCAATATGAGAAAATTCGTTTCTTGGTGAAACGTCAGTAAAACGTTAGATCCAGCGCACTGTGCGGCGCGACGAGTCCCGGGATTAAATCAAATAACTCGAGCAAGCGGTCGTCGCGCGTAGCGAGGACAACACGCAAAGTCTCGGCTGCTCCCGACGGAAAATCCAATCTTGCAATTGAAGAGGAAACTGCGGGAGCAGCGGGTCGGGAAGAGTGGACGGAAGGGGCGCAGGAGAGTCGGTCTGAATGGGGAACGAATCGCTCGGAAAAGTTTTAGTCGCGCGCAGATCAGTCCGTCGACGCGAGAAAGTTCCCGTTTGTTCGGTATAATCCCTTCGAAAGGGTACGAGGACGGAGAACGAGGAGAAGGAAGAGAGGCGGGTAGGAGGAGAAACCTGGCGAAGAAGATGAGGGAGCACAGACCGAGAGGCCGAGAGAAGCAACTCCGATCAAGTTTTTTGAAATGGTTTCGGAAAGGGTCGGGGCCGCGAGAAGAGGGGTCGCGGAAATCGAGTGGAGGTGGAGCGGCTTCTTCTTCTTCTTCTTCTTCTTCTATTCGCGTGGTTTCCGGTGCACACGTGTCGTGGTCATGATCGAAGCAGGGCGTTGCGACGCTCAACAATGCGTGAAGTTACGGGCACGAGCTAGCGAGTTGTTCAGCCGACACAATGCTACCATTACGCGGCCCGGAAGGAAAGAAGTTAGGAAAGTTTCGGCGGGAACCGAGGTTGAAATTCTTGTCAGTCTCGTTGAAAGCGTGGCGTTGGCCTGGCCACAACAGATAAAAGTCGTCAAATTTAATGCGCATTCAATCAGCACCCGTTTGTGTTCGCAGGAACCGCGCGCGAACTCTCCGAGAGCTGTTTCGCTATGTCGCGACATCTCTAAAGAGATGGTCCGAGGCAGATTTCTCGTATCAGACGCGCGACTATACACGCACAATGACGACAAAGAGAGAACTTTTCGATAGAGCGTGAATAATCGAACTGCACACGAGAATGGACACACATGGCTCGGTTTTCGAATTGTCGTTCCGACCAATTTCCACTGTTTTCATAAGCTCTGCCATGCCGGTGCTCATCGCGACTCTTTTTTTTTCTCTCTCTCTCTCTCTCTCGGCTCTTTTTTACCGCGTGCAATACCACAACTCATGCGGGGCTTAGAACGGGCTGGGCATGATAATGTGTGTACGGGGATACTCGAATCGTCCCTTCAGACTCTAATTAACTCGGATATTGACCAGAGCGGCGTATATCAGCGCTCCGTGTATGCGCATATGCGCATATGCCTTTTTGGCCCCCACCATCGCTATCATCCCTCTGTTTCTATCCATCTGTCCCTCTGTCTACACACGCATCGCTCTCGGTATACAAACGAGAGAAAAAAAACGGGCAAAAAGTGCCACCAATTTATCAGGCTTCTACGTTTTTCTCGTCGCGCCATTTTTGCGATCCTCTCGACCAAAGAGCTGAAACCGTTGAGGGGATCGGAGGACCGTGAAACGTCAAAAACTTCGCGATCACGTGCACCGGAACGTGACGCCAACGAACGATATACGACAAGAGTCCTTTTTGAATGCGTAACGAGAGGACGCTTCGGAATTGCGTTGTTTGGCCGAGACGCATTGAATGTTTTGTGCTCGTTAAGTCGCGACTGCTGTCATGCACGACAACCGACGAAACGCGAATTAGTCCGACGGCTGTTCCATCGAGACGAGCCCGACGGGAGTCACAGTCGAAAAACCATCGATATCGTTAACGAGAGTATTCCGATCCGTGAGGAGGAACAGGAAAGTTTCATTGTATTTGCTTTTGACTATTTAGAATTTCCAAGCTTAGTTTCGTTGAGGATCCGACGATGGATATCATGGTACAGTTGAACGATTTTTCAAAATGTCACGAGAGATACGAGAGTACAGTATTTCATCGATAATTGTCCAGAACACGGGTCTGCGGAGGGATAATTATGCGCGAGAGATATCATTGTTTGAGGTTTGCCGAACGTAGAGAAGGACAGCCGAGGTCAAGAGGCCTCGGTCACCGAGAAATACAGTATTTCATCGATAATTGTCCACACCACGGGTCTGCGGAGGGACAATTATGCGCGAGGGATATGATTGTTTGAGGTTTGCCGAACGTAGAGAAGGACAGCCGAGGTCAAGAGGCCTCGGTCACCGAGAAATACAGTATTTCATCGATAATTGTCCACAACACGGGTCTGCGGAGGGACAATTATGCGCGAGAGATATCATTGTTTGAGGTTTGTCGAACGTAGAGAAGGACAGCCGAGGTCAAGAGGCCTCGGTCACCGAGAAATACAGTATTTCATCGATAATTGTCCAGAACACGGGTCTGCGGAGGGACAATTATGCGCGAGAGATATCATTGTTTGAGGTTTGCCGAACGTAGAGAAGGACAGCCGAGGTCAAGAGGCCTCGGTCACCGTGAAATACAGTATTTCATCGATAATTGTCCAGAACACGGGTCTGCGGAGGGACAATTATGCGCGAGAGATATCATTGTTTGAGGTTTGCCGAACGTAGAGAAGGACAGCCGAGGTCAAGAGGCGTCGGTCACCGAGAAATACAGTATTTCATCGATAATTGTCCAGAACACGGGTCTGCGGAGGGACAATTATGCGCGAGAGATATCATTGTTTGAGGTTTGTCGAACATAGAGAAGGACAGCCGAGGTCAAGAGGCCTCGGTCACCGAGAAATACAGTATTTCATCGATAATTGTCCACAACACGGGTCTGCGGAGGGACAATTATGCGCGAGAGATATCATTGTTTGAGGTTTGCCGAACGTAGAGAAGGACAGCCGAGATCGAGAGGCCTCGGTCACCGAGAAATGTAAACATACCTGATCCGAATTTCCAACTTCTTTATTATTCGTTATTTTTTTATGAGACCTCGATGGCCATATTTGTGGTATTTCTCTAATAAAAATCATACCAAATATGATATAATTCCGATGATATTTACTTGTGTAATAGACGATTAAAGTATCGGGTGCGAGGAAAATAGCGTATGGGAAAGAAAGAGACGCGGAGAGTCGCGGTCGGCGGCACAGTTCAAAGGCTCGCGCGTCCTCGCAATGTATTACCAAGGAATAACTTTTTTATTATTACTTATTTTTTTATGAGACTTTTTCTAATAGATTTGTGACATTGTTCTGATTAAAATGATACCAAACACGACATAATTCGGATTATATTAATAATGCTTAATATAGCATTAATAATGAATAATAAAGAAGTTGGAAATTTGGATTAGTGTGGTCTCACCGATATACCCGAGCCGCATGGTGTCATATTTCCCGGCGACCGAGGCCTCTCGAGCTTAGTTTATAGTTTGTTGAATTTGTCATTTTATTCTCTATAAGAACATGAATAAAAAAATATATGATTCCATTTAAAAAAATATCGATGACCTTGAAATCTTGTAAAAAAAAAAGACCTTGAAAAAAAAATTTACCATCATCAAATTCGCCCCTTGAAACAGTACAGCTTTATTCTGTGGGGATTTTTTGTACGAATAATAATAACCGAGATATGTAGGTGTTCCCAGTTAAATGCCCCACCCTGTATACTATATTCTAATAAATGTCGCGCAGCATCGGCATCTACCCCCATAAGTTCTCACTTGAAAATAGATCGGTCGTCATTCTTAAAACGCCAGACACGCGCCGCGCTTCGCTCTTATTGAACCGCGCGTACTTATTGTAATTTCACTTACCGCCCCTCGGCGTTGGGAAGATGTTGAAGGTGGAGTCTCGAACCCAGGACGTGACGGCCACGTATTCCTTAACGAACGTCGGTATTTCGCACCTGATCACTCCGGTATTCCCAGCCAGAACGAAAGCGTCTCGCACTATGACCTCGTACTTCTGCCGCACCACTGTAAAGAGAGTTAATATCGACGATTTTTAATTGTCTATTATACAAGTAAATATTCGTCGGAATTATATCATATTTGGTATGATTTTTATTAGAAAAATACCACAAATATGGTTATCGAAGTCACATAAAAAAATAATGATTAATAAAGAAGTTGGAAATTCGGATTAGTGTGGTCTCACCAATACACCCGAGCCGCATGGTGTCATATTTCTCGGCGACCGAGGCCTCTCGAGCTTCATGGCCCCTCAAGGGGGTACACCCCGCACTAGTGGGGATATCTCAGGGACAATTATGTCGGAGACATTTGGGACAATTACCGATGAAATACTGTATTTTACTATAAGCCTCAAACAAAATAACACCACTTCTGTAAGGTTAGATTTCAAAGCGACATATCGGTAATATTTTCATTGTATTGAATATTATCCCGTTATTGTATTATTTCGTTTGCAGTCGCAATAACTAGAGCTTCTTTATTCGGGAACAGTTTCTTATTATACAGGGTGGGCCGATTAACATGTACAATCGGGCAGAGAATGTAATTCTACATGTAAGAATAAATCGAAAAAAAGGAACAACATTTTTTCGTTTATCGCCTCGTTTTTGAGAAAATTGACTTCCAAGATCCCATCGGGTTCGCGTGCTTTAGTATACGCAGGAAGTAGAATAGGTTGGTCATGATCAGACGCGTCAGACGGTTCCTAGCTAATAGCACGCGTATTCGCTGCACTTTCAAACTCGATTTTCTGTAAAACTATGTTTCTTATCTTTTATGCATGTACAGGGTGTATAAAAAGTAATGGTCACCCGTCCTATGGGGCATTTGTAAGAGAAACTTGCCGCAAAATTGTTTATAACAAAGAAAATTGTTGTTAAAGGTCTTTTTTACACACATTTATGTGATTTATATGATTGTAGATTGGAGATTGTAGACCATTGACTGTGTGATTCAAAATATGACTAAAACTACCATTAACTCATTTTTTCAGAAAACGGACATACAGCATTTTCAAAAACAACGTCCCACATGTTTATTATGTCCAAATAATAAATTCTTTATGATCGTAGGATAAAATCAAAAATTTTATTTAAAAAATAGTTATCATTGGCTTGGCCAGATTCTTTAGCGATACCCCGTAATTTCCCGAACTATTATATCTTGTCAATCGAAAACGAAAATCTGCGTTCTATCCTTTTCAACAATTTCTGAACAAATATATAATTGCTAGATAAGAAATAAATAACAAAAGATATATCTTGCTATCTTCAAACATTTTTTAATATTGGTGCTATTATAAAAGTATATATCGTTATATTTGGGAGAATCTATCTCTTAAAAGGTGGGTGTAAAAAAATTGTAGGTTTGCCTACAAAAAACTGAAGGTGACCACCTTGATAACTCTGGAAACAAAGGGTTGACAACAAATTTGGTTCCATTCACCATAAAGCTCTCTTCGAAGCATGGTGTTTTAGCCAAAAATAAAACTTGCGATCGAACCGATAGCAGCAAAATAATCTAAGCTGATCACGCTTCGTGGTCCACCCTGTATAATTGATTTACTAAAATGTACATTGTCTTCCGCTATCATATGGAAGCGCAAAGAAATGTAGAGTGCCCTATCATTTTATCCTTGACTGTACCACCAGTTACCGATCACCCTGTATACCATACTAGACGTCTTCTATTATAAGCTCGATATTCCGTCCGCGAACAACGCCGCTTTTCAGACTGTCTGGCCGTCGTGCTTTCGGTAATTAGTGCCCCTCGCGGCCCCGTTATTCAGGTCCCCAGCTCCTCGGTTCTCCCAGCCGCGTAATCCACCTTTCCCGCGTAATCCAAAGCCGCGATTCTTTTCGTAGTCGCGCAGAAATTCCCTCGACTCGCTAACCGTTAAATGCGATAAGTGATTCTTGGCAGGACGTCGCGTCGGAGAGGAAAGATTGTTATAGCGCTCGCTCAGAGACCGAAAGAATCTCGCTCGTGACCGTTTGTCGCGGTTGCCCGCTGCGAGAGAAGGCTTGCAATGCTGTTTCCCTCATTCCTCTACGCCCTACACGACCGAGATGAAACCGGCGCACACACGCGAATCTCGAATGTGCGGGGTGGCTTGCCAATTTTCTCCTGTCTCGAATCCTTAACGTTTACCTGCTACTCCGTGGGAGCCGGATAAAAGTCTGCTGCCATGATTAAATTGTAGATCTTTGTGCAAGCACTGCTCGCGTAGAAATCTTGGACCGCCAACAAACTACGGAGATTTGTAAAGTGTAGAATTACCAGATGGATCGTTATTTTATATTTCGTATTTTGTTAGTAGTAGGATCTTAGCAAGGGAATCGAAGCAAGGACCACGCGGTTTCTAGCTGATCAGCTCCTGCACATACCCACGGAACCCTCCGACCTTGCCTAATCTCCATACGATAGTCGTTGTGGGAGTTCCCTGTTGAGACAGTATCAATCAGTTTTCTTTCCGTCATGTGTCCTCTACGCGCCCACTTATAAAAAAGTATTGACATGAGATTATGCCACACTCGAAACCAAGCAATTTTCGTCCGCCACTATTTTTCCTTTAGTTATTCGGGTGGCATGCTTTAGATGCCTCACCCTTTATACGTTTCTTGTTAAAAATAGACAAGTGACAATGTTTTGACACTGACGACAAATTACGGAATAACATCAACCTTCACATGAAGAAATGTGTCAAATGTACACGAGGGACGAATGAGAGTTAATTCAATTACTGCAGATTTTGAAAATTTGCGCGCCCACTGTGAACTTAAGGTCCACGCCTGGTGGATCAGTTAATTTGGCCATAAAAAAAGTCCATCGCAAACGGACGAAGTAACTACTGTCCTACCCCGTCTCCCGTATCCCGTAACGATGTTATGAAAATGTGGGTGAAAGCACTTGGCAGGGCGCGAGAGCCTGCGAATCTTGATCTTGGCAGTGAGTGCCACTTGTTAGCCATAAGCGAGCGCGAGTTTAAGGCCATACATCTGCGAGGTAGCTGCGGGACTGAGTGGTGCGGCGATAAATGTAGTTGGCTCGGGCTCTCCTGAGCTGTGATCATTCTTCCGCCGTTTTCCCCCGGAATCGTGGTTTAGAACATCATTCCGCGAAACGGCCGATTACATTTATGGCAGGGCGAGGTATCTGCGGGACGTCGTCGCGTATCGGCTGCACAGTGTCCTATACCACCAACGCAACCCGGCGACCAGGAAACTTTTTTCTCGGATTCCCCGGATTTTTACGCGGCGAAGAAATGGTACAGCGTGGCGAGGGCGCTAAACATCCGGTTCTGATGCCGAGGAACGCTAAGTGCGAGGCGAAATTCGCTCTCACCGAGCGTAGACCCGCACGCACTCCAGCTGCGCGTCGGCTCTCAATGGCATAATTGCAAGTAACGATACCCCCCGGAAATGGACCCCGACAATTTTTCCGCGGATTACTGCTGCGTTATAACCCGTAACCGCGGAACCGAGTTTTGTCTCACCGATTTTGTATATTTGCCCGGCTAAGTCGCGCTCGCGAGATACCGTGAAAAATAAAGCCGCTGTAATTATTGTAGACGTAAAAATGGACGAGTACTCAGATTTTCATTTTTTTGCATCGTTTGCGCAATTATCAGTGAATGGTGAGTATGTAATTACGGTAAAATCGAGTAGGTATAATTGCGCCCATGAAAATTAGTCGAATGTATACGGTAGACATGTGCACATGCAGAAGGAATTCTACCTATACGATAGTAGAAACCAGAATTTGCTATTGCATTATTCGTTAATCGCATTATTTTTTATTCGTTTTGCACCTTATTCGCGTTATCCGTAGTACAATATTTAATCATTAAAAGTCGCAATCACGGGTCCTGCCGGCGACAATTATCGTTCAGATAATACCATTATTTGACTAAAAATCTATGCTATTCAAACCCAGATAATTCGATTTAAGAAAAATAGTGCAACAATATAACTAGACGCATTTTAAAGCTTCAAGCTTCTACTATTCCAACCCATTCATTAATTTCTATCTAAGATATCCTTGCATGATGCAGCCGTTGTGAATTACAAATTGCAACGTAATGTTTCTACAAATTCTGACCTTGCATGACCTTGAACGTCCTTGGATCGTATACGAATGAATTTGTCGTGGTACACGCTTTCAAAACACATTTGCAAAATAGCGCAAACACAACAAATTACATAAACAAAAGCAGCATTACTTTTTCGTTTTTGTCTAATATTTATTATTTCCTAGAGAAACGCTACCCAGTAATAGCGCGAACACCCTGTATGAATGAAATTGTTATACATCAACTGCAGTCTGTACGAGCCAAGTAAAACTTTATTTTCCTCATTAACAATTTGTAATGTTTCTACTGTTTTGAATTACACCTACTCATTAATTTTGTGATAAGTCCATAAAATCCGCAGTCTGTTTGTGAAGTGCTTTCCATATTTTACCCACACCGTTCCTTTAACAAAATCAACAGCAGCAGTGTTACACGTGAACGGCTTTCTTCGTCGAGTAGGAGGGAAGGGGAATCCAATCGGCCGGAATAGGTGAAATAAAGGTACTCACCGGCCTTTACCGCGATTTCACGGCCCAACACCCTGCCGACGCTGTTCGAGGCTTGACATCTGTAGACGGCCGAGTGGACGTCATGTCGGTAGCTCTCCGCACTGAACGGCAAGAAGTACATCGAACCGTTTACCAGCGTCTCGCGGATGCTCGGTATAGGGAGCACCGGTGACCCGTCTCCCATAAGCCAATCAATCCTTGGTGGGGGACTGCCTTGGGCCGAACAATGGATCATTGTCCCGGTCTCGTTCGAGAATTCTACCGACGAGCGTGGCTCCGAGATCAGCACCGGACCCTGACTATCCAGCACCACTCCCCGTCCTGAAACAGGGACCACAACGTGTTAGGTTGAAAGAGGGTTCCATCGATCCTACCGCGACTGTAAAATACTTATAAAAGACTCCTCCCCACCCTGTGTGCAACATGCATATTTCATGTACCACCACTGTTTCTCCGACGCCATTTATTTCCCTTTTTTCGCATATTCATCTTATTCATTGTTTTTAGCATACTGTGGAAGTTTGCGCATTTATAACGTTGTCGAACTTTAAGTTAGAGAAGATGTTGTGGCGGCTACTTCCTATGCTCGTCAACAGAGGGACATTACGACAACACCTTTCCCGCTACTACCTGAGTCTTCCTCTGTTTGTATATATACCGTCCTAAACTGTCCTTACGACATCCCGCGTCTAAGGCACGGGTCCGCTAGATAGCCTTACCGATAAGTCCTCTAGCGGGCCTAGGACGAAACGCTTTCTTCTCCTTTTTCCTCCTCTCACACACTTTCCAGCCGCCATAATGTTATTGGCGCAAGGTTCGATCTTTTTGATCGAACCTTAAGAAGATCGGACCTTGCGCCAATAACATCTTCTCTAATATAATTCAAAATTCGATCGATAGAAATCACAATTGTGTCGAACTTTAATGTCGGACACAGGCTAGAGGTATGAGTTACCGTGTCCCATCCGGTTGCAGGACACAACAAATCTCTCAGGAATTAATAAATATAACATGAAGTACCAAGCATTTTATATTTTCAAAGATTTAAGTTTCACCTTCGTATATAAATCAAAAGGATTGCAATAAATAGTTAACGGTAACGGTTACGTTCGCTCTCATTCAACTCGTTTGACGCTGAAACCCAGTCCTTCGCGCGTGTGTGCGATGCTTAGTGGCTAAAGAGGTAAGAGCGTCGCGGTTTCAGTGGAACCAGAATGGGGCAAGAATTGCACGAAAAGAGCGAAATGCCGCCTTACCGGAGCAGTTTGTTGAAAGGAGAAAGTTTGAAGTGGGGGCCAGGCAGAGTAAATTAACACAAGATTGTTGAGAGCTTCTAAAAAGTATTATTTAAGCGCACTGAGAACTTTTAATACGTTTTCTGAAATACACATTGAACATTAATAAGCCGACCGGCTTGATCTTTTACATACGTATTCGTCAATATACAGGGTGAGTCATCTAAAACAGGACACCCGAATAACTCGCCTGTTTTTGGAGAATGAAGAAAATACCTCAGACCAAACTTATTCGGTATCAAAGGACTCGTAATTTGATGCTGCAATTTTTTTAATAGTTGGAGGCAACAAGGAGATATGAAGGTCAACTCTGTTTTTATTTAATGGGCACGAGTACGATTTGCGTGGCCCCTCATTTTGAGGTTATATTTGAGTTCTTGGGGTTATTTCAAGACAAAAATGTATATATAACATAGTGTCACATCGGCGTGGTTTAGTCGGTAAATTAGATTCCTTATTTTTTATAAACCTGCAGATATCTCGGAAACTGCGAGATATGGCAAAATATATACAGACCTTTTTTGTAGGAAATTGAATTTCCTATAAAAAACATTAAAATGATAACCCAGACCTAACCTAACATAACCTAAACGTCAATAATATTCACTGCTAATTGAGTTTTAATACATTGACATTTCTTGAGTCTCGTATAAGCAGTGGTGAACGGAGCCTTTACGTTCCTCGACCATCATTTCGGGAGGGAGGCAGTTGTTCTACAACTTCGCGGCAATATAAATATACTCGGAAACTGCGCAGCTGATAAAAAAATGTCATAGGACATAAATTGTTTCGAATTTAATTTTCTTCAATAAAGGTCTCTTGATATTTTGCCATATTTCGCATAGTTACCGAGATATTTGCAAATTTATAAAAAACAGGAAATCTACTTTACCGGCTAAACCAGGCCAATTTGACACCATATTGTATATACATTTTTTCTTGAAATAACTCCAAGAACACAAATATAACCTCAAAACGAGGGGCCACGGAAATCGTACTCTCCCCATTTAATGGAACAGTATGTTTTCTTACTTACATTCTGATAGAGTATTTCGGATATTATTCCGAAAGGCACCGGTGGCCTATCGGTAGGAAATTTGGAGCATGTTATGAAGAATGTGGGTGGACCTCGAATATAAAATTTTAACTTCGGGAATTCACCTGTTTAAAAGATACAGATACTTTAGTGGAAGCCGCTCAATCACTGTGACCGTTTGCTTCGGACATACAAATATCCTTTTAGTGTGATAAAAAAAATTTTCTTCGCATTCACAGGCTCAACTGTCTTGGCCAAAGATATTCGACATAAGTTTTACGTGAAACCTTAATTTTCGAAGATCAAGGTCATTCCAAGGTCATTTCAAGGTCATTTCAAGGTCAAGGTCAAAAAATGTAATTATATGTCAAAAAGTACCGATGATCTTGATATCTCCGAAAAAAATGACCTTGAGGAAAAAATATTCTTGTCTGATATTGGCCCTTCAACGCCATGCACATTACGGAAATAATATCTTTTGCATCCCAGTAAGCTGAAGAGATATTTAGGTGTCCTTACTTAAAAGGACCACCCTGTATAATAGAAAGGTAGAAAATACACAGACACCGAACTCGAAGTAAGGAAGAACGTGCAGGTGATACGACAGTTTCCACGAAACTTTTTCGATATTCGCTCCCGTATCGATGGCGGACAGTTTATATCGCAAAATGCACAAAACACTGGTTTCACGTGTATGCGTCTGTGTGCACGTCGGTGAACATGGCGTACTTTCATTTTGTTGCAAAGCGAAGAGCTCTCATGCACGTCTGTCAACAGTAACGCCGAAATCCATCATATTCGATCTTCGTCTTGTCAGTTACGCAGCCAGCGACATCATTTGCATTTTTCACGACGTTCGAGCAGCTTCATCTTTCACGCGTGGAAACAACCGCCGCGTAAAAACTCTCTCGGCTATTTGACAAACTTATAAACGTATTAAGCCGTGCCATAAATTCATTCGGAATTTTATCCCATTATTTATATCAACGTTTTAAACGTACTATGAATATTCATGGGGAAACGCGCAATTCATCGTCGAGCAACCGTGTCATTGCTTTTGTAGCATCGAAACATTCTTAGAGTTTCGCCGCCATTTTAAACTCGCTCTATTCGTATCGAGTGAGTAGATATTATAGTTCGTTAAGTCTTGTTAAGTTTTTGTGAACACTAGAATTTACAAGTAGTAAAATTCGGCTTATGACAAGCTTAACAAGATTGAATTTATTCAAATCTGCTATGCTTTCTGTTATGATTAAACTGTGGATTTTATACATTTATAACAAAAAAGAGTGGAAGACCGAGCAGTGAAGAAATTAGATGAATTTAAAAATAGTGTCAGATTATTTTCAAATGATTAAAACTGTTAAAAGACGAAATACAATGAACCAAGAAGTATTTGAACAATAAATTTCTGAGCCTCGAAAAATTGTCAATATTTGAACTATGATAATTTCGTTAAAACAGTTAGTACATTCATGTTTCCATCATGTCCTACCGTGTTTGTACATGATGCAGCAGGTGAAAAACTGAGGAATCGAGGGGAATACATTTTACACCCTCTCTGATGACCAGAGAAATATGTGACACGTTGCGCGTGCGCGACGGGGACGTAACTCGCGGGCGGCACGTCACGTGACCAGTCTACGGGCTTGGTGGGGGACGTTGGAGTGTGCTCATGGGAGTGGAATGGGATTGTGGAAGGGGGAAAATTGAGGAATCGAGGGGAATACATTTTACACCCTCTCTGATGACCAGAGTAATATGTGACACGTTGCGCATGCGCGACGGGGACGTAACTCGCGCGCGGCACGTCACGTGACCAGTCTACGGGCTTGGTGGGGGACGTTGGAGTGTGCTCATGGGAGTGGAATGGGATTGTGGAAGGGGGAAAATTGAGGAATCGAGGGGAATACATTTTACACCCTCTCTGATGACCAGAGTAATATGTGACACGTTGCGCATGCGCGACGGGGACGTAACTTGCGCGCGGCACGTCACGTGACCAGTCTACGGGCTTGGTGGGGGATTTTGGAGTGTGCTCATGGAAGTGGAAGGAGGAAAACTGAGGAATCGAGGGGAATACATTTTACACCCTCTCTGACCAGAGTAATATGTGACACGCTGCGCGTGCGCGACGGGGACGTAACTCGCGCGCGGCACGTCACGTGACCAGTCTATGGGCTTAGTGGGGGACGTTGGAGTGTGCTCATGGGAGTGGAATGGGATAGTAGAAGGGGGAAAACTGAGGAATCGAGGGGAATACATTTTACACCCTCTCTGATGACCAGAGTAATATGTGACACGTTGCGCATGCGCGACGGGGACGTAACTTGCGCGCGGCACGTCACGTGACCAGTCTACGGGCTTGGTGGGGGATTTTGGAGTGTGCTCATGGAAGTGGAAGGAGGAAAACTGAGGAATCGAGGGGAATACATTTTACACCCTCTCTGACCAGAGTAATATGTGACACGCTGCGCGTGCGCGACGGGGACGTAACTCGCGCGCGGCACGTCACGTGACCAGTCTATGGGCTTAGTGGGGGACGTTGGAGTGTGCTCATGGGAGTGGAATGGGATAGTAGAAGGGGGAAAACTGAGGAATCGAGGGGAATACATTTTACACCCTCTCTGTTGACCAGAGTAATATGTGACACGTTGCGCGTGCGCGACGGGGACGTAACTCGCGCGCGGCACGTCACGTGACCAGTCTACGGGCTTGGTGGGGGACGTTGGAGTGTGTTCATGGGAGTGGAAGGGGGAAAAGGAGGAGAGGGAAAAGCATCCGTTTGGATTTTTTTCTGGCATCACTGACAATAGCTTTAGTGTTAAATACTGGAAGAGTACTTTTCGAGAGACAGTCCATTCGAAGTCACAAGGCGACTAAAGATCGCATTTTCAAAGCACATTAGAAAAGAATTTGACCTTGAAAAATAAAAACACCGGTCCAGAAGTCAAATCTCGCTACGGTGGCATATAATTTTTATACACCCTGTAGTTTGATACTTTATAAAATGAATTCGAAAGTCGCTTCAGTTAAAAGTGAAATCCGATGTTCCGTTTGGGCCACCCTTCACAAGTCTCAGATATCGTCGGGACAGTGACACCGCGATGGATCTCCGAGAACCGATATCCGTCTGATTACTTTGAACGCGTACTGCGGGAATTCGAGAAAGACGCGATAAATATTGCTAGCGTCATAAAATGGAACGAGGAATGATTGAAGACTGTGAACGAATGCAACGAAACGAGTTGACTCATCTCTTCCACTCAACGATCCTCGACATACTAGCTTGAATACCGACATCTCGATCCAATTTCATTTTCGCATCCTGAAAAATACCGCGAACAGTCGATCCTCCCGGCTCCGGTGAAACAGGTGGGATCGATGACGCAATGCCGTCAAAGACGTGAATAGAGACACGGGACGAAATGACGAGAAGCAACGGAGTCGCCGAGGTATCCAAATAATAGTAACCGAAACACCATCGCGTCAACAATAAAACTCGCGCGGATACGTGCAACCAGGTTGGCTGAACAAATCGCGAATCGTTGCTCCTCACCGTGGTTCGCTGCGATTGCAACATTTACCACTCTCCCCTTCACCTCTGGGTTCATATTATTTCCTCTCGGCGTCTATCCCTCGTTTTCTCTTTTATATCTGCTCTTGTCTCTCCATCAACAACTGCGCCCTCTCTCCCTCTCTCTCTTCTCTCGTTTTCGGCTCCACCGGCCGCCCCTTCCAACGAGAAAATCTGATAGCGCATCTCTGGCTCAGCTGATGCCAGCACTGTCGGAGAGCTTTGTCCTCGAAATTCCGGGGGCTTGTTTTTTGGTGATAGAGAGTGGCGAGAGGGTTGGGAGGAGGGCGAATGTCCTGCGCGAACGAGGGCGACGACGCGCATGGGAAATGTATCGAGGACTGAGAAGGTATGGACCGGATCGGTTCCATTATGTATGAACGCTGGTTTGATAACCTGGACCGTGCCGATACTACGGGAATTCCAAAGACCGGTAAGGGTCCGTTTATACATACAGGACTGGCCAACTGATCAAGTACAAACGTTACACGCCAGATACGCTCGCTGACGAGTACGGGTAACGCCTACAGATCATTTAATGCGAGAGTGCAATATTGCATAAATGAGGATGGTCAATATTTCGAACATTTATTATGATATGTAAAGATCAACCCGCCGTAAACAACGCGTAATATTTGCTGAAACACGTAAGTTTTAAACTTCCACATTTTATCCGCTCCAACATGATTATTCTTGCTCAAGGTCATTTCAAGGTCAAAAAGATGGTATCCACTAAATTCAGATTTTTATTGTCTATCTATCTACAATCGTAAAAAAATATACTATTCCATTTAAAAAAACGTCGGTGACCTTGAAATTTCATTTAAAAACACGACATAAAAAATTTGTTCCTTTACCATTACATTTGCTCCGTGCGATAGTGTCACTTTGTCCTCTGAAGTTTTCTGATAGGACTGTAAATACGACAGATATTTATGTGTTCCCATTTATGTGGGACACCCTGTATATCGGTTCTGACTAAAACAGTTATGAAGAACCGAAATGGTGTTGCAACTGTAATGAGAATATCGGTTCTCGGTTATATCGGTTACGGTTACGGTTCTTGAGAACCGATATTGTAACGGTTCTATAACTGTTATTTTTAGGTTCTGGATTTCGGTTTCGGTTTCGGTTCTTCAGACTTCAGAACCTATAATATGTCCCGTATCGGTCTCATATGTGTTTTGCAGTTCTGCAACTGATATTTTTTGGTTCTCTATCGGCCATACAGGGTGTCTCAAAATTCCTTCAACATCCGGAAATAAGAGGTTTCTGAGATCATTTGATGCGACATTTTCCTTTGCAAAAATGGAGTCTGCGGCTTTGTTAAGGAGTTATTAACGAATAACACTGACCAATCAGAGCGCGGCTACAGCGAACGGAGTCCGACTCGGCGACAGAATCAATCCGCTGTAGCTGCGCTCTGATTGGTCCGTGTTTTTCATTAATAACTCTTAAGCAAAGCAGCGGGCGCCATTTTTGCAAAGGAAAATGTCGCTTCAAATGATCTCAGGAACCTCCCATTTCCGGATGTTAAAAGAATCTTGAGACACCCTGTAGAGCCGATACAGAACCAAAAAGTATCAGTTGCAGAACTGCAAAACCGATATGAGACCGATACGGGACATATTATAGGTTCTGAAGTCTGAAGAATCGAAACCGAAATCCAGAACCTAAAAATAACAGTTATAGAACCGTTATAATATCGGTTCTCAAAAACCGTAACCGTAACCGATATAAGCGAGAACCGATATTCTCATAACAGTTGTAACATTTTTTCGGTTCTCGTAACTGTTCCTATAATCGAAATCGATATTATAACTGCTTTCAACCTCTGATTATTTCATAAAAATAACAAGATTTAATTCATTTAGATTTTGTGCCATTTTTATTGCAATATATGGTTGAACAAAGAAATTTATGAAAACATCTTTATAATTTCAATATTTGTAAAATAAAAAATCTGCAACCGGTCATTTGACCGGCAATGTTAGTGTTAAAAAACTAGGTAGAATTTACATTAATCGAAAACGGAACGAACTTTTGGAACATACGAATATTGATCTTTTATCATATATTTTCGATATTATAGAATATATGATAAAAGATCAATATTCGTATGTTCCAAAAGTTTGTTTCGTTTTCGATTAATGTAAATTCTACCTAGTTTTTTAAGACTAACATTGCCGGTCAAATGACCGGTTGCAGAATTTTTTATTTCTATAATATCGAAAATATTTCAGCTTTGCTCCTGATTGGCGACAGTGTCATATTTGCCCAGAAATACGACAATGTCGTTCCCAGGGTTAATGGCGTAATCGTATGAGTTGTTAAAAAAATGAAAATGATCTCAAGATTAATTTTCACCAAGAATAGCTAAGGCCCACGCTAGCGCATCGACCACAGCCGCTATACATGTTGCGTTTCGCGAATTAAGCTGCACGCATGCGTGCGCCGGAAAGACGTTTATGCACGGCCACTTCCTACGTTGTATGAGCGCGATGCACCTGCCACGCCGGTTTATAGCCGGTGAGACCGCGTCTATGTGTATATTCCGCTCTATACGTACCGCTGCGTACGCTCGACCCATATACGCAAACCACACACGCCAACCATGTATTGCGCGCGCCATGCTCGGAAATCCCCGAAACTAGGCAAAAATGTTAATCCCGTTGTTCCCCATTTTGTTTTATATGCCCGTGGCTTTGTACACCTGTGCGCCACGATTACACTATTTCACGTGCTGAATCGCGGAACATTAATTTTTCCTGTCTTTGAATTGGTTTTAGTGTCTAGATGACATCGTAACATTTTTGCTTACGGTTCTAGTTGAATGTCTTTTGAGAATGACAGGAATAGGTATTTGTGTGATGTGTAGACAACAAATTTTATGCATTTATGACTAAAATATGTAATTTCAAACAGTGGAGACATTAGAAGAATTTAAAAATGCTGTTATACTACTTTCAATCTGTGAAACATGTTCAGAAAGAAAATCAAATTCTATATCACTACAGATTGCTGGAATTCAGGTAGAAAATTTGTATCTTTGCATAAAGATTCGTTGTATAGTTACAGTCACTCTCATTAATATTCAGACAGTCTTAAAAAGACGATAACTTTTTCCATATTCACATAGACGTTTTCTGCGTGGGTGGGGGCATAGAGGAGATTTCAAGGTCATCTCTATTTTTCTTAATAGAATGCTATGTTATTTTTTATCGCGATGTGATAGCCGGTGTTGAGACGACTTCAGCGAGCTATGACTGAAGGTCATGCAAGGTCATGTCTACATTTCTTGCTATACGCGATGTATTACCACAACATAAACAACGTTACAAGACCATTCGTTTATGTAAAAGTGAGGGTCTATGAAATAATGCAGCATATGCTAAAATAAGTTCAGAAACGATAAGACATGCACGTGATGCAGCGATACGAAGATTGCACCTTTGCATTGACGCAAACGGTCACCACTTCGAGCATCTCCTGTAATGTAAGAAAGTTTATTTTACTACCACATTTGACCTTGCATGACCTTCAGTCATAGCCCGCTGAAGTCGTCTCAACACCGGCTATCACATCGCGATAATAAAAAACATAGCATTCCATTAAGAAAAATAGAGATAACCTTGAAATCTCCTCTATGCCCGCACCCACGCAGAAAATGTTTGTGTCACAACATGTCCCCCTCTGTACCGTGCCAATTTTGTTCATAACATTTTTCCATATTGCAGGATAGTGTGTGTGAGTGTCCGTTGCCCCCCCCCCCCCCCCCGTGAGATCGATCGCGCGTTTGACAAAAGACGATCGGCCTAGGCTTCGTGGCAGTGATGGGAACGTTGGTGCTTTTCACGCGCATGCGCGAGTTTCGGCAGCACCGAAGCTACGTCCGAAGTTTGTGGGGTACTATTGGGGCGAAAGTAGTGGGTTTGTTATTATATATTTCGTTTAAAGTTATTTTAGAAGATGAAGAAGAGTAAGTTATATTATATTCTACATAGATACATCAATATTATATATTTATATATTATATATTCTATGTACGTATGTATTGACTCCTCTATCTTACGCCATTTACTGTCCTTGACAACTGTGCATCATTAAGTGGTTAGTTTGTGTCCGAGAATTTATGCTGTTTTATTAGGATAACAGGAGGGGGGGGGGGCTTGGAGTCTTGTCTCAGTTACTTGACACGGCATATTTTTCTGTTTGAGCGGGAACGGCATATTCGGAGCGGGGTCCTGTAACGCGGTCACATCGAATCTCAGCCATATGTGCAACCCGTCACTTAAAATTCCCTTGTTTAGCGTTTACTGGAACTGGCGTAATCCGGGCGCGACCGATGTACCCTCGAGTCCGCTTGTGTCCTCGCGTACACATGTTACTCGCGACTCCAAAAAATGCCACTTCAGGTTTGCCTCAATTCTTTATGCAGAAGCCGCGTCCTATACCACGTGCGCGTGCGTGTGAGTGTGTGTATGTCTCATCATAAACCTTTTTGCGGCGGAGATGATGAGACCTTGTTCGATCGAAGGACGTCTAGGGTGAACAATAGAATAATGAAGAATAACAAGAGGGCGCCGCTTGAAAGCCGAGCTTTAGAGAAGACCGTTGTAAACATCGATCGATGTGGTTGTGTTGAAAATTTAATTGCACAGGGTGCTGTAAATTTGTCTTTTTTCCTATTTAATGATGGCTCGGTTAATCTAGACAGTGACAGTTTTGTAAAACTGGTATTCGAAATTTGATCGTTGATTTAGGTGCTTTCGATTTGTTATTTTCTCTTACACAGTCTTGTTGCGGAATAAGGCGACGGTGTTTGGCTCGAAATAAAGAATGTATTACTTCATGCACGCTTGTACCACAGTTCTGAAACATCCAGAATACCACTGCACATCCTATATGAATGAATTTATTATTAAACAGTGATCTCATGTATTCCATATGAATTTATAGCAGAAATCCTATTTCTTCTACACGAATTTATTACGAAACAAATTGTAATTTATCAAAGGACTCAGGCAATCGGAAGAATTTAAATTAACTTCTGTTAGAATTATTTACTTTACTTGAAAGTACTAAAATAAATATAGTTTCTTTGTTACAATATGCATATATTGTAACTGGAAAAGTATTCATTTAATGGCCAGCGTATAACTGACATAATTTACAATTTTATCATTAAATACATGAACTGTTGTGCACTTTTAGTTATACTCATCTATTCATCGACTTCTCTACCACTGAGAATATAAAAAATGAAAATGAAACATTATCCCGCGTAAGGCCGGGATAAATGCAATGATGAATAAAAAATATCTGTGTATTTTTATGCTACCGCATATTCATCCTTTGATGTAAACGCTGGCGAGAGGCTCGCGTTCCCTATGCTCATAAACGTAGGGAAGATTCTAATTTTTTTATTTTGGTATGTTTATAGGTGCGGTAATGGGCGATGAGGGGAAATATAAATAGAGCACAGTCGACTGTAAAGCTTTATGTGATCGCGGATACGTGAAACGTGTGAATCCATCGATGCAAAAGACGCAGAGGTCCAATCTTATTCATTAAGGCAGGGATGGGCATTTTTTTCTCAATTGAGACAAAACCGTCCCCTCCATAGCGCCCGCTGTCCCCCCACAAGCGACGCTGGCTCAAAATGCACATGTTGCTGCTTTTCTCCTTCGCCTGCTCGACAAGGCAGTCCCCACCACGTCCACTCCCACTCTCCCTTCAGCACGGGCCCCACGATCACTGATATATATATACTATGGGTACGGTAGGCGGATTCTGGAAATGTCCCGAGTTGAACAGTAGATTTGGTTGCCAGCGCCGCTATCGTTCGACCGGTGTACTGTACCCCTCGTACTCCTCTTCGCCCCGTGATCCTCTATACTTCGCCATGTGTTTGCGTCCCTCTAGATGGCGCTGCTTTCAATCGAGTTGATTGGACGTCATCGACACTTTTTATTTCGTAGCGTGTTCACGAATTCAGTGACTATAATTATTCAAGGTCATTCAAGGTAGCGGACAGAGATAACGTATAAGATTTAACATCGATACATGCCTGTGTACGGGCTTCGAAGGAATGTTGCACTCTGTCCGTGACCTTGAATGACCTTGAGTAATTATAGTCACTGAATTCGTAATGAAAGGGACTATCGTGGCAGATGTTTAAAAATGGGTGGTTTCATTTAAAAAAGTCAAGGTGACCTTGAAACTCTCTACAAAAAAGTGACATAAAAACAAAAATTTTCTTCGTATCGTGTGAGCCCCTCTGAACCATTCAACTTTGTCCTTCAGACATTTGACGTATCTTTAAAGACAACAACGATATTTGAGGTGGCAATAGTTACTGCCTCACCCTACAATGAGAGCCCCTTTCATTACGAATTCAGTGACTATAATTACTCAAGGTCATTCAAGGTCGCGGACAGAGTGCAACATTCCTTCAAAGCCCGTTTACAAGCATGTATCGATGTTAAATCTTATACGTTTTCTCTGTCCTTGACCTTGAATGACCTTGGACTAATTACAGTCACTGAATTCCTAATGAACGGGACTATCATTGTAGGTGTTTAATAAAGGGTGGTTCCATTTAAAAAAGTCAAGGTGACCTTGATATCTCTAAAAAAATGACATAAAAACAAAATTTTTTTTGCATCGTGTCAGCCCCATTGTACCATTCAAGTTTGTCCTTACCATATTTTACGTATCTTTAGAAACAACAAAGATATTTGTGGTACAAACGTTAGGTGACTCACCCTGTATATATCAGTGGGTTAGAGACACTAGAGACAATAAAATCTTGTTGTTAAAATTTTATCAAGGAATCTATCGTTAAAAATCTTTTATTTCATCTTGATATTATAACTGCATGTGTATTTACTTTTACAATTTACAACGCAGTGATATTTCCTGAGAAAGTGGGCCAGAACTTACTGACTTACCCTATTAGTGACTAACCTAACCGACATGGTACTACAATAACGTATTTTCAGGCCTGAACAAGCATCTGTGTCACCCACATGCGACTTACGCGATACTGCAAAGGTTAATTCTATGACGCACAATGAAATTCCTGTAATCTCGAGCACGAAAACCGTCAAATCCGGTAGGCGAAGTGACACTGACATACTCAGGATTCCGAACCGGATCAATGTGTAACTTTGCTCGCGAAATGCTCGCACGGCTGCATGCCAGCTTGCAAAGGGCCCTGCAGCCACGGCATAAAGGCTTCCGCCTCGTAGGTACCTCTCTGTGCACGTTCTACGATCGAAGCTTTCCATCCAAAGCGATCTGCATAACCGGCACGTGCGAATTTCGGTTAGCTTTGGTCATAGGAATTCGCCATCGCTCGCATGAGATCAGACAGGATACGCACCAGCGAAACAGATTAAATCGCGGCTTAATCAATCACCGCATTGTACAATACCGTTTCCACCTCGACGGTGAACACATTTTTATTAATGAACGTAAAGCACAACACAAACTACTGAATTAGACTTAATTTTAGTAAATTGTCTAGTCAAGTTAATAACATATTACAGAGTTTAATCTGTTCACGTACCGATCGACGCAATTGACGGTAAAACAGTAGAACAATTAACAAGAAAACATGACAAGAAATACCAAACAAGCAATACAAATAAAAAATGTAAATAACTGAAACGTAAAACATATAAATAAATCAAATTTGAACTAAATAAAACGAAGACAAAAATTAGTTCTAAGTCTGAACAATTTCTACTACAGGTATGCCTCGATAATTGTTGCACTTCAGCAAGCACTTAACTCTCGCGATTTTTTCCCGCCGCCTGTTAAGACCAGCTGGTCCCCCGTAGCACGCCTCCATCGCCAACTTTAAGTAAAGTACATAGAACAAACCTCTTACGGGGTCTTTGAACCTTTGACAACTGAAGAGGAGATCCTATCTCTTCTCCTCGTGAAGATGAGAATCGTGTCATGCGATTTTCAACTGACGTTGCAAATCTCTGACACGGTTTGACATCGACACAGCGAGTTCTTGTAGTTCCTACGTTTCACGGTACAATGGATATTGAAACCTTAAGTATCTTTGTATAATATCTACTGGGTCATTCAAATAAAAGAACTAACTGAATATAGGGAATCGAATTGGGTATGGTTTGCGTTGAAGTGTTTGAACGTGCTGACGGAATACGGTGTACAGTACTGTCACGATAAAAGCTTCAAGGCTGTACACGATAAGTGCAATAAAATTATCCCCACTACAGCGAGGTATAACCCTCGAGGGACCAAGAAGTTCGACCGCTACGATGTACAGTACTGTTACGACAAAAGCTTCAAGGCTGTACACGATAAGTGCAATAAAATTATCCCCACTACTGCGAGTTATAACCCTCGAGGGACCAAGAAGATCGACCGCTACGATGTACAGTACTGTTACGACAAAAGCTTCAAGGCTGTACACGATAAATGCAATAAAATTATCCCCACTACTGCGAGTTATAACCCTCGAGGGACCAAGAAGATCGACCGCTACGATGTACAGTACTGTTACGACAAAAGCTTCGAGGCTGCACACGATAAGTGCAATGAAATTATCCCCACTACTGCGAGGTATACCCCTCAAGGGGCCAAGAAAATTGACTGCTCGAGCCGACAGCTCGCTCGATTAAATTTATAATAATAATAGTATACGTCAAGTAGACACGGTTCCATTTCGCGCAAGTCCGGCTATGCTAGGACAATGCCTCATAGGGAAACTGTGGTCATACTTGGTGAGTAGGATCCGGAGACATTACCGATCTATTTTCTTCCGTGGGAATTTCGCAAGGATGACGTGGCTCATAGCTTTCCACAATCAGCCGGTAATTGCGCAACAGAAGAGCTCTATGCGCTTGTGTAAAGTGCTTCCGGTGTTACGTAACCGCTGGATAACTACGTTGGCACACAATTACATGCCGACAACGTCCTCGCCGCAATGGTACACTCTCTCCATTTCCCTTTGCCTTTCTCGATCTGTCTCTCGTTGTTTTCCAGAGCCGCCGTGGCGCAACCATTTGACGGGGTGTATTTGTCCGCATTATGCTGCGCCTCGGAAAATTCCAAATATTGTGCAATGCACTGTCTTTCCGTGACTTCGTCCCGGCTTCTCCTGGGCGAGTTGCGTTTTGTTGCGTACACAAACGGGCGACCTGCAGTTAATTCATCACGGACCGGCGCGACTCCCGGGTTTAACAAGCGCGAATAAGTCCGTGCCAATTATACATATGTACGTATATCGACGTTGTCCGCCGACGTACGCGCGAATTTTCGTCGCTTCGTTTATCGTCTTTGACGGCCCGTCTTTGAACCCGTTTCACATCGGACCGCTCGGCGTGGCGATTGTTCGACACTTGCACTACTCGAGGCACGACCCGAATGCTCCCCGGTAACTTTATCACGCGAAACACCATGTCCCGGCGCTTCTAGTGCGCCGTGCTGCGTAACGCTGGCACGTTACGGTCAAAAGTTCCGCGACACTTGGAAGGAAACATTTTGTACGGCAACGTTTCCTATTCCACGAGTACGCGCGGCGTTATGCTGTTATACTAGCGCATTGTAAACTTCCCGTGAACCGGGCAACACCGAATTGTTCCTTTTTGTAGTTTAGTCAATTTTTTCCTTTCCTCGAAAATGTATTTACGTATGTACAAAAAATTGACGACACTGCCGGTTATGATACTATGTCGGGTTGATTGCGTGAAACTCAGAACAGCGAAAATGCTTCAAATTTATGAAGGTTTGATGTATCTTCGTATAGTGGTCAGCACTTTCTGCCCGTATAAGTGATACTTTGCAATTTCATGAGACAAATGTATTCAACTAGTGGTCTATGTCCTTGAATGACCTTCAAGATCACTGTGCAGTATACAAATGAATTCTTCTAGACGCAATCTCTCATGTGATATAAAAGCAAATATATACAGCGTTCCATTTGAAAAATTGAAGGTCACCTTCATATCTAACAAAATAATACTATAATAATACTATAATAATAATACTATAATAATAATCATATAAACACAAAAAAATTAAATGCCCCATTGTTTTGCGCATAAAAAACAGTACTACTTTTTCCTCTTTAATTTTTTTATAATATTTACTATTTACAAGAAAAACGCTGGCTAGTGATAGCGCGAACACCCTGTATATGAATAAAACCATTTATTTTTCATTCATTTGCTCATTAGATCTACAATGCACTGGTGGGAAATCCACACCGTAGCGCCCTCTGTCCCCTTCCAGCAAGCGCGGTACAATGGGGCAACGAAGACACAAGACATCAGCGTACGCAACGAACGTGCGCGCTGCATAAAAGAGAGATTGGTAGGAGAAGCAGGCGTTTGAGGGACACTACCCGTGCCCACCACTGTACAATTTATGCACTATGTATCGATTATCTGTTGAATTTTGCTGTTGTTTCTGTAAATCAATATCTTCTTGAATAATATTGTGGCGGCTACTTCCTATGCTCGTCAACAGAGGGACATTACGACAACACCTTTCCCGCTACTACCTGAATCTTCCTCTGTTTGTATATATACCGTCCTAAACTGTCCTTAGGACATCCCGCGTCTAAGGCACGGGTCCGCTAGGTAGCCTTACTGATGAGTCCTCTAGCGGGCCTAGGACGAAACGCATCCTTCTCCTTTTCCTCCTCTCACACACTTTTTACAGCAGCCATAATTGGTGTCCCCGACAAACGAACAACAACGCTACCTTCTGAGCAGGAGAAGACGAATACATCAACAAACCACGGACAACGTCGAGAGGACTGGAAGGTGACTACTCTGTCACTGCCTTGCCTGAACTCTACTGCCCGACCAACAACGAGGACATCTCCCTACTATGCGCTTCTGACGTCATCTTCGCAGCATTATATGGTTTAACGTTTCCGCACCTAAATTTGTGCGACGTTTTCGTATCTACATTTGTGCGACGTTCATCCATTGTTTGTGCGACTGTATGAGTACTACAAGCGGCTTAGGGAGCTATTCAACTTCGACGAATCGGCAGCATCACTGGCGGGCACACTGGCTGCACAGATTCCAGTGACCTCCTTGGATTTCGACGGAGATCAGCGTAATTAGAGGGAAATTTGTCCAGATATCGTAGACCACTGGCAAGGGGGTAATGTGGCGGCTACTTCCTATGCTCGTCAACAGAGGGACATTACGACAACACCTTTCCCGCTGCTACCTGAATCTTCCTCTGTTTGTATATATACCGTCCTAAACTGTCCTTAGGACATCCCGCGTCTAAGGCACGGGTCCGCTAGGTAGCCTTACTGATGAGTCCTCTAGCGGACCTAGGACGAAACTCATCCTTCTCCTTTTTCCTCCTCTCACACACTTTACAGCCGCCATAATATTATAATCTAAGAAAGAGACAATGTGCTTGTGATAACTAAAACAAAGATGATTGAAGTCACTTTAAAAATTTGTCAGTAACATCTCGCGGAAAATCCATTCGCTACTTAGACTCGAGTGCATTCTGTTTCGCACATATGGCCGCGCGACGGTTGCGCGGGCCGCATCCTCCATTCCCCGAACACGATACACCTGTGCCAGTCCACAATTATGCACCGACGCCATTTATACTGCATTTATACACTCGACCCGTTCGTAATCTCCCTCCACCATCCCCCTCACCGCCATTGCACGTACACCGTGCCGTATCCGGTCGTTCGACCGTGGACGCGTTGCACCCGTGCGCGTGTACACGCGTGTTACACGCGTGTGCGTAGGCTGTGTAAACTTTGCGCTGCACCCGCGCTGCAGCGACTGTTACGCTGTATTCTCGCGTTGCACCTCGCCGTTCCTGATTAATTAGGGAGCACCGTGTCGGTACGCGCGGAATGGCGAGGGCGTCGGCCACATCGCATCTAGCGGACAAAATTTCTGTAAGAACGCTACTGTTTTCAATACAAAATGTACACACGTCCCGTGCTGGACCAATTTTCGGTAAATATTTCCATTAACACTTAGCCAACCGAAGGGGGAGATCTCCCCACTTTATACTTCGCTGTGGCGCGCGCGGTTGGCTAAGTGTTAAGTCTTGAAAATAGAAGTTGAACTCTCAAATCTTAACACTTGGCCAACCGAATGGGGAGATCTCACCTGAAGATCTCCCCGCGCTTGGTGGAAGGGGACAGAGGGCGCTACGGTATGGACGGTTTTGCCTCAATTGAGGCAAAATTGCCCATCCCTGCCTTAGATGAAGACGAATCGCACTCCGAGCCCAATGCTGCTCGGAAATTTGAATATCGACGAAACCCATCAACCGACCGCACATCGATCTCAAAATTCACGAACGCGATCCCGCCGACGTCGAACGTATTTAATTCACTAATTAGAGGAAGCCCACTCTGCTACTGTGGGTGAAATTTAATACCAGCCTTCGAGCCACGCTGCAGGGGGCATCGTAGATCCAGATGCCTTACGATTCCGGCATGGATCGACTCTCGCCAACCGGATTCCTGGTAACTGTAAATGCATCAGTTGGACCGAAATTTTGTTGACGCATATACTCCAATAGAGACTGCTTCAGGTATCAACTTCGCGCGCATCAGGGGAGAAAGATGTTTACGATGCCGACGCTCCTCGAATTCGATCTTCAGGCGTAATCGAATTCACGGATTTCAGAACTTTCCCGCGATCAGTCACTGACCTTATCCTGGTAATTGAAAAGGAAGTGAAAATTGAGAACGTTATTTGAGAGTACGACATTTTTTGAACATTAGCGTTAAACAACTGCGACTTTTTTCTAAGTCAACTTATCCATCCAAGTAATCACCACTTCTACGTACGAGTCCGTGCGATGGTTAATCTGCGACATTGAAATGAAACTGTAAGGCACGGAGTTAAGTATCGCCGAATGTCAGATGACAATAATAAAATGTAAAGTATAAAGTATGTTTTTATTTGCTGCTGTTCTTAAAATTTTCAGGTTTTGTAATTTCAAAATTTTATAATAATAAATAGATAAACAACGCATCAATACAATAAATAAACAACGTATAATACTTTGTTTTATTGAACTTGTCAGTAGAAAAATGTTTTAATATTCCGCAGAGTACCGATGGTGGCTACCAAACGCATGTGAAATAACAATTGCCAAAAATAACAATTAGAAAAATGCCACAAATACGGTCATCGAAGTTCCATAAAAAAATAATGAATAATAAAGAAGTTGGAAATTCGGATTAGTGTGGTCTCACCGATATACCCGAGCCGCATGGTGTCATATTTCTCGGCGACCGAGGCCTCTCGAGCTTCACGGCCCCTCAAGGGGGTACACCCCGCAGTAGTGGGGATATCTCAGGGACAATTATGTCGGAGACATTTGGGACAATTACCGATGAAATACTGTATCGCGAAATAGAAAGGACATTTTTCGGGTGTCGATCGCAGATTCTAAAATGTTCAACTGTAAATGTTCCGCATTACAATTTGCATTTAGTTTTATTAATTCTTCCTTTTTTGAGATCAGTGGATATTCGAAAGGTAATACCAATTGATTACACATCGATATGAGAAAGTTCATTTTTTGGTAAAATGTCACTAAAATCTTCGATCCAGCCCACTGTGCGTCGGGATCGATAGCACGGCCCACGATTATCCTTGCGTTCCGCTCCGCTAATCCAACTTAAGCGCCTACATAAATACGAATATATTTCGCGTACACGATTCCCGAAGTTAGCTGCAATGCAGTTGCGCAGATACTGGGGCCGATTCGAATTTCGTCGGCACGCGTACACTGTTAGGACCGTTTGATCTGGATCATGGTTAATTTCACCGTTGGTTATGGCGTACAATGTCGTACCAATCACGCCGTGACACAGCTGCATTGCGCAGTTCGATTGGTCCCTCCATAGCGCGGTCCGCATACAAGCGTGTTGCGCACAATTTAGCGATACCAGGGGTGCACTGCGTGCATCGGCACAGCCAAACGCGCGGACGTACCTATGCCATGCTACGAATGCGTACGCGTAATCGACGAAGGCCAGATAAAGCCGTGGAGAGGATCAATCCATGACGAAGCCATCGACTTCCAAGTTCTAGGTTTCATTTCAATACAGCCGAACGAATCGCGACAATGCCCGGGCATCTGTTTCGGAATAAACGATCGCGGTGATCGATTGGTCATTGTTCCGTCGCAAGAGAACAAGACATAAGGCCCTTATTTCGGATTTGTTTATGACGTCTTCGTGACTTGAGGCCGCTCTCGAGGATTGAGGAACCGGTGCACATTTGGCGACCAGTCGAGCCATTGCCGGGACTTCCTGGTTTTTCCTTGCCTCCTTGACAATTACGCGTCGTAAATCGATTACCGACGATGGACATTCCCGACCGAGAAGTACGGTTCTCGGGTTACCTGGCTGCGCCCTCGGAGGCAGTCGCGTACGGTCCCACGCTTTCCCAGGACAGGCTAGCTTAGGGCGGATCTAAAGGTCCGCAAGACTGCACTGATTGGGAAATGCGTAACTCGGCAGAACCAATCAGTGCACTTCTTCAGCATAGCAATGGGTGTCACCGTCTTGATACCCAGAAATGGAGGACCGCCTTCACGATACGACGGAGGGTCCTCCCGAAAACCGAGACGGTCAGTTAGTCGCATCTAGCCAGTCGCGATCGAACAGCCGAGATCTAACAGTCGGAATCGAACAGTCCGAATCAAACACTTACTTCCTTGCATGTATTGAGACAAGGTAAGTAACGGATCATTGTGATCGGATCCGCACGCGTCTAAGGCAGGGCCTGCTAGATAGCCTCACTGACGAATCCTCTAGCAGGCCTGGGATGAAACGCTTATCTCACGAATTAACACGTAGCACTAATCATTGAACTAGTTACCCAATATTAATTTGGCGGGTAATACGAACGGTGATTTCGGGATGTGTCCATACGATTGGGCTTGAGATTTACAACTTCAAGTGGGCACGAGTCCCTCTATGGCAGAGTTATGCAATTTTGCCTCAATTGGGGCAACCCCACACTAACTGTTCCCTTCCAGCTAGTGCCGTACGGTGGGGCAACGAAGACACGAGATATCAGTGAACGCGACGAACATGCGCGCTGTATGAAAAAGAGGTTGGTGGGGGAAGCAAGCGTTTGAGGAGTCCTAACCATGCCCAGCCCTGGTCTATGGTAACGGCGGATGCTGGTGGGGGACAGTGGGCGCTATGGTGGGAACGGTTCATCTCAATTGAGACAAAAATACCCATCCCTGATCTAAATCTAATAGATTATCAACAACAGTTCTTTCACCATAGGCAGCATAATGCATCGCGCGCGCGGATCACGGTCATTCTCCAGGAGCTTTAGGGACGGGCGTAGTGGAGTTAGTTGGTATACCGGTCATGCACATCCCGACCGGGGAGCCCAACATAACCCATTCTTTCTCCCCTCGAGAAGGAATGGGTATCCGTAAGAGAGATTACCACTACGAAACAAACAAACAAAAAAAAAAAAAAAAAAAAAAAAAGAAGGGCCATAGGCCCCCCTGGCGCTAGAAGTGAGCCTACGCTACGCCAAGTGCCATTGAGAGCTGCACGGCTAGGCTGACTTTCCCATGGTCAGCTGATACTTTCCAGCCGCACCAGAGTCATAAAACAATAAATTCGTCAGAAGACGCTAGAGGACCCCTTCGACAATGGCACTGTTCAAAATCGACCGTAGCGTAGACCCAAACCGAAATACGAGCCGGCCATACAATAATCACGTCTCAACAGATTCGCTAATTTATCGGATCAGGCTGGATGGAAAATATGTTCAACGATATTCTATCTGGAATTCGTTTCTGTCGCGTCGAAGTTATGAAAAGATCGATAGCGAAGCAAGGCTGTCGATAAGGCAACAGTCGTGCACAGCGAGATCCCAGCACGTTGGGACGCTTATCTTCCTGGTTTTTCGTTCAAGTAGCTCGGCCGACGCGACTTCCGGGCTCTTGCAACTGTCTCTCTTCTTATCCGCGCCAATCCTTGACACTGTGTACCGTGTCGGCATGTTACTGGTTCACGTTGAACGGTGTCGATGGTCTGGCGTGATCTTCGAGTACATTGATAAGCGCATTATGCACGCACCATTGAGCACGTTGGTTGAGATGGGGTTGTCGTGGAAAAAGAAGGGAAATGGACACAGCGTCGTCGATGAAATTAGTTGGCGTCGTCGTCGTTGCTAAGGATTTTATATCTCGCCCCTTTCTCTGTCTTCGTCACCACATTTAACTATTCAATCTTCCCTTTTCCATCGTCGAGCTTCCATAACCCTCTCTTTATCTCGTTCTCCCTCTTCTCTCGTCGTACCCTTGTTCGCCCTCCCCCCCTCTCTCTCTTTCTCCTTCTTCCTGTTCACCACGGATGAATATATTTCCCTCGGCAGCGTCTTCATCCGACCAAATGGAAGAATCTAGCGAGACGGGAGCAATATCGACGGAAATCGAATCGCAAAATGGAGAAAATGACTGCGAGTGCTTCACCCTATCATGAAGTGGGGTGAGGCGAGAAAATCAGGGGAATTGTGGACGTCGAAGAAGGAGAGAAATTCCGGGGGAAGACGGAAAGCTTGAGAGAGACGCATGGGAGCCAGTAGAGAAAGGGGGAGGGGAGAGAGCAAGAGAGAGGACGAAACGGAGGGGCGAGGGAGAGAAAGGAGGAATGCATTCCTGGACGAGTTAATCCCTGGAGTCTGGAATGGCTGACAATTCCATGGATCCATACCTTCTGCCTTCCACTACCCTCCCCATTGACAGTGTGCGTGCTAGTACGTGCACAGTGACGCGATCGGAACCTCCTACGTACGAACCACGATCGCCGTATTACTTCGTGAAATCGATTCGTAGATTCCTAATATCGCGAAACTTGACTTAAATGCTTTGTAATATTCCGGTGACTCGAAGATCGTACGCGTCGCCACGTTTCTCATCCCTCCGGCCCGCGAGGTCCACGGCCTGCTGACCCGATCGTTACCATAAGCTGCTTACCAAAAGCCCGATAAACTGTCAGTTATCTCAGACATACCTTCTTCTACCCCGCAACTTACTATTTTTACCATTTCGCCATTTCCTTCGACCGTCGTGAAAGTTATTTCGAAATACAGTAATGCTGAGATAGTGAACGCATTTTTGTCAGGCGGAGATTCCCGCAATTTCTTGGGACTGAATTAAATGTGTTTATCGATCGAAATTCGAAACACACTTTCTTGGGACTGTTCGTGCCTATATTTTTTTCTTGTATGATTGTGGGATCATTATAATGACACTGTTGAAAATTTTTTGACGAAAATGAGACAAAACACGACTATCTATGAATTCTGAAGAAAAGAATCCGAAACGAGTCTTGGAGTAATGAAATAAAATATTTAATGCTAAATGGAGAAACACGAAAGTTAAAAGGACGATAACATTTTTAAGATTTTTAGGATTAATATTTTTCGGACGATGGAACTATTAGTTTACTACGCGAGGAAAGAAATAAATTTTGGAAAATTTGCTACGGGTATTAATTGCAAAGAAATTACTAAATATCCGTTTTTGACATCTGTATTAATTATATATAATACATTCTGAAAGTCTCGGTCAATGTTGCAATGTGTTACAAACATCTAAAGATGGTGAATGTAGTAATATATTAACAAATCTAAAGATTCGAAATGCAACTTAAAAGTGCTCAACTTTACACGCGTATAACTTCTGAACCAGTGAACTCCTGGCAATAAGACTTTCATTTTCGGCATTTTCTCGCCAAAATCTATAGGACTGCATAAAAAGAAATTGAAAAAAATTGGTCCACCAAAAAAAGGTTTAACCGAATTCTTAAATTTTCAATACAAACCCAGGTCAAAACCTTCAAACTTTTCTCCACGTTTCTGACCAAAGTCTTGAAGAAAAATGCAAGTACTTTGGTCCAATTATAGAAAAGCTTATCGTCTCTCTATAAGTGTCGAAATATTACTGTGACTATAATATTTGTTTGATAATTTCGGTAGCTTTTCGTCTGTCGAAAGATAGATATGCGATAGTGTTTTATCGAGTATCGCTCGGATCGGAACAGGAATTCCTCGCGATAGCATAATTGAACGAGCGCAGTTTCTACAAGTGACAGAATTCAGCGTTTCCAATTGTACCTAAAGTTCTCGTGAGCATTTACGTTTCGAGAGGTCGACTCTTTTTCAACAGGCATCGACAAGCGCAATCAAACCGTTTCGAGCGGTTCCATCAATCTGCCAATCAATCCAATCTTCTTCCTGCTCAACGGGTAAAACGTTCTGTGTCTGATCTTTCGGACGCAACCCAGGGAGAATTTCATCTTTCAACGACACGAATGGCGGCTGTTAAATCGTTAATTGCCACTGTGACTAGGGTGCGCACATCGAACGGGAACAATTGATTTGCTGGAAGTTTTATGCTTTCTATTTCTCGTCTATTCGTTGGACTCAAATATCAAACTTAAGGAGTCGCATACCTTTCAATGATTGAAAAGTAAGAAGAATTCTGCAATTTTTATTTCTATATGAAACTATGTTTCTTGAAAAAAATTAATATCTATATTTTGCTACACAGGGTGTCCCGGGGGTTTTCCGGCCAAACGGAGCATATTCTAAGAGTAGAAATAAGAAAGAAAATGTTGGTTAAAATTCGGTTAGAAACGCTTTATTACAAAGTTATAAACAAATGAAATTAAATTTGGTAACGGCGGATTTTACTTCGCAGAGTGAATATCAGCGTATTCCTTATTTGAAACCACTCTTGACATTTCCACCATGATTTCTTGATCTAACAGGTGTTATGGTAAACGGGACACTGACGTTGAATCACTCCAAGATAGTGAACATGATAACTATCGAGGAGTAAGATAAACATGTTCGACCTTTCATACTCTGCGAAGTAAATTCCGCCGTTACCAAATTCAATTTCATTTTTTTTCTTATTTCTTCTTGTAGTATACGTTCCCGTAGTTTGGCCGGAAACACCCGGGACACCGTGTATATTTAAGTAATATTTGTTGAAAAATTGATCGTAACGAATCTGCTCGGAACTATTTAGCCCATTTTACGTGCATCACCTAGCTAATATATCAATATGGCGACGCTTTGGCCTGACAAAAAGACTTAAAAGTGTTCAACTTTATACGCGTATAACTTTTGAACCAATGAATTCCTCGCAATAAGATTTTCATTTTCAGTATTTTCTCGTCGAAACCTATAGGATTGCATAAGAAAAACTTGAAAAAAAGAGTTCTCCAAAACGAAGTTCAACCGAGTTGAACATTAATCCCTTTTTAATTCATATGAAAGCGTGCGTTAACACAAATTCATTCGTGTACAAAACAATGATCTTCAAGGTCATACAAGGTTATACAAGGTCGGAAATGGAAGGAATATTTTGAATACATCGTACGTAATATTTCGTAAAGATATCGTTCACGATACACCGCCCAGAGATGTAAACAATTTAAAAAACAAAATAACACAAGCATTAATATCTCGGACAACGTTAGACGAAGCTACCAAAACTGTAATTAGTATAGACTACTGTGCATTCCACCGAAAACCATACATAGCATGCTAAAACAAAATGGTGCAAACACACGAAAATGAAAAGTAAATTGCAACAGCATCACTCTTTCCTCTTTTATTTTCCTCCAATATTTATTATCCGCATGAGAAATGCTGGCCAGTAATAGAATGAACATACTGTATATACATTCACCCAATTTTTTTACAAAAAATTGGCAGACTCGAGACTCGGAGAGCTCCGTTGAATCTGAAAACACTGGCCGAAGTGATGAATTCGCGTTCAGATTGACGGATACTTTACGTAGCGGAAGTTGTTACGCCGCTGGTAGAGAGAGAACTTAAAAGGAACGACGATTCATCGGGCAGAAAATGAATCGCAAAATGCAATTAGCGCAGCTACCGGATAATTGAAACAGTGAACGGGAAATGGGCTCGCGGGAAGGTAATACAGTTGAGCCCTACTTACGATTCTCGGCTCTACGGGAAAGAACATCTTGAGGAGCAACAAAAAAGGCGACGGCCGTGCGCCGCGTCGCGACGCGCCGGCGGAGAAGTCGTTTGACGACATCATGGGGTCTTTTGCTCCTTCGTAAACTGCTTGGCAGCGGTCGAGCTCCTTCGCCGACCAAGTAACTTTCTTAATCCCCTTCTTAGCGGAGTTAATCTCCGCGATTAATGTCCTGTTAACTTGCCGCTCGAATAGTTTCCCCCGTCGTATATGTAGAATCCTGGTTGTGCTTTTCTTTTGCCAAGATCCCACAATAAAAAATATAGGTTTCCATTTGAAAAAACATAGTTGACCTTCAAATGACCTTGAGAACGCCACCCAAATAAAAAACTGATACTGTCCCCCTCTTTCCCCCTCGAAATCCTTGGACACGTGTTTTACACTTTTTCAATATCTTTCATATTTTTCGACGTATTAGGCTGGCAAATTTTTCAAATGAACACCCTGTATAGGTGAAAAGGTAAACTGGAAGAATAAAGAGCGTGGAATTACAAGGAAGAGGTCGTAGAATTTACGACACTTTATAAGGATACGAACCACCACGATTTAAACCAACAATTCACTTCTAACCTCGTTTCACAGCCCGGCCAGTCGAATTCTGTTCTAGCAGTCAATAATTCCTTCGGCACTGTCACCGATGGGTCAGTGAGACATGAATCACGCATAAATCAGTACAGATGCGTCGGTGTGCCGTTCGGGATGTATCGATCGGCGCGCCGGTGACAAAAGAATTAACCAGACACCTGCGTCGACGGTTTCTGGCCGTGGCGAATAGGGATCTTTCTGCTCTTTTCTGTCTAATTAATCACGAGTGTCGCTGTAGGAATATGGGTATAGCGTAAACCACATTCTTTTAAATATGAAATAGAATTTATTCTAGCTAAACGATTGAAGGCACGTTGTGGGGCACGTCTTTATTGTTCTTTATAGGCGCTCGAAAGTCAAACGATCGAATGTGCCTACTAAATAAAAGAAAATTATTTTTCTTAATTTGTTTCTTAAATAAATTAACAGTCGCAAACCCAAGAAAGTTCTGTAAAGCCTCGCTCGATGTTCGTGCAGTCGTCCTTACCACACACAATATTTCTCATCCCCATTTCCGAATCACGAAGTAAACTCCGATAATTCAATTTTCGCTATGAAAAACTATCAGCACATATAAAGGTTTAGAACTCTTAGGTTTTACACCATATTTACCAGAAACATTGCCATAATGATAAAAATATTCGCGATTTCTTTAAAACATGGAGTTCCAACGTGTTCCCCTCCAAGAACTGCAAGGTCCCCACCATCGAACCTCTTCCCGCTATTACGTACAGCCGTATAGTTAGCGAGTGTTGCGAGCGCCGCGCGGCTCCCGTGGTGGGAGCTCCCCACTACTATACATTATAACGATGAATTTTAAGAGTGGGGGAAGAACCTAAGCGGTTATGGTGCCTCGAATATCTCCGAAGCTACTAGTTGGAACTGCCTGCTTTAGAACATGAGAATTATTTAAGACAATTTTAACTATTTCTCAAATTTGAGGAATGAATTTAATGAGTGCATAAATAATTTAAAACACGTCAGTACAACAAAAATCTTTTGGTTCGTGCAAAATTGTTCAAATTGACGTTTCGCCAGGTAAACCGGCCATTTGGTCTACTGTGCGACGTTGAAGACCGAAAGAAGTTAGTACTTAGTTTGATTTTTCTGAGGGTGTTTCGATTTTGTGGCCACATTGTGGTGGTTCGCCAGCGTGGTTCAGCGCCGGGTGGATGGAAGCGGGCGTTGCAACGTTCCTCCTCATCTCTTCTGAACCAGGTGTTCGTAGCTTATCACTCGCCGGCATCCCGCACTTCAGGGACACGCTGAATTAGCATAATACCATCGATGTCGTTACGAGGCAGTGAAACTCTTCAGGACACTTGAATGCACCGATACAATAGAATATCGATCGGAGCGTGAACCCAGTCTTGCCGGAGGTGCAGACAGCGAAACGGCGAGGCCCTTGACGATACTAAAGGGAGAGGCGGCGAAGGGTCGGGAGGACGAAACAAAAGTGCGGCTAAGGGTTACGGGATCTCAAAATAATTCCCTATTTGGTTGAGAGAAAGAGAGAGAGAGAGGGGGGGGAGGGGGAGAGAACAAAATAGAGTCATGGTCGGTGGACCAGGCGCGCAGAAACAAATGCTCCAACGAACTTCATGGAACGTGGAAGAAAAATACGCCATCGTCGCGGAAGTTTTTTTCCCGCGCGGTTCTCCACCCAACACACGCCGACAAAGAAACGTACGGCCCTATTAAGAGCCGTCTGCTGCTCACGGCGCGAAGTTAAACTACGACTAATTTCTCCGCTTTAACGTAACTGCGGCTGCGAATGAGAAACACGTCCGTGGACACACCTGCATACTCTTCACGCGGGTTAACCCTCCTCAAAGGAGATTGATACATACATATGTAGACAGGTGGAAGTGGAGCATGTAACAGAAACCACTTCGATTACTCTTTTGTGTTGCAGTACATTCCAGTATATTCTAATTTATTCCAGTATATTCTAGTATATTCTAGTATATTCTGGTATATTCTAGTATATTCTAGTATATTCTAGTATATTCTAGTATATTCTAGTATATTCTAGTATATTCTAGTATATTCTAGTATATTCTAGTATATTCTAGTATATTCTAGTATATTCTAGTATATTCTAGTATATTCTAGTATATTCTAGTATATTCTAGTATATTCTAGTATATTCTAGTATATTCTAGTATATTCTAGTATATTCTAGAATATTCTAGTATATTCTAGTATATTGTACTGTATTCTAGTATATTCTTCTATATTGAAGTACATTCTAGTATATTATGGTATATTCTAGTATATTCTAATATATTCTAGTATATTCAACTATATTCTAGTATATTCTAGTATATTATAGTATATTCTAGTATATTCCAGTATATTCCAGTACATTCTAGTATATTCCAGTATATTCTAGTATATTCTTCTATATTGTAGTCCATTTTAGTATATTCCAGTATATTCTAGTATATTCTTCTATATTGTAGTACATTTTAATATATTGCAGTATATTCCAGTATATTCAACTATATTCTAGTATATTCTAGTATAATCTAGTGTATTCTAGTATATTCTAATATATTCTAGTATATTCTAGTATAATCTATTATATTCTAGTATATTCTAGTATATTCTAGTATATTCTAGTATATTCCAATATATTCTACTATATTCTAGTATATTCTAGTATATTCCAGTATTTTCTAGTATATTCTTCTATATTGTAGTACATTTTAGTATATTCCAGTATATTC
This sequence comes from Sphecodes monilicornis, assembly GCA_913789915.3. NCBI lineage: Eukaryota > Metazoa > Arthropoda > Insecta > Hymenoptera > Halictidae > Sphecodes > Sphecodes monilicornis. The sequence goes on along the minus strand of OU565300.1, from coordinate 11,528,809 downwards.
TAGTATATTCTTCTATATTGTAGTACATTTTAATATATTGCAGTATATTCCAGTATATTCAACTATATTCTAGTATATTCTAGTATAATCTAGTGTATTCTAGTATATTCTAATATATTCTAGTATATTCTAGTATAATCTAGTATATTCTAGTATATTCTAGTATATTCTAGTATATTCTAGTATATTCCAATATATTCTACTATATTCTAGTATATTCTAGTATATTCCAGTATTTTCTAGTATATTCTTCTATATTGTAGTACATTTTAGTATATTCCAGTATATTCTAGTATATTCTTCTATATTGTAGTACATTTTAATATATTGCAGTATATTCCAGTATATTCAACTATATTCTAGTATATTCTAGTATAATCTAGTGTATTCTAGTATATTCTAGTATATTCTAGTATATTCTAGTATAATCTAGTATATTCTAGTATATTCTAGTATATTCTAGTATATCCCAATATATTCTACTATATTCTAGTATATTCTAGTATATTCTAGTATATTTCAGTATATACTACCATATTCTCCTATATTGTAGTACATTCTAGTATATTTTAGTATATTCCAGTATATTCAACTATATCGTAGTACATTCTAGTATATTCCAGTATATTCAACTATATTCTAGAATATTCTAGTATATTCTAGTATATTCGAGTATATTGTAGTATATTCTAGTATATTCCAGTATATTCTAGTATATTCTAGACAGAATATATATACTATCGATTGAATATATATTCTAGATTTCATGTGCATAATATAAAAAAGTTTATACAAAATGCAAATGTCTTGGGTTGAGGGTAATGTATTGACTTTGGACTTAAAATTGCTTCGAGTGCAAAACGTTAATAAATCGTTCCAACACTTTTGCCGGGCAGTATTTCAGACGAATGTTGTAAAATTGAAGTACAAGAATATAAACATGAAAATACGAAAGTTGATATTGTTTGGAAACTTTTGACCGCAACCGTGTATATATAATTTTCAAACGATCGTTATGTTTGTTAAGTTTTGTCGGTAAGCGTACGTAGAATAGTTATTCTCAAAGACATTCTGAAAAATCACTCGTTTTCGCTACCGCTACACGAGCCAGCTTCCTTTAAATATCGTCGCAAGCAATGGCAGCTGTATTCACGTCCTCCCGAAATTTCGGGATACGAATTGCGATATTCGACGACGCGACAACGCCTGTGAAGCGTAAAATACTCACGGTCGATTTTAATAAAATGGAAGAAAAAAAATGAAAGCTCGTAACCATATGTGGTCCGTGAATTCCGCAATTTGCGAGACACAACACTCTGAACCGTCAACCTAGTATTCGCGAACAGGATTGTCGTCGCCATAGAAGTTTCTGCGTTCGGCCAGGCCGGCGTGGCGTCGCGCGTTGCGCCCCCGGCGTGTTCCGCCTCATTTTGCATTCTAATTGCAAGCTGCGCCGCGACGTAAATCGTAAATTATTTTCAATTGTCGGATAAAATATAGCCCGCATACAAAATACCGCGGCCATCACGGTTGCCGCGCTGTAAATACTGTCTGGCTGCAGATATTGTTCATTATACTCTATCCATCGTTAATTACTTCGAATATAATTAAAGGGGAAACGGTTCGGTGGGAGAGAGTCGGTCGTTGCGTAGGCTGAACTCTTTTGTCATTCCATGACTCAGGCTTTTTTTCCGCTCTGTGCAACCACCTCTCTACCCCAGACCCGGCTTTCTACGCTATTGCGTCACTTAATGCCTACCCCGCGAGTGTAGCAGAGAGCCAAGACGTTTATTTATGGCAATTTAACTCGAAACTCCATTGGCGGCGCGCGCATTTAAAAGTTCCACGCCACACAAAACGCGTTTCCGCTCCCTACCATGCATTCCTGCAATTGTTCATGCTCCGCGTCTCTCCGATTAATTACTGGGCACGCTTTTAATTGCCGCGTCTATTTCGGTAGCCGTTCCGCGCTTCTGTATATGTGTAAATTTCGTTTCGGACAACTGGCATCCCATATTAAAGACCCGAATAAATTGATTAACTAGTTGCTGGAAGCGAAGATATCAACGAAGATAATCATCGCAAAATGGACCTTATTCTGCTCGTAACGAGGCGTCCGCTTCAAATCATTCTTTTCATGGTTCCTCAATATCGATACGCTGAAAGTTATGTCGCGATTTAATGGTCGGCTATATTTCTTCCTTTGTCGACCGGATCGACGTGGCCCTGACGTTTCTCAAGGCCACGCGATATCCCCCCCCCCCCCATTCGTTCCACGCTGCGCCTGAACGGAAAAATTGCAATACGGTTGTACAACTTTATTCCGCCGGAATTTTCGAACGAAAAGGAAACAGGAAGGCAAGTTTCAGTTTCGTCTCGCCTGTTATGAAAGTTCCGTGATAGTCCGAACGTCGCTCGATGAGCTCCGAGGGCGCAGGAAAAAGCCTCCGCGCCGGTCGAGGGGGTAAAATTAAAAATCCTCGGCGAAGAAAGTCGCGTTTTCGGCCACTGAAATCGATCGCAGGAGCGTTGTCGGTGTTCAACGGGGACGCCATCCGATTTCACGCGCCCCGATTGGACGTGTTCCTTTTGGACTCGTGTCGTTTTAACGCCGTGCCGTTTGGACTCCGTGCCGATTGGACTCCGTACCGGTTGGACCTTTTTTTTCTTTTTTGAAATCCGCCTTATCACTACCCTCCCACCTCGCCTGTAGAGGCGAGAGGGTTATGTTGGGCTCTCCTGACCCAAAGGTCAGGCCTACCAACTAAACCCCACATTCTACCGTGCCCTGGGCTTCTTTTTGGTCCATTCCGGGATCTGCATAGCATTGCTACTGGAATGGACCGCCCTCTTATCCACACATGGGAGGGGAGAGAAGCTCCCCTCCGGTACCGGTTGGACCTAACCCACACCTAACCCAGAACTTTTTTTATTTTTTGAAATGTGGGTAATCCGCCCTATGGATACCCTCTCCCCTCGCCTGTAGAGGCGAGAGGGTTATGTTGGGCTCTCCTGACCCAGAGGTCAGGCCTACCAACTAAACCCCACATTCTGCTATACCCTGGGCTTTTTTTTTGGTCCATTCCGGGATCTGCATAGCATTGCTACCGGAATGGACCGCCCTATTATGCACACATGGGAGGGGAGAGAAGCTCCCCTCCGGTACCGGTTGGACCTAACCCACACCTAACCCAGAACTTTTTTTATTTTTTGAAATGTGGGTAATCCGCCCTATGGATACCCTCTCCCCTCGCCTGTAGAGGCGAGAGGGTTATGTTGGGCTCTCCTGACCCAGAGGTCAGGCCTACCAACTAAACCCCACATTCTGCTATACCCTGGGCTTTTTTTTTGGTCCATTCCGGAATCTGCATAGCATTGCTACCGGAATGGACCGCCCTATTATGCACACATGGGAGGGGAGAGAAGCTCCCCTCCGGTACCGATTGGACCTAACCCACACCTAACCCAGAACTTTTTTTATTTTTTGAAATGTGGGTAATCCGCCCTATGGATACCCTCTCCCCTCGCCTGTAGAGGCGAGAGGGTTATGTTGGGCTCTCCTGACCCAGAGGTCAGGCCTACCAACTAAACCCCACATTCTGCTATACCCTGGGCTTTTTTTTTGGTCCATTCCGGAATCTGCATAGCATTGCTACCGGAATGGACCGCCCTATTATGCACACATGGGAGGGGAGAGAAGCTCCCCTCCGGTACCGATTGGACCTAACCCAGACCTAACCCAGAACCTTTTTTATTTTTTGAAATGTTGGTAATCCGCCCTATGGATACCCTCTCCCCTCGCCTGTAGAGGCGAGAGGGTTATGTTGGGCTCTCCTGACCCAAAGGTCAGGCCTACCAACTAAACCCCACATTCTACCGTGCCCTGGGCTTTTTTTTGGTCCATTCCGGGATCTGCATAGCATTGCTACCGGAATGGACCGCCCTATTATGCACACATGGGAGAGAAGCTCCCCTCCGGCCAACCTATTTGGGACTCGGTGACGACAGACACCGTGTCCCCCCCTCCCCGGAGCCGACGGTTGGACATTTGGGTAGCGGGCCCTCCTGTCCGACGTGAAACCGGTCATTTGAACGACCCTGTTGAGGTTCAGTTTGAATAAAATACATATTTGAAATAATGGTTGAACTTCGTTTTGGAAAACTCTTTTTTTTTCAACATTTTTGAAACCAGTGAATTCCTAACAACCATATACACATTTTTGGAATGTCTTCATCGATATCTACAGGATCGCATAAAAAAAAGTTAAGAACACGAAGTTCTCCAAAACGAAGTTCATACAAACTAATAGAGGGCCATTGGGAGCAAAATTGAAAAAAGTTGAGAGTGCAAAGTGTTAAACATAGTGAAATTGTTTGTGAGCATATCTTTCGGAAAGAAATTCGCTCTGTTGACCAGAAATGCAAATAAACCGACACCATCCGATAAAACGAAAAATATGACAACATTTAGTTCACCGAGGCCGATCCGGCACTGTGGTGACACTATTTTTCATCGCGGTAGAATTCGGAGGAACCGTCGACGCTGAGCGAGCCATTCAGTGGCAAAAGACAGTGACCCGGAACCGAAACGTAACAGCACAGCAGAACGCGGCGACCCCAGCGTGTGACCACGTGAACCGAACATTTTCGAAATTTAGGGCAAGCCGCGATATATCGGGTCGGTGTTGGTTGCGCAGCGTTATCGGCTTGACAGATCGATCGTAATTAAATCGATGCGATCCGACACGTTGCTCCGGTACCCCCATGGACTTAACTCTAAATCTAGGAATGGGGTCGATCGAAGCCACCATCAGGATGCATTATGGAGCCAGGGAGGACATGCCAGCAGATAGGTGAACGCAGCGGTGCGGTGGCGGCGGCGGCAGCGACAGACGACGGGGTTATCTCGCGCCTATTTGCACGATAGTCCTGTTTCCGATTAATCAGGTACCCTGGAATTAACGCAGTCCCCGGGGTCTGCGTCGCATCTCACACCTATGCATACCCATTACATATTCCTCTCTCCGTCTCTCTCCATCTGGCTCTCTTGCTCTCGCAACGGCTGTGCCATTCCACTCACGTTTCCTCTCTCCTGTCCCAGCTGTGCACTTCTACATCACCGCATTTCTTCTACGCCTTCGCACATATACGCACACACACCTTCATATACATACACACTGGTGTACACTTTTCCCGGTCGTCTGCTTCCTATCAATTATATTTCACTCTTTCTCGTTCAGTTGATTTTTGCTACTTTGTCCCCTATTTACTTCATCCATCCCCATAGGTCCCTCTGTCACCGGTTCCGTCCCATTGGCTTCTCTCCTTTTTTTTTTTTCATCACAACTCTCTCACCCCATCATCGATCCCGCTGCACCGCCGTTCAGTTCAATCCCACCCCCAACCCACTGGTTCAACCCATCCCTTTACCATGCAACCGTATCTATCTGCTTCTCTCGTCAATTTTATCCCGGTGCTTCTCCTTGTCCCACGGTTTTTTTGAAATGCTCCAAGTTAACACGCATCGACGGACACATCCGTGGCAACTTATCGGCGCGTATATCGGTCCGAGCCCATGTCAAGCCAGTTTCAAAGGGCTCGCGTTCCCGCAGGTATTTTTGCCCTGGTCAACTACCCCTATTCAAAACCCACGATGATCCTTGTACCCGGAATCTTTTTTAGCATATGACCGCAACCGAAAACACGGTGCAGTAATGATCACAACCGGTGGATTTAGTCTTTGATAATAATCGAACCGATTTCGAGGCGAGTGCAGCTGTTCGCTGGATCGTAAAGTTCTCTAATTATTCCATTTTCTGCGAATTGACCGTGGCAAATGACCATAATTGCATAATTGCGAGGACGTGTGCGCACCACCGTGTATGGAATCTCTTGAGAGTTGGCATGCGCATGCGACCGCTAGACTACAAATTTTTATGCAACATCCAATTTCTCTGCGTTCATTGCAAAACACAAAACCTACGCTTTGTACAGAGGTCTACGTCTTCCTTATACATATTGTTCAAATAATTCAATAATAAGTGAATATACGGTCTTGGAGGTGCCATAAAACTATAAGACGCATGATATTTTTTAGAAAGAATCTTATTATAAATTTTATTCTATGTTATACAGCAGTGGTGGGCACGGGTGGAGCCCCTCAAACGCCTGCTTCTCCCACCAACCTCTCTTTCATGCAGCGCGCACATTGGTTGCGCACGCTGATATCTCGTGTCTTCGTTGCCCCATTGTACCGCGCTTGGTGGAAGGGGACAGAGGGCGCTACGGTGTGGACGGTTCTGCCTCAATTGAGGCAAAATTGCCCATCCCTGTTATATAGTATTTCATTACTAACTGTCGTGAAATTCTGAACGATAATTGTCGCAAAACAAATTCCTCCCAACAACAATCCCAAAACATAACTCACATACTAATAACCGAGCTGTCGATTCTTTTCAAGCCAAATGTAAGAAATGAATGTTACAGTGAAATGTGTTTCTTGTATCAATAATTTTAATCATGTTGGAATTAATTTAACGATATTCTTAAATTGTCTCGACGTCTTTACAGTTTTGTTTTTCAGTCTATTAATTTTACTATAAATGCATTCAATCTACAGTCTATCGATAAAACTAATTAGACTGGCGAAAACTGAATGGATACTGTTTGCAACAATGTCAGCGTAGATTTTTATATTAACTCAAATATCCATAAAAAAAAATTGCAAAACCATTTAGAACCAGTATTTAAGTCGATCGATTTGTTCCCGAAAACCGATATAGAAGCTAGGAATGCCGGTTTATTTGAAATATGAAATATTCGCCTTCCAAAGCAGCAGATAATTAACACAGCGACGGCTTTGTTTTCGAACAATGCAAAAGAATGCAGATCGACAGCGGACTCGAATATTGCTGGTCCACTGGTCCCGTGTTTGAGCGTATTACTCTTTATTATCTAGGTCGAATGCGCATTAAATTGAAAATTCATTCGTATTTCAGCTGAAATCAAAATCGAAGAGGGAACTGGGAAGAACTCGCGAGACGGCATTGTTCCCCAAATACAGACCGGATTTCATGAAAATGCAGCGGCACGTTGGGTCCCCATTACGTGATGAGAATTAAATTCTCCCCGGGCGTACAGATAAGCCATCCTCAAAGAGACCGAAGTAAACAAGCTAACATTCGTTCATCTAATAATTAAGTACTTTGATCGCTTTGAAATGGAGCAGCTAAAGTACACTTTATCCCATCCTCGGAAAGGGTTCATTCGTTTACATATACTTTCTACCACTCCTTGCATCCTTCATCACTAGTTATCCCTCGAGTCACAGACACATACGTCTCACTGCAAATAACCATATTATTTTCAATCAATCTCATGTGCGATATTTACACGAATCGCCATCGTTAGAGGAAAGAATGCTCAAATTTCGCTATCTCCATGCTAAAAATTAAATACTCATTATTACACTGTGCATATTTATGCTAAATAACAATTGTTTCGATGGATTGCACTGAACCACGGGTTAAAACGGTTCTGAAAATAAATGTTTGAAACAGTTATACATCGGTTCTGACTGGAACAGTTATGAAGAACCGAAATGATGGTGTAACTGTTATGAGAATATCGGTTCTCGCTTATATTGGTTACGGTTACGATTCTTGAGAACCGATATTATAACGGTTCTATAACTGTTACTTTTAGGTTCTGGATTTCGGTTTCGGTTTCGATTTCGACTTCAGAACCTATAATATGTCCCGTATCGGTCTCATATCGGTTTTGCAGTTCTGCAACTGATACTTTTTGGTTCTGTATCGGCTATACAGGGTGTCTCAAAATTCCTTCAACATCCGGAAATGGGGGGTTCCTGAGACCATTTGAAGCGACATTTTCCTTTGCAAAATTGGCGTCCAATGCATTGTTTAAGAGTTACTAACGAAAAACGTGGACCAATCAGAGCGCAGCTACAGCGGATTGATTCTGGCTCGGCCAATGGCGACGCCACGCTAAGCGAGACCTGTCGCCGAGTCGTACTCCGTTCGCTGTAGCCGCGCACTGATTGGTCCGTGTTTTTCGTTAATAACTCCTGCAGTTCTGCAAGTGATACTTTTTGGTTCTGTACCGGCTATACAGGGTGTCTCAAAATTCCTTCAACATCCGGAAATGGGGGGTTCCTGAGACCATTTCAAGCGACATTTTCCTTTGCAAAAGTGGCGTCCGCTGCATTGTTTAAGAGTTACTAACGAAAAACGTGGACCAATCAGAGCGCAGCTACAGCGGATTGATTCTGGCTCGGCCAATGGCGACGCCACGCTAAGCGAGACCTGTCGCCGAGTCGGACTCCGTTCGCTGTAGCCGCGCACTGATTGGTCCGTGTTTTTCGTTAATAACTCCTGCAGTTCTGCAACTGATACTTTTTGGTTCTGTACCGGCTATACAGGGTGTCTCAAAATTCCTTCAACATCCGGAAATGGGGGGTTCCTGAGACCATTTCAAGCGACATTTTCCTTTGCAAAAATGGCGTCCGCTGCATTGTATAAGAGTTACTAACGAAAAACGTGGACCAATTAGAGCGCAGCTACGCGTGTCGCCATATTGGATATTCGTTGGGTGGTAGAGGTAGGACTGTTGAGCGCATGCGCTGGATAGATGGTGGGTATTCAGCGCATCGGCTAAGTAGTACTAGCGCATGCGCTAGATGGCAATTCGCTGGTTTAGAAGTTATATGCGTGTAAAATAGTCCAATTAGCCGACCTTACGTGTACCATCAGCAAACATATCAATATGGCGGCGGTTCAACCCGTCAAAAAGGCTTAAAAGTGGTCAACTTCACACGCGCATAACTTCTGAACCAGAGAACTCCTGGCATTAAGATTTTCATTTTTGTTGTTTTCTCGTCGAAATCTGTAGGACCACAGGAAAAAGGTTAAAAAAAAATTGGTCCTCCAAAGTACAGTTTAACCATTCAATTTAGCCTTGGTTTATCTTATTGTTTTTGCCTGAAGAATTGTAAAATGTGGTAATGTTGAAAGGTTTCATTCAATCTTGTTCAGTCTCCCCACGGACTAAAATGTAATTCGATATCGAAAAAACTTTTAACAAATGCTGAGACAGTTGTACGGATTTTTGACTTTAATTACCCGTTTCTGTGTGTAGTGACAGGATATTAAAGTGGCAGAATATCTTTATGAGTAACATAAAAGTTATACATATGTACGATATACTGCTAGAAAGCAGACGTCCAATCAACGAGCTGCATATCGTTAGCGAGAAAATGTCAGAATTGTAGAGTTTCTCCAGAATGATTCTGCACGGTTAACAACGGGCCAATGTTGATGATTATTTGAATAAATATATATATAATGAATAAATAATTAATTAAAATACGGTACATTTATTATTAGAGTTTCTCGTTATTTATTATTCATGATTACTTATTCATATTTACCTCGACAAATACAGTCGACACCAATGTATTGTCGTTTATATTATTTATGTTAATTCAATTAATTTACAATTCTCGAACAATTCGTTTTATAAATGTTCCGCGAGAATAGATATCTTTTTAACCGAAACGTAGAGGTCCGAACAGAATTTGTCTAAAAACGAAAGATAACTTTAAACATATTCTAGAAATATTTCGCAAATTGGAAAGCATGCCATCTTTTTTTCCGGGACTGTACTCAACGTGACTCCTTTTTGTCACCACAAAGCTGCCTCAAAGCCGTACGTTTTCGGAGGGTTGCATGGTCGACGCGTCGACGATACGCGCTCGAATTAATCGAGTTGTTCGCGTTTTTCGGTTCTCGCTGGTCGCTGACCAACTCGGTAGAACTTTTATTGCACTGTACAGCTGGCGCACTGTCACACTGGGTGACATTTCAGATTCCTCTACTATTTCATTGACACGAGACAACCAAGGAAACAGCCCAAATACAGTACACTCTCTCGATAGTTCGCTTCTCGATAGTTCACCATCCCCTACATCGCGTTCGAGCACTTCCCCCACTACTAAGCAACCATGTTCGCATTCGTATTTCTAAAGGTCTCCGCACACAGCACCGGGCCGGGTCTGTCCGGGTTTTAGCCCGTTCACATAGGGCCGAAAACCTCTTGAGAGGGCAGGGTCTTTGGAAATCGTGTCGCTTACTACCGAGAACTTTCCACTCCCCTCTAATAATAATAATAATAATAATAATAATAATAATAATAATAATAATAATAATAATAATAATAATAATAGTAATAATAATGTATATAGTATACAGTATATGTAAATAGTAATAATAGTAATAAAAATATAATTATAATATACATCATTATTACTATTATTATTATATTCTACATTATTATACATAGTTACATTATACATTAGCGATATTAAATAGATTTTTGTAATAAATTATTTTTTTTTTACAAAAGAGCTTTTTAGCACGAATTATACTATGAACAAGAGACTAACATGAAAAAAACATAAAATAATCTATACAGAATAAATATACCAACAAATTTGGTGTTGGACAGTACAATCGGTTTTCGTTTTTGCAACACATGTGCATTGTACGTATAATATCAGAATGTGCGACTCTTTTCCACCAAAGGGCGGAAAAGTATCCTATTTCCGTGATGTTGTAGAGGAGAGATACCGACAGTTTACTTAAGGAGCCGTGGAGCTCCTGAAAACATTTTTTTTTTTTTTTGTACCGTGCACAGCAGGGAACTGTCAACGAGCTCACGGAAAGGCCAGAATTATGGCCATTCGGACGCGCGAGCAAAGAATCGGAGTCACACTGGCTCCGGACCGTGCACACAGCACTCCCTATACCAAAGCTACGTAGAAAAAACTCTCCGGGCCCCCGGCCCGGTTGTGTGTGCCGAGACCTTAATGCGTCTCTCTTAAGTTTCTTCCATTCTCCACGTCACGAGAGCAATTGTGTTGCAATTGTCTCCTATTGAGAGAGACAGAGAGAGAGAGCGCACTATACTAACAGATTTCCATTCGTGAAAAGTTGGGTGAAGTCCCTTTTAGCACCCACTTCCGATTGGCTCCCAACTTACCCGAAATATTGCCCATGCCCAGTAAAGTCATGTGGTCCATCCAAACTCCACGTCACAGGAGCAATTGTGTTGCAATTGTCTCCTACTGAGAGAGAGAGAGAGAGGGAGAGAGAGAGAGAGAGAGAGAAAGAGAGAGAGAGAGAGCACTATACTAACAGATTTCCATTCGTGAAAAGTTGGGTGAAGTCTCTTTTAGCACCCACTTCCGATTGGTTCCTAACTTAACCGAAATATTGCCCATGCCCAGTAGAGTCATGTGGGTTGGTCTCGTGACGCGGAAATGCTCTGCGCATGCGCAACAAACTGTTTGCGTCAATGAGGCGTATCCGCCATTTTCACTTATTAACACACCCTAAACTGTTGTTTCTTGTCTTTAATAAGTTGAGTAAGTTACAATGAGTGACAGTTCTGATGAATCAAATCAAAATGATCCCGAGTGGAAGCCGCAAAAAGTGGCCAAACTTGTTGCGCGTGTTTTAGTGGGATCAATGGCATGGAATTGGGAAAGAATATACAGAGTGACATTTTCCAGGAATTGTGCTATTGTGTGGGCGATCGCAAAGAGACTGTTACATGACTCCTATATGTGCAGAAACCATCGCATACCTGTGCATGTCTACATGGGTTTGAATCACTGATCACATTTATTCAGAACAAATATCCAGTCAGGCCAATATTAAACTAGTTATATTACTTTATTTGGTTAAGTTAGGTTAGGTCTGAGTTAGGTTAGGTTTAGTGGGCTTGGGGTTTGCTTAATAATCCTGATTTGTACTTTTATACCTCAATTCGGTATTGAAATTGTGTTCCGCCAGCAACAAATTTAGTGGGGATGACCCACTTGGACGCTATCCGATTGGACGCGTCCCGATTGGACGCGTTCCTTTTGGACGCCGTGCCGATTGGACTCGTAGTTCGGACGCCATTGCGGTTGGATTTCTGACGTTTGGGCGCCATGTCGTTTGGATTCGTGACATTTGGGTGCCGTAAATTTTATAATCATTGCTTTTCGAATTCTAAATATGGTGATATTTTATTGTGAAATGTACGGTTAGGTCTGGGTTAGTTCTGGGTTCGTTCTGGGTTAGGTCTGGGTTAGGTCTGGGTTAGTTCTGGGTTAGGTCTGGGTTATGTCCAACCGGTACGGAGTCCAATCGGCATGAAGTCCAAACGGCACGGCGTTAAGACGACACGAGTCCAATCGGCACGTAATCCAAACGGAACGCGTCCAATCGGGACGCGTCCAATCGGATGGCGTCCAAACGGGGCTTTTAGCAATTTAGTTGATTTCCGCGCCACGGCGCCACCATCATTCTGTCAGACACCTCGTGGGACGTCTACAGAGTAAGTTTAAAGGCAATCGGAGGTGGGTGCCAAAAGGAACTCTTATCGGGAAGTCAATAAGATAGCCAAAACTAACTTCCCTAGTAGCATTTATGGTTAGCCATCGCTGTTCATCAGTCGGTAGTTACTTCGGATGCACAGTCGAGTGGGAATTCTACATACACCGAAAGCATACTCCACGCACGGAGGAAATTAAAACGTTCCTACAGGCGGCGCGACTTACTCCGCAGGCTATGACACCGCGGGGGATGGTTCTTTAACGTGTAAATAAAACGAATGGGCACATGAAAAGGATGGAGGAAATTAAGTCAATGAGACGGTAGAGGAGTGGTCACGAGAACGCATTTCCTTTTACAAAACATAAACGCACCCTCGCGCGTCGCGTCGCGCGGGCAAGGGGGTCGAGAAAGAAGAGAATTGAAAAAATATTGAAATCCTTAACGAGATGGGTTGCGACGTTAAGCGGAAATAAAGTATAAAATTTGCGGCGAGCTGTCGCGTATAATTAGGGAAATCACCGAGCGCAAATGCAGTCGGCCTGAATGTAGGTTAATTGGTTTTCGCTCGACTATATACATTCTATCGAGAAAATATCGGGGACCCTTCGCTCCGTGCATAGCAGATCGTGTTTAGCAACAATTTTTAACGATCACTTTCAAGCGTCCCTGTAGAGCGGGGGGGGGGGGTGGCGGCTGCGTCGGCAGGACTCAACTTGTGTCGTTTAATTGATACGGAATCAAGGTACACTGGCAGCCGGCCGAAGGAGGGTTACTCCGAATCGAATCGGTCTTGCGAACCATGAGGATTAATTGGTTCTCCGGTGAAAGGGCCGCGAACCTACGACTTTCCGAATGATACAGAGAATGCTCCGAATATAATTCAACAAATTCCAGCCAGAACACTCTGCCAGCACCATTTGACGCTAATCGGTGTTTCGTTTGAAATTGAAACAACTCGGGGAATCCGTCCAGTTAGAAAAAATATTCTCGCGGATCAGATTCCTTTTTCAATCGATCGCAATCACGCAAAGAGCCATTTCGGGTGAGTATCGATTTTGTCTTTTTCGAAACCACGGTCCGACACTTTTATAAATTGTTTTTTTTTTATTCTGTCTTCGAGCGCTTTAATCATTTGTTCACGCTTGTGATTGAAACCCCACGTAACTATAAATACAGAAATGGGAAAGCACCGCTTACGCATGTAAATTGGTGTGGAAGATAATTAAGGGACAATTAGAGGAAATTCGGGTGTGTTTAAGTAGGATTGCGTTCACGTGAAATTTTGGAATTTTTTACGAATGTTACGGATGATGTAATTTTATATACGAACAAGTGCATTGCTTAATTAGATGGGGAAAGTGATGGGGTGAAGCTAAATGAATCGTGAAATTTTACTCTGTTATGAAATGAAGTCGAAACGTATGAGCTCGCGCTTTCATTGTTGGGTGGTGCAACGTTTTATAGTTTTATAGGCTACTTCCCATGCTCGTCAACAGAGGGACATTACGACAACACCTTTCCCGCTACTACTCCTTACGACTTCCCGCGTCTAAGGCACGGGTCCGCTAGATAGCCTTATTGATGAGTCCTCTAGCGGGCCTAGGACGAAACGCTTCCTTCTCCTTTTTCCTCCTCTCACACACTTTTTAGCCGCCATAATTGGTGACCGCGACAAACGAACAACAACGCTACCTTCTGAGCAGAGGGGACGACAACATCAACAAACCACGGACAACATCAGGAGGACTGGAAGGTGACTACTCTGTCACTGCCTTGTCTGAACTACTGCCCGACCAACAGCGGGGACTTCTCCCTACTATGCGCTTCTGACGTCATCTTCGCAGCATTATATGGTTTAACGTTTCCGCATCTAAATTTGTGCGACGTTTTCGTATCTACATTTGTGCGACGTTCATCCATTGTTTGTGCGACTATATGAGTCCTACAAGCGGCTTAGGGTGCTACTCAACTTCGTCAATTCGGCAGCATCACTGGCGGGCACACTGACAGCACACATTCCAGCGACCTCCTTGGATTCCGGCGGAGATCAGCGTAATTAGAGGGAAATTTGTCCAGATATCGTTGACCACTGGCAAGGGGGTAATGTGGCGGCTACTTCCTATGCTTGTCAACAGAGGGACAGTACGACAACACCTTTCCCGCTACTACCTGAATCTTCCTCTGTTTGTATATATACCGTCCTAAACTGTCCTTACGACTTCCCGCGTCTAAGGCACGGGTCCGCTAGATAGCCTTATTGATGAGTCCTCTAGCGGGCCTAGGACGAAACGCTTCCTTCTCCTTTTTCCTCCTCTCACACAATTTTCAGCCGCCATAGTTTGATAAATGTCGGATTTTCAACCCATTGTAAGATACATATTGTTAAGTGTAGGAATATGGGTATAGGATAAACCACACTCTTTTGAATACAAAATTGAAAAAGTAAACGATTGATTGTCAAGGAGAAGACGCGGTCATGGGGTCTCAGATTTTCTCGAAACTTTGCATATTGGTATATTTCGTTCTCCTGTTTGTGAAAGTGTAGCATTATAGGCGTCGATACTCAACCATTTTTCAGATAGGTTAAGATTGATGAAGTTTGTTTGAAATTACCATGACTACTTTTCGCAATCAATTATAAAATTAATCACAAAAATAATCGATTACTGCCGAACTCTGCTCTACAGAGATTCACCACAATTTGTTAAGCATGATTCGCAAGAAACGTAATTTCATCCGTGAGCAGTGCCGGATTAATTGATTTTTACATGGCATCATTTACGGCGGCTCTTAGTGTGCGCGGTGCCCTTTCATGACTTGCTTCCGTTCGCGTTCATCCAACTGAACGAAAGCTTCGCAACGCTCCGGGAACGATGTATGGGGAAACACGGCCAGGCTGTGAACGTGTGCGCGCGCGTAAAATTCGAATATGCCACGGCCGGAAGGATGGGAGTACATAGTGTAGGTGTGTATGCCCCGAGAGAGAGAGAGGGAGAGAGAGAGAGAGAGAGAGACCGCGGGCCTCTGTCTGCAGGAACGAACCCATATTTCCCGACCAGATCAATGTTAATTCACTTAGCATAAATTGCGGGCGAGAAGGTGAGCGACGACGGTAGCAGCTGCGCCAAGTTTCCTACCACGCTGCAAAATCTTGCCGCGCGTCCGCTACTAACTAGACGCAGCTCTCCGCAACTCTATCTCTCTCTCTCTCTCTCTCTCTCTCTCTTTCTCTCTGCGAACGAGCGATAGCATCGCGATCGATCGTGTTACTCGCGTCGCGGAGGCATCACCGTTCCTCCGTTCGCTGGAAAATCAACCAGCGGTAGGCGGCTTCAACCGTTTCATCAATTGAAACTGTGACACAATTGAAGCGGAACAACCTTCCCGGTGATTGGTTTTAAAAGTAGTCACTGCAAGACTGAGTTACGAGCAATAAATCAACACTTCGCCACGGTAGTTGTAAGAAGAAAAATGAACCCCCTTGAAATCACCATACTAGTGTTACGAGCCTGGGCCGACCGGTAGCGCGCGTGGCCGGCGAGCGGTTTATGGTTTAAAAAGGAATATGGTTTTTAATTGTTAGTAAGGTGCACGAACGAACCTGATGCGAAATCAGGGAGCCGCTAGGATGTTTGAGAGACTTCGTAGACTACCCCGATGCGAAATAGGGGAGCTGTAGGATACGGACGATCCTGATTCGAAATCAGGGAGTCGCATAGGTTGGATAGCAGTTTTGGGTTCCTGATACAAGATCAGGTAGCTCCTGGGATATGTTAGTAACGGCCTCGTAACTTTAATATTATGAACTATTTGATACAACCCGAGCGGTAAGATTGTATCATATGAGAACGGTCAACTAAGAATTACTGGATCTGAATGATGGGTTAAAAACAAGAAATAAAGAATCTCTTAATATTTGATTATTCACTCTGATACCAAATCGACATTTAACAAATAACATAGAGTAATAATATAAATAAATAATAGAGTAATAATATAAATCAATAATAGAGTAATAATATAAATAAATAATAGAGTAATAATATAAATCAATAATAGAGTAATAATATAAATAAATAATAGAGTTATAATATAAATAAATAATAGAGTAATAATATAAATAAATAATAAAGTAATAATATAAATAAATAATGGAGTAATAATATAAATAAATAATGGAGTAATAATATAAATAAATAATAGAGTAATAATATAAATAAATAATAGAGTTATAATATAAATAAATAATAGAGTAATAATATAAATAAATAATAGAGTTATAATATAAATAAATAATAGAGTAATAATATAAATAAATAATAGAGTTATAATATATATAAATAATATAGTAATAATATAAATAAATAATAGAGTAATAATATAAATAAATAATGGAGTAATAATATAAATAAATAATAGAGTAATAATATAAATAAATAATAGAGTTATAATATATATAAATAATATAGTAATAATATAAATAAATAATAGAGTAATAATATAAATAAATAATGGAGTAATAATATAAATAAATAATAGAGTAATAATATAAATAAATAATAGAGTTATAATATAAATAAATAATAGAGTAATAATATAAATAAATAATAGAGTAATAATATAAATAAATAATACAGTAATAATATAAATAATAATATATATATAAATCTTTTTTATTTCGATAAATGAAAAAGCCGTTCTTCTCACAATCGATACGAAACTTTTTTATTCTACTTAAGTTACTTAATGTTCCATCTCCCATAGAAGGTCGCTCGCGCCATCTAATTTGAGATTCAGATAATACCATGATTTTACAAGGCTTCTACGTGATAATTACCGCAAAAATTTCAGTCCAACAGGGAATGCTGACGCATCCAATAGCCGACTGCCAGACAGCGGGGTATATGACCTCCGGCCGGCGTTTAAGAACGAGTCAGCATTGTTATTGCATTTTGTTTCTTCGGGTTGGAAATCCGGCAGGTTCGATACGTTTAATTGATGTAACAACAACAGATGTTGCTCCGACAGCCGGCGCGACGCAACGCGACGTTGCGTCGATATTAAAATAAGCGTGCAACGGGAACCGCAAACATTTTTGCAATTTCCTGGCCTTTGTGCGCGGCCGTGCCGACGACCTTCCGCTCCTCCATTTCACTTCAGCCACGATGATAACGATATGACAGGGCCCAAACGAGAAAGCGACTTACAAAGCATCCTCGTTTATACTCTCCACTTTAACTATTGGACGCGATAGTTCCCCTGCAAGACCTTTTACGACCGAATACAAAGCCGTTGACGCCACGTTGTAATATACGATAGCACACGCAGCTTCGGTAGCTGTATCGTGGAGCAGGCCCGAGAACCGGAACGAAATCACCGGCTTATATTCCATGTTGTAATCTAGCTTCCTCGACCTACCGGACGTCTTATCCACCCGCCCCCGCACGTTTTTTCCATGGAGGTAGCAATACTGCCGTGATTAACTGGCGCACACGCGAATACGCTTTATTGCTGCTGCCGGGTTCTGAGGAAATTAAGCAGAAAACAGACGCGAAATGAACTGACTTGCCACAGCCTCAAGAAAATGGAGAGATCGTTGCCGAGAAACAAGTCTCCATTATAATACGTGTTAGTTCTGTCAATAAAGCAATAACAGTATTTAATCGTTAAAAGTCGCCAAATTCTGAACAAGAAGTGTCGCAAAAGAATCTTCACTTCCTCCGTGTATGCCCCGTAAAAGAAGCCGTGAAGCTCGAGAGGCCTCGGTCGCCGAGAAGTGTAACATAATACCTCTCGAGATTCGCTGTCCTTTTCTACGTTCGGCACAAGTCAAAGAATAGTATACCTGAACACGAAGTGTCACTGGCCGGACCCGTAGTTGTGACATTTATCGATTAAATACTGTAATAATGCGAGACGTAATAATTTGACGCGTATTTTTTCTTATCGACAACCATCCATGTTGAAGAAACGTCGAAAAATTAGTTTTTTTCAAACAACGGAGCCGCGAACTTAAAAATCTGAAAAAAATCATAAACTATATCTTGAGTATAGTAATTGAAACACAATATAGCATCCGAAAACGTACGAAATAATCTAAGTCCCACGTCCGTGGAACGTCCGAAATTTATGTCCGAGGGATGTCCCACGGACGTAGAAACGGATGTCCATGGGACGTCCGAAATTTTGATTCAAGGGACGTCCCACGGACGTAAACGACGGACATTGGACGTATCGGACGTAAAACGGACGTCCCATGGACGTACGGTGCTATCTGGGTAAATTCTTAAATGCTGTACACGCGTAAAATTGCTCGGACGGTTGACCACGATAAAACAGTGTCGCGCGTAAATGCGACGATCAAACGCGACTGTACTCGTCTCCGTTTTTAAAGAATCATCGATCGTCCAGGGGGCCGCTTACATTCGTCGTAATTAATTTTAAATCGAGTACGCGCACACCGGCACGTTAATAGCGTCTACATTGGCGCGGCTGCCGCACGGAAATTACCGAATATCGGAAATCCAACGGGGACGATGATGGCGCGCAATTTGCGCATTTCCGTTTTGCGGCCGGATAGGGAGAGAGAATGAGAAAGGGACAGAGAGGCTGGAAAAGGAGGGCAGGGGGCGTGGATATCTGTGCGAAATCACCGAGTACGCGGCGCGGAATTAATATTGCAGCGATCCGTTATTATGTACATGCCGGAATAAAATGACGGCAATAATAATAATACGGGAGACTGGACCGATTAAATCGGCCCGCTTCGTGCATCGATGGGGATATTAAAACAATACGTTCGCCGCGGCTCGTTTCCCCGTCGACAGAGCGCAGCGAGGACGGTCTGCATTTAAATAATCGAACGGGCTGCACCGTTCCACGTTGTTTCGCGGTGGAATAAGCTGTGGTTAAAGATCAAGCACCGCGATCTCACGCGTTACGGAACTCGCGAACAAACCCAGCGCGGGTACAGTCACGGGGTGCTCCGTCGCGTCGCGTCGGGATGGTTCGATTTCGCGAGTTTAACAGCATTTTAACGGAATCGCGTTACTTTTGGCGGCTGGAAAGTGTGTGAGAGGAGGAAAAAGGAGAAGGAAGCGTTTCCTCCTAGGCCTACTAGAGGACTCATCAGTAAAGCTATCTAGCGGACCCGTGCCTCAGACGCGGGATGTCGTAAGGACATTTTAGGACGGTATATATACAAACAGAGAAAGATTCAGGTAGTAGCGGGAAAGGCGAAGATGACGCCAGAAGCGCATAGTACGGAGAAGTCCTCGCTGTTGATCGGGCAGTAGTTCAGGCAAGGCAGTGACAGAGTAGTCACCTTCCAGTCCTCCTGATGTTGTCCGTGGTTTGTTCATGTTGTCGTCTCCTCTGCTCAGAAGGTAGCGTTGTTGTTCGTTTGTTGGGATCACCAATTATGGCGACTGGATATTAATGAAGAGATGGAAATATTAGAAGGAGGCGTTTCATCCTAGGCATGCTAGAGGACTCATCCGTAAAGCTATCTAGCGGACCCGTGCCTCAGACGCGGGATGTCGTAAGGTCAGTTTAGGACGGTATATATACAAACAGAGGAAGATTCAGGTAGTAGCGGGAAAGGTGTTTGTCGTGATGTCCCTCTGTTGACGAGCATAGGAAGTAGCCTCTACATTACCCCCTTCTTGCCAGTGGTCAACGATATCTGGACAAATTCCCCTCCAATTACGCTGATCTCCGCCAGAATCCAAGAAGGTCGCTGGAATGTGTGCTGTCAGTGTGCCCGCCGGTGATGGTGCCGAATTGATGAAGTTGAGTATCTCCCTAAGCCGTTTGTAGGACTCATATAGTCGCACAAACAATGGATGAACGCCGTACAAATGTAGATACGAAAACGTCGCACAAATTTAGGTGCGGAAACGTTGAACCATATAATGCTGCGAAGATGGAGTCAGAAGCGCATAGTAGGGAGAAGTCCTCGCTGTTGGTCGGGCAGTAGTTCAGGCAAGGCAGTGACAGAGTAGTCACCTTCCAGTCCTCCTGATGTTGTCGTCTCCTCTGCTCAGAAGGCAGCGTTGTTGTTCGTTTGTCGGGGTCACCAATTATGGCGGTTGAAAAGTGTGTGAGAGGAGACAAAAGGAGAAGGAAGCGTTTCCTCCTAGGCCTACTAGAGGACTCATCAGTAAAGCTATCTAGCAGACCCGTGCCTCAGACGCGGGATGTCGTAAGGTCAGTTTAGGACGGTATATATACAAACAGAGGAAGATTCAGGTAGTAGCGGGAAAGGTGTTTGTCGTAATGTCCCTCTGTTGACGAGCATAGGAAGTAGCCTCCACATTACCCCCTTCTTACCAGTGGTCAACGATATCTGGACAAATTCCCCTCCAATTACGCTGATCTCCGCCAGAATCCAAGAAGGTCGCTGGAATGTGTGCTGTCAGTGTGCCCGCCGGTGATGGTGCCGAATTGATGAAGTTGAGTATCTCCCTAAGCCGTTTGTAGGACTCATATAGTCGCACAAACAATGGATGAACGCCGTACAAATGTAGATACGAAAACGTCGCACAAATTTAGGTGCGGAAACGTTGAACCATATAATGCTGCGAAGATGGAGTCAGAAGCGCATAGTAGGGAGAAGTCCTCGCTGTTGGTCGGGCAGTAGTTCAGGCAAGGCAGTGACAGAGTAGTCATCTTCCAGTCCTCCTGATGTTGTCCGTGGTTTGTTGATGTTGTATTCTCCTCTGCTCAGAAGGTAGCGTTGCTGTTCGTTTGTCGGGGTCACCAATTATGGCGGTTGAAAAGTGTGTGAGAGGAGACAAAAGGAGAAGGAAGCGTTTCGTCCTAGGCGCGCGCTAGAGGACTCATCAGTAAGGCTATCTAGCGGACCCGTGCCTCAGACGCGGGATGTCGTAAGGACAGTTTAGGACGGTATATATACAAGCAGAGGAAGATTCAGGTAGTAGCGGGAAAGGTGTTGCCGTAATGTCCCTCTGTTGACGAGCATAGGAAGTAGCCGCCACACTTTTAATCAACCTGATCAAACATTATCTCCGGATAGACAGGATTACACAATGGAAATTGCTTCATACACGCGTAAACAGCTTTCAGCGCAACGTGGACGCGCCTCGCGAATTGCCAGTCGCCCCGGAGTGACGAGTCGACGATCCACGTTCGATCGTCTGCAAAATCGATCTGGCGTTCACCTAAAGCGGGCATTGCCGATGGTAATATACCGTGCGCTACACGTGCGCACGATAACGATTTGATTTGAACCACCGACACGCTCACCTACCCGACGACAAATGAGATAGACAGGTACACGCGTCTGTGTGACAGTAAGTGTATTGATCGTGGTTTCTTTTGTGTCTTGAGAAACGATACGGATGCGGTTGAAAGATAGACGCACGTGAAATGAAGGGAGAAAAAAAAGGAGGTTCGCATGGGGCGCGGCGGGCGATGCAGAGAAAAAGAAAGCGAGAGAGTGAGAGGTGGAGGGAGAGTGAGAGAGAGAGAAAAGGAGGCGAAGCGCAAGACACAGTCATAGGAAACGAGTGGATGGAGAGAGAAGTCGAGCTTTTACGGTGATTACTCGTCGTCGCGGCTGCATCCGCGCGCATTGCATCGGAAATGATTTCGCGCCCAATTAAACCATAGGAAACCCAACCCTCCCTCGGTACTAGAAGGGAGATGGCGGTAGTAGTCACCCCCTCTGGTGCACTTATACTCTTGACGCACCCTACGGTTCTGCCTCGTTCTCCACCCCCCATCCTCCCTCTCTCTCTCTTACTCTTAGTTGGTTCTCTTTCCTCTGTCTTCCTCCCGGCGTTTCGCTCCTCTTCCTTGTACAGGCTCAGCCAAAGCTTTCCAGCTGCCTCGGGTTCGCAGCGCCGTTGACACACGACGTAAATTAATTTTTTACCGGCGAGAAAGCTGCCGCTCGAGCACCGGAAAGCGGAACGAATGGCCGTGCGCGAGGTAAAGCAAGGCGAAGGAGAGGAGAGAAAAAAAAATCAGCCGATACGCCGCAGTGGTAAGTGTGCGAGGTCTCATCGAGTGTTCGTTAACGAGTGCCGTGGCAGAACGAGGCAGAACGATGCAGAACGAGGCAGAGCAAGGCAGTCGTCACACGAGTTCCGGTGCACGCCGGTCCTTCCAGAAGGTGGATCGTCCCTCTCGATACGCTCGTTACCGGATGAGAGACGATGCTTTTCCTCTAGCAGTGTCGTCGATGTCGCTGTCTTCGTCCTTGACGCTGTCGTCGTAGTCATCGTCGTTTCGCTGCTGGTTGCACTCCAAATTCGTCGAGCATTGCCTGCTCGAAACGGCCGAGCAACTCCACCGCCGAGGCCGAAACGAAAAAAAGAATAGGAGGAGGAGGAGCACGCGCGTTGAGGGAAACGTCGAGCGGGTTCAAAGAACTTCTCCCGCTTCGCGCGGTTCACGACAGATACTTGCGCGGCGTGTAAACGAAAAATCCGGCGCGCACCCGTTTGCCCCCTGGGCTTTGCTCCAAAAAGGGAAGACGCAAAGAGGTGTGACGTGCGGTGCCCAGGATCAAAAGCGACACCTTCCCAACCAAAGTATGCCCGTCGGAGCTTGAACAACACCAATAAATTAAAACACAAATCTGCCCGTCCCTTTATATTGTCGGCGACGGGCTGTATCGAAACACAATGCTTACTAAGCCCGAGGCACTGAATATACATGGATAATATACATGTATAATAGTAGTTCGTGTTTCGCATTAGCATTCAGTGGCATTGTTTGAAGAGAAAATTTGCGGGCCCATCTTTGAGCTAAATTATACAGTTTCAAACATTTTCTGGTCAATCTAGTTTTATTTATGTGCCCCCCCCCCCCCCCCCCCCCGTAGTTTACAGTTTCCGGGGATCCTACTCCTATGTCGACAGATCCCACCAGAACCTGTAAGCATACGAGTGGGGTCTCGCAGATGCCCCTGTACCCCACTGTCGACATCTCTGCCATCTTTTCGCCGACTAGGAACTACATGCAAATGGTCCATACTTGCACACAGAAAGTGTAATTCAAGCTGACGCAGCAGCGCTGTTTTTAACGTTGCTGCATCGAGGCCACAGTAACTTTTGCAACCTATTAATACATAGGAAAGTGATGATGTTGAAGACGAAGTATACCTGTTGACGATTGCGTTGACATTACTCAATATTTTTGTGAGGTTAGAGGCAGCACGTCTGGTTGAAAATTAGATCCGCATTATGATCGCTCCGTTAAGGGAGCTCCCGTCGGCTACGCAAGCCAATCGATTAGTAGGATCGATTGAAGCCGACTCATCGCCCAATCAGAACCTCCCGCGCGATCACCGTCAAATGCGATCTCGTCGCATTGACGGTGGCCAATAGATCGATCGGGCATCTCTCATTGACCAGTCAGAGGCCGCGTACAGCACTGACTGCCAATGAGAGATGTCTAGGCACGGCTCCTTCTATGCGGACCGGAAACGAAGCTCGAGAGAGGGGGTTTTTCCGGTGTGTTGTTGATCAAGCGCTCGAAGAGACTGGGTTTAGACCAGGGACTGAAACGGTTCTGGAAATAACTGTTTTAAACTGTTATATATCGGTTCTGATCAAAACAGTTATGAAGAATCGAAATGATGTTATAACTGTTACGAGAATATTGGTTCTGGCTTATATCGGTTACGGTTACGGTTCTCGAGAACCGATATTATTTCGGTTCTAAAACAGTTATTTTTCGGTTCTGGGTTTCGGTTCCAGTTTCGGTTCTGTCTTCTGTCATTCTGTATTCTATTCTGTATTGTGTTCGGCCTTTTATATTAATTATTTAAGTAGTTGCTTATTGTTATTTATAATTTAAACAATTTTTAAATAAATAAATTTTTACAATTTTTTTCTATACTTTTTATTTGAAGTATTTCAATAATTTGTTGTTAAACTAACATATTTATTATTTGAATTATTATTTCGATAAATTAATGTTAAAAGAATTGTTTAAAAAGTTAAATTTTCATAATTTGTTTCCATATTCATCATTTGTAATGGTTATTTCAATAATTTATTGTTAAAATAATTGTTTAAATAAATAAATTTGTATATTCTATAGAATTGCGTTTCTATATTTATTATGTAAATACGTGTACGCTGTTTAAACAATTATATAAATGAATAAAAAATTATAAAAGTTTATTTATTTAAACAATTATTTTAACAATAAATTATTGAAATAACCATACAAATAATGAATATGGAAACAAATTATGAAAACTTAACGTTTTAAACAATTATTTTAACATTAAATTATCGAAATAATAATTCGAATAATAAATATGTTAGTTTAACAACAAATAATTGATATACTTCAAATAATAAGTATAGAAACAAATTATGGAAATTTATTTATTTAAACAATTATTTTAACAATAAATTATTGAAATAACAATTCAAATAATGAATATTGAAAAAATTATAAAAGTTTATTTATTTAAAAATTGTTTAAATTATAAATAACAATAAATAACTACTTAAATAATAAATATAGATGGCCGAACACAATACAGAATAGAATACAGAATGAGAGAAGACAGAACCGAAACTGGAACCGAAACCCAGAACCGAAAATAACTGTTTTAGAACCGAAATAATATCGGTTCACGAGAACCGTAACCGATATAAGCCAGAACCGATATTCTCGTAACAGTTATAACATCATTTCGGTTCTTCATAACTGTTTCGAGAACCGGAACCGATATCATAACAGTTTCAATCCCTGGTTTAGACAAATTCTCGTGAAGGTTTCCATTGTGCTTTTGATTCAGAACTACTCAGTGCATTATAAGGGTGATTGATCTCGATAGATCACGCGTGCTCACGGTGATTTCTCTAGTAAATTCATCACGCGAACAACTCTTACTTTCCTACTCATTTCCGACAGAGCTCGACGGTTTTCTGTGAACCACGTGCACGTGCAACTCCGCCATAGCTCAGTGCTCAGCGCGCATGTTCACCAGTGCTCGTGCTGAACCAGCCGCAAGTTAAAGTTGCGAATACCACCGACTTGCAACAATACCTATTATCTATAATTTTTACTGCGGTCGTGCAGGAGCAACAATCCCAATTACTTTCGGTCAACTTTTTCTCTGACAACAAGTATTAATAATTTCAAAACATTGCCGAAACGATGAACCACCCCTGCAAAAGAATCTGCAACGTGGGGTGAGACGAGGGTTGGGTGGCAGGATAATCACGCGCGTTTTGTTCTCGTTGCCCGACCGATGGTGGCGGTAACAGAGATCGTACTGGTCAAAAGGTTAAAACGAGCTGTATTCACGGCGGACAATGAGAAAGCCCATCCGCAGGTCATTCGAGGGCGGGTGGGGGTGGGGGGAGGGCGCAGGTTGGTTAGACAGACGGAGGATGGGGAACGAAGGAAGATCGGCAGCGATCCACGATTCACGGAATTTGTTATCGAGCATACATGGAAAAACAGAGAACGCAGTGGCGGGAGGGAGCCGGGAGGTTAAAGTGCGCGGAAATTGCAGGGGTTTGTACTCGAAAATGCAAAGTTTTCTCGTTAACAATTAAACCGCTGTTCGCAGTGTTGGTTTCGACGGATCAGGGGGGAACAGAGCACGGAGAAAGATGAGCGGAAAAATCGAAAGAGCGTGTGAAAAGGAAGAAAAGGAGCGGACTGCCGGTGAACGGGGTGAGTAGAAATTACGGGAGCATCGTGAACGAGGAGGATGCCGATGACAACAAGGACGAAGAGGATGTCGACGACAACAAGGACCACCGGGGTGAGGAAGACGACTACGACGCAGCATGCCTAACTGACTCGACTGGGTTGGCTTGTTAATTATCGACTCGGAGCCAGTAGGGGTGTAACAGAAACGCTCGGCGACTGGGTAGCTTCACGGTTCCCAACCTAATCACTTTTCCTTTTTCCATTCTCGTAGCCGGGGCCCTTGCTTCCGACGGATTTCATGTCATCTGCAAAACTTCCTGTGCGCCCGCCTGATGACGTCGTCACACAGTGGGCAGAATCGACGTGTACCTGGGGGAAACATGTTGTATCGATAACCTATTTGTCTTCCGATTCTTTTCTAATGAAAAATAGTTTTCAACCGCAATGTCTCGAGATACAGTGCATCCAAAAAGTATTTCAACACTAAACATCTAATTTTCGAGTAATTGTCAATATTTAACCTTTGCTAATTTGGTAAGAAGCAACAGCAAAGAAATGTTTCGAACTCTTCGGATCTTTCACTAGGCTGAAAGATTTCCGTCAGTTCGAGGAAACAGGGTGGCAGGAAAAAGGCCGACGGATCGATTATCGCAAGGTGGAAAGAGAAAAGAGACGCCGCGATTACTCATCGATAGATCGCTCGCGATTAAGCGCATGCGCAATGCGGCCACGCGCCGCGATTACTCATCGATAGATCGCTCGCGATTAAGCGCATGCGCAATGCGGCCGCGCGCCGCGATTACTTTTCGATAGGTCGCTCGCGGCTGAACGCATGCGCGATGCGGCCACGCGCCGCGATTACTCATCGATAGGCACTGATATATATACTATGGATTGGAGATGCTTGAAGCGATTTGAAGAAGACTTTTGCATGGTGCGCCGCCAACTATCGGTTTATGTACTATGTACTTCCCTTCGCCCCGCGATCACCCGCAGAGCTCCATACTTTACCACGCCACGCCGCTGATCAACTGTGATGACTGATGACTGTGATACTGTGATCAACTGATGCCCATGCGAGTATATTGCAGTATATTGGAGTTGATTGGAGTATATGTAACGCTTGGTAACGCTCAGTAATAAAAAGTGTTTGTAGTTGTTGTATTTATCCAAATATATTTTTAAAATGGGCAAATGCGTATTTTGTGGGATTTTGAGCACCAATAAGAAAAATGTGACATTACACAGGTACGTAAAGATAATATAACCTCTTATCAATTTTCAATAGTATTAATATAGGTTTGTTCTAATTTTCGTACGATTATGCGTAGATTTCCACAAGACGAACCAGTACGTAAAGAGTGGTTAAAACTAATCAGTTTGGAAGAACTAAATGTTCGAAACCATACGTTATTTTGTTCAGATCATTTTACAAAAGACTGTTTTGTAGTGCACTTCTCTAGCCGAAAACATTTGAAACTAGGAAGTGTGCCTACAATTTTAAAAAAAGAGGCAAGGTTTCAAAAACAGCAGCGTGTTTCGGTTGAAACAAATTGTACAGGTAAAAAAGTGTTTCATCATTCATAAAAGTTATTAAAACTAAGTATCCGTTATAAAAGCATACATACAGAAATTGATAGTTAATGTATTTAAATGATTTTTCTTTTACAAGTTTTTCTTTCTGCTTTAAATGTAATTACTATCATTGATATATCCATAATTATATCTTTTCCAGATAAAGCTCAAGATGTGGCTATAATTTCTGAGAAAGAAAACTGTAAACCGCGGAGGAATATTTTGATGGAAATTAATTCTACAGGTAAGAAAGTGTGTCTATGTT
The DNA here is from genome assembly GCA_913789915.3 of Sphecodes monilicornis. Classification (NCBI taxonomy): domain Eukaryota; kingdom Metazoa; phylum Arthropoda; class Insecta; order Hymenoptera; family Halictidae; genus Sphecodes; species Sphecodes monilicornis. Next base: position 11,500,915 of record OU565300.1, on the reverse strand, counting down.
GACAAAAGGCAAAAATGAAAGTTCCTTTACACCACTATATTAGCTTATGTAATGAATATTTCAGATAATGACGCAGGGCCAGCCTCAGTAATTGAACATGTTCCCAAGGCAACAACATATGTGGAATACAGTGAATCTCCTACAAGCAAAGATATACGTAAGTTGAAATAAGTTTCAAATACACTATTTAAGTTAATGACATATTATTAAATGAAAATTTGAAGATTTATTATTGAGATATTGAAAGTGGTATGAAATGTTAATGTTCATGGACTAAAATCTCTATGTACAGTAAGTACTGAGCATTATTTCTCATTGCAGTTACTCAAGAGAAATGCTTCTCACCAAAGAAAACAAATGCATTGAACAAGAAATATCAATGCGTAACAGCACATGAGATAGTTTCCCATGACCACCGTTACGAGGACACTCCACGCAGTATGAAGAGGAAATTAAACGCTTTTCGCAGAAGATTGGACACAACTATGAAAGAAAACAAAACATTAAGACAATCAGTCCAATGTCTGAAAACGAAGGTAAATTCCTTACAGGATGTGGTAAAAGGACTAAAGCACGAAAAATTATTGCCTGATAATGCTTATTATTGTCTGTCTGCACATGAAGATATTTCTATGGAATTGTTCAATCGCGTGATAAAAAATAGGAAAAATAGAGGTACACTCACTAGAGACAAGTATCCTCCAGGTTTACGGGCTTTTGCCTTAACTGTGCATTGTTCTATGTATAGAACCACGTCCTTTCGACGATTTCGTTATGTATATAATAAGTTTTTGCTTATATTTTATTATATTAGGATGTTAAATAGCTTTTACACTGTAAAATACAAAAGCGAGCGCATGTATGCATGATATTTATTTTTCTGCTTCTGGGTGCTTTAGAATTGCCTTCTTCGTGTGCTATGATATATTCTTTTTTATATAAAGCATGGTTTATATAAAAATATTAAAGACAACAAAAATTAAGATTTTTTATTCCATAGATGTGTTTACTACAATCTCTTCCCGCTAATGTGAACATGGCCTAATATCCGTGAATTTTGGATAAATGCGACTGACTTGTTCTCACGTGGATTCCCAGGATCACGTTTCTAAGAGTGAGATTTATTTGTATATATTATTGTAAAATTAATAAATTTATTTTAGTATCATTATGAATTCAATTTCATTTAATGCTTCTCCTACATCTTCTTTATCCCAAACAATAAAGCAAACAAAAAATAATGCAATTTATCCGATGTCCTATGTCAAAGTGAATGTATGTGACATGCGGCGTTCCTACTTACAACCACAGATATTACACTATTCTTTTAGTCTTTTATCACAGACGAGGTATCTCGACGGTGCTTTTATATACTATATTTTTCAAGCTTCGCGCTATTTCCTTTAATACATCGACCGAACGTTGAGGGCGGTGGCATCCAAAGTCCTTTTCAATTCGCTTCAACCGCTGTACGGCTGGCTTATGGGAATCTCGTATCCATAGTATATATATCAGTGTCGATAGGTCGCTCGCGGCTGAACGCATGCGCGATGCGGCCACGCGCCGCGATTACTCATCGATAGATCGCTCGCGATTAAGCGCATGCGCAATGCGGCCGCGCGCCGCGATTACTTTTCGATAGGTCGCTCGCGGCTGAACGCATGCGCGATGCGGCCACGCGCCGCGATTACTCATCGATAGATCGCTCGCGATTAAGCGCATGCGCAATGCGGCCACGCGCCGCGATTACTCATCGATATATCGCTCGCGATTAAGCGCATGCGCAATGCGGCCGCGCGCCGCGATTACTTTTTGATAGGTCGCTCGCGGCTGAACGCATGCGCGATGCGGCAACGCACTGCCACAAGCATGAACGGACGACACGACGCATTAGAATTCGAAACAATGATTGAGTCTGCCATAGATTTGAAAACGAAACTTTCTCTTTTCAAGAACCCTCTTACAATGTCCTCTAAAACATTTTTCGCTTAGTACGCTTTGGTCGAAAGGGTGGTGTGGTTTTTGGCTTTTCTCACAGCTAGGACGATGATCTAGCTAACTGTACGACGGTCGTCGACATCGTTCGAGTCTCCAGACATCTCCAGATACGTCTCCCGTGTGCTAGCAGACAGGTGAAGCGTCTCAACGGCTCGACGCAGCTCGGCGCGCGACGCGGCTGCCTAATCCATACGCTCCGTCATACGAACACAATGACTTTAACCAGTTAACAAGCACGGAACCGACAATGAACACACCGAGACCACGGAGCTCAGACGTGTACCTCTACATACGGAATGTGTCAGAAATCGAAACAGGAGGGGGGGAGGGAGGTCTGAGACCTCGTAGCACGGTGCGCCCGCTCCGGGAGGATCCCAAGCTCTGTAATTCGATTTTATCTTAATTCGTTTCCCAAACCCTCCGGAAACGTCAATATTGTAAATATCGGAATTTCCCCGAGGAAAGGAATAATTCGCGATCGCGTCTGAAATATATCGGAACCCGTCATTATGTCAATCAGGAATTAATATAGATTTTAGGATTAAATGCGACACGCGGAATTATACGTGGTGTAGAAAGGAATATTTCTGCTGGTTGGCAATAAAACTAGTCACGTAGTTATCAAACAAATGTCTGGGTTAGGTTCTTAATATGTTCCATAGGTTGAAAATAATATAACAGTATTTTTAAATTCTGCTAATGTTTTTACGGAGTCAAATTACACCTGCTCATTTTTGTCGTAAATGCATAAAATCCGCTGTCTACGCATTACAGCGTAAAATACAACAAACGGTTAAAAGAGTCTGTGATCAAACATCTATGTCTGTTACTGAATTTTCAACTAGGTAATAACCATGTGATAAGCATATAGAATCTTACTTTCGCGGAACATGTGGAATTTTCAACAAAGTTATGTCAGTTTGAAGTGACCGGGTCAAATGGGCGGAAAACTTTCAACGTGACCCATAATACAGAGGAGGCGAGCACAGTTCCCTTATATGCGGCAGCACATACGATCACATATGTGCTTTTAGCTTTCATTATGGCAGCCAATTGTTCGTATTGCCCTATGTTCCTCCCAAGATTGTTTCGTGTCACATCTCCGCGTCATTCAAGCCATAATGCCACGTCACCGTGGTGTATAGAAATCGATTAATCCACGAAACCACACATATTCGCATGCACGAAGGAAACACTCATCTCTTTTCCCTATAATAGGATTTTCAGTAGTTGTGCTGTCCCAAAGGAAGCTTTCGTTTGCCTCTTAACCTCTTAGGCACGGCTGAATTTTGCGCGGGGCTCTTTCTCTGTACGGCGGAGTTCAACGAGAATTACTTGTAAACGATATAACCTACAATGTGTGACGGACAATGCTGTTCTCAACGCGATTACATTGGAATGAAGTTTTTAATGATTCAATTATAATTTTAATTGGGTACGATATATTTCACAGGCGTATCGGACGACGATCATTTAATTCAAACGGAGAGCGAGTGAGCTACTAAAGTAAGCCACTATAGTGGCGCGTCGTTCAGAAAGATGACATCCGTGAAAACCACTATAGTGGCGCGTCGTGCCTAAGAGGTTAACATTAAGCTTATGGCGGCTGAAAAGTGTGAGAGAGGAGGAAAAAGGAGAAGGAAGCGTTTCGTCCTAGGCCCGCCAGAGGACTCGTCAGTAAGGCTATCTAGCGGACCCGTGCCTTAGACGCGGGATGTCGTAAGGACAGTTTAGGACGGTATATATACAAACAGGGGAAGATTCAGGTAGTAGCGGGAAAGGTGTTGTTGTAATGTCCCTCTGTTGACGAGCATAGGAAGTAGCCGCCACATTACCCCCTTGCCAGTGGTCAACGATATCTGGACAAATTTCCCTCCAATTACGCTGATCTCCGCCGGAATCCAAGGAGGTCGCTAGAATGTGTCCTGTCAGTGTGCCCGCCAGTGATGCTGCCGAATTGACGAAGTTGAGTAGCTCCCTAAGCCGCTTGTAGGACCAGTGATGCCAGAATCGTGGAACCGAGGAACTTGCCCCTCCGGTGGATCCTCCGACTGGACCCCCCACTCTGACGGACCGTCGTCGCCTTACGTTGTTTCTTACTGCGCACGCGCTACACACAAGCATACCTCGACCCCGTGAGTCGAATAGGCAGCTGACACGGACAGACTAGAGGTACGCTTGTGTGTAGCGCGTGCGCAGTAAGAAACAACGTAAGGCGACGACGGTACGTCAGAGTGGGGGTCCAGCCGGAGGATCCACCGGAGGGGCAAGTTCCTCGGTTCCACGATTCTGGCATCACTGTGTAGGACTCATATAGTCGCACAAATTTAGGTGCGGCTACGTTAAACCATATAATGCTGCGAAGATGACGTCAGAAGCGCATAGTAGGGAGAAGTCCTCGCTGTTAGTCGGGCATTAGTTCAGGCAGGGCAGTAACAGAGTAGTAACCTTCCAGTCCTCCTGATGTTGTCCGTGGTTTGTTGATTTTGTCGTCTCCTCTGCTCAGAAGGTAGCGTTGTTGTTCCTTTGTCGGGGTCACCAATTATGGCGGCTGAAAAGTGTGTGAGAGGAGGAAAAAGGAGAAGGATGCGTTTCGTCCTAGGCCCGCTAGAGGACTCGTCAGTAAGGCTATCTAGCGGACCCGTACCTTAGACGCGGGATGTCGTAAGGACAGTTTAGGACAGTATATATACAAACAGGGGAAGATTCAAGTAGTAGCGGGAAAGGTGTTGTCGTAATGTCCCTCTGTTGACGAGCATAGGAAGTAGCCGCCACAACCTCTTACCATAAATTCTTAACCTATTAACATTAAAATAAGTACGAAACCATTACATATTCGAAACCGATTTACTCAGAAACAAGGAGACCTTACCGTCAATACAACATTTGGCGTGCAAATGCTTACCGAGGTTTGGGACACGTGCGCTAGTAAAGCTATTCATGAGGAAACTGTCTTTTCATATTTTCGGCCATCTGCTGAGTAATTATGTGTTTTAGAATTTTCATTTCAACAGTAACAATAGCGTTCGCGGGTGTCATATACTTTGGGTCTCCGAGGGGCCTCGGCAATAGGGTCGCGTGGTCGGTCCGGTCGATGGGCCCGTGAAGCCTCCCTACGCTGGTTCCTGGGAAATTCCGCAACGTTGCCAGTTTTCGCGCGAAAATGACGTTTCGCGAAATATTATATTCAGAAAAACGTTTGCGAAATAGAGGGCGCAGATATACGTATAGGTGGCGCGTTGTTTGTCCAACGCACCTATCTGCTAATTCAAAAAGGGCCTTACCCGATCTTAAAGTTTGTCCTTGTATAAAGAGCACCATGATTTCTCAATCATACTTAACCCTTCAAATGTATCGCATATTTTCAATTTATTTTCTCATGCAGAATCATCCACCCCCCCCCCTCCCAAATAAAACCCACGCTATTTGAAAATCCAATAAATAAAATAGTATTCTAAAAACTTTTAAGTTTTTCGATTTCAAATAAAATAGACTATTTACTGTTGTGGCGGCTACTTCCTATGCTCGCCAACAGAGGGACATTACGACAACACCTTTCCCGCTACTACCTGAATCTTCCTCTGTTTGTATATATAGCGTCCTAAACTGTCCTTACGACATCATGCGTTTAAGGCACGGGTCCGCTAGATAGTCTTACTGACGAGTCCTCTAGCGGGCCTAGGACGAAACGCTTCCTTCTCCTTTTTCCACCTCTCACACACTTTCCAGCCGCCATACTGTCTACTATTTGAAACAGTATTTCACCCAGCTCTATTCGAACGTAGAAGCTTCAAGCTATAAAATGAGTTCAAAATACTATTTCTTTTACGAAATCACCACAGATTAGCAGTGAACACCACTGAAACAATGAACCTATTAAATATGTTTGATTAAACAGAGCAGCTTTCAATAAACGTTCATAATTCCGTCCGGCGGATCATGGCCGAATCGTTCGTGCCGAAATGTCTCTATTTTCGCAGCGAGTGGTTGGCACGGTCTAATTAATACGGATGCAGGAGGGTAAACACGTCCGAAGGTACAAATCCCAAAGTTTACGGTTCCGGCTCGTAAACTTGAGCAGAGCGCACACAGTTGTCCGTGTGCGTACAGGGGCTGCATTAAATGTTCGTACGCAAACTAATGTGTCTCGCGTGATGTTCATTTACGGACTCCGGTGTAATTGCTCGTTCCGTCAATTTACAGCCGTGAATTCACCGCGGGCATTACGATTTTTCGTGCGCAAACGTATACAGACCGCTCTCACAAACAAAATAGTTGCAGAACCGCATGAATAAACTGTCGAGTGGCTCGGCGCGGCACGTTATTAACAAAGTCCGCGGCTGGGGGTGGATAAAACGGACGCGGAAACTTCGTCAAAACCGGCGCCCGGTGTAAATTCGCTATACTATATCTCCGCGACTTCTTCGGTTGCACCGAAGTAATTGAAAAGCTTGAGCAGAGAAAAACGTTTAAGCTGCCGAGCCGGGCTGCGAGATATCCCGCAGAGAGGGGTGGGGGAGGGTGGTTGAACGCTGAAGACAACTGGAAGAATCTTCCCAGCCGGAAACCCGGAACTTCTGAATTACATAAATATCACCATTCTCGAAGACTACGAATAAACAAAATTTCACTTCGCTCGGTGCAACTTCAATTGTTTTGCTACTAAATGTCCGATCCAACGAGGTGAAACGAAATAATTCCCAGCCGCTCTTATTATGCGAAACTTCTTATTTACACACAGCACCCGCTGAAAGTGTAAAACCGGATCCCTCTTTGTCTTAACGAAGGAGAGAACCTCTACTCTGCAAAAGTTTAACAAAGCACATACACCGTGATGGAACGCGAATAATTCAACTACCGACACCAAGGGTTTTATTGTATCACTGTAAAATAATACTATCCTGTGTTTTATTAATCATGAAGCCCGAACGCATACATTCTACGAACCCAGTGCATATACACACATACGCAGGCTGTTAAAAAGGGGTCTAAGATTTTATAGTACTTCCCGAGTCTTTTGCTTCCAGTATTATTTTTTACTCCCTTATTAAGAGCTGCGAATACTGAAATTACGGAGCCACACTTTTTAACAGCCTACATATAGACCTCGAATAAACTTCACAATTCAAATATGTGTATATTTCTACTAAGGAAGGATGCAATTTAACCTTGGCAATTTTTGTGCAACTTGTACACTATAGTATAGTAGAAACACACTTTGGGGTTGCAAATCATATTTGTTCTACGCAAAAAATTAGGTAAATGTTCACAATCAAGAAGCCCCCAGGAATTTCAGTGACCCCAGAATGCATTGTTCACATCACTATTCTGAAAAACTTTTTCGTCTACATGTAATAGACGGCCTCTTAAATTTTCGAAATTTTCTAAAAATATATTTGATACTATATAGTAATTATTGTGTAGCCAATGAAGCAGGGATGGGCATTTTTGTCTCAATTGAGACAAAACCGTCCCCACCATAGCGTCCACTGTCCCCCACCAGCATCCGCCGTTACCATAAAGGAAGGAAGTGCTCCGCCCGTCGCGAACAGTGCGCAGGTCTCGCGCATGAAAGAGAGGTTGGTGGAAGAAAGAGGTGTTTCAGGGGCCCCTACCATGCCCATCACGGCTATAAAGGGATTGGTCTTAAAACATAAATATTTGCCAATTTTTGTGCAACTTGTACACTATAGTATAGTATAAACACACTTTGGGGTTGCAATCATATTTGTTCTACGCAAATAATTAGGTAAATGTTCACAATCAAGAAGCCCCCTAGAATTTCAGTGACTCCAGAATGCATTGTTCACATCACTATTCTGAAAAACTTTTTCGTCTACATGTAACAGACGGCCTCTTTTAATTTTCGAAATTTTCTAAAAATATATTTCATACTATATAGTAATTATTGTGTAGCCAATGAAGCAGGGATGGGCATTTTTGTCTCAATTGAGACAAAACCGTCCCCACCATAGCGTCCACTGTCCCCCACCAGCATCCGCCGTTACCATAGAGGAAGGAAGTGCTCCGCCCGTCGCGAACAGTGCCCAGGTCTCGCGCATGAAAGAAAGGTTGGTGGAAGAAAGAGGTGTTCGAGGGGCCCCTACCATGCCCATCACGACTCTAAAGGGACAGGTCTAAAACATAAATATTTGCCAATTTTTGTGCAACTTGTACACTATAGTATAGTATAAACACACTTTGGGGTTGCAAATCATATTTGTTCTACGCAAAAAATGAGGTAAATGTTCACAATCAAGAAGCCCCCTAGAATTTCAGTGACCCCAGAATGTATTGTTCACGTCACTATTCTGAAAAACTTTTTCGTCTACATGTAACAGACGGCCTCTTTTAATTTTCGAAATTTTCTAAAAATATATTTGACACTATATAGTAATTATTGTGTAGCCAATGAAGCAGGGATGGGTATTTTTGTCTCAATTGAGACAAAACCGTCCCCACCATAGCGTCCACTGTCCCCCACCAGCATCCGCCGTTACCATAGAGGAAGGAAGTGCTCCGCCCGTCGCGAACAGTGCGCAGGTCTCGCGCATGAAAGAGAGGTTGGTGAAAGAAAGAGGTGTTTCAGGGGCCCCTATCATGCCCATCACGGCTATAAAGAGACAGGTTTAAAACATAAATATTTAGCTAGTAGTTTTTTCTAAACATTAAAAAGCTGCGTCGATTGTTTGTGTCGAAGTTACATGATCCTATTTAGAATGATGAATCAACTATATGTTTCAGTTGTGTGAGATACGTCACATATATTTTTTTCTTTTTAAATAAGTAAAAAAAGTTTTTAAAAATAATCTTGACTTTGAAAGCCATTTTGTTGCATACAAAACTACAGGACGACTCCATTTAGGAAGCTAAATAATTAAAGTTAATTAATACAGCAGGTGTGTGTATGTGTGTGTACACACAATTTGTCGACCAAATCGTGGTACGCGTCAGGTGAATGTTGTTAATTAAAAACGTGGATCTCGTAACTTGATGCGCGTTGTTATTCAGAGCTGGACGTGCTCTTGAAATTGGATACGAGAAATTGCTTGGAACAACGTGTACGTCCCCGGCCGCGCGGCCGTCGCTGCAACGTATTAATAATACCGCTCGAATGTAAGTACGTGATTAGCATTATCTTGCCGCGGTTCCCGCGACGCCTATTGAGTATTCCGCTTATTGTCCTAGACGTCATAACCGCGACACACGGTTTAATCGCCTTTGTCGCCACTTGAAAGCCTAACACACTGTACTCCAATATATTTCAATGCCTTCCCAATAATTCCGTGCCACGGAGAATGCGGTGAAATTGTACGGTGAAATCATCGCTCGAGCGTCTTCGATATTACAAGAAAGGCACACGCGTCCGCCGGAGAGATGAAACGGAAATTGAGCGGGATAGATTGTACATCACTTGTGCGCAACGCTGCAATTAGCGAACACATTCTACTGGAAAAAATTCTATCGGACACATCATTTTACACTAGAACTACCGAGCGCTAAACATGACTGATATACAGGATAACTGGTGGTACCGAAAAAAAAATATATATATTAATAGTAATTATTAGATAGTATATATTGTGGGATCAGGACCCCCCAAACCAAATACTGTATGGAGATTAGGAAAAGTAGGACTAATATTCTGATAGAGTATTTCAAGACTAATACAATGACCTATTATTAAGGGCATTCAAGGCCAGTCAAGGTCACCCAATTTGAACACTTATACTAGCAGTGAGTACGTAAATAACATGTTGCACCTAAATCGTGGAAGTGTTCGAAGAGTGCTTTGAGACAATTTATTTTCTCTTACAGTTGACCTTGAGTGACCTTGAATGACCTTAATCACATATGACAATAAGAAGAGCACAGAGTCTAAATAAATTCAATCTTGCAATTATTATAAGGCAATATGTATCAGTTACTTTTAAGGGTCGGTAGATTTATTGTAAATAATATTCGAACGTTGCTGGTGTGACGTATTTTTCAGTTTTAAACATAGTATAAAATAATGTGCATTGAATGCGTGTGGCAGCGGTGGTACACGTGGCTCGGAAAGTGTTAATTGAATTTCAAACTTTCACGTATAAACTGTGGATCGTCCCGTGGATCTGCCGTAGTTTTCGATTTACAATTTTTTGGAAAAAGTTAGTTCTGAACTATGGACGCAATTAAAACTTTTAACAAAACGTTTAACTCGAAAAGCGTAAACAAAATGGAGGAACTGGAAAACTTTTTCAATGGTAGCATCGAGTTCTACAATTTGAATGTAACATGCACATGTATGTACTAAATGAAGCGCATTGTTTTCAATCATGTTTGTAAATGATCGACGTGCAGCGTCTTAGTTTCCCCCGTAAAGATCGTGGCTGATGTTACAGACATAAACGAACCGTTTTTATAATAATTTCACATTGATAATTAGAAGAAAATAAATATGCAGATAAAGAGGCAAGCACGAGCTCCATAAAAAAGGGGTTGAATCGGTTCTGAAAATAACTGTTTGAAATATTATATCGGTTCTGACTGAAACATTTATAAAGAACCGAAATGATGTAACTGTTATGAGAATATCGGTTCTCGCTTATATCGGTTACGGTTCTTGAAAACCGATATTATAACGGTTCTCTAACTGTTATTTTTAAGTTCTGGATTTCGGTTTCGGTTTCGGTTCTTCAGACTTCAGAACTTATAATATGTCCCATATCGGTCTCATATCAGTTTTGCAGTTCTGCAAGTGATATTTTTTGGTTCTGTATCAGCTATACAAGGTGTCTCAAAATTCCTTCAATATCCGGAAATGGGAGGTTCCTGAGATCATTTGAAGCGACATTTTCCTTTGCAAAAATGGAATCCGCGGCTTTGTTAAGCAGTTATTAACGAATAACACGGACCAATCAGAGCTCCCTCTCAACCGATCCCGATCGTCCTTTGACTTCACAGGGCCACGGTAATCGTTACTGGGCCCAGATCGCCCGCGTCTTGCGTGCAGGGCCGCAGGCTCTGCGTCACATCCCACACAAACATCATTGCAAGTATTTTTTTCTAAATACAATGGATAAAGAGATATCCCGTATAACAGAAATTTTGGGACACCCTGTTGTGGAGGCTATTTCCTATGCTCGTCAACAGAGGGACATTACAACAACACCTTTCCCGCTACTACCTGAACCTTCCTCTGTTTGTATATATACCGCCCTAAACTGTCCTTACGACATCCCGCGTCTAAGGCACGGGTCCGTTAGATAGCCTTACTGACGAGTCCTCTAGCGGGCCTAGGACGAAACGCTTCCTTCTCCTTTTTCCTCCTCTCACACACTTTTCAGTCGCCATAATTGGTGACCCCGACAAACGAACAACAACGCTACCTTCTGAGCAGAGGAGACGACATCAACAAACCACGGACAACATCAGGAGGACTGGAAGGTGACTACTCTGTCACTGCCTTGTCTGAACTACTGCCCAACCAACAGCGAGGACTTCTCCCTACTATGCGCTTCTGACGTCATCTTCACAGTATTATATGGTTTAACGTTTCCGCACCTAAATTTGTGCGACGTTTTCGTATCTACATTTGTGCGACGTTCATCCATTTTTGTGCGACTATATGAGTCCTACAAGCGGCTTAGGGAGCTACTCAACTTCGTCAATTCGGCAGCATCACTGGCGGGGGCACACTGACAGGACACATTCCAGCGACCTCCTTGGATTCCGGCGGATATCAGCGTAATTAAAGGGAAATTTGTCCAGATATCGTTGACCACAGGCAGGGGGGTAATGTGGCGGCTACTTCCTATGCTCGTCAACAGAGGGACAGTACGACAACACCTTTCTCGCTACTACCTGAATCTTCCTCTGTTTGTATATATACCGCCCTAAACTGTCCTTACGACATCCCGCGTCTAAGGTACGGGTCCGCTAGATAGCTTTACCGACGAGTCCTCTAGCAGGCCTAGGACGAATCGCTTCCTTCTCCTTTTTCCTCCTGTCACTCACTTTTCGGCTGCCATAAGATATCCCGTATAACAGAAATTTTGGGACACCCTGTATATGCTAACTAAGGATTATACTGTTTGACTTTACTAAAACTGCTAAAAACAACCACAGTGCCAATGGTACAACATAAAATTTATAACCACCTTTGAGGTGTTTTAATTGTAAATCCGCAACTAGCAGCGGTTATGAATAGCAGTCCAATTTGGTATACAAATGTTGCATCAACTGAAGCCCGTGTCAATCTCGGCGATCCGCGGGGAGGCATTCTTCCCCCTCCCACCGTTCCGGCCAGTGAAATTCATCCTCTTTTCACTTACCTATGCGTTTTTAATTACAGCCCGACCTCGAGTGGTTTAAACGCGGCGAACGGCGTACGGCGGCGTTGATGAATTTTCAAAATTGCAACGCGCTTAAATTTAATTGCTTTAATGAAGAACGCCAAGGACGTCGAGTGATCGCATTATAGGAGATCGGGAAAAAGTGGCGGCGCACGGCGCGACGTTCTGGATAATGAATTTTCGACACGTTGTTGTTCCTGTAATCCATGACGCTTGAGGATCGCGGCGATTTAACGTGTTGTGTTTGCGTCCGGTTGCGCTGCCGACTGAAAATTTAACCAGCGTGCTTATAAAAACGCGCGCGCCGCGAAACCTGTGTAGCGTGCCAAAGGGAGCTCGACTCTCCCTTGTGAGAGAATAGCATGCGGTGGAAAGGGAAAGGTTGCACGGGAACCACGCGCGATCACAGCCGAAAAAGAAATTTATGAACAACGTATGCAGACGCCTCCCGGTGCTTTCTGCAACACCCTATTGCGCCAAACCATTGCGGCACGGTGTAAATGGGTCGAGTTATTTGAAAAACACCCCCGCGGTGAAAATCGTCGACGTATCGTATGTTGCCACCACCACGGTGCGCTACACGCTCCGCGCGTTAATGTTGTAAATTACTGGAACGAAGAAAATAGCGCATGCCGAAACAAATGTCGCGGATTCCTACCAGTCGGGTTTTGCGACGCCGCGCCAGCAAAAGCTCGACAACGCTGGAAATAATTGCGTCATTCGATTGTTTCCGTTACGAGCTTAACGACGAGCGGATTAGTTAACGAGGAACGGGCAAAGGGTCTCGGATATAGTACAGTCCAGGACGAAGTAATAGTCCGCTTAATACTTTTGTCTGTTTCGGAACTTATACATTTTGTATTGAGTGCATATTTTATTGTACGCTTTCGTGAAACATGGATTATTAAAAAGTAATAAAAATATATTTACTTAGATCTCCAGCGATTTTTATTGTAATATGTACACAAAAAATAAATCTATTTAATAATTCCTCACGGATGCCTACTTACACTTTTAATAATCGTAAATTAAAAAATTTTGAATCCGTCATTTTGACGGGCCCCGTAAATCTAGTGTTAAAGTTATAGGAGGAAAAAAGGTATGTTAAATTCAGTATGAGTTCCTAGCAGTATCGGGCAGAATTTTATTTATCTAATAAATGTAAAATAAAATTCCATTTGAACATAGGAATGAATTGGATTATTCAAATAAAATCCATTTAAATGATATCAAGAATGAAGAATTGAGTTCTTGGATTTTAATTGGATTGGTGCCCAAGAAATTCATGGAAATTCTGTTTATTGTGTGACTCGAGTAATGTCTTTGTAAAGGGAACAATGAAAGAGATGTAATTTTGATAAATCCAGGGTGCTGTTCAATGGCACTAATATTTTGGTAAAGTTTATGATAAGTGTCGCGTACCGACATATATCGATGCTTTTCGAGAGTTTGGTAATATATGTACTTCGAGATTCCGATTACGGTGTGCGGGAACATCTAAAGTACGAAAGTTGAAGAGTTTAAGTAATTTTCAAGTCACAGTTCAAGCCATTTGAAACAAAAATCCAGTTTGCGAACTCGAGGAGATATAAATCAATTTAACATCTCTTTGAAACTTTCGAACGCATCGCGCTTTCTACTACTTGTCAAAATTCTTTTGACGCGTCCACGCGCTAAGCATAGCGGCGTTAAACAACGATTCAAACCGAATTGGATCGAGCGCGTGCATCTCTGGCACTGTGCAGTGTTATATGGAAATTATTGAAAAATTTTTGCCCGCCGGCGCGGCGGCAGAGGAAACGATGACGCGGGGTTGTACGCGAGGCCGTACTTTAAGTGCTGCCGGGGGAATTAAAATAAATGAGAATATTGTGAATCCCTTTTAGCGTTCCGCACGAACTTGCCAGCCTTTGTCAATTGACGGAAAAGTGGTGCGAGAGAAGCGGTGGTGTGCGTGTGTGGGAGCAAAATGTATGCGCGCCTGGAGGAGAAAGGACTGCTCTCGTGCAATCGAGACAGCCGTTATACGCACTCTTTTTGTTAGCAGTCGCAGCCGCCGCGGCGCAGCCTGACCCGCTTCAGTCCGCTTCAGCCCGCTCCGTCTCGCGCGGAACGGCGCTGTGCGGCGCGGCGCCCGTTTAGCGCCGCTTCTTTCACCGGCACCTTTCGTTAAATGTCTGCGACACTTGAACAAGGAGATCGCGACGACGGGGACTATCTGCGCCGACTCCGCTGGTCCGCCCACGCCGTGTTGACACTGGCACGCTCCCCTCGTTTCTTTCGCGCACCGCTTTCGTCGCCGCTCGTCGGACACAGCGACGCTTAAATTTTGTTTATTTAACACTTTACGTGAAAGAGAACGACCCCGACCTTTTTTCTCGTTTCGTTGCCCACCCCCAACCGTCACGGGTAGCTTCGTCTTCGCGAACGACTCGCAAAAAAAAAGCTTCTCCGACTTCTCCCTCGCAGAAACTTTGATTTCGCGTTTATTCTGGCCGATCGATAATTAGACATTTAAAACGACTGTTGATTCAAGCCTTACAGGATAAAGGAACGACTCCGAGTATGCCAAGGCAAACTATGGCTTGAAACGTCGTCGTACTTTGAGGAGAGTTTTTCTTGTGTGTTTGCGGAATCTGCTGAGTGTAAATGGGATCGTTGTTGAATAAATAAGAGAATATCCTGGGAATAATTAGACTGTGGATGTTATGCATTTATAACAAAAATGAGTAAATGTAATTATTCAAAACAGTAAAAACAATAGAAGAATTTCAAATACTGTTATACTGTTATCAATAATACCGTTATGGTAGTGGGGCGGCTACTTCCTATGCTCGTCAACAGAGGGACATTACGACAGCACCTTTCCCGCTACAACCTGAATCTTCCTCTGTTTGTATATATACCGTCCTAAACTGTCCTTACGACATCCCGCGTCTGAAGCACGGGTCCGCTAGATAGCCTTACTGATAAGTCCTCTAGCGGGCCTAGGACGAAACGCTTCCTTCTCCTTTTTCCTCCTCTCACACACTTTTCAGGCGCCATAATTGGTGACCCCGACAAACGAACAACAACGCTACCTTCTGAGCAGAGGAGACGACAACATCAACAAACCACGGACAACATCAGGAGGACTGGAAGGTGACTACTCTGTCACTGCCTTGCCTGAACTACTGCCCGACCAACAGCGGGGTCTTCTCCGTACTATGCGCTTCTGGCGTCATCTTCGCAGCATTATATGGTTTAACGTTTCCGCACCTAAATTTGTGCGACGTATTCGTATCTACATTTGTGCGACGTTCATCCATTGTTAGCGCGACTATATGAATACTACAAGCGGCTAGGGAACTACTCAACTTCGTCAATTCGACAGCATCACTGGCGGGCGCACTAGCAGCACACATTCCAGCGACCTCCTTAGATTCCGGCGGAGATCAGCGCATTTAGAGGGAAATTTGTCCAGATATCGTTGACCACTGGCAAGGGGGTAATGTGGCGGCTACTTCTTATGCTCGTCAACAGAGGGACATTACGGCGACACCTTTCCCGCTCCTAAATGAATCTTCCTCTGTTTGTATATATACCGTCCTAAAATGTCCTTACGACATCCCGCGTCTGAAGCACGGGTCCGCTAGATAGCCTTACCGATAAGTCCTCTAGCGGGCCTAGGACGAAAAGCTTCCTTCTCCTTTTTCCTCCTCTCACACACTTTTCAGACGCCATAATTGGTGACCCTGACAAACGAACAACAACGCTACCTTCTGAGCAGAGGAGACGACAACATCAGGAGGACTGGAAGGTGACTACTCTGTCACTACTTTGCCTGAACTACTGCCCGACCAACAGCGAGGACTTCTCCCTACTATGCGCTTCTGATGTCATCTTCGCAGCATTATATGATTTAACGTTTCCGCACCTAAATTTGTGCGACGTATTCGTATCTACATTTGTGCGACGTTCATCCATTGTTTGTGCGACTATATGAGTCCTACAAGCGACTTAGGGAGCTACTCAACATCGTCAATTCGGCAGCATCACTGGCGGGCACACTGGCAGCACACAATGCAGCGACCTCCTTGGCTCCGGCGGAGATCGGCGTAATTAGAGGAAAATTTGTCCAGATATCGTTGACCACTGGCAAGGGGGTAATGTGGCGGCTACTTCCTATGCTCGTCAACAGAGGGACGGTACGACAACACCTTTCCCGCTACTACCTCAATCTTCCTCTGTTTGTATATATACCGTCCTAAACTGTCCTTACGATATCCCGCGTCTAAGGTACGGGTCCGCTAGATAGCCTTACTGATGAGTCCTCTAACGGGCCTAGGACGAAACGCTTCCTTCTCCTTTTTCCATCATTTTCATAAATCAACAGCCGCCATAGTAGAACTAAGGTTATGGTAAATAATATTATCTATTAAAAATATTAAAAAGGGAAACAAATTTCTATCTCACTTCAATTTATTGCGAGTCAGGTAGATCATTTTTTTTTATGTATTCATTTTCTTGATACCACATGAATTATCTGATAGAGAAGGTACCAGAGTTTACCGCACACGTTTGGAAAACAGAAATCGCTCCGAGCTATCGCGGAACTGTAGGAAAAAGGGATCATCGCCGCAGCAGAGACAGCTGCGCAAAAGAGAGAACACGTACAACGCCAGTTTCCAAACTTTTTCGACGCTGAAAGTTGCCTCGAAGTTACGTCACAGAGCATTTCATTTTTTTCCTAATAAAATGTCCTGCAGTTGCCATTTTCACAGACGCTTAGCTCGCGCCTATGTGCGAGGCCAGTGGCAAATGGTTCCCGCTGAACAGGGCCACGCTGTGATAAAGTAAACGGACGCCGCGCCGAGCGCTGAAAACGTATTCCATAACTTTTCGTACCATTTCCCGGTCCCTGGCCCCCGCACGCCTCTTCACTTCGGGCTGCTGCCCATCAGAAACACTCAGCGCTCTCGCAAATGTATTTGTTTAGTACTTGGGCGCGAACGAGCGAGGAATGAAGTGGTTGGTGGCGAGTGCCAGGTTCCCTCGGGTGAGATTTTGATTTTTCCCACGGCGACGAGTGTTAATCGAATGGGATCTCTTGTTTTGCTCGATCGGGGGCGGGGGACCCGCACGTTTAATTAAAATCGTCACGGTGTGGCGGCGGCGGCAGGTAATACGAATATTCAACAAATGCGGTCGCGATGCATAATTCAGTTGCGCTTGGGCCAACATAATTCGCAGCCCTCCCGTTGCGAGCACCATAAGCACTATAGCGCAACGTTGCGCTTGATCCTTCGTTGGCTGCCATCTGAAAAGAGCAGCCAACAAAATCCTCTTTCGGCCGAATAGACCGGATTACCCAGGAAAAAGATTTTCCAGACGTCGGGGCCACGCCGCCGTCGCGTTGTGCGCGCGCCCCGATACGTGTCGACCAACGAAATAATTAGCGTCGCACAATCGTGAAACAGAATCCGAGCTCGTCGTCGAGAACGAGGATGAGATTAACGTGGATCGTAATGTTCTGTATACGAACGCAGCCAGAATAGCACGAGCACCGAAGGACCGTTGAATAATACAGGATCCAGCATCAAAGAGGCGAAGGAAATCGATAGTGTAAAAATAAGGCACATACTGACCCGGGGATCGGGCGGAGGAGCGAGTTCAATACTCCCCGGTGAAAATTCCATCAGAGAACCTCGAATGGGATAGTTAAATTCCGAGGATCGACTAATTTGAATTCTTTTATGAAAGTTTCCGACCGGTCGGAGGTTCGCAACCCGATAAAGGCGGATTCTTCTTCTTTCGTTGCCATTAAACAGAGAAAATAGAGCGGGCGGAAGGGAGGG
Source organism: Sphecodes monilicornis (assembly GCA_913789915.3). Taxonomy (NCBI): domain Eukaryota; kingdom Metazoa; phylum Arthropoda; class Insecta; order Hymenoptera; family Halictidae; genus Sphecodes; species Sphecodes monilicornis. The sequence goes on along the minus strand of OU565300.1, from coordinate 11,482,743 downwards.
AGAACGAGGAAGAAAAAGATCGTTGGGAGAAGCGGATTATCCGCTTCATTTCAATTAACCGTTCGATAAATTCGTGAAGAACTTACGAGCCAGCCGAGTCGGACCGTAACGGCTAAACGGAATCCTCTCGCACTGGCAAGTCTGCCGGCGGAAATCCGACAAGTTCCGATTCAGCGTTTTGTCCGTACAAAATTACATTTTATTTTATAAAGTAACCGATAGCAGGATGCAGCGATCGTAGTTCGACTGTTCGACGGACACCGGGGACGACAGCGGAGAAAACCTGCCGGAAGCTCTCGGAATCATACGCTCAGTTAAATTTCCGGAAAAACCGATCCAATTGAATCCCGCGCTCGAATGTAGACATTCGAAATGATGTTGGAGAGTTTCCAGCGCGGGGTGGCTCGATTGGACGGATCGGCGTGATCGCACGGGAACCCGGGCCCTAGCCCCAATTACCGACTCAACGGTTACAATATCTTCGACCGGTCTCCGGCGAGTCCCGCCGAGTCACTGCCATTTCCGGCAACATCCCGCACACGCGCCATAATCTTGGGATCGATAAAATGTCGCGACTAAACTTCCGAAGATGTCCATGCTCAGAATTGGATAAAATTTTGGATATAGTTCCTTTTCCTTGACTAAAATGATGATTGCCAGAAGGATTTTGAGCGATTCGACACATTTTGTTTACCATTTTAATGTCACTTTCTACCTTACCGACAAAATGTTTTTACTATCTTAATGTCTAGACGACAATACGCACACTCACCCAGTGTTTCTGAGAATAAACGACTGTGGATAACCTGAACAGTTTATTTTAAGAGTTAGGTTTGGCTAGATGACTGAAGTTGTTAATCTGGTAATGGATTTGGAGTTTAATAATAAACCGTGGGAAATTTTTTAAAAATAGGTGTCGGTCAGGTCTGGGTTTGGTCTGGCTAGGAATTTGTGTGCGAAACGAATTAATTGAATTAGAAATAGAGGTATGATATCATGTGGTCCGTTTACGACTCTGTCGGTAAGATAGAGAGTGACATTAAAATGATAAAAAAAGATGTTTCGAGTGTCCAAAAATTCTTTTGAGAATCATCATTTTACTCAAATAGGAACCTATACTCACAATTTTCTTCAATTCTGAGCATCGACGTATTCGGAAGTTTAAACCCCCTCCCCCGCCGCAGCATTGCCTTAATCCACGAGGAATCGGCGGTGCATTGCCGACGACACGGCCGATCCGTCACACGGAATTCAATCGAAGGCGAGCATACCGGCGGGCGCCGATAAAAAATGGATACGCTCGCGCGGAAGACGGATTTGCCCGTGTATAGTGTCGGGTGAAAGCCCCCGACGACCAATGGCGAGAGGCGAGCGCTGCTACCGGCGAGCCATCGATATCAGATTCGGTGATCAAATTTTAGAGCGCAACATAAAGTGTACTCGTCGCGTAGCTCGACCTGTAAAAGAATTTCCGAGTCGTATACGGGACACGGTTACGCGACCGGGAAAGATTTTATTTTTCAGTGGCGACGAAACGGGTTGCGATCTTCCTGATCCTGGTCTAGGTTATTGGTTAATATTCTTTTATTTACCGACAAGTCGACGGTCGCGGCGTCGAGTCGCTCCCAGCGCTGGAGCTCCGGATAAAAGTAGAGCCCCGACTCTTTCGCGTTTAATCCCCCCCCCCCCCCGGACGAAAGGGAGGAAGTTCGACGGGTCGAGGTGGAATTATACGCGCAATTTCGATTCTCCGGCTAATATGGCGACCGTCCGGGGATATCGATCAATTCGCGTGGAGGCTGCTGATAAAAGCAGCCCTGGGAACCCCGTTATATCCGCAAGGAATCTCAATAAGTTTTTCGTCGAGGCACCAATCCAATCCGGGCCCGGGTGGTTCTATCTGCTCGCGTGGAAAGTGCCTTTCTCCCAAGGGGTGATAGTCGCGTGGTCCCTTACACGAAAGTGGCTCCGATCCGCTCAGCTCGGCTCCGTGTACGTGTAGACGCTGATAAATAAGTAACGTGCTGAATTCTCTCAACCAACGGGTTCAATGAACTGCCACCTATATAGATCCAGGGGGTGGGGGGGTTTGGGGGTGGGAGGCAAGTGGGAAAACTGTTTCCTCTGTTACTGTATCGCAGCTAATAAACTTGAGTGCGCCATTCTTCTCCTTTCGAACTTCCTAAGCCATCCAACACCACGTACACGGACACACGACATCGCAATAATACGGCATTGTTTTGTCGATCGGTACCAGCTTTGACGTATCACAGTTACGCGATAGCATCTCACTCCGACGACTGTCAAAGATCAACTGACCGCCGATCAGTGTATCGACTTTCCTAACAATCGCAATCTGCTTCGACTTCTGTTCGAACCTATAGGCTTTTTTTGTAGCCCTCGATTATTTTGTTTGTTGTAAAGATACAATACGATGCCTCGCGATGGTAGTTATTGTCCGGAACAGGTGGAAAAATGTAGTCTGTGAGAATGAAGGTCGTCACAAGGACATTTATTCTAAGATTTTACTAATAGTAAAATTAACCTCAAATAGAATGATCTATTGTTTTGTTTATTGTGACAATACACAGTGAGCGAATTCTAGTAGAATAGACAATATTCGTGAAACAAAAGCGAAATTATTCTTCTGCATCGCATCAAAGGAAATGATCGCAGTCAGTTTCCTGTGTGGATATGTATGGTGAGAATGAAAAAGAGGAACACAATGAGTAACACGAGAATGTATGGATTGAATCCAGTTTTGCGTGAAATGGGAGAAATGAATGTGCATGAAGGAGCATTCAGGATTATGGCGGATGTCGATTGAGTGTGATAAGAATCTACTGTTCATTATACAGGGTGTCTCGTAATTGGTGGTACGAGCAAGAAATGGGTGATCCTACGTGAGAAAATAAGTCGAAAATATAGAATAAATTTTTTTCATTTGACATCTCGGTTCCGAGAAAATCGACGTCGAAAATGCAGCAAGTACGTGTTTCAATGCGTTTTAAGAGAGACTTATGGCAGGGTCTTGGCCTGCGTGAGGTCTTAAAGAGAGATCCTTGAGACTAAACAGAACCGTCGATGGACGATGGCAGGCGACCGCGCTGGGTCTTCCGGCTATTGGCCGTCACGGGGGTGTATATGAGAAACAGATGAGTGAAAGTTTGGAATGATTTTATGAGAGAGAGAGAGAGAGAGAGAGAGAGAGAGAGAGAGAGAGAGATTACGACGAGCGCGTTGCACAAGGATTGGGACTCTGTCCTGGAGGAGCTGCCCACGGAGTGGGGAAAGCAGGGGTCCCTTTTGTTAAGAGGACTGTGTAAGACCGCTCAGTACTTACCCCAGAACCTTGGAGGGATACAGTTCTAGTTCTGTATTCGAGATTTCTCCAATAAATTTCAAACATACGTGTGCTATAAGATAGGAATGATGCCCGGCTCGCTTATACCACCAGTTGCCGTACACCTGTATACAGTTATTTAACCAGTGATACAAACTATTTACTTCATCTGCTGGCCGAACATTTCCAACAACTGCAAACGGGAAAAGTCGAACTTCAATGCTTTTTGTAAACACTTCGTTACAAGAATTAGGCAAGACACCGTCCTGCAGCAGAACGATTTAACGTGACATCGCGACAATAAAAATACTGATGACAATATCACACACTTTTTATAATGACTACTATTATCTATAGTGTCTAAGAAGGGGCAAGAGAACATTAAGCTGTCATCTGCTTCAATACGCCCACCCGATACACGACATTTAAGCTAGGCAATGAACCGTCACGAGCAGCGGTTCGAGGATCGATCCCGGACACTTCGGAGGACCGTTGTCCGCAAAGAATCCCAATAAGTCTCTCCGTTCTCCGGTTGCAATTGGCGAGTGTCGATTCCTCGCGTCGTTGTGAAGGAACCGCCTTTCAGCGTCGAACAACAGAAAAAGCGAGATGGTCGAAGGAGGTGGATAGCAGAGGTGGAGTCGCAAGAGAAGCGAGAACACAAGGTGTGCGGGGAGAGAGAGAGAGAGAAAAAACCGGAAAAGAGGTAGTGGAGAGGGTTCGATGGAATAGTAGCACCGTGGAGTCTTTTACGCGAGGATGAGGAAAGCTACGTGCAGGAGCTGATAAATAAATAACACGGTGAGCAGAGGGGAGCAAGAAGCTTGGTCAAGAGGCAACACCGGCAAGACGGTGAAGAAAAGTAACGCGAGCCCGTAAAAGGGAATCAATTCGATTCCCCAGTCGTGCCTCTACCCCCTGCGCCCCGTAACTTTTCCTCACCTTACCACCAGCGGCGGCAAGAGTTGCCGCCGTCAAATCTCCTTCTCTGCCTTCGGTCGTTTTTCTTCATCCCCCTCCAGACCCAGTAAGAATCTCGCCGCCCCATCCTCTTGATCCCTTACCACTCTCAGCACGCTGCCAGGAAGCCTGCACACGCCTGTTCCTTCCTTCCTTCCTTCCTTGGCATCGTCCGTACTCCTTTTCCAAGCAACAAGTGCGCCCCGACTCACATCTTTAAGAAAGCACCCGTCCCTCCTACCTCGTTTAAGTCACTATCGCCGCTACTAACACCACTGTCGCATCCCCCAGACCACCCTCCGACTTTGCCTTCGCCTTCGTCTTCGCCTTCACCGTCCATCCTTCTTCTGCTTTTGGCCCCTTTCCGTCCATTCCTCCGTCTTGCTTCACCCCGGGCTCTGCTACCCTTTTCCGTCGCTCCCCTTCCTACCCTCAACCCCTAAACCCGACGACTACCTTCCAAATCACTCCACGGTCTTCCTCCACTATTTTCTTCTTCGCGACGGCTCACACCCGCAAACCGACTGCAAACCGCTACCAGCCTCTATCTAGCATGCACGTCGTGGATCCACGGACCGCTCGAGTGCGCATATATATACTGCACCGTCCATAAGTATTAGGACATTTATTGGTTTTGGAAAAACTGGCAATGTTTAATCGATAGCGTGCTACCTGGACTGGGTTCTCAATGTTGGACAGCGTGATTCGCGTATCGTGAGCTACATTCGGCGATTTAAAACCGGTAGGATTTTGATACCAGTATTGCACTATTAACGCTGTACTAAATCCAACGTAATGCCGGGATCGTTACAGCATCGAAATGTACGAATATGGATATTTTTTATAATTTTTTAATAATAGTGTGGGATCAGGACCTCCCAGACCAAATACTGTATGGAGATTAGGAAAAGTAGGAGGGTTCCGTGGGTATGTGTAAGAGGTCATCAGCTGCAACCGCAAGGGTCCCGGGTTCGGTTCCCGGCGCGGAATTCCTCATTTTTCCTAAGATCCTACAATAGTAAAGGAAGGGTAATGGAGGGAAGGATCAGGATTGAGAATGTAGTGAGTGAGATGGGGGCTTGAGAGGTCGAGGATAAAGAAAGAAAAGAAAGCGTTAAACCTACCAAACTAAAAACAAATGTTAGGGAACACGAAAGGGTGCAATAATTAGGTTAAGAATAGAGTAGGTCAGAATAGGAATTGAGTGAGAGAAGGTATGAACCGAATATGTGAATAAGATAGATCTGTAAACTGAGTCACATTTCTTAGCTGTGAGGCTGAAATAAAGCAATAATAATAATAATGAGCTCTTACTTAAATTCCATTAGGTGCTCGAATACTTCTAAACGGTAATGTACACGTGTCGTTCTCTTCTCTCTTAAACGTCGCCGACAGAGCCGAGCCTGTTGAAAGACGGACTTCGCGGCTCGGGTAACATGAATTCGATGCTCCCCGAGCCGATTTCACGAGGATACGAGCTAGAATTTCCATGGAGACCGTGTGCCGTGTTTTCTGCCTCGATTGACGGGAAATAGAGGGGAACCGCGAATACGGGCGGCACACACATAGGCAACGATGATCCTCGAAAAGAACGTCGTATTATGACGACAAGAAAGAATAGAGAAACGATCTTGTAGGATGATTAAAAAGTTTATAAGACCATTCAAAGGAAGCGCTGACGTCGAACGTTATTCGCAGTGATATGCCATACATGAAAAGTTTGTGGACACTTGAGAACTGGACTCGAAAATTGATGTCACTCCACTTGGAACAGAAGTCCCATTTAATTAATAGGACCATATCGTACGTCAAAGCAATTGTAAAAAGCAAGAAGCACGTCGAGGAAAGGGAAGTAATGGATGTAAACGGACAAATAGCAATAAACATCGTCTACACGTTCTTTGGACGATGTCATATCATCATCAATCAAAATTCCTTTAATTTGTCGACAATTTAATACCCTCGGAGACGTTTATAGTAGCGGGATAAATACACAGCCTCCAACCAATGGAAGAGGCAGCAACAGCAGCGGCAGCAGTTCTATGACTGCCGGACGAAATTACTTCGGAGAACTTGAGCACAAAAGTTTCCGTTCTTCCTCGAAGTTCAACATTCAAACGAAACGAGTCGTAACTTTATATGAATCCTTAACGCCGCCAGCTATTGATTACAAGTTGTTTCGGGAAAAATTTTCTGGGAACGTTTATCGGGTCATATTAGCATAGTCTAGGCCAAATTTGTCATAACACGTTAGACACCACGGTGGCCGTCGATCATCGGTGCTATGCAATCATTCAACACGTTCGCTACCAGAATATTATTTTAACAATACTCTTCATACCCGACTAGAAATTTCAGTTAGGCAGGCATTAGGTCCGCATTAGGCTAGCCTAACTTGGCCGTTAGGTTCCATTAGGGCAGCCCCACAAAGCCCGCATGCGGCATGTAACGCGGTATACCAACGCCCGCCTAATTTAGGAAAGTCCAATGCGGACATTCAAAAAATATTTTTCCAATATTTGAAAAAGATATTTATGCAAGATTTTTGTGCTACTAGGGAGACATCATTAACGTCTCCTATAATGAGGGCTTAATAAGGCTATCCTAATGCGGGCCTAATTCGGCTTTCCCAATGGGGGCCTCATGCGACCCACATTGGGAAAGCCGCATGAGTCCCCCATTGGGAAAGCCAAATTAGGTCCGCATTAAGCTAGCCTAACTTGGCCGTTAGGTCCCATTAGGGCAGCCCCACAAGGCCCGCATGCGGCATGTAACGCGATATACCAACGCCCGCCTAATTTAGGAAAGTCCAATGCGGACTTTCAAAAAATATTTTTCCAATATTTGAAAAAGATATTTATGCAATATTTTTGTGCTACTAGGGAGACATCATTAACGACGCCTATAATGAGGGCCTAATAAGGCTATCCTAATGCGGGCCTAATTCGGCTTTCCCAATGGGGGCCTCATGCCACCCACATTGGGAAAGCCGCATGAGGCCACCATTGGGAAAGCCAAATTAGGCCCGCATTAGGATAGCCTTATTAGGCCCTCATTATAGGAGACGTTAATGATGTCTCCCTAGTAGCACAAAAATATTGCATAAATATCTTTTGAAATATTGGAAAAATATTTTTCAAGCCATATATAGTTACAATATTTTATCAAATTCATCCTCTTGTAAAATATGAAGGGAGATATTTTCACAAAAAAATTACAAGCTCTCAATCACGTCATGCGCAAAACTAATTTGATTTTCTTCGTGCCGTATGCGTTGTATCGTCGACATACATATGTAACGCTGGTGGTGGACATGATTTTCGTAAAATTAACCCCATCCATTTATTAATGCTGAAATTAACTAGATCGTAATGTAAGGGGAGAAATCCATTATCAAGTAGTAACCATTGTTGTTAATCCTCATCTGTCCCTCGTGTCAGGATAGGATACTGTTATTTTGCCATTCGCAGAACAATTGATCTGAAACTTTGTGACATTTATGTTTTTAACATGAAATATAATACAGGGTGTTAAATTTAAGTTGAGATTGTAAAAAATGCAGGCAGTGTGTTAATTAAAAACACACGAGTATCGGCGGATTCGGTGTGCTATTTCGAGCCAAATTACAATATGGCGTTCGAGGTAGGTTGTGGGTAACTCGGACAAGAAGAAAGTTATTATTAATCGATTGTACTGTCAGTGTGGAACAATTTCCCCCATGAAGTGACAAACGGATTCCCTGGCAAATTACTCGAAAAGCGACTGAGATAATGGGTTCCGGAATAAATGAAGCTGCCATCTACATTTAATGTATCCGGATACCCGTGGTACTTTCGTCACGTGGTGAGCAACGGTGAGCGGATCGTGGAGTGGCAGAAAATCAATCACCGGACACCTCGGCTGCAAACAGAGTCGACGCTCGTCGAGGGAAAGAGTTCGGAGACGAGGCATTGCACGCTGCAAGCCCGACGTATCTCGAAGTCGACGCACCGAGCAACCGCGATATTAAAAATTCTATTTATAGTTCGAACACATATCCGCACCGGCTACGAACGAAAATGATTAAAATTCTGTTAACATTCTAACGGACCACTGCTCGGTCTTCCGGAACAAGGAAATCAAATTTCCCGAAGGGAGAAACAGAAAATAGTTTCCCCCTAACGGAAGTCGTTTTGCTCGCAGCGAAAAAAAAGTCAGTAGAAACACTTTCGACTTGGAGCAGACGCGGCGTTTGTCTCATTTTCCAACGTCGCGTTTAGCCACGCAAATATTTACTCGGCCAAATACACTTCCACCCCCGGCAGCAGGGTCCGGGTTTCGGTATTGCCCTGGGTCGACGGTCGTCGAAATAGCCGGCGGAAACGACCGGGGGGAATTATTTCCATGGCACAACCAGGCGATTTGTGTTCTTACTTACCGCGGACAAGGATGAAGGCGCTGGACAGGAATACGAGTCTCAGCGGCCAACTGGCCATCCTGACGTAGACCGTTACGTCGATTCAGCTTCCTCCTGAAACAATACAAGCGTGCCCAATCAATCAACCCATCCATCCCAATCCGCTATCCGCGTATCCAAGCCAACTCTCTAGCCAGCCTTTCTCTCCACTGAACCCTTCCACCCCGCCCCCCTCTGTGCGCAGCCTACACCCCCGCAGACCTTTGTCTCCCTCGCCAGGATAGGCACCGCGACTTTCCCTCCCTGTTACTCTCTTTCATTGCATGCCCACGATCGGACCTCATCCCACCTTTCGCCCCGTCCTTTCTGGCAGACTGCCCGTTCTACACCCACTCACCCCCGCCCCGCTCCTCCCCGTCAGCTCTTCACCACCCCCTCGTGAACCACCATCCCCGTGTGCCACCCCTCGTTTCAAGCCCAAACCCTCTACTTCGCATCGACAATTTTTTTTTTCCCTCTCGATTCCCTGCCTAGGATATGTCCGCTCAATGAAAGTCCTCCCAGATGGCGCACGTCACGCGCATAATCATAAAACACGCGATGCGTACCCACCATCGGATAGTTTCCCTCTATACCCGCCAATACGTTTATTCATTTCAGACTATTCTTCGATTCATTGTTTTTCTCCTCTCAGTCGGCCTTTTTTCGCGAGGACGCGACGCCACGTTTCGCGCACAATGTAGGGTGTGTTCTGGCACGTGTTCGATCGCGTTACTACAACTGAAATGAAACTTTAGGACTGTCACTTACAAACAGAAACGATATTAAGTAGACACCCCCCTGGAAATTAATAACTTCTTCAAAATTGGGACCAAACGATTAGATCTTTTTTGAGATGTTAGAGTCCTTTCCTAGATTATGTGTCAAAACTCTTTTTTCTAATTGCTATTGGGCGGAGTTGTGAAGAAAAAGGTGAAGGTCATCAGATGGGATCAGGACCCCCCCAGACTAAATACTGTATGGAGATTAGGAAAAGTCGGAGGGTTCCGTTGGTATGTGCAGGCGCTGATCAGCTACAAGCGCGAGGTCCTGGGTTCGATTCTCGGAGCGGAATTCCTCATTTTTCCTAAGATCTTACATTTGGGGGCTCGTCCGGGATGGCACGGACTTAACCCTTTCGCTTCGAGCGCCGCTTATAGTCGGCATCTATGAGATGAGCTGTGGGTACGAGCGCCGACTATAGTCGGCATCCACGTGATGACCTGTGGGTACGAGCGCCGACTATAGTCGGCACGCAAGGACCTGTGTATACGAGAGCCGACGTGCAATGTGCACACTTTTCGGCGTGGTGCCCCGTTCAGGGGCATTTTTGCGGCGGAGCGGACTGCCGTAGCGAAAGGGTTAAAGGACTGAGCATAAAGTAGATTTATAGGGGAGAGGGGTCGTGCCACGAGCAGGGAGGGATGGTTGACTGCGGCCATGTTGGATGGCACAACTAGTGTTGCCATCTATGTAACGTTGCGGGAACATTGATATGATTTCACATATTTTTTTAAATATCTAGTTTATATCCCCTGAATATGTTCTTTATATTTTTGAAATATCTCGTTTATATTTTCTGAATATTTAGCTTATATTTTTTACATATGTAGTTTATACTCTCTAAATATTTAGCTTATATTTTTTAAACATTCAATTAATATTTCTTGTACATGTATGCAATATTCAGATCCAATATTTTTTTCATATGAAAAAGTGTGACTTAAAAAATATTTTTTCAATATTTGAAAAAGATATTTATCCAATACTTTTGTGCTACTAGGGATCGTTACTTGACATCCGCTGATCGCGACATTACCATTTACCTAGCTGGAATCCGTTCGTTGCAACGGTGTTCTGATTGGTCCATGTATTTCGTTAATAACTCCTTAACAAACCTTCGGTGGCCATTTTCATAATCAGTTCATCTTTCCGTTCACTTTTCCTCCGCCACAGACGAGGAATGCGTTGATCTATACTACTGTTCTAATGGTAGACTTATATTTTTAGTACTATTAGCATGTGGCTAAAAGGAGTTAGATGGTAGTGGAATTAACAATTCGAACCACCGATGTTCCTGAGCAATAAGTTGCCAAAGAATGATGAAGCATTCCGAAATTTCGGAATTTGATCCCATTTTCCGTTCAATGTCCCGACTACATCGAGGTATATTTTCGGGACTATCGTGTGCCCCAATTTTCAAATAATCTGTGTTTGTTAAAATTGAGTCTGTAGAGGTCTTGATTTGAATATTATTAACTCATCATGTTGAATAATAAAAAAAGATGGAATAGTTTATTACAAGATTATACTGTACATGTACAGGGTCTACCCGTTAAGTTTTGTCACCATTTTTTAGGTATTTCCGGTAGTGCAATTAAACAATGTTTTAGACAAAAGTTTATCAGTACTTGTTGAGTTACATGCTCGCATATTCTTAACCCTTTGCACTCGGAGCTGGTTTAACTACAAAACTAAACATTTTTTTCCGTCCAAGAATATTTCCATACTATATAATTTTTTTCATTTCGTTGATATAAAACTGATATAATATTTCGTACAATACTTAACCGTTTAGTACCTAATTTATTAAATACAAATTTTGTAATGTAAACAACATTTTGAATAATGGTATTGCAACTTTTAGTGGTGCCTCAGAGTCACCACTGGAGTGCTAAGGGTTAAATCTGAAAAAATGCTTTTCACGTATGAAAGTAAAGGTCACCTTGACTTTTTTAAATGGCGCCACATGTTTTGGACATCATGGGATTGTTGCTGATGTCGATACGAATAGAACAGTGAATTATACTATATGACCTTGAAATGACCTCAAACTCGAAAATTTTGTGCAAACGCAATTTTAGTGAAAAATTATTTCAAAATAATTACAAATTAATTTAAATTCGAAGCATACAAATATAAGCTGAACTACAAACTCCAAGACCACAATGTTATGAAACGTCATAGAAAATTTTCGGTTAAAAGATGATGTTTGTGTGTCATTTGAAAGAATTTTCTCAATTCCGAATCTATCTCTAACAATAAGAATCTAATGGTAGTTTGTCATATTTTGATCGAGACCATCTGTGCGCGTGTGAACGCCGATAAAATAGATTACACTCGAGCGCTTGTATTTTTCTGCAGTGAAATATTCGCTCGATGTATCTGTGAAACGGGCATATCAAAGCGACGAAGGATAAATTTCGTTCGGGGTTGGGCAAAAGGAATCGACGTTCTTGCAAAGAGAATATCAACACGATTCCCGGGTTGTATTCTATTTATTGGTTCGGCCGTTCATCGCGCACGCTGCCGCGCTACTTTTTCCCAACGTTGCCGAGAATATCGAACATTTTTTCTCGCCTCGAATTTTCCAGGCGCTCGTCACGTTGAATCGGTACGATTCGCGAGGCGCTCAATTCGCCACGCTTCGAAGAAAACAGCACACGGCTAACGATCTCTTCAGTGTCATCCGAAACTGACGATCATTTTTTCGGATCATGTGCGCACAGAAATACACAAGCTGATCGGTAAATGATGGGTACAACCGAAATGGGGGTGATTCTATTAAAAAAGTACGTTGAAAATGTGGAATAAAACATACTCAAATTCCAATGGGAAGGGGAATGGAAACAAAAGGATCTCCTAATCATATTAAAAATATCACCAACAAGTTCTTCGAGGCACAGAAATCGATCCCTGGTACGACAAGAAGAGAACAAGTGGCCATCTCAAGAATAAAAATTGGAAACTCGAGAATAGCACACTCCTACATAATAGGTAAGAATTCCTTTTAGCAGCCACCTCCGATTGCCTTCAAACTTACTCTGTAGACGTCCCACGAGGTGTCTGACAAAATGGAGGTGGCGCTGTGGCACAGAAATCAAATAAATTTTTTGCTGGAAAAGAAACACAATATCAATACCGAATTGAGGTATAAAAGTACAAATCAGGATTATTAAGCAAACCCCAAGCCCACTAAACCTAACCTAACCAAACCAGGACTTAACCAAATAAAGTAATATAACTAGTTTTATATTGGCCTGACTGAATATTTGTTCCGAATAAATGTGATCAGTGATTCAAGTGCATGTAGAAATTCATATGTATGCGATGATTTCTGCACTTATACGAGCCATGTAACAGTCTCTTTGCGATCGCCCACACCAGTGGTGGAGCCCCTCAGACGCCTGCTTCTCCCACCAACTTCTCTTTCATGCAGCGCGCACGTTCGTTGCGTACGCTGATGTCTCGTGTCTTCGTTGCTCCATTGTACCGCGTTTGCTGGAAGGGGACAGAGGGCGCTACGGTGTTGACGGTTTTGCCTCAATTGTGGCAAAATTGCCCATCTCTAGCCCACAGAATAGCACAATTCCTGGAAGATGTCACTCTGTATATTCTTTCCTAATTCCATGCCATTGATCTCACTAAAACACGCGCAACATGTTGGGCCACTTCTTGCGGCTTCCACTCGCGATCATTTTGATTTGATTCATCAGAACTGTCACTCATGGTAACTTATTAAACTTATTAAAGACAAGAAACAAACAGTTTAGGGTATGTTAATAAGTGAAAATGGCGGATACGAGTCATTAACGCAAACAGTTTGTTGCGCATGCGCAGAGCATTTCCGCGTCACGTGACCAACCCAGATGACTTTACTGGGCATGGGCAATATTTCGGCTAAGTTGGGAGCCAATCGGAGGTGGGTGCTAAAAGGAACTTCACCCAACTTTTCACGAATGGAAATCTGTTAGTATAGTGCTCTCTCTCTCTCTCTCTCTCTCTCTCTCTCTCTCTCTCTCTCTCTCTCTCTCTCTCTCTCTCTCTCAATAGGAGACAATTGCAACACAATTGCTCCCGTGACGTGGAGTTTGGATGGACCACATGACTTTACTGGGTATGGGCAATATTTTGGGTAAGTTGGGAGCCAATCGGAGGTGGGTGCTAAAAGGAACTTCACCCAACTTTTCACGAATGGAAATCTGTTAGTATAGTGCTCTCTCTCTCTCTCTCCCTCTCTCTCTCTCTCTCTCTCTCTCTCTCTCTCTCTCTCTCAATAGGAGACAATTGCAACACAATTGCTCCCGTGACGTGGAGTTTGGATGGACCACATGACTTTACTGGGTATGGGCAATATTTTGGGTAAGTTGGGAGCCAATCGGAGGTGGGTGCTAAAAGGAACTTCACCCAACTTTTCACGAATGGAAATCTGTTAGTATAGTGCTCTCTCTCTCTCTCTCTCTCTCTCTCTCTCTCTCTCTCTCTCTCTCTCTCTCTCTCTCTCAATAGGAGACAATTGCAACACAATTGCTCCCGTGACGTGGAGTTTGGATGGACCACATGACTTTACTGGGTATGGGCAATATTTTGGGTAAGTTGGGAGCCAATCGGAGGTGGGTGCTAAAAGGAACTTCACCCAACTTTTCACGAATGGAAATCTGTTAGTATAGTGCTCTCTCTCTCTCTCTCTCTCTCTCTCTCTCTCTCTCTCTCTCTCTCTCAATAGGAGACAATTGCAACACAATTGCTCCCGTGACGTGGAGTTTGGATGGACCACATGACTTTACTGGGCATGGGCAATATTTTGGGTAAGTTGGGAGCCAATCGGAGGTGGGTGTTAAAAGGAACTTTACCCACATAACCTCCAAAAAGCCACTCCCCAAGTGTGATCAGTGCGATGCTATAATACCCATAGAACAACGTAATTCTTCAATGAAAGAAATATCTGGAATCTACACTCAAGGACAATATAAAAGAGGGAAAAGTACAGGATCTACTTAAGTTTATCAAGGAAACCCAACTGATTAATCAAATAATGTGATCCACTCCTATATTGTGTTCTCTATGATGTCGCTAATAACCTTGTAGTTGATGCGACATAAATTATTAATTAAAAAATAAAAAATTGTGTTCATGCCCCCATTTCGTTTGTACACCGATGGTTGTACCGATCGCCCGGTATAACGCGAGAAAAGGGATGGAAAACATCGAGCAAACAGCAAACGGCCTTTGCGGAAATGAAATGTAGACAGTTTACTTTATTTGTGCAAGCTAATTGTATGCAAACTGCGATACCCCATCATGCACCGTTCAACACACAATATTTGCACGACTTGTCGATGCTTCCGCGAGCGTCGACGATGAGAATATTTATAACAATATCGGTTAACGATGTGATCACACTAACATTTCCATTTTCTTTATAACGAACATGAGCATTCGTTACCCTGTAGTCGCAAAAATTTTGTATCGAAATATTTCGATCTCCAACTGTATTCCGATAGTGCGAATAACGAGTCCATCAAGTGCACACATCCGCGAACACATGAAAAACTATCTCTGCCCGAATGGTGCAGGACCTTCGGGCGAATATTCCGTACTTCCCTAAAACCCGTACACAGTAAACACGCAACATATTTACTAATTAGTGAGATGTAAAGAGACCGAGAGTAAGCTGCCTCCAGCGTTATTAAACTACGCCGGCAGAACGTAATGTAACGCAGCTGTGTTTGCCCAACTGTATTTTACTATTGCAAATACAATTCTCGTATTAATGAGAGAACAGTCCATACCTTCTACCGCGGACCTTTTACGCATCGGAGCAAAATACATTCGAAGTCACGTTAATTAATATTACGTTATGCTGAGTAGCTGTTCTACAAACCTTGTAGAAGGTGCAGAGATTTACACATTGCCCTCAGAAAATTAAAATCATGCAATTACCTTTGATTAAATTGTATTCATTCCACGTAATAGTCCGTATTAATTGTTAATGGAAATCGAATGTTCCGAAATCGAAAGGAAAATTGCAGTTTAGATTATATAATTTATATACTTGGTGTACTTGAGGGTGGTAAATTTACATTTTCATCATTAATGTAAATACGTCTCATATTCGATTTTTATGATGTGCATTAAAAATGTTATAGAACCTCTTCCCACTCCTACGTACAGCCGTACAGGTAGTGAGTGCTGCATGCGACGCGCGGTTCTCGAGGTGGGAGCTTCCCACTACTATACATTATGACGATTAAGTCCAAGAGTGGGGGAAGAACCTAAGTGGGGAAGGTACCTCGAATAGCTCCGGAGCTACTGGTTGGAACCAGTGATGGTATATGGTCTCGGTCTTTTCGCGCATGCCCGGCTAAATGCAGGAACGTACCGTACGTCTTATGTTTGTGGGGAAAATAGGGGAGAAGAAGATGACACGACGAGACGACCGTACTTCGAAATTTTTGTAAGTTAATGTTAATATATTCGATTTCATAATGGCAACTAGTATTGAGAAGGAGCTACTTGTTAATTCATATTTGAAAATCGAAAAAAAATTTGCGGAACTATGCGTGGTGACCAAGGTACCCCATTTTAGCCCAACTTTGTACTTTACTGACGCTAAAATCGTCGCGCATACGCGAGAAAACTGAGACCATATAGCATCACTGGTTGGAACCAGTGTCGCCGGATCGGTTAAATCGAGGGGAGTACAGTTTACCACCTCTCTGATGACCACAGTAATACGTAACACGTTGCGCGACACTAAGAGTCAACGGTCTTAGTGGGGGCGTTGGAGTGTGCTCATGTAGTGGAATGGAATGGTGGAAGGGGAAAAGGAGGAGAGGAAAATCATCACAGTTTTGGGATAATCTAGCGATACTCGTTGGAACTGCCTGTTATAGACAATCTCGTTGTGGGAGCTCCCCACTACTATACATTTTGACGATGAAGTCTAAGAGTGGGGGAAGAACCCAAGTGGGGAAGGTGCCTCGAATAGCTCCGGAGCTACTGGTTGGAACTGCCTGTTATAGACAATCTCGTGGTGGGAGCTTCCCACTACTATACATTTTGAAAGATGAATTCTAAGAGTGGGGGAGGAACCCAAGTGGGGAAGGCGCCTCGAATAGCTCCGGAGCTACTGGTTAGAACCAGTGTCGCCGGATCGGTTGAATCGAGGGAAGTACAGTTTACAACCTCTCTGATGACCATAGTAATATGTAACACATTGCGCGGCACGTCATGTGACGAGTCTACGCTCTTAGTGGGGGACGTTGGAGTGTGCTCATGTAGTGGAATGGAATGGTGGAAGGGGAAAAGGAGGTGAGGAAAATCAACCCAGTTTTGGGGTGATCTAGCGACACTGGTTGGAACTGCCTGTTACAGACAATCTCGTGGTGGCAACTTCCCACTACTATACATATTCACGATGAAGTCCAAGAGTGGGGGAAGAACCCAAGTGGGGAAGGTGCCTCGAATAGCTCCGGAGCTACTGGTTGGAACTGCCTGTTATAGACAATCTCGTAGTGGGAGCTTCTCACTGCTATACATTTTGACGATGAATTCTAAGAGTGGGGGAAGAACCCAAGTGGGGAAGGCGCCTCGAATAGCTCCGGAGCTACTGGTTGGAACTGCCTGTTATAGACAATCTCGTAGTGGGAGCTTCTCACTGCTATACATTTTGACGATGAAGTCCAAGAGTGGGGGAGGAACCCAAGTGGGGAAGGCGCCTCGAATAGCTCCGGAGCTACTGGTTGGAACTGCTTGTTATAGACAATCTTGTACAGGTTGTATCAGAATTGTATGTCACGACTACCATAGCGGAATTCTACACCTTCGGAGCGGAGGAGATCTATTCAAAAAATTGGGCCGCAATGAATCCTTGATGAATCTCGAGTCAACCATTCTGAGTCAACCGTAGAATAATTTTTTTTTTTGGTTTGACGCCTCGTTCTCGAAAAATCAGAGTTTGAAAAGTCGACGAACACGCTTGGTATTGAATATGAAACTACTGACGCGTCTGTTCATGACCTACTTAATCTACTTCTTACAAACGCTGGGAACGCGAACTTGACGGATTTTCAAACTCTAATTTCTCTCTACAAATTCTTAAAAATCACTCGTTTTCGTTGGCGTTTTTATTATTAAACTTTTTCTAGGAGAACATGAAGCTACGCATTGAAAGTGAAGAATAGGCTGACCATTGTGCACATTTAAATGTATACAGGGTGGTCCTTTTAAGTAACGCCACCTAAATATCTCTTCAGATTGTTGTGATGCCAAAAATATTTTTTACGTAATATGTATGGTGTCAAAGGTCCAATATTTGACAATAATATTTTCACCCTAAGGTCATTATTTTCGGAGTTATCAAGGTCATCGGTGTTTTTTGACACATAACTACATTTTTCAATATTGCATAGCTGATCGAAAAATACGTTTAGGTATGTATAATAACATGACCTTGAAATAACCTTGATCTTCGAAAATTAAAGTTTCCAAAAAAACTCTATAGGAGTTTGTCAGTAAATACTTTTATATAATAATAATATAAAAGGATGTATAAAGCAACGTTATATATTTTTTAGCTTTAAATCTATGAAGTATAATAAGTATGTAAAGTGTCGTATTATTTTGTCCAGTACTATAAAGGCGAACATTTTCGACTTGTTCGTCGTCGACCCATCATCCTGGAATTGCACGCTGAGGACAATGTACAATTGGCTCGATGGGTATACCAGTACTTCAGCGCGAAACGAAATAACCGTACTTTTTGCCGTTTCTTACAGGCTTCTCCACGCTGGTTGATTCAAAGAGCTGGAATTTGGAGCGTAAAATCGTTTGATTCGCATCACGGCCTCGCCGTCACGTCTGGCCCTCATTCTAGTCTTACACTCGCTCATCCCGTCAGCAGACGCAACCTAACCTCTCCACCCTCGCTCATATCCTCCTCTCCAGCCAACCATCCAGTCAGCTCACCCACATTCGAGCGTCGCATGCAACCCTCCGTCCAAATTCTTCTGTTTTACCCGTTCTCCTGTGTCGCGTTCGCCCGTCGAAAAGAAAAAAGGGGCAGGAGATAGCGCGCGGCTGATATTTTATGGATCGGATTTCAGGTGCCGGAACGATCTCTCGGGGAATTGAATGATCAGGGTGCGCGAGGATTTTCTGAATATTTGATGCCCGTAATAAAAATCTTACCGTACCACGCGGAAATTTATATTTTCATAAACCGATCTGCGACGACTGTTGCTAATCAATTTTATTTTATTCCTAACCATCGCACTGTACGCTTGGAATCCCGTTCTTGTGAAAATTATTTTAGCTTTTCATAGTTGATCGCTGAATTTGTCTCGATACCAGCTCTAGAATATTATGATTTCAAACATTTATATTCATATTTAGAAAATCGAGGTGACTTATATATGTTAAATAAGCCGAAATTATCCTATTATAAACATTTTTGAAAATTCAGTCATTGCGTCAGATGTCAACCATTCTTGAACCGAATTCGCCCGTACATCCGTCCTAATAATTAAATCGATAGCAAGCCTAATGGAATCCGCGTCACCGAAATCATCGGCAGATTAGAGTGTAGGATAGAGGCGAGGATGTATGTGTGTGTGTGTACGTGAGTGTACGTTGGGTCTCACGAATGTCCGTTAGCGGAATCAACGTGACTTCAGGGAAAAGACGACCGACGGACTCGCCGTAAGAATGAACGTGTGCGTGTGTGTGTGTCCGTTGCCCCCTCCCCCCCCCCCCCACGAATCACGCGATCAGCGGGCGCGAATCGTCCGTTGGCGAGATTGATCGCGCGATTGATAAAAGACGATGGGCCGAGGCTTTGTGATCAACGCTGTACAAGGAGGGGACACTCTCTGCAGAACTGTGTAATAGTAACGATCCGGCATAGAAATAAATACTATATTAATCCTCCTCAGGCATTTTCCCTCTTACCAGAGAAACATTTACGCGGTTGCGTTGTGCCTTCGGATGGAAGAGGTGCAGAGCTAAGTCTGAAGATTGGCTCATTCCGCGAGTATATCTGTCAGCCGAATCGACCGAGGGGTTAGGGTGACATCGTGCTCGTGGCGAGGCGAAATTACCTACTTCATCTCTCGTTCCGTCGGCCCGCCGTTGAAACGGAACCGGCGAGCAATCCCGTTGTCCGCGATTAAGTTTACGAACTATACGGACTAGCCGTTTGCCGAGTCGCGAAGTCGACGCTGATTGTAAAAGGTAAACGCGGTTATGGAAAATAGAAACCAACCGGCGTTGTCAAGGACGTTGGACTGATCAGCAGATTGTCTGTATGGAGAGTGTCATGACGTCAGGGAGCAAGTGACCTAATTCGATGAGTACCGAATAGATAATCGAATTCGATGCTTCGGATTTTACGCGAGAAATTATACGTCATCGAGCGAACGAGACAGATGGAGATATTAGGAAAAAAGACGAGTTTTTGCTTTGCGCCGAGTAACGCGATTATGTTACGATGCAGGGCAAAGAGAAGAATGACAAAATGGTTGCGGCGCACGGTCCGTAGTTTCTCCGTTTAGCTACCGGCCCAACGTTTAACGGTAATTGTGACACTAAAAGCAATTTACCGGCCCGGTATCGTTTTAGACAAGTGCTTTACGGGATCTTTATTCAAATCAGTTTTATCGAAGTCGAACGCGTTTCCAACGCGACCGCACACAGTGGTTTAGAATCGTCAAAACACGTGTAACAAGCGATACATGCGAATTACTGGAAATAAGTCGCAACTAGGGGAGTACTAGTGTTATCCACTCTCGATTGCCAATCTCACGATCATTGATTTCTGGAGCATTCTCGTACGTTTTGGTAATCCATTCAAGATCATTCAGTTGTCGCTGAATGGCTTCCTGTTGCCATTGGACGCGATTAAAATAACTCGGGCGTTAGTTTCCAACATGATGAGGGGTCGCGCTAGACTGGCCAAGAGACACTTGTCCGCGAACTGTAATTTAATGTGTTCGCATGGGGTTGTATTCAAAGTTCAAGCGACGGCGCTTAGTGATATGTGGCAAGCAAGGGCACGCCGGCGCAGCTACGCGAACACGAATTTCCCGCTCCCTCTCTCGGGCTAACCCCTGTTTATACAAAATTCATAATCGGAGAGAACAAAAGAGCATCATAGCCGGAGTTAATATATCATCCCTCTGACGGGGATCTAAGTCCCGTAAGAGGAAGTTCACATGTAATAAGCGTATTTATGGGGAAATATTGTTTTCACTAGGTTGCCCGTTTAACGTCACGATTACGTGGCAATGGCGGCGTATAATAATGTTTCTCGGTTTGAGAAACGCTTAGAAAGAGACAACAAAGAACAAAAAGAACGGGGGAGGGGAGGGGTGGGAGTGAAGGGCTCGAACAAAACGTAATAAACGGTCGCAAACGTTGGCGCGGCCGGGGCCAGCCGATCCGAAAGTTTGAAACGTTCCACGAGCTGCATCCATTCGCCGCAGGCACGAAATTAATACGGCCAGCTTCCTAGGGAAAGCAAGCAACGAGGGTAACGACGAAAAAGCCACGGACACCATGGTGTGTTCCCCGGCGACAGTTTCATTCCATCGTTGTCAACGTCAAGAGCATTCTTCTGCTTCGCAACTCGCCGTGTCCCTCAACCCCTCAACCCTTCAACCCCTCAGCCCCTCAGCCCCTCATCCCCTCAACCCCCCTAACCCGCACAACCCATCCCCGTGCTCCTTATTCGCCGAGGTTCTCCGACGTTCATTCATCCGTGTCTCGTTCTCACACCCGACGCCTTTTTTCCACCAGCCATTCCATCACCTTACCCGCTACCTACAACGCCGGAGAACCATACTTTTCTCTTATGTTCTTGCTGCCGCGAAACTTCCGAGGATCCTGTCTTCGCGTTTCTTTACCCTCGCCATTCGACCTCATCAAGCTGAATTAATTGCGGTCGCCCATGTCTTGAGAAATGTTTTCTGCACGCCTGGGTTTTCCAGCGAGTGTATTACATCCGCAGGATGATCAAGAGAGTGTCTAGACGAGCGGGCCGATTAGAGCCATTGTAATTACTCGCCTGGAAAGTCCGCTCGCGCGAACATCACCTTTCGTTATCCTTTTAACTCAGTTTACTTTAATATTGAAATCGATCAGTGAAACGTTAACGTCTGATATTTCTTGTATTGCCATTCACTTTACACAGTGCAATTAAACCCATAGTCTTGGCTTAACTCTCGTGGTTTAAATCAAACTAAAAGTATTTGGGTTAAGGCATTGAAGTTAAAAATCACGACCTTTACTTTCCTCTTCACAACTCTGACTAATTTTAAAAACAGACCTCTGCAGATATTATCTTGTAACATGTCGAGGAAACTCAAGTCATTTGGACCCATTTTAGAATAGTTATTCGCCTTAACCTGATCAGCTCCTGCACATATCCATGGAACCTTCCGACTTCTCCTAATCTCCATACAGTATTTGGTCTGGGGGGGTCCTGATCTCACACTCTGTCATCCTGCTCCGGCATTCGCCCTCGAATGTCCGTCGCAGCGCCATCGTCTTTTTGGCCTCAGCGCCATCAACACAACTCGTCATCAACTTCGTCACTTTTCGGGAAAACCATCGTACTGCCCTCTCTAGCAGTTTTCCCTGGATGTGCCCCTAACTTCACTTCGTCGTCCTTTCGTTCACGTGCGACCGTCTTCGTAACTCTTGCTCACTGCGTTCGTCGTCTGTCACCATGCGAGAATCGGTGTTCCCTCCATCCCGGATTGAGTCCCCAAATGTAGGATCGTAGGAAAAATGAGGAATTTCGCGACGGGAATCGTACCCGAGTCCCTCGCGGTTGTAGCTGATCAAGTCTTACACATACCCACGGAACCCTCCGACTTCTCCTAATCTCCATACAGTATTTGGTCTGGGGGGTCCTGGATCCCACATAGCTGACCGCCACTATACCGCTTATGGTTTTGTCACGGGATGGTGCTGTAACCATCGTAGACGCGGCATTATGCCTAGTGTATCGGTTATATGAAGTACCGATTGATAGACAGGAACCCGTTAAAGTTCGCCAGCGTTAAAACCATGAACAAAACCGCGCTTTCAACTGTGCGCACGATTTCATTGCTAGTCACGACGGCGACTTAATATCCCGCGTTCAATTACCAGGAGCGGAAAATGACGTCCGCGAAACCAGAGCCGAGTGCCCTTGAAATTACCGCGCGTTCGTCTTGACTCTGTGAAAATCCCGCGCGGAACGTAATACTAACTTTCGACACCACCTGCTGGAACCACATTTCAGCGGCCGTATTCGCCGGAATAATACGTCACTGCCGATGCATTAATTCAACATGCCGATGCATGTCCGCGTCAGAGAAATATCTGCAGCTCCTGTGTGTACCATAAATGCTGTAACGTTGCTGCGAGCGAAGTGATATTAATTAACTTGAAAACCGCCGGAGAAAATGTTATCGCGCACCTACTAACTCTTTGTGTGTCAATCCAGCAACCACAAACATTCCGTGAAATCGCAGTGATTTATTTAATGACATTAAAATTGGATAAGTTAAATGCATGACACTGGCAACGAGTGGTTCTTGAATCTGAATTTGGTTTGGTAAAAAATTCATCTTGATATCTGAATAAATAATTCACTGTTAAATACACTATTCTGCGTTTCCCGTATTTCGCCGTTGGGTCCATGAAATTGATCACGGAACAATCGAGTACTCTGATGAACCTTGGACTAACGTTGCAATGGATAATCTCTTGTGTTACGTAGGAATGACAGTGTCAGTGTCTCAAATCGATCAGCTGATCGATGAAAACATGTCAAAATACAATGATCAGTAGATTACGAATTTTTATGGAGCTATAATAGATCCACATAAAATGTTTCAGATGAAAATTGTTCAGTACCAAGGGGGACATCGTGCGGTGGGACTTCTATTTTTCCCGGTGGACACTCCAAGGTCAGGTGAAGGTTAACTTTCTTTTCTTAAATGGAACGTTATGTTTTCTCATCCTGCATCAAATAGTACGTTTTAAGATGAATTCAATTACTTATGGCTCAAGGTCATGCAAGGTCAAACTTGCAGGGAAATGCAGAAAATATGTGATCGTTTTCACGGAAATATGCAAGTAATATTGTAATGTTATACTGTAATTAATATTACAGAATTGATGATGTAGATCCACATATGTAACAAATATGCAGGAACTGTACAAACTATATGCTGAATTGATTATTGTTTGAAATCACACCCACCCAGTTTTGTCATAAATGCGTCAAATCTGCAATCTAGTAATGACACCATGTAGAAATTTAATTAACTTTAAAAGATATTCTGCCAAAGATTTTCCACTTTCGGAATCAATGTTCCGCAAATTTCACATGATCGCATAATGTCGCTCAATCCTGTGTCGTTATATTGAAATTCTAGGCGATACCGAGTCGTTACTCGATGCAGAAGAAAATCATAGCTATCGAGTCACGTAAACGATGTTCACACTGTGTTTTTTCAGTGAAACAGGTCTGGCTACTGTTATAATAAATTTCATAACTCAAGAATATTCACAAGGATCTACAAGATTATTTAATGTTGAAAATATGGTTTGATAAAAGTGGCTCGCAATAAAATTTAAATGATCGCGAACGAACCATAGAGCATGTAATTATGTGTATGATAGAGTGTAGATCTAAAACATGTGCTGTGCCGGTTGCAGCTCGTTTGTAAGTTTCAGCGGAATAAATCTCTGAGATACGAGGATGCAACGGAAGTTAGGATTGCGCGAGAGCCAACAGGAATGTAAGATTCATCACTGTTTAATACTTAGTCAGTCGGAGCAACGATAAGAATTATGATTGTAGTTCTCGTCGTTGTACAAACGACGGTGGCAGCTGTTTTGAGGTTATGAATCAATATGCCTGCGATCTCTATAAACAATCCCAGCGTTTGAATTTTCAAACTATGAAATAAAACCGTATACATATTGTTAAAGGTTATCCCGTCCGAATGCCGTTGTACATTGCACGAAATACTTTATTATATAATGAATAATATAAACTGTACGGTATGAAATATACACGAGGACGCCTTATAGGCGAAAGATCACAGCGAACAGGTACAATAAGCGTTAGCAAAGTTACAAGAGAGTAAATCACATGCGTGGTAATCATTTGCTTAGTCTCGCACATCGAGAGATGGCGCTGTGTTGCGGAATCATCTTCACATATACATTGTTAATGATAAGAATATTAATCCTACATGATAAAATACTAATGTAAAGTATACTTACAAATACAAAGTTTCATAATCTTCTATTCCTTCGGCGGATCCACAGGACACTACCATTTTCATGAATACGTCTTAATAATTATGCCTGTTTTCCAGCTTCAATATAGGCCCAACCAGTGTCTTTTATATCGTCTATTTAAGAATCTAAACTTGAAGAAGTCGAATGCCTGTACCCAGAAAAATCGATATTTCCAGATGATTCTCGAAAAATTAATATCTCCTTGGAAACGATTTCTTCTGTTTCAATCGGAGCAAAGTTTTCGCGCGGGAATCAGTGATGGTATATGGTCTCGGTTTTTTCGCGCATGCGCGGATCGAGATATCAGCGTACGCAACGACCGTGCGCACTGCATAAAAGAGAAGTGGTGGGAGAAGCAGGCGTTTGAGGGGCCCCACCCGTGCCCCACCACTGGTCTATACGTATAACTCCACACAATCAAATTTTGCAAAAACTTTAACAGCTTACATCTCAATAACTATTTGTTTGCGACATATGGCTCCTTTGAAACTTTTCCCCCTCTCGATGAGTAGAAGGCGTTGATGTAAAAAAAACTTTAACAACAATTTTCTTTGTTATAAACAATTTTGCGGCAAGTTTCTCTTACAAATTATGACTATTACTTTTTATACACCCTGTACAATTAATCTTAACAATACGGTGTAAATAATATCGCGTCACCGTCGATCAATGATTTAAGGCTTGCACGCGATGCGATCCTGCGCACGAAGACACGGGAATTCTTGGTCGTGAAAAATTCCCATTATCCTCCAGGGAATTTTCATTCTGCCGGAATACTTCCGCGTTATTTCTATTTCTACGGATTCTTGTTTTATTTTCTTTCATGTCCCTCGTTTTTCCCGCGTACCAAAGAGTTTGCCGGTTTGACCGCGTTCCCTCCACGAACAAAACAATATATCGGCAGTGAAATAGCGGCGTGCTAGGAGCGTTGGCATTTTCTACGGGCTCCGACTGACCTGTTATTTATCGCGGATTGAAATTCGGAGACCGCGACGCGGCCAGGAATTTCATTAAAATTATGGCTTAGATATTGGATCGCGGCGGCAGTGACACGCGTGATGGCTCGTCTACGGAACGTGGATCGACTCGGAGACGACTTCCTCCTATTCGGTTCTGCTCGCCGACGATGCTCTACACCTTCACGTATGCAACGCTCGCATTTGTGTCCGGGCAATACACGACACGCACTGTTCGTGAGCTGCCTTGTAATTTCTTCCATTTCGAATAATTCGAATCGTTAGCATTAACAATTGTTACTGTTACCGCCATTGCTAGATTTTGGCTTTACCGACGTTTATAGCAAACACAATCATGTCTCGATGTACAATGTCTCCAATAAATTTTCGAAGGACTCTTGAAAAGACGATGACTCCTTTCAATATTAGACCTCACGACTTGGAAATTCTTAAGAAATTAGAACGATTAGTTTGCTACGTAACGGGGGAAAAAGATTTGGTGTTGAAATCATGTTATGTAATAAACTAATTGTTCTAATTTCTCAAAAATATTCATGTCGTAGGGTCCGGTATTAAAAGGGGTATCGTCTCTTTAAGATTGTACGAATATGTATGGGGATCATTGTACGTACACACATCGAATCTGAAATGTCGCTTACATCGTGTAGAGACACTATAAACATACATTAGCAATATTCAGACATCAATACTTCCTGAAGATCATAAGAATTATAGGACTTATAATAAGAATTATAAGAATTCAGTGTAGCTAGAATTTCATTTAGAAATTGATTGTTTCAATGTGGATTTGTCAATTCATGTATAATCTTTATCATATGGCATAAAGCTTGGCATCAAAATATTCTCTACAGCATATTTGTCCATCGATATATAAGGAAAATATTCAATATGGTCAAAGCTATTGGTCCACCCTTTATACGCGGTACACACGTGTGGAGAAAATTCCGGGTTTACAGCGGGGGATAAATGTATTTTTACAACGGACGAGATCACTGGTCGAATGACGAAGGCAGTAACCCGGAATCTACCGTTCGCGACGAATCCGCACCGTTTCAGTTTATCGCTCCGTTGTCAGGCTATCCCGAAAATACGGAACCGTCACTGTACCCCCGAGGGATTTCTTAGCGATGCGATGGCATACGGGGAGCGTACAAGGAGGTGCGGATGACACGCGCAACACACCGAAAATATAAACTCGAACTTGATAAAGGAAAGGTGCGCTGAGAAATTTCGTGAGAATTACTCGCGGCGGCGGGCCGTTGTACTGCAGGCACTGCGGTTCTTTATCGTCCCATCCAGATCCGCGCGAACAGTAAATCCGTTGTTTTACTCGGTGGCGCGGTGTTAAAATTTTTGCAACAAGCGGATCTTGAATTTCTTTCCCGCTCCTTAAAACGACCAACACTTTATTTCTGAGCTGCGCGTGGCTGTAGAATCTTGTTTCAAAACATCGGCTGCCGAAAATGGTATGGTAAGAAATTTTTGTCGCTTCACGTTGCCGTCCGTTCCATTTCCAACAGGCAGTTGTTTACAAAAACGTTCTGTGCACACTAAAGCAACAAAATCCGAGGGACCTGTGGCGGCTACTTCCTATGTTTGTCAACAGAGGGACAGTACGACAACGCCTTTCCCGCTACTACCTGAATCTTCCTCTGTTTGTATATATACCGTCCTAAACTGTCCTTACGACATCCCGCGTCTAAGGCACGGGTCCGCTAGATAGCCTTACTGATGAGTCCTCTAGCGGGCCCAGGACGAAACCCTCCCTTCTCCTTTTTCCATCTCCACACACTTTTCAGCCGAGATAATTGGTGACCCCGACAAACGAACAACAATGCTACCTTCTGAGCAGAGGGGACGACAACATCAACACACCACGGACAACATCAGGAGGACTGGAAGGTGACTACTCTGTCACTGCCTTGCCTGAACTACTGCCCGACCAACAGCGAGGACTTCTCCCTACTATGCGCTTCTGACGTCATCTTCGCAGCATTATATGGTTTAACGTTTCCGCACCTAAATTTGTGCGACGTTTTCGTATCGACATTTGTGCGACGTTCATCCATTGTTTGTGCGACTATATGAGTCCTACAAGCGGCTAGAGAGCTACTCAACTTCGTCAAATCGGCAGCATCGCTGGCAGGCACACTGGCAGGCACACTGGCAGGCACACTGGCAGCACACATTCCAGCGACCTCCTTGGATTCCGGTGGAGATCAGCGTAATTGGAGGGAAATTTGTACCGATATCGTTGACCACTGGCAAAAGGGGGTAATGTGGCGGCTACTTCCTATGCTCGTCAACAGAGGGACATTACGACAACACCTTTCCCGCTACTACCTGAATCTTCCTCTGTTTGTATATATACCGTCCTAAACTGTCCTTACGACATCCCGCGTCTAAGGCACGGGTCCGCTAGATAGCCTTACTAATGAGTCCTCTAGCGAGCCTAGGACGAAACGCTTCCTTCTCCTTTTTCCTCTTCTCACACTTTTCAGCTGCCATAATTGGTGACCCCGACGCACGAACAACAACGCTAACTTCTGAGCAGGGGGGACGACAACATCAAAAAACCACGGACAACATCAGGAGGACTGGAAGGTGACTACTCTGTCACTGCCTTGCCTGAACTACTGCCCGACCAACAGCTTAGGGAGCTACTCAACTTCGTCAATTCGGCAGCATCGCTGGCAGGCACACTGGCAGCACACATTCCAGCGACCTCCTTGGATTCCGGTGGAGATCAGCGTAATTAGAGGGAAATTTGTCCAGATATCGTTGACCACTGGCAAATGGGGTAATGTGGCGGCTACTTCCTATGCTCGCCAACAGAGGGACATTACGACAACACCTTTCCCGCTACTACCTGAATCTTCCTCTGTTTGTATATATACCGTCCTAAACTGTCCTTACGACATCCTGCGTCTAAGGCACGGGTCCGCTAGATAGCCTTACTAATGAGTCCTCTAGCGAGCCTAGGACGAAACGCTTCCTTCTCCTTTTTCCATCTTCACACACTTTTCAGCCTCTAACCGTCTAATCCATTCTCACTTTGTGCTCCGTTTAACTTGTCGCATCCCGACGTTAAGAACAAACTCTTTTCCTTCGATCTTCGAGTCCCAGTGCTCAGTCGCAAGCATCCAATTAAAGATGAAGCATTGGTCGTTTGAGCCGTTCGCGTCTAAATAATAAAGTTCCATAGTAGAGTCCGCAGCTGGTGCCGCATGAAAAATAATACCGGTGTAAACTCTTATGAATAATCTTTTCTTAGAGCAGAAAGCGCCAAGAGAAGAACTAAGAACTAAAAGTTGATAAAAGGAAACGGGAGCATAGCGGTGAGCACGCGCGAAAAGACTTTGGCGAAACGTGGGGCGCGTTCACGTGGGGATAACTCTCGAAGTCGCAAATTCGATCGTCGCCGTATTTCCATCCCGGTTGCGGAAGAGTCGACGACAGTAACGCAAAGACAAGTATCGGGCCACTTAATCCGTCGTTCAACTTCTTGCAGCAACTGCGCCGCGCCGTGGTAACAATGTCTCGGGTGTGGTAGGGGAACCGAAGTAATATTAAGTTGGCCCGGCCCGACCCGACTTACCTGGAAAATATTTATCACCGGTACGTTTGCGAAACTTGGTGAAAGGAAATTTTGAGATCCTCTCGCTACCCACCTTGGATTTAATCCGACGGGAGAAGCCACTTTCTCACCGACGCGACGCGACATTTCACGGATTTACTTTTCGCAGTCTAATAAAGGAAAAATGGCCGGAGCAAGATAACGCCTACGGCATCTACAGACAACCAAACGATGTAACTAATGTACAACATTAAATATCTCCTTTGTTCATCGATATCAGAGTTCATCAATAGCGATACGGGGAAATGTATAAGGAAGAAAATGTTTGATCGAAAGGGGCAATTATTACGACAGAAGAGATTTTCTTCTACTGGTCATACAAGGTGCGGCAAGATAACTTCCTTATTTGAAATGAGCGCTCTGAAGCTGATGGGAGTCCCAGGCGGGTGTGCGTGATCTCGTTCGAGAGAGGGGGTCCTAAAGTTTCGTTAACTTGTGTTTCAGTCGTCATCATGCGTTGTAGTAACAAGCAGCGTACGCTTGCCTATAGATTAAACACTATAGGCCTTACTTATTTTTTCACTGAGGGGTGATTTGGAATGTCCAGCACGTTCACCCGATTTGACCACTCGTGACTTCTTTTTGTGGGGATATTTGAAATCCCGTGTCTGTACCAACCGCCCACAGACTCTGGGCGTCCTGAAAAGAAACATTCAGGCAGAAACGGCCAACATACCCATCAATATGCTGGAGAGAGTGATACGAAACAGCAGAAATCGGTTCTACCAGCGTATCGATAATGTGGGGCGTCGCTTATCCGATATGGTTATCATTTTTCTTTTGAAAATGACCTTTTCTATTGATTAAAATTTAAACGCTCGTCCAATGAATATATTAATCTTCAGTTCGATGTTAATTATCAAGTCACTGAAAAATCACGCGGCTGCGAACGAAAACACCTTTTCATCAAAAATATTGCTAATACTAGAACGTACATCGTATAAAAATTCAAGACCCCGTAAATTGAGACTTCAATTGGCTTTCCAAAAAGTTATTCGATCATTCTTAGCAAAGGCATCATCATATACCTCTGGTAATAATAAAATCAAGAATTTGACACGACGCATTTGGACTTTTCTGGTAGTTCTAGCGTAAAAATAAATTTAATTACCTGTCAGGTGCAGTTGGGAACGAAATTTTCGACACCGGGATAATTAACTTTCAGGGCCAAGGAATTCTCGATAGCTCGCTGATATTACTTTGCTGAAGGAGATCGTTCTAGAAGGACACCGTTCGGCGCGATGAAATTCTTCGTGTGCGCGACGAAGGAAATCATAAAGGTGCAGGAAGGCGGCGAAAGCAACGTTTATAGTTCCAAAACAGTGGCTCCGGAAATGAAGTTCCGCGTTACCTGAAGACAAACCCCCGGTTCGCCCCAGCGTGCAACGCCTCTGCTCGCAAAAGTTCCCCGGACTGATGAGCGAAAATACCGGGGTGGCGCGGCTGCCGGGTAATTTCGACGATGTTTGTGCCGGCCGAAGCGTATTGTCACGATCGGCGGGCAAGCGTCGAAACTTCGTTGCTGGTCCGGTCGAAAATCTGTCCCCGTGGAAATAATAGAACCGGACAAAAGCTTTGCGGGCTCGGTTGTTGCCAGCAGCGCCGAGCTTCGGCGGCCGTCGAAGACTAAATTTTTCAAACGAGCTGGGATTATTCGATGGCTGTAAGTGGTCGCATTGTGGTACATGCATGCTGGCGAATATGTGCATGAGAATAGACCACTCGATGCCGAAAATAGTAGGTATACCGAGGCGCAATCTGTCGCCGAACCCGCCGGGAGACGAGACAAGAAAACTGAGGGGATGGAAAATCTAGTCGCCACACATACTAGTATAGCCCGCGCAACGAGAGTTGGCACAGAGAAACTTGGGGGTACCACGTGATGCTCCCACAAAGCGCTACACGTCTTCCGCGATTGGCCGAATCGCTTGACGAAGACAGCAAACGAGCGTATTGAGTGCGACTGTAACAGAGAGTTGTGGTGACCATGAAGTAAGATAGTGATGACGCTGAGCGCCTATGTCGACCGTCCCCGCCAAAACGTAAGCGTAAGAGTGGGATCCACTGATCAGTGGTGGGATCCGCAGCCTTGTATCAAGAGTGGGGACTCGGCGTTTCCATGCGCCCCACTGACGAGATTTTGTGCCAACTCTCGCTGCGCGGATAATACCAGTGATGGGCAAAGAGCATTTCAAAAAATATTCATGGGGTAAAGACATTATCAAATTGTAATTGTTAAGGCTTCGAAAACAGTTAGATTTATTACCTAGCGACGGAGGATTTTTAGTATACATGCAATTTAGTTTTTAAGCCAAAACAGATATATGTCGGACTAGGACCCCGAAGATTGCTTTACGATTTCCAGTTGGCACCCACGTGCATCTCGGGTCTCCTAGCCTTCGAGCAATAAAACAATAAACTTGTACAGCGCCAGGTAAACAGCGGTAAAGCGAGCGAGCCACCCTAACGGTCCTTGCCGTCAAAAACCCCCCACAATGAAAATTCGCCAGTTTCCTCCCTCCTTGGGCCCGTCCACAGCGGCCATCTTCTACCCCCACAAGGCTTGTAGTGGGTGGTAACAAGCAAATGCGAAAAGGGCATGGCTCAAAATCCATTTGATGCCAATAGGCTAATAGTTAGCTCCTCCCAAAAACCGATTTGTATACAAGCGCGACAGACTTAGCGACAGTGTGATTCATAAAGTCCGACTCGTGTAAAACACATTGTAAATACACGTTCTTAGTCCACGTAGTTGTCCGCGTTTTCTATCCAACCTATTACAGTCCACTTATACAACCATACTTCTCGACAGGACTTCATATTCGGTGAAGTTCCTCCGCGTTGTTCTCTCAACATCTGGCATAAAAGCCGAATTTTAAAACCCCATTTCCTCAAAAACGAAGCATCAACTGAAAAAAGTGTTACAGTACTCCATCGATAATCGTTGCCGCCACGGGTCCGGCCGGCGACAATTAACGTTCAGATAATATTATTCTTTGACTTGTGCCGAACGTAGGAAAGGCCAGCGAAGATCGAAAGGCCTTGGTAGCCGAGAAGTGTAACATAATACGGGTCGAGTATATCGTTGAGACCACTACTAATCCAATGACAAAACTTTTTTATTTTTTATTATTTTTTTATGGAACTTTCACCAACATATTCGTGGCATTTTTCTGATTAAAATAATACCAAGCACGATATAATTCGGATCATATGTATTTGCAATAATTTTCCGAAACTTTCATTTTTCCATTCCGAACTTCCATTCCGAAACTCACCATCGTCCATTACTCAAGTAAATACCATCGGAATTATTTCTTATCTGGTATCATTTTCATTAGAAAAATTCCACGAATATGTTGGTAAAAGTTCCATCAAAAAATAATAAAAAATAAAAAAGTTTTCTCATTGGATTAGTAGTGGTCCCACCGATATACTCGACCCGTATTATGTTACACTTCTCGGCGACCGAGGCCTCTCGAGTTTCACGGCCCCTCACAGGGTATGCCCCGCGGAAGGAGGGATTGTTTTGCGACAATTGTCGTTCAGAATTTCACGACAGTTTACGATGAAATACTGTATTCCTTTCTTTCACATATTTTTGCAAATAGAGTGATGCCCGCGCGCACCACCCGTCGTAAGCCACCCTGTATATGCAAAATCTCCGTACATAATAACTTTGGCTCGGACGTTTCCGAAAAAATAAGAAAAATGTCGAAAACGTCCAGTAGTCCCAATTCAATGGTCAGCGGCCGTAGATTGAAATCCTTGACAAGCACTGGAGACGGAGAGCGCGGAAGAAAGAGAGCATGAGCAGCATTGCACTCTGTAAAAATACAATTGCTGAGGAGTGGCCAATGTCTGTTGCTGCTGGCACAA
The DNA here is from genome assembly GCA_913789915.3 of Sphecodes monilicornis. Lineage (NCBI taxonomy): Eukaryota > Metazoa > Arthropoda > Insecta > Hymenoptera > Halictidae > Sphecodes > Sphecodes monilicornis. The sequence goes on along the minus strand of OU565300.1, from coordinate 11,449,429 downwards.
TTGACGTGCGGAACCCCCGGAAAATTTTCACAGTTGAGAGGGAGAGCGAGAGGGAGGGAGGGACCAGCTGAAACGTGGGATGAATCGAATGGTCTCGGCGATCGTGCCGTTATTTTTTTTTTTTTTTTGCACGGTGCTCGTGGAGGAACGCGAGGATCCATTGTCGCGGAAGTCGCGTGCAATCCCCGGCGGACAGCGAAAATGCAATAACGTCGGTGCGCTAATGTTCGCGGAAATAATGTATCGCTGCTGGTAGTGTAAATTTCGCCCGCTAGTCGGACGATACAGCGTAAATATGCGTTAAGGGGGAAGCTGAATAGGGATGAGGAGAGTATGGCTCGCGTCCGTGTACGCTCGTCGGTATCAATGGCCCGGATCGAGCGGCTGTGTGCGTGAGGCTCTATCAATGTGTGAACGCGAAGCGCAAGTCACTGGGAAGATGCGGGGGCGGGCGTGGGGGTGCAACGGGTCTGCGTGGTGTAATGGCCTGCTGCCGAGGGTGCATTAAGGTGGTTTATGTACACGAAGAGGCATGAGGTCTTTTAACCCGCCTCAAATGCCGATTTCATTGAAACCGTACCGCCGCGTTCCGGACCCGAGCGTTATATCCAATAATCAATTTCAATGGGTTATTAAAACGCTACGAAAATCAATCCCCACGAATCTCGGAATTGTACCCCACTGCCGCTGCCGTTGCCACTGCCACTTTCCATTCCCGAAATAATGATTTCGACCTGCGTTCAGAACGAACGCGCCCGAAAGATGCAAATGGGCCAATTCAATAATGCGAAAATAATGCTTGTTCGTTCCGCGTGCTTTTGCGATGCATCCGACGCAGAAAAACTCGATTTGAAAGAGTGCTGCGGGTCAAAAGGGGCACGTCCCTCTCGTGCGGTTTTCGAGCCTCGTCGCGCCCATTGCTATTAGCTCCGGCGAATAATAGTCACGCGAATTGAAATGGCCGTGCTGGTCTTCTTCGTTATGTGATTTTCATCTGCATGTCTAAAACGACTGGTTTTTTTCTTGTGCACCTTGTGTCGTTCCCAAGGTTTCGACAGTGTATGCTTCAAGCGATACCCAGAAATTATCTACATTGGCGAAGTTGCAACAATTTTTATTACGAACGATTCAATGTTGCAAATTTCAATCACGATTTTCTGTTACGAAATTCTGTTCGCCTTGTTGGCCGATTAAGGGGGTTAAGTGGAATATCCGATTACGTTGCGGTTTTGTGCTTTATTTTAGTATTTATTTTAGAACTGATATTTTGTATTTAAAGTGATGTAAAGTTCGATCATCCGAATTAGGAACACAACATTTTTCCATTAACTATACTGCAATGTCTAAACAACACCGAAACTAATATATAATTATTTAAAACTTCACTGAATAACAATGTTTAGTTTGATACAAATTTGTTTATACATACTAAACAAAAATTTTACTCGAGGAATAGTTCGTTAATGCTTAGAAAATATAACAATGAAAATATTTGCAATGTCTTTGCAAAAATAAACAGTGCCAGTTTAAAATAAACGCGATTTAGGTTTAAGCTTCTCAGCAAAACTGTTGCGGTTGTCATTAATTGTTCATACATACTTCCGTCCAGCTCTGCAACTCTAAGCGTCATTTACAGTTCAAGCTTTCTATATTCCATAACAAAGTCGTCAAACTAACGTTTAATCGAAAACATACATAATTTTAATAATTTTACCATAATCTAACCCATTTACTTCAAACTTGATGTGTTCTCTCAGTACACTCGCCACTATAGTTTGCGCTGCAATCGGAATAAAAGCATTGTTGTTTCAATTTCACAGGCCGTGAGAGTTTAATAAAAAGCAATAAAATCGTCACTCGATTTCTGGAATACCTCTACTCTGTCAATCTCTATTTTTTTGGTTTATAATCGCGATACCAGTTGCAGCCTCACTGAAAACGCTCAATCTCTCTTTGTCTGCTGCAGTTTCCGATTGAGTTATTCTCGTTTCAAGTAGTGTTTGAAAGGAAGGCAACATACCTATACTATGCATTCTCTAAAAAAATAAGTTGAAAATACGGAATAAATGTTTTTTATTTGAACCAACATGATTATTTTTGCTCAAGGTCATTTCAAGGTCAAAAAGGTGGTATCCACTAAATTTTTATTGTCTATCATGCTATTGTAAAAAAATATACTATTCCATTTAAAAAAACATCGGTGACCTTGAAATTTCATTAAAAAACACTACATAAAAAATTTTTTTTCTTTTCCATTATATTTGCCCTCTGCAATAGTGTCACTTTTTCCTCTGAAGTTATCTAATAGGACTGTAAATACGACAGATATTTAGGTGTTCCTGTATACAATAGCACGCGTGTTCGCCGAATTTTCGATTTTCTCGAAAACGAGACGTCGAATGAAAAAAGTTTATTCCTTATTTTCGACTTATTTTGTCATGTAGAACCATCCCCCAGTAAGAAACTGCTATTTAAATTCATCTAAAACGCTAAATTCAAACATTTTTACATTTTACAATGCCTATAGTTTATCAATGCGTCAACAGATTTCGATGGAACTTTGTTCACGTATATTAGATTGTTCAACTTAACTTCGTTAGATTTACGAAAGGCATGTTTTAAACATTCATTATAGGCACAGATGAAAATCTTAAAAGTCGTGAGCTCACTTTTTTCTTTGGATTGCGAACAATTTTTTAAAAACTTATTTACACATTAGCTAGTAAACTAATCCTGCTATCTTCTCATAAAAACTCGAGCCGTTTAGTCCCATTTTGAAAAAAAAGGACGAACTTTTTACACTGACTGTGTGTATCACAAAATATAAGCAACTCTAAGCTTGTGTTGTTTGCTCTACTTGTAGCTTCTGTAAACATTTATAGCCGTGAATGTGGTCACTAATAGGCCGCGATAATACGCAACATTAATGAATAAAAACAAGTGCATCAGAATGTTTGTTATGCAAATGTAAAATGTTATGCAGATTAATATCTTCACGGTGGTTGAAACTACGTTGAAAAAAAAAACAGTTCGGAAAATAACCCGAACGATAGGGTTCTAGATTGAAATATATGATTCGCGGTTTCACCACAAGGACTTGTTTACAGTATTTCATCGGTAATTGTCCCAAATGTCTCCGACATAATTGTCCCTGACTTTCCGCGCATAATATCTTACAGTTTTGTCGCGGAGTGTACTCGTGAAATAAATTGGACATGTAGAACGGTATAAAAAATAGGAAAGTTTCTAAGCGAATCGAATTTCAACATTTGTTGGACAAGCGTGTTTCCGATTACACTTTGCTGCATGTTCTTGCTACGGGTACAGTACACTAGCGTCCAGAAGTATCTAAAAACTTACATATTTGTGGGATATTACTAAAGTATTTCAAAGGTATAGATATTTTTATTGGCACATAATTATTACACAATAGAAGAAGGTAATATGCTATTATATATAATAGGTAATATCTGCTCAATCAAGTAATGAAATATTTTTAGAAAAGAAATACAGTATTTCATCGGTAATTGTCCCAAATGTCTCCGACATAATTGTCCCTGACTTTCCGCCCATAATATCTTACAGTTTTGTCGCGGAGTGTACTCGTGAAATAAATTGGACATGTAGAACGGTATAAAAAATAGGAAAGTTTCCAAGCGAATCGAATTTCAACATTTGTTGGACAAAAGTGTTTCCGATTACACTTTGCTGCATGTTCTTGCTACGGGTACAGTACACTAGCGTCCAGAAGTATCTAAAAACTTACATATTTGTGGGATATTACTAAAGTATTTCAAAGGTATAGATATTTTTATTGGCACGTAATTATTACACAATAGAAGAAGGTAATATGCTATTATATATAATAGGTAATATCTGCTCAATCAAGTAATGAAATATTTTTAGAAAAGAAATACAGTATTTCATCGGTAATTGTCCCAAATGTCTCCGACATAATTGTCCCGGACTTTCCGCGCATAATATCTTACAGTTTTGTCGCGGAGTGTACTCGTGAAATAAATTGGACATGTAGAACGGTATAAAAAATAGGAAAGTTTCTAAGCGAATCGAATTTCAACATTTGTTGGACAAGCGTGTTTCCGATTACACTTTGCTGCATGTTCTTGCTACGGGTACAGTACACTAGCGTCCAGAAGTATCTAAAAACTTACATATTTGTGGGATATTACTAAAGTATTTCAAAGGTATAGACATTTTTATTGGTACGTCATTTGGCACGTAATTATTACACAATAGAAGAAGGTAATATGCTATTATATATAATAGGTAATACCTGCTCAATCAAGTAATGAAATATTTTTAGAAAAGAAATACAGTATTTCATCGGTAATTGTCCCAAATGTCTCCGACATAATTGTCCCTGAGATATCCCCACTAGTGCGAGGTGTACCCCCTTGAGGGGCCTCGGTCGCCGAGAAATATGACACCATGCGGCTCGGGTATATCGGTGAGACCACACTAATCCGAATTTCCAACTTCTTTATTATTCATTATTTTTTTATGGGATTTCGATAACGATATTTGTGGCATTTTTCTAATAAAAATCATACCAAATATGATATAATTCCGATGATACTTACTTATATAATAGACAATTAAAAATCGTCGATTACACAAGTAAATATCATCGGAATTATATCATATTTGGTATAATTTTTATTAGAAAAATGCCACAAATATTTCCATCGAAGTCCCATAAAAAAATAATGATTAATAAAGAAATTGTAAATTCGGATTAGGTATGTTTACATTTCTCGGTGACCGAGGCCTCTCGAGCTCGGCTGTCCTTCTCTACGTTCGACAAAACCTCAAACAATGATATCCCTCGCGCATAATTGTCCCTCCGCAAACCCGTGTTGTGGACAATTATCGATGAAATACTGTAGTTCTTTTCTCACCTGACACGACGGCCGGATTATTACGCGTAACCAGGACAGAAATAATGGAACGCGTCGAGAGATATCGACTGGTAGGCGTTCCAGGCCATTTCCGGTCGCGCTTTGCGTACGTCGCACCGCCGCGCCGCACTGCTGTGCCGCGCCGTACCGAGAAAAGGGTTGCGCGAAAAAGACGCGTGGCTCCTTTCTATTAAATCATTACGAGGCTTTTGTTGCGTCGGAACAATGGACGAAACAGAGATAAAAGAAAATGAACGGACGGTGTGTCATTTGCAGGGGAACGGCGCGGCGATGCACTCTCTCGGCAGGTGCATTAAAGCGGTTTATGCTCGCGAGGAGGTGGATCATCCACTTTTAGATCCCGCTGGCTGGCTTTCGTCTCTCTGAAACCGCGACGAATTATGAAGGTAGTAAAACGTTTAAATCGATAACCGGGCGGCCGGGCAGAGTCACGTCGAGTCGTCTCGTCTCTCCCTCTTTTTCTCTTTCTCTCTCTCTCTCTCTCTCTCTCTCTCTCTCTCTCTCTCTCTCTCTCTCTCTCTCTCTCTCTGTCTCTCTTGCTTTTTCTCTTTCTCTGGCGCGTCTTACGTTCAACGGAGAAAATTGTTTTCCGTTGTTTGTCGGCCGAAGATAAATCGTGTTTCGACGCGGCGTTTGAATTTTGCATGAATGGTAAGCGGCAGTTGCACGTGCGTCCCGCAACGCGCGTCCGCGCGAAAGAATAGAACGTCAAAAACGGAATGAGTTATTTATTACTCTTTTTGTTAGGTATTCACGTACACGATAAATCACATTTCGAAAATGCTTTCGGCTGCAGGATTTCACGGCGGCATGGAATTTATTATACCGCGTGGTAAACGATCGCAGTGCCGTCCGTTCAAAACAGAGACTACCGTGATGATGCAAACCGTCTACCGAACTGTCTGAAATTTATAATTACAAATAAAACTTCCACTCCCGTGAAGCGCCGTGGATTTTCACCACTTTGCGAACTCTGGTTACCCATGACCGCGAAATTTTGCGGAAATTGCTTTGTCGTGGCAGATAGCAGAAATTTCATAAATAATCTCTGACTTCCGGAACAATTTTGTGTCGTTTTACAGAGATTGCTTTCCAACATTCATATAATGTAGAACTCGAGAGAGTCGTCGACCGGTATATTACCTGTCTCTCATCACTTACATCAACGTAGCGTTTATTGTTAGTATCCGCAGACATCAACGTCTATTTTACTTTCCTTTCAGGCTCGCATCCTTTTGTTAGATATTATTGTTACGAGCCTGGGCCGAGTGGTAGCGCGCGTGGCCGGCGAGCGGTTTATAGTTTAAAGAGGAATATGGTTTTTAATTGTTAGTCAGGTGCACGGACGAACCTGATGCGAAATTAGGGATCCGCTAGGATATTTGAGAGACTTCGTGGACGAACCCAATGCGAAATCGGAGAGCTGCTCGGTGGTTGGAAGACGCGCAGACTTAAGGTTGGGTTATACATGTCCGAAATTCGGATCAAACCGAATATTGTTACACAGGTTTAAATGACAGTGTTCGCAATCGGAAATCGGCGTCCGACTTCTCAACGATTCTTTTTCTTCGAGTCTGGGAGGCCATATGAGCTCCACAACTCCTTTAGCTAAACTATCGGTAGCTCTCCTTTACAACATCTCGAACGCATCAAAAGTTACGTCAAAGTTCGGACGGAAATGTATAAACACCCTAAAAACGCGATCGATATCGGACGGATGTGTATAACCCGACCTTAACCCGATCCGAAATCGGGGAACTGCTAGGAGGTTGAATAAAAGCACAGACGAACCCGATGCGAAATCGGGGAGCTGTGGGATATGGACGAACCTGATGCGAAATCAGGGATCCGCTAGGATATTTCAGAGACTTCGTGGACGAACCCGATGCGAAATTGGGGAGCCACTAGGAGGTACACGCACAGACGAACCCAATGCGAAATCGGGGAGCTGCTGGGCGGTTGGAAGACGCGCAGACTTAAGGTCGGGTTTTACATGTCCGAAGTTCGGATCAGACCGAATATTGTTACCCAGGTGTTCGCAATCGGAAACCGGTGTCCGACTTCTCAACGATTCTTTTTCTTCGAGTCTGGGAGGCCATATGGGCTAGACAGCTCCTTTAGCTAAACTATCGGTAGCTCTCCTTTACAACATCTCGAACGCATCAAAAGTTACGTCAAAGTTCGGACGGAAATGTATAAACACCCTAAAAACGCGACCGATATCGGACGGATGTGTATAACCCGACCTTAACCCGATCCGAAATCGGGGAACTGCTAGGAGGTTGAATAAAAGCACAGACGAACCCGATGCGAAATCAGGGAGCCACTAGGAGGTACACGCGCAGACGAACCCAATGCGAAATCGGGGAGCTGCTGGGCGGTTGGAAGACGCGCAGACTTAAGGTCGGGTTATACATGTCCGAAGTTCGGATCAGACCGATATTGTTACCTAGGTTTAAACGAGAGTGTTCATAATCGGAAATCGGTGTCCGACTTCTCAACGATTCTCTTTCTTCGAGTCTGGGAGGCCATATGGGCTCCACAACTCCTTTAGCTAAACTATCGGTAGCTCTCCTTTACAACATCTCGAACGCATCACAAGTTACGTCAAAGTTCGGACGGAAATGTATAAACACCCTAAAAACGCGTCCGATATCGGACGGATGTGTATAATCCGACCTTAACCCGATCCGAAATCGGGAACTGCTAGGAGGTTGAATAAAAGCACAGACGAACCCGATGCGAAATCGGGGAGCTGTAGGATACGGACGAACCTGATGCGAAATCAGGGATCCGCTAGGATATTTGAGAGACTTCGTGGACGAACCCGATGCGAAATACCAGATTCATTGAGAAATTAGAGGAAAGTAGCAACCATTGGCTTATTTCAACAATAAGGACGTAGAGTCCTGCGTAGAGTCCTGGGGACAGATTGTAGACCAGGGATGGGCATTTTAGCCTCAATTGAGACAAAACCGTCCCCACCATAGCACTCACTGCTCCCCCCCCCCCCAGGACTCGCGCATCGCGGCGTGGGAGAAGTAGACATTTGAGGGGCCTACGGCGGCTGTTAAATGTGTGAGAGGAGAAAAAAGGAGGAGGAAGCGTTTCGTCCTAGGCCCGCTAGAGGACTCGTCAATGAGGCTATCTAGCGGACCCGTGCCTTAGACGCGGGATGTCTTAAGGACAGTTTGGGACGGTATATATACAAACAGAGGAAGATTCAGATAGTAGCGGGAAAGGTGTTGTCGGAATGTCCCTCTGTTGACGAGCATAGGAAGTAGCCGCCAGACCTTTGTTAAATTTACGTTCCGGCGACAGCGAGTTCCGTTTCGCCGACGGAACGGAACGGATTTTTCAAAGTGAACGATCGATCCGTTATTTACATACCTACGGATTGCGGAGAGGCGTTTTACAGCAACTGCATAGAGGCGTGCTGGCTACAATCAGCCCCGAGAATTTAATTTGTTTTCAATTTGCCCGGCGGACGCGCGGTAAATAAAGGTCCCCAATAGAATGGCAACATATGCTCGTCTCGCGTTTAATTCGGACAAAGTTGAACGGTGAGCCGCGTTGTAATCGGCTGCGTGACTGCGTCGTTGCGACGCGACGCGGTTAAAAGTGCTTCGCGTAAAATGTATCGGGCCATGCCATGGTTTCGGCCGGCCTGGCCCGAATCGATATATCGGAGAGGATATAACGCGCAGGCCATAATTCACTCTCGGTTATAACGTAATCCTTTAATTCATGCCAATATAAATTAGAATAAGCTCTCTACGGGCTGTCCGAGCGAGTCCGCTTTACCCCCGGGGAATTTAACCAACATCGTCGAACAAATTCCCGATATACTTAATCGATCTTCTATTATGATCCCGGGGGCTTCTCAAGATCCCCCGCGTGAAAGAGATCAATGAGCCAACGGCAGACGGAGCGAGGCTTTTCTCGCCCAACGTGAATACGTACTCGAACGATGTACGCCATGTAACGTTTTAATAAATTCATCGTGGCCCGACACTGACAAGGGCACGATATTTCCAACGTCCCGTCGGGGATGAACGAATCACGCGAACCTTCAGCCCGCCGCGTCGCGCCGGCAGCAGCGAGATTAATCTGGGAATATGTAACACGGTCATTGATCTGACCCGACCAGTGTATACGTTCGTCATCGATCGTCATCGGGAATGGCGATTATGCGATCGTAAAAGAGGACGAAACTCTCATTGTCAGCGCGCGAGTATGGCAATCGTAAATTATTTTATAGCTTTTCGAGTGGATTTTCGAGTAAGTCGAAAGTCTTGCAAAGCGATTTTTTCCAATTCACTTTTCAAATAATTGGACTTTTTGAAAATCTGGGACACTGGGATTTTATATTTTCTCTACAATTAACGCGTTCACTGTTAAATAAAACAAAATGCTAAGGCGACGACTATGTCACTGACTTCTCCCTACTATGCGCTTCTGGCGCCATCTTCACAGCATTATATGGTGTAACGTTTTCGCACCTAAATTTGTGCGACGTTTTCGTATCTACATTTGTGCGACTATATGAGTTCTACAAGCAGCCTAGGGAGCTACTCAGCTTCGTCGATTCGGCAGCATCACTGGCGGGCACACTGACAGCACACATTCCAGCGACCTCCTTGGATTCCGGTGGAGATCAGCGTCATTAGAGGGAAATTTGTCCAGATATCGTTGACCACTGGCAAAAGGGGGTAGTGTGGCGGCTACTTCCTATGCTCGTCAACAGAGGGACATTACGACAACACCTTTCCCGCTACTACCTGAATCTTCCTCTGTTTGTATATATACCGTCTTAAACTGTCCTTACGACAACCCGCTTCTAAGACACGGGTCTGCTAGATAGCCTTAGTGATGAGTCCTCTAGCGAGCCCAAGACGAAACGCTTCCTTCTCCTGTTTCCTCCTCTCACACACTTTTCAGCCGCCACAATTGGTGACCCCGACGCACGAACAACAACGCTACCTTCTGAGCAGAGGAGACGACAGCATCAACAAACCATGGACAACATCAGGAGGACTGGAAGGCGACTACTATGTCACTGCCTTGCCTCAACTACTGCCCGACCAACAGCGAGGACTTCTCCCTACTTTGCGCTTCTGACGCCATCTTCATAGCATTATATGGTTTAACGTTTTCGCACCTAAATTTGTGCGACGTTTTCGGATCTACATTTATGCGACGTTCATCCATTATTTGTGCGACTATATGGGTTCTACAAGCAGCTTAGGGAGCTACTCAGCTTCGTCGATTCGGCAGCATCACTGGCGGGCACACTGACAGCACACATTCCAGCGACCTCCTTGGATTCCGGTGGAGATCAGCGTCATTAGAGGGAAATTTGTCCAGATATCGTTGATCACTGGCAAGGAGGTAATGTGGCGGCTACTTACTATGCTCGTCAACAGAGGGACATTACGACAACACCTTTCCCACTACTACCTGAATCTTCCTCTGTGTGTATGTATAGCAGTGGTGGGCACGGGTGGAGCCCCTCAAACGCTTGCTTCTCCCACCAACCTCTCTTCCATGCAGCGCGCACGTTCGTTGCGTACGCTGATGTCTCGTGTCTTCGTTGCTTCATTGTACCGCGCTTGCTGGAAGGGGACAGAGGGCGCTACGGTGTTGACGGTTTTGCCTCAATTGAGGCAAAATTGCCCATCTCTGATGTGTACCGTTCTAAAACTGTCCCTACGACATCCCGCGTCTAAGGTACGGGTCCGCTAGATAGCGTTATTGACGAGTCCTCTAGCGGGCCTAGAACGAAACGCTTCCTTCTCATTTTTCCATCTTTTCATAATTGAACAGCCGTTATAAAGGTATATCCTATCAGTCTCTGTTACTTCATTTCTCGTTGACCGCGTCGAAATGATACAGCACCGGGCAATTGCGGTCCGCGTTTCATTACATTTTCAAATGGCCAATGCTTCGCTGCAACCCCCGGCCACTTGCTATTTCAGATGTTTTCGAAAAACAGCGAACGTCTCGCGGGTCGCTCGCCTAGTTGTACAACTGCGCCGTAACTCGATTAGGTACATATAGACGGTGAAGCAGCCACGCACTCGGCGAACTTTCGTCGACAAAATGAACTTCTAAATACCATTCCCATGTACCCATCCGTATTTATTTAGAAAATGCTTTCCCAGCCCTGTCACTCGCAGCCCCGTCAATTACGCTGGGGTCTCCGTTAACGTCCACCGGAGAATCAAAGGTGACGGCGAACAAAAAGTCCACCTGTACGGGCACGATGTAGAAACCATGTCGATTCTACCGAAGCCAGTTACCGTCAAGCTTCACGCGTAAAACGTCCACGGCGCGGAAGACATGTCCCATTGAAGACCACACGGTGGAACAATAGTTATCCTGGGGCGAGAAAACCGGTATTGTCCCTGTAAACGTTGTAGCCCCCAGAGGTGCAATGAAAGAAAGACAATGTAGGTATACAGTTTGAACCGCGTTTTCGCCTCTCATGGAACGCCTTTTGCTGTCATGCGCGCGGTAAACTGCTCGCGATCGCCTTCAATTTAGATCCGCGTGACTACAGTCTTGGTAGAAACACCGCTTGCCATCAACATTATACACTCATTCGAGTTTCATCAATCTGACTCTTGGTAGATACTTGAATTTCCATAAACAAATGTATACGTATACAGGGTGTCCCACATAAATGGAAACACCTAAATATCTGTCGTATTTACAGTCCTATCAGAAAACTTCAGAGGACAAAGTGACACTATTGCAGGGGGCAAATATAATGGTAAAGAAAAAAATTTTTCATGTCGTGTTTTTTAATGAAATTGCAAGGTCACCGATGGTTTTTTAAATGGAATAGTATATTTTTTTTACAATAGCATGATAGACAATAAAAATTTAGTGGATACCACCTTTTTGACCTTGAAATGACCTTGAGAAAAAATAATCATGTTGGAGCGGATAAAATGTGGAAGTTTAAAACTCACGTGTTTCAGCAAAGATTACGCGTTGTTTACGGCGGGTTGACCTTTAAATATCATAATAAATGTTCGAAATGTTGACCATCCTCATTTATGCAATATTTCAATCTTGCATTAACCCTTTGCACTCGGAGCGATTTCAACTCAAAAACCATACATTTCTTCTGACCTAGAATATTTCCATTGTATATCATTTTTTTAATTTTATGCGTATGAAACTGATATAGTACCTCATACAATATTTAAATGTTTAATAATTTATTAAATGTAGAAAAATTTAATGATGTAAACAATATTTTGAATAATGGTATAGTAATTTGTAGTGGCGCCTCAGAGTCGCCATTCGAGTGCTAAGGGTAAAATGATCTGTAGACATTGTCGATTTCCTGAGGCGTAATTGAAGCACATGCTGCAGTAATTATTACGATTTTTAGAACCGGTATTTTTAAATTGTGTTTACCACAATGGAAAATGCATGTAACGAAGGACAGGTACGATTCACAAATTTTCCACGATACAAATGTACTGCTTGCCTCAAAGATTGGTGGCTTTCGCCATAAGTGAAAACCATATCGATTCGTTCGGAGAAAGCCGAGCGCGCGCGCAATAATCGCAAAACTATAATTTAAAGCGTAACCAAGTGTGATCCAGCGGTACCGTTTAATTTCCGTCAACGATCATCAAAAGCCCTGCCGAAAGTGTGTACCCTTGATAAAACGGCGACGATACGCGTGAGCTCTTGACACATAAAAGCCGAGGTGGCGCACACGCGCGCGCGCGCGCACGCTTAAAGAAGAAACTTGAAAAATGAGAATATTCGACGATAACTGCAGCGAAATACTTTCCGTTCGATCGGCGTGGCAAGCGGGCTATCCGAGCGGTTCGAGCTCGTTTCCCGGTGTGTACGTGGTGGTGCATGCGTGCACTCTATGCACACTCACACACACCTGCTCGATCTTCTCCAATTAAATTCTATTGGAATTCGCGCGAATGCCAATACCGGACGGGCGGGAGCATTCATTGTGTTGAGATAATGAGGGGTTGCGCGCGAGGAAAGCGTACAGCTTAACGGATAGAATACGGTATACCAGAGCCACGCCACGGTCGCGCTATAGCCAGGAAGCCGATAATGCTATATCGGCGTGCGTACTCCGGGGACCAGGCCGTAGAACGCCGTCAACCCCAGGTTCATTATGTAGCATTATGCCACGGTATGCTATATTACGGGCGAGGTATGTCGTCACTCTAAGGACGTTGTGCTACGAGACGCCGCCACGTTACGCTAGCCTGACCCCGTACCCCATACCAGTTTAATTGCTACCGTATCGCGCACATGCTGCCGGGCTTGATGATGGAAACTTCGAACGTTCGCATGGCTTTCCGATATGGTTTATCACAGCATTGGGCGATGCTGTAATATCCCGATCCATATCGCGAAGTGGATATGTTTAGCTCGGCCACGGACACTGGCCGCCATTTACTTACGTGACGGCACTCACTCGCAACCACGGACTTAAGAACTGTGAATTATGCTGCGGGAGTGAGACGAAAGACGGAAGGGGTATCAACATGTCGGCCATCTTGGATGGCAAACACTGTGGTGCGCTCTATAGGCAGTGTTGGGATGTGGTGCAAGATTTCGCGCGCATGCGCGGCGATTACAGCCCCATCCTTGAATTTGCGTCCAAGTGAGCTACTTCTGGACATATCTGACCTAAACACACGGACATCGCGTGGACAAACCTTCCGAATCGCCAAAACTTCAAGTTACGCAAATTTTAGATACCCGCGTACCACCACTCAAATTCGTACATAACCGAGTTGACAATAAACCCAACACAACCAGAATCGACCGAACATGGTAAAACTCGATAAAGAGAACAAGGAAAATCACGGAGCATTGCGGATAGCTATTTATTAAGAAAATCGATTAATTAACCCACTGTTCGTCGATGGTAAAGAAGACCTACAAAATAGAGATGACAATCTCGTAAATAAAGAACACGAACTACCAAGAAATTCAATGTCTACCGTAATCAGTGTCGCCAGATCGAGGAAATCGAGGAGAATACAATTTACCCTCTCTCGGATGCCAAGCGTCGCGTCAGTCGCGCGCGCCACGTCACATGACAAGTCTACGGACTTAGTGGGGGACGTTGGAGTGTGCTCATAGTAGTGGAATGGGATAGTGGAAGGGGAAAAGGAGAGGAAAAAGCATCCGTTTCGGTAGCTTTCTGGCGACACTGACCGTAATACAGTAGGGAGATTTGTAAGTCCTTGACAAAATATGCTGACTGGAATAATGCTTACTTTCATTCATACGTTTATTTAGAACAGGAATGGGCAATTTTGCCTGAATTGAGGCAAAACCGTCCACACTTCTGATGAATCAAATCAAAATGACCCCGAGTGGAAGCCGGAAGAAGTGGCCCAACATGTTGCGCGTGTTTTAGTGAGATCAATGGCATGGAATTGGGAAAGAATATACAGAGTGATATCTTCCAGGAATTGTGCTATTGTGTGGGCCAGAGATGGGCAATTTTGCCTCAATTGAGGCAAAACCGTAAACACCGTAGCGCCCTCTGGCCCCTTCCAGCAAGCGCGGTACAATGGGGCAACTAAGACACGAGACATCAGCGTACGCAACGAACGTGTGTGCAGCATGAAAGAGAGGTTGGTGGGAGAGCAATTGTTTGAGGAGCCCCAACCGTGCCCAGCCCCTGATTTAGAAGAAGATTATGTTTGTTTAACGTTACAGATAAAAATCGGACATTTCATATGCAACAATCTAATAATTGAGTTTGAGATGTGTGGAGTGTACACATTGTGAGGTTTTGTTGCGTCGCGTTTGCTATTGTTTACACCAGCTTTCGATTGCTCGCAGTGCGACGTTTCGGCTAAATAACATCAAAGAGATGAGGGGTTCCTTGTCCTGCGAGTTCGGTATCGCCGCCGGCAGTGAATTATCTATCTAGCTCTCTGTGGAAAGCCTGGAGTAGGCGCAATTTCATTGCTCGCAATTTCGATGGAGCCAGCGCCCTATAGAACAATTCCATGCTTGGTTGGGTAGCACAAAGTATGGCGAATTAGTGAGAACTAATAAGACGAACATGGATTTCATTGCGATAATCGAGTTAACAATTCCTTCTATTAGAGAAACAACATTTACTCTAGGAATTACCGTTCATCAATACCTAATAGCAGAGACTCAGTATTAATGCTGATTGTTGTAATAGATATTTTTAATCCTCCGACGGCGGAGTCAGGAGTGTCAACATCGTCATTCAATTACTCAGTTCCAGGTGAATTGATTAAATGGGCATCTGGTGCATTAGAAACTGTGGCGGCTACTTCCTATGCTCGTCAACAGAGGGACATCACGACAACACCTTTCCCGCTACTACCTGAATCTTCCCCTGTTTGTATATATATACCGTCCTAAACTGTCCTTACGACATCCCGCGTCTCGATGAGTCCTCTAGCGGGCCTAGGACGAAACGCTTCTTTCTCCTTTTTCCTCCTCTTTCACATTTTTCAGCCGCCATAAAACGATAGAAACAACAACAATAAAGCAGCATTTGTGTGCACCATTTTGTTTTCGAACTACCGTCATCCACTATATATATATATATATATATATATATATATATATATATATATATATATATATATATATATATATATATATATATTTCATATTGTCTCATTTATTCACACTCGCAAACAGACTCATCCATTTCCTCATTTTCAAACACTTCGTTAATACATTGTAATATAGAATATTGTTGTATTGAATATTACAATAATAGAATATTGTTTACATTTCTCTTTATGCATTTTTGAACCTAATAATTCAAATCACTTTAGCGCAGATCGAATATACTGCATATCTCATCTCACGAGAGATGCATCAAGTGTGGTTACCTCCAATTTCAATTAAACTTGATAGCATGATAGAACCACATCTATAGTAAACATAGCAGTAATAGCAACCTCAGATGGTCCGTTGTGGGGATGAGAAAAAAAAACAGGGTTTCAATCTCCAGATCTCTCCATAAATGTCATATATTATTTATTAGTACATTTATTCTGTATAAATTATTTTATGTATTTGTTTAATGTTAGCCTCTTGTTCATAGTATATTTCATACTAACAGGTCTTTTGTAACAAAAAATAATTTAATACAAAAATCTATTTAATATCGCTTATTGTGGAAATGCTAATAAAGAAAACTAAATACAAAAGAAAAACTTACTAAATTATACAGGGTGTCCCACATAAATGGAAACACCTAAATATCTGTCGTATTTACAGTCCTATCAGTCCTACAGTATATCAGAAAACTTCAGAGGACAAAGTGACACTATTGCAGAGAGCAAATATAATGGTAAAAAAAAAATTTATGTCATGTTTTTTAACGAAATTTCAAGGTCACCGATGTTTTTTTAAATGGAATAGTATATGTTTTTTACGATAGCATGATAGACAATAAATAACTGAATTTAGTGGATACCACCTTTTTGACCTTGAAACGACCTTGAGCAAGAATAATCATGTTGGATAAAATGTGGAAGTTTAAAATTTACGTGTTTCAGCAAAGATTACGCGTTGTTTACGGCGGCTTGATATGTAAACATATCATAATAAATGTTCGAAATGTTGACCATTCTCATTTATGCAATATTGATAACAATAATAAAGAAAAAGAAAACAATATTTTATCACCGATGTTTTTTTAAATGGAATAGTATATTTTTTTACGATAGAATGATAGACAATAAAAATTTAGTGGATACCACCTTTTTGACCTTGAAACGACCTTGAGCAAGAATAATCATGTTGGAGCGGATAAAATGTGGAAGTTTAAAATTTACGCGTTGTTTACGCCTGGTTGACCTTTACAAACCACAATAAATGTTTGAAATATTTTTCATAGTAAACAGCGTATGTTTATGTTAGAGTATGTATCATTGAGATCGTTAACAGAAAGTTAATCAGTTAGAATAAGTACGTTGTTCCCGCTGCATTATTCGAATTCGAAACGTGAAAGTGATAACAATGCGTTATACTGTACAGGAACGAAATAATTTATTTATGTTAGATTTATATCCGTCAACAACGAGACTGCATGTGTAATCCACAAGCGTATACCCACGTCCAATTTTCTTCAAAACCATGCCTCGTATGGAAAAGTGTTGTCCACACTTCTGACTTATTTTTGCAGAAGAAACCATCCGTTGTCAGCTTGTATCGCTCCTTCAACTTCTCCCCACAACTTCAATATTCCCGCGGATCCAATCACAACTTTCACCAACAATTAGAGCAGTACCAGTGTGACAAACGTGTCCTCTGATATCGCCATCGGAGAACAACGCCGTAGCATCTGCAGTTCATCCTCGCCTAATACAGTAATTCGCAACTACTCGTACTTCGGCCCCGGCAGTTCCCGGATCCGTAAATGAGTTTACCAGCATAATTATATTGTTCGGAAAGCCCACTGAAACCGCGACCTCCTCCGAACCAGACCGTCCGAAACATGTTGCGGTAATGTAGTGTATGATTTTCGAAGCAGCGAGGCCGCGGCGAGACGCCATCGCGCAACTGAACACCGTCGCGTCGGTGCCGACAACGAAGTTTCCCTCCACTCAAGGCGTTCGCAGATGGCGTGGTGTTGATGGAATTCCGCGTGGAGTCCCAACGGAATTTACGGAACGATCAGGGGGTGTAAGTTGGCGTGTTAAAAATTTGTACAGTATTGCAGCGCTTTCTGTGTCTCGGGTCGGAACTAATGACGGTATATATAGATATAAACGCTACTCACTTATACATAGATACTCGCGTGACTCACACAACTCTATCTACCTTAGCTATATGTACACGCGTACAATTAATGTTTCAAATGAAAAGGGTAGAAATTTATACAGCTTCAAATAAAATTAAATGTTTATTATAAACCTATTTTCGTTTACATATTTTATGTACATAAAATATAATGAAAAATCTTGTGAAAAATATTGTATTTCAATTTTGCAGCTGGGACAAAGAGAAACAAAGAAAGTATTAAGTCTTACACTCTACGATACGTATTAACGCAAATTCTAGATGTGCAGCTATTAGCTTGACATTATCCACTACATGCAAGATACTATAATTTTTAAGTTATAATATCTTGCAAATTGTGGATAATATCGATTGCCCAGATCTCACCACGAGGAGGTTGCTGCAGTACCGAGTACCGCGTGGTACCGCCAGTGCCGTCAGATCAGGGGAAGGTGCCTCTGAAAAGTTACCCTCTCTCCGATTACCAGGTTAAACACGCATGCGCGACGGGAACGCAACAGGAATTGAGTGGGGAGCGAATGATGACACGTTGCGCGTGCGCAATGGGGACACAAGACGCAACACGGGTGAGTGGACAAATGACTCGACATATCGCAGATTATAGGTTATTGCCGCGTATCGTATCTATTACCTACTAAATGAAATCTGAAATGGCTTCACTGATGCCACCGCTACCGTTATGTGTCGCCTCAGTCGCGCGCGGCACGTCACGTGACCAGTCTACGGTCTTAGTGGGGGTCGTTGGAGTGTGCTCATGGTGGTGGAATAGGATGGTGGGAGGAGCGTCGTAGAGGCGGAAACGACATCCAAATGGATTACGTCTGGCGGCACTGGGTACCGCGTACCGGCATGAGCTTGCCTTCACTTCGTTCCTTATGTGTGCATCAGTGCGCATGCGCCCCCATCACGTGATAGGGAACAACAACGCCACCTCCGTCTCGGGCCACAATTATAATGCTTGAAATATTCCCATTCCAGCTTAAACCCCGTGGGAACGATACGGTGCGTCTGAAAGTATATCGGGAGGACGGACGTTTCGAAATAGTTCCAAATAAATTCGATCGCAGGTAGTGCGAGCTACTACGATGAGTCCCTATCTCAGTTTTTCAGCTCAGCTAAGACGTTTCGACAATAACGCGAATTACAAAACTCTACTCGGTTACGAACTCCGTTGCGAACTTTTACCGTATCTCCTCAAAGAACTTCGTTAATTCTGCGTGGAGCGGAGGTTAGACCGAGACCGGGCGAGGAATGCGAGCTCGTGTTTTAGTGCTGCCCCTCACCCGGCGTCCTCGTTCTACCCCGCTTCTTAGATAAGGCGAAATTTCATCGCGATTTTCAGAAGTATTCCTGACATTGCCGTTGGCCCGCCATCTTATCTCCCGTCCCGATCCTCGAGGACAACTCCGTTCATCGCGTCCTAGGCGGCGTTCCTTAGCTCGCTCTTCCGTAATACCAAGCTTGAAAAATTGGATTCCACCCCCTCCCCGGCTTAAAATTGCTCGGCCCGCGTCGCTCGCTGTGAAAACAACGATATTTATTAATTTCTTACGATATCTATCTGTCTAATGAAATTCCTCGTCGAAATTAACCAGGACAACAGGTCAACGTTCGAATTATCTTTGCTCCTCGCGAACGAAGATTATCGCAAACAGGCAACAATGGGGGGGGGGGGAGTCAAAGCGAATCATCGCCCGAGGAATCGTTCAGCTCGCGCAACAGCGTTCAACGATCCAAGTTCGTTCCGGTTGGTTTACAAAAGGGGGAGGAGTAAACCGGCGCGGTGGCCGATTACGCGTATGTGCGGGGAGCACCGGCAGTTGTTTTGCAAGCTTACTTTCGAGATGGACCAGCAACTTTCCAGACTAAAGAACGAGTGTACTCGGAACTGGAGAACATGGAGGCAAAGGGAGAAGGAGGGAAACAATGGCAAATGGCATAAGTTGGCCCGAGCAAACTCACCTGCTATTCTCCAAGGCTGGGAAATAGGAGAGCACGAGGATGAGAATAGCATGGGCGGGATGGGGAAGAAAAGGAAAATAGCTGTATATATTACTGCGAGACGGATGTAAATTTCAAGGGCCAAATAGGAATTGAGCAGTGTCCAGTCTGCCCGCCGCGCGGCGTCCGGGAAACTTTTGTTGAGCGTACTATGCGATGTCCTTTAACTCTTGCCATACCTCCGCGGGAGACATCCAGCACTCAGCGGCGAAGGAGGCCGCCGGAAGGTGACGCGCGTCAATAAAAATAGTTTCGCCGAGTTAACAAAACGGAGCCCCGGAGTTTCGAGCTAGTGCCGATTTACTGCGAGCAGACGCACACCGTTCTCCTTCTTCCCGTGTGTTTATTTTACGACTTCGTCCTGCTTCACGCTACTTGCGCCGGGTTCCAACGGTGAGATAAGAGTTCATGACGCAGATAGAGGGATTAAGGAGATAGTCGCAGCGAGATTAAACCGCCGACGACGCCACGGAAGCCCAACGCCAACGGACGAGGCTAGTTGCCCTGGATGAGCAATCAACGGGTATCGCTTTAATCATAGTCGCGAAAATCAAGATGCTACTTTGGATCAGTGTTGGGATATGGTGCATCTTTTCTCGCGCATGCGCGGCGATTGTGGCCTCAGTAAAGTAAGATTCTAAATAAAATGGGGTACCTTGAGCACCTAGCAGAATTTTAAAAAATTGGTATGATTTGATTCTGAAAAATGAATGTGTAACATGTGTATTTGTGTATATTTTGTAACTTGTAGGACACGCCAATATAACTGTCTTAGGGCTCCACTACCTCGTCATCAGTTAGTGAGTGTTGCGAGCGCCGCGCGGCTCTCGTGGTGGGAGCTTCCCACTCACTGATATATATACTATGGATACGGTATTCGGATTCTGGAAATGTCCCGAATTGAACAGTAGATTTGGATGCCAGTGCCGCTATCGTTCGACCGGTGTACTGTGCCCCTCGTACTCCTCTTCACCCCGTGATCCTCTATACTTCACCGTCATCGACACTTTTTATTTCGTAGCGTGTCAATGACGTCCAATCGACTCGATTGAAAGCAGCGCCATCTAGAGGGACGCAAACACATGGTGAAGTATAGAGAATCACGGGGTGAAGTGGAGTACGAGGGGTACAGTACACCGGTCGAACGATAGCGGCGCTGGCATCCAAATCTGCTGTTCAATTCGGGAGAAAAAACTGTGTAGCTGGCTTATGGCAATACCGTATCCATATATATATAATGAAAGGGACTATCATTGTATGTGACTAAAAAAGGGTGGTTCCATTTAAAAAAAGTCAAGGTGACCTTGATATCTCTAAAAAAAATGACACAAAACCAAAATATTTTTTTTGCATCGTGTCAGCCCCGTTGTACCATTCAACTTTGTCCTTACCATATTTTACGTATTTTTAGAAACAACAAAGATATTTGAGGTACAAACGTTAGGTGACTCACCCTGTATATATATATATCAGTGTTCCCACTACTATACATTATAACGATTAAGTCTAAGAGTGGGGGAAGAACCTAAGCGGGGAAGGTGCCGGTGCTACACCATTTGCCGACCCCACTTCGAGACACTTTTACCTGTATTCAACAGCAAACAAACAAAAACTAAAGTTTGTTGTTACGATAAATAATCGAATTCAGGTAAAAGAGTTTCGGAGTGGCGTCGGTAAATGGTGTAGCGTACTCTCCAAAATAGTTTCCACTATTTTTAATGCACTCACTAAATTGCATCTCGCAAGTAATAAATCAATCTGCAATAAACAAATTTTATTTTATTCTAATGTTACAATTAATTGTGAAAGCCACGAATTCTCATTTGTACACCTAATAAAACAGATAAGAATATGCAGTTATGTTCACTTTAGTCGTTTTTTGTAGCTATATACGTAACACATAATACAATGGAAATATCTTTCATAACAGGGAAGTTCAGAAAAGCATATTTACGGACAAGTTATCTCAACAAATGTAACAATAGAAGTTGACATACTCAGCCAAACTACCGGAAAACTTTGGAAGAATATCTCCTACACTATACTGCTTCAGTTAACAAACATGACGAAGTACAGTTCGCCGCCGGCAGGCTATCCAAAAATGCAATCTCGCCGGACAAATCTTAGGGACAGAAATGACATCAGAAAGCTGTAATAAATATATGGCGGCTGTTGAATTATGAAAAGATGGAAAAAGGAGAAGGAACCGTTCCGTCCTAGGCCCGGTAGAGGACTCGTCAGTAGGGCTATCTGGCGGACCCGTGCCTTAGACGCGGGATGTCGTAAGGACAGTTTAGGACGGTGTATATACAAACAGAGGAAGATTCAGGTAGAAGCGGGAAAGGTGTTGTCGGAATGTCCCTCTGTTGACAGGCATAGGAAGTAGCCGCCACAAATATTTTATTCCGCGTCCATTAAAATATAAAGTAGTTTATCTAAAGCTGTTTATACAGTGTGTCCCACACAAATGGGAACACCTAAATATCTGTCGTATTTACAGTCCTATCATAAAACTTCTTTGTGTCGTGTTTTCTAATGAAATTTCAAGGTCACCGATGTTTTTTTAAATGGAATAGTATATTTTTTTACGATAGCATGATAGACAATAAAAAACTGAATTTAGTGGATACCACCTTTTTGACCTTGAAACGACCTTGAGCAAGAATAATCATGTTGGAGCGGATAAAATGTGGAAGTTTAAAACTCACGTGTTTCAGCAAAGATTACGCGTTGTTTACGGCGGGTTGACCTTTGCTAACCACAATAAATGTTTGAAATATTTTTCAATAACAAATCAGTCAAAAAGGTGGTATCCACTAAATTTTTATTGTCTATCATGCTATCGTAAAAAAAATATACTATTCCATTTAAAAAAACATCGGTGACCTTGAAATTTCATTAAAAAACACAACATAAAATTTTTTTTCTTTACCATTATATTTGCCCCCTACAATAGTGTCACTTTGTCCTCTGAAGTTTTCCGATAGGACTGTAAATACGACAGATATTTAGGTGTTCCCATTTATGTGATTGTATTTAGTTTTCTTTATTAGCATTTCCACAATAAGCGATATTAAATAGATTTTTGTATTAAATTATTTTTTGTTACAAAAGACCTGTTAGTACGAAATATACTATGAACAAGAGACTAACATTAAAAAAATACATGAAATAATTTATACAGAATAAATATACTAATAAATAATATATAACATTTAAATAAAATGTAACATTGAAATAAGCTGACATAATTGCGCGCTTTTAACCACTGCATCGCGTTTATGCCGCGTCGTATCGCGACGAACGACCGCGCTAGTGGAAGAGCACCACTGGTGGCAACTCGTGTCCGGCGTAGATATTTTGCTTTCTGGTTCGGTAAAAACGTCGATGTTGTAAACTTCAAAGAGGAGTTTCTCAAGATGTAAATACGACAGGTATTTAGGTGTTCCCATTCATGTGGGACACCCTGTATACTGTTGCGAAAATATGGATTGCTGATCATAAATAATTCCGCTAGGTGCATCGTCGAGTATCTGCTGTCTTGAACTTGTTGACAAATCACAATTTAAATCGTCGAAACACGATGAAGGGCAAATTTATTCGTGTCTAACTAATTGTTCAGAAATATGGACATTATTATTCACGTTATTGATTGTTCATTGAGCTCTTCGGTCATGATATGGCTCGAAAATATCAGTCGTAGGTATAGCCTGGCACCAGTCTTAGGCAGACGTCTCTAATTCGGCACCGTATCGAGCGTCGAAATGTAATTTGTGCATCGATTTCCCGTTTCAACTGGGAAACTTCAGCGCCGCCGTCATTCGACGGCTATTTATTTCGATCTCTACTCGGCTATACATGAGTACGTTCAAATCCGTGCATGTGCAAACCCCTATATGCGCGCATCCGGGCTCGTTCGAGGCGTCTAATAAGAAGTGACGTGTAATTTCGCCTGACCTACATTTTACCAACGATTCACTCGACGCACGACATTTTAAGAGAGTCTCTCTCGCCTCTCGAATGTAACATTGATTGTGCCCCGTCGAAAGCTTTTATTCGCGACTGTCGTTCACGCCTCGCTCTTTCATCCCTCCCTCCCTCCCTACCCTCCATTTTTATATGTATACCCAACGACGCCGTTCGCCGTCAAACGATGTCAGCTGAAACGAACAAAATTAATAAAAATTCGTTGCCGACTCTCGTGTTTCAGCTGGCAATCAGAGGTTCAATTAATTCGTTGGCCTTCCAACAGTGTTCCACTGACGATCCCGCGGACGATTTTTAAACAACCGACCTCTGCTAAAGGCTATGGAAGTCAAGGGTCAACCGGAAGTCCGACGAACGCAAATATTCACCGGTATAAACCCGTGACATCGAACGGTTCCATCGCGCAAATACAAGCTCTGACAATGAAGTTCGCAAAACCCTCGCAGTCAAATTACCACGTACCCACATTGATGAATCTAGTCACCCTCAAAGTGCTTCCCTTGGGAAACTAATGCGCCGACCATTGACGCTTCTCTTACTCTACGAAACTATTGGGGAAATACAGTATTTCATCGATAATTGTCCACAACACGGGTCTGCGCAGGGACAATTATGCGCGAGGGATATCATTGTTTGAGGTTTGCCGAACGTAGAGAAGGACAGCCGAGCTCGAGAGGCCTCGAGAAATGTAAACATACCTAATCCGAATTTCCCACTTCTTTATTATTCATTATTTTTTTATGGGACTTCGATGACCAGGACTTCTTTACTATTTACTCTCTTTGTCTGTCACCGAAACTTACACCATCGTCGATTAAAAAAATTGATATGTATGTATAATCAGAAAAATTTTGAGCAGAGAAATATTACAAATATGATGGTAAAAGTCTCCTAAAAGATTAATTAAACGTGAAAAATATTACAAATATGATGGTAAAAGTCTCCTAAAAGATTAATTAAACATGAAAAAGTGTCGTCATTGCATTACTGTTGCCTCACCGATGTTATCTACCTGACCTATACATAATGACCATACACCTGTATATAATCCGAATTATATCGTGTTTGGTGTCATTTTAATCAGAACAATGTAAAAAATCTATTAGCGAAAGTCTCATAAAAAAATAAGTAATAATAAAAAAGTTATTCCTTGGTAATACATTGTGAGGACGCGCGAGCCTTTGAACTGTGCCGCCGACTGCGACTCTCCGCGTCTCTTTCTTTCCCATACGCTATCCTTCCTCGCGCACGAAACTTTAATCGTCTATTACACAATTAAATATCATCGGAATTATATCATATTTGGTATGATTTTTATTCGAAAAATGCCACAAATATGGTTATCGAAGTTCCATAAAAAAAATGAATAATAAAGAAGTTGGAAATTCGGATTAGTGTGGTCTCACCGATATACCCGAGCCGCATGGTGTCATATTCCTCGGCGACCGAGGCCTCTCGAGCTTCACGGCCCCTCAAGGGTGTACACCCCGCACTAGTGGGGATATCTCAGGGACAATTATGTCGGAGACATTTGGGACAATTACCGATGAAATACTGTAGTTTTCGAGCTACTCTTTCGTCATTACCAGTGCCATTGATGTCATTCAAATATCATTCTTTGATCGTGCGTCTTTAAGAGCATCATAAAGTTATTGTCGGTTACACGTAATAAGTAGCGAGAAAGTCTTAAGGCTGGTCCTGTTTTACTGGCAAACAAATAATTATTTGCTAAACAGTTTGATAATACAGGTAGCCCTCATACAACACGGCATCCAATAACATGGTTTCGCTCTAACACAATAAGAAAATTGCGAGAACCTTTTTACAACATTGTACTTATACGGCACTGGATAACATGATTTTCGTTTAACATATTTAAAAACTAAATTACCTTCAAATAATGACGGGAGGAGATTACGATTTCCGTGTCCCCTTGTTTAGAGGTTAAATTTGTGTTCTTGGGGTCACTTTAAGGAAAAAATGTATATGTCACAGGTATCGAATGGGCCTGGTTTAGCCGGTAAAGTAGATTTCCTGTTTTGTATAAATCTGCAAATATCTCGGTAACTATGCGAAATATGACAAAATATCAAGAGACCTTTTTTGTAGAAAATTAAATTTCCGGCGATTTATGTCGTATGACATTTTTTTATCAACTGCGCAGTTTTCGAGTATATTTATATTTCGGTGAAGTTGCAAAATAACTGCCTCCCTCCCGAAATGATGGTCGGGGAACGTGAAGGCTCCGTTCACAAGTGCTTATACGAGACTCAAGAAATGTCTATGTATTAATACTCAATTAGCAGTGAATATTATCTAATATTATTAGATTAGGTTAGGTTAGGTTAGGTTACGTTAGGTTATTTTTCCATATCTCGTATAGTTTCCGAGATATTTGCAGGTTTATAAAAAACAAGAAATGTACTTTACCTGCTAAACCAGGCTGATTTGGTACCTTTAACATATACAGTTTTTATACTATTTTCATTAACATTGGAATAAAGCAAGTCAATAAAAAAGAATCAAGAAAATAAACATTTTCAATTTCTTCTTCTCAGAATAACATTATTGGTTCTCGAGAGCTTCGCTTTAACAGTTTATGTTGCTGATGGCATTACAAATGTTTGGAGTGCTAAGGGTTAATAAGACGTTTTGCACGCTCTCCCGAGCGTACGGTACGTGGACGAGTTCGCAGTAACCTATTCGCAGTTTGTAGGAACGTCCACACCGCCGGCGAACATGGTTCTCAAGCTGTTCCTGAATAGCAATGTAGAAGCGGCGTTTCGAGTCTAGCCGTGAAATAAATTGTAAGGTTAATGGTTAAAAATGTGTGATGAAGTCTCAGAGACTCGACTTAACCAGTTCAGAGTAAAAAACATATTTTGATGACAATTGACGACGTCAGGAATGTGAACACGGGATTGCGAGTCTAGTCGTGGAATAAATGATAAGGTTAGGGTCCATTTTAACCCAGAATTATCAATGATCCATCTAAATTATAATTTTCTTACAATCCTACAGAAATCTCAATGTAGATCTTAAACAAATATGAAAAACATGCCAATATGTGACCTAAAAAATTCAATTAAAAAAAGAAATATCGTTGTGCGACGATGTGAATGGGTCTAGCCATGGCGGTCATGAAATCGTCCAAAGCATCGACCTTGCGGGGATAAAACGAAAATAGTTCGACGACAATTAACGACATTAGAAATGTAGAGACACGATATTGCGAATTTAACAAAGAAATCAATTTTGTAAAATTAATATTTATCAAATGTAAAATCTCAGAGATCCTCACCAGTTGAGAGTATAGAACATATCTAAGCGATAGTTTAATGACTATCCTGCGGATATTTATGCAAAAATGTTGGGCATCAATCGTAAGAAACAGGGACCAAATAAAAAGCTGTTTCTTCCTTGAATAATTTTTATAAATTGGAAATAGTATGTCAACGTTTCTAAACTCTCTTAACACGTTCAGCGCCATGTCACTCATATCTGGGTGATGGAATTATTTATACAGAATTGAAAATTAATTTTTACGTTGGTAGATTGAGTGTACAACATTTCCTTACGATCTGAGGAATAGAAGAGGTTAGAAACAGTAATTAACCCTTTGCACTCGGAGTTATTTCAACTAAAAAACCAAACATTTCTTCTAACCTAAAATATTTCCATCGTACATAAGTTTTTTCATTATATGCGTACGAAACTGATATAGTACCTCATACAATATTTAATTTATTACATATGAACAAATTTAATCATGTGGACAATATTCTAAATAATGGTGTAGCAATTTGTAGTGGCGCCTCAGTGTCGCCATCCGAGTGCTAAGGGTTAATATCACATAACTAAACTTCTTAGTTTTTGTTTTATTAAATATATTGCTTTGATTTTGTGAAATTGATTTAACACGTGCAGCGCCATGTCACCCATATCTGGGTGACGGAATTATTTATACAGAATTGAAAATTAATTTTTACGTTGGTAGATTGAGTGTACAACATTTCCTTACGATCTGCGGAATAAAAGAGGTTTGAAACAGTAATTAATATCACAAAACTAAACTTCTTAGGTTTTGTTTTATTAAATATATTGCTTTGATTTTGTGTAATTTTTATGATTGTGGAGTGGGCGCTGAACGTGTTAATCTTATCACCATTTTAAACTGCACGCATCCAATTTTATCTCATGAATACATAAAATCCACAGTCTATTGATGACAATTGGCGTTAAGAGTACCACGACTGTCCTGAATATGACCGAAGCGATATTCAACAATGAGACATGTAGCAATTGAATGGGAAGTTCACGAATTTGATTATCAATTTCCGTATTTTCTGGTGGAGGGACAAAAGAAGGCGTACAAAACGATACGTCGATCGTCGAAACGACCCGACGTTCCGCGCGCACGAAAATCACGGACGGTTGAGGACGGTGTTGCGAAACGCCCCGCGGCGAAATTGAGTGGAAATAAATAGGAGGGTCGAGTGGAGATTTCAGACTGAAAAGAAGACGGCCGCGGCCGGGAAGAGCGGCTTCGCTGTCGCTTCTTATAAGTCGAACGATAAGAACGAAGAAATTCTTTTCTCGCGCAACTACCGCCAGGCCTGGCTCCAGTCTTTCATCGCTCGTTTTCCGTTCAAATGCGCTCGAGGACGAGGCAACGTCGCAACGACGGCGACGACGGCGACAACGGCGCTCCGATTAAATGAAAATTGCCTACGCTTGTCTGCTGAGGATGAGCCGGAATAGGATTAGGCGTTTCTCCCGCGCCGTTTCAGGATTTACACGTTTTCAATTAAGGACATTTAGCCGGCCGAATGTCCGTGAAATGTGACGCGGCATTATCATGGGAGAGGAAATGCTTGTCGTCGGTGAAACTAATTTAAGTGACCCCTCCAACGCGGCGACGCGCGACGGTTAGAGAGTTCCTTTTAGATCCAATTATATTGAAATATACTGTGGCGGCTACCTCCTATATTCGCCAACAGATGGACAGTGCGACAACACCTTTCCCGCTACTACCTGAATCTTCCTCTGTTTGTATACAGGGTGGGGCACTAACTATGTCCAGTTTGAATATTGCCGTTATTTGTAATAATATGAAAAAATGTTATATAGAAAAGTTACACGGTATAGAGGGGGACATATTGTGACACAAACATTTCCTGCATGGGTGGAGGCATAGAGGAGATTTCAAGGTCAACTCTATTTTTTTAAATGGAATGCTATGTTTTTTTTATCACGATGTGATAGCCAGTGTTGAGGAGAATTCAGCGAGTCATCATTGAAGGTCATGCAAGGTCAAATATGGTAGTCATATAAACTTTATTACCTCACAGGAGATGCTCGAATTGGTGACCGTTTGCGTCAATGCAAAGTTGCAATCTTCGTATCCCTGCATCACGTGCATGTCTTATCGTTTCTGAACTTATTCTAGCACATGCTGCAATTATCCGTTGTTTCATATTTTCTGGTGTAGTGGGTACTTCTTGATAAACAGCATTTTTCAATGCTCCCCAGAGAAAAAAATCTAATGGTGTTAAATCCGGAGAGCGAGATGTCCAAGAAACTAATCCTCCACGTCCTATCCATTTATTTGGGTAAAGTTCGTTCAGTGCATCTCTTACTCTCCGAGCATAATCTGCTGGACATTCGTCGTGCTGTAACCACATCATTTGGCGAACGTTTAGTGGTACATTTTCTAATAAAGTCCCCAATCTACTTCGTATAAAGTGTTCATATCGTTCGCCAGTAAGATTTCCATCGATAAAATGCGGTCCGATTATTTGATCACCAACGATTCCACTCCATACGTTAATTGACCATTGTCGTTGGTGCTCAACTTGTCGTAACCAGTGTGGATTATCGATACTCCAATAATTGCAGCATGTTCTAGAATATGTTCAGAAACGATAAGACATGCACGTGATGCAGGGATACGAAGATTGCAACTTTGCATTGACGCAAACGGTCATCAATTCGAGCATCTCCTGTAAGGTAATAAAGTTTACTTTACTACCATACTTGTGGGATCAGGACCCCCCAGACCAAATACTGTATGGAGATTAGGAAAAGTAGGAGGGTTCCGTGGGTATGTGTAGTTCATTAGCTACAACCGTGATGATCCCGGGTTCGATTCCCGGCGCAGAAATCCTCATTTTTCCTAAGATCCTACATTTGGGGGCTCAGACGGGATGGGGGGAACACCGATGCCCTCATGGTGACAGACGACGAACGCAGTAAGCAAGCGTTGCAAAGACGGTCGCACGTGAGTGAAAGGACGACGAAGTGAAGTAAGGGACACATCCAGAGAAAACTGCTAGAGAGGGCAGTAGGATGGTGTTCCCGAAAAGTGACGAGTTCTGTTGATGGCGCTGAGGCCAAAAAGACGATGGCGCTGCGACGGACATTCGAGGGCGAATGCCGGAGTAGGATGGCCGAGTGTTGGGATCAGGACCCCCCAGACCAAATACTGTATGGAGATTAGGAAAAGTAGGAGGGTTCCGTGGGTATGTGTAAGAGTTCATCAGCTACAACCGCGATGGTCCCGGGTTCGATTCCCGACTCGGAATTCCTCATTTTTCCTAAGATCCTACATTTGGGGGCTCGTCCGGGATGGGGGGAACACCGATGCCCTCATGGTGACAGACGACGAACGCAGTAAGCAAGCGTTGCAAAGACGGTCGCACGTGAGCGAAAGGACGACGAAGTGAAGTAAGGGACACATCCAGAGAAAACTGCTAGAGAGGGCAGTAGGATGGTGTTCCCGAAAAGTGACGAGTTCTGTTGATGGCGCTGAGGCCAAAAAGACGACGGCGCTGCGACGGACATTCGAGGGCGAATGCCGGAGCAGGATGGCCGAGTGTTGGGATCAGGACCCCCCAGACCAAATACTGTATGGAGATTAGGAAAAGTAGGAGGGTTCCGTGGGTATGTGTAAGAGTTCATCAGCTACAACCGCGATGGTCCCGGGTTCGATCCCCGGCGCGGAATTCCTCATTTTTCCTAAGATCCTACATATTTGACCTTGCATGACCTTCAATGATAATTCGCTGAATTCGTCTCAACACTGGCTATCACATCGTGATAAAAAAACCTAGCATTCCATTTAACACTAGAACTACCGGACAAGTCAAAATGACTGGTTTCTAAATTTTTCTTTTACAAATATTGAAATTATAAAAATGTTTTCCGGAGTAATGTTTTAGTCAACTTCTCTATTAGAGTACATATTTAAATAAAAGTTGTATGGAAGTTGAATAAATGCATTCTTGTCGTTATTAGAAGGCAATATACACTAGTCGCGTTCAGCGCTCGGTAGTTCTAGTGTTAAAAAAATAGAGTTGACCTTGAAATGTCCTCTATACCTCCACCCACGAAGAAAATGTTTGTGTCACAATATGTCCCCCTCTATACCGTGTAAGTTTTCTATATAGCATTTTTTCATATTATTACAAATAACGGCAATATTTAAACTGAACATAGTTATTGCCCCACCCTGTATATACCATCCTAAACTGTCCTCACGACATCCCGCGTCTAAGGCACGGATCCGCCAGATAGCCTTACCGATGAGTCCTCTAGCAGGCCTATTACGAAACGCTTCCTTCTCCTTTTTCCTCCTCTCACACACTATTCAGCCGCCATAATACCGAAAATTCGCCGTCGTGCGCGAATCGCATGTTCATTGTTTCAAACCGCGACTCGTAAAACCCAAGCTCGTGCCCGGGCTCGCGTAGAAAACTTTCCAAAATGCGCACCGTCCGTGAAAGTTCGCATCTGTATAATCGTCGGAATCCCATCGATTCCCCTGCGTCGTGAATCTCGAACGCGAACGACAGCCGTCGAATGGATGGGTGCGGTAATGCCCAGCGGGCCCTTATGTTCGTTTGCATAATTGCAGCCGTGAGCGAGCAAATAAACGGGGAATGCACGTTTATCGGCGTGCGTATCGGCGGCGAAATTTATTTTATCGTTGCTGCACACCACTGACGATCATTACGCGCCGCTGATTTAACGGCGAATCCATTCGGCGAAGTTTGCCGGATTTGTCCGGGGGCAAAGTTGCCCTTTAAGTCGAAAGCTATGAGAATTCATGCAAATTTGATTTCCTCTTTTATGGCCGTCCACCGGGGCAAAATTACCACCCTTTCATCCCGACGCAGTTTTGAACGCGGTTTAAATTAAACTTCTCGAAATGAATTTAATATTCACTGCCGGAACAATAACGCGGTTCGAGAGCGAGCTCGTTCGTAGGAACCGCGCCCGCGCGCAAGCAAAACTTTATGTCCTACCAGGCGACACAAAGCGGAAAACGCGTGGTGGACACGCGATCATGAAAAGCGAACGTTACGACAGAGTAAAAGGTGACAACAGAAATCAAAAGGAACGTTGTCTAGGTTTTCGAAAGGAAAAAGTGAACTAACGGCGTCGCGGCCGCCGACTCTGGCGTTAATTAATCATCCGGGAGCGGGCGAGTTACTCGACCCTGATGAATTATTGCCACCTGAGGTACTAACTTCCACAATATATATACACCTTTCATATCTGCCTACGAAAATTCTCCATTCTTTGTTCGGGGAACGGCGCCGTTCCGCCCGAAGCAAATGGAATGTGACAATGATGCATCGTCGATACCGGGGCGAAAATGTAGCGCCGCCTCGTATCGCCTCGCATCGCTTCGTATCGCCTCACCACGCCTCGCTTCACCTCGCCTCACCTCCCTCGCTGCGTGGAAATTTAATGGACAGACGGGAGATGAGAACGCGAGAGCGCCGATCAGGCAGAGGCCGAGGCAGGATTGCGCGAAAATTAAATCTCCGCTGGGCCAGCTCGTCGATCACCGGGGAGGAGAGCACGCGGTATCATCGATGAATCTTGAAACAGCGATCGCGGATGCAGTTGTTCGACGTAGCCGAACCGAAGCCGCGTGCACACGGGGGACCGCGACCGGTGCGCAGCTCGGTTATCGGGAGCGTGTACCTGGCGTTGATAGCGCGCTGCTTTATGCCACAAAACTCCACGAGGTGGAACCGAGATAAACGAGCGAAATACCGTTGGGTCGGATGAATTTTGTTGCGCCTGTCATTAGTCGACGTTTTATCGAAACCAACCCCAGCTTACAGACAAAACGATCTTCGACGTTCAAACACGAGAGGGAAAAGAAAAACAATTTGAAGAGAATGATTGAAAACGGGGGAGAAACGTTTCCGAATCTACACGCTTATCTTTGCCAAGGAGAAACAAAAGGGGACCAAGAGAGGTAGGCTCGGAGGGTGACGGATTGCAAGAGAACGGTTAAACAATAACGCGTGCTTGCGATAGAAACTTGTTCACGTACATTGTTGCCTCTGGACATCCCGGCGAACATGTTAGTGCCGTTGAAGTCGTGTCACGTGCCAGATGAACCGGTGTACTTCCAGGGTTTTCCTCGGGTGATGAGAAAAAATGATGAAACAACTTGTGCGCGGTTCACTGGACAGTCCTCGGCGTTCGGGCCAAGCAACCGCGCGTATACAATGATGAAGTACGACGGACCGGTATAAACAAATAGTCGGAGCAAGTGCGAAGAACAGTGGGATGAAAGAAACGCGCGAGTATTCCCGCGTCAGTTGCACGAGACTTCGGCAAACACCTTGGAGTAGGTCGCGAGTAGGTTGACACCTTCAGGAGAGAGGTCGCGCGCAGAACTGACACCTCACGCGCGCGGTCCAGCTACCCTCAGCATCCAGCAGCAGCAGCAGCAGCAGCAACCGAAGGGGATGAAGCGGAGCACGCGCGAAATTCCGCCCCTATACTGCGCCCACCTCCTATCCCTCCCGAACCACCACCATCCGTTTCCTCCTCCTCCCCCCCCCCTCCCGCCGCGCTCTTTCTCCCTCTCTCACTCTCACAGTCTCCTTTTCTAGAACCAAGCGCGTTCTGCTTCCTCCTCGACTACAGACCTGTTTTGTCCTGACTCCGGCAGCCTAGCGCCAGAAAAGAATGTTCGAGGGTGAAACGAAAGGTGAACTGCCCGATAATTATCAGCCAGATAGATGCGTTTCTTACCGTTACAAAAGCGAAAATATGGCTAGAGTTTTTCTCGGGATCGTTAGCGGACCGTTTTACGAATCTTCTTAGTTGCGCGCGGTTCATATATCTGTGTCAAACGCAGTCGAATATTTTTGTGACGCTCCAAAAACAAGTGCGGTATTTGCTATGCTTACTTGTTTTTGTGCAGGAGAAGTCTCGGAAGATGTGTGACCATTGAAAATATCAAAAAATAATTTTTTCTATTATCGATTCTGAGAGGTTTGTTCTTATTAAATATTCACATAAAATTTAACACTAGAACAACAACCGAGCACTGAAAGTGTGTAATTTGCATTGCCGGTTAGAAATGACAAGATCGCATTTATCAAGACATTGCATGATTATTTCTATAAAGTCTGAATAAATAAGCGTAGCCAGCAAGCGTTCAGAAAAATATCTTCACAGTTTGAACAGTTGTAAAATCAATAATTTGAAATACGTTATTTCAATGCGTTCAGGTTCTACTTTTGATGAAGAGTATATAAGAGACTTCTTACCCTAACTTCTCTGCCTGCGTTAGGGTTTCTTGTTAATTCTGACTCCAAAGAACTCGAGTTATCTTCGACCAAGGCGTGGTAACCCTTTCTCCTGAGAAAAGAAATCTTACTTTCTTTAGGAAAGGGAAAGTAGGAGTACTCGAAACTAGGGCTGTTACTTTTCCGAAGCTTCGACTATTTGAAGCTTCGAAGGATTCGAAGGAACGAAGGGAACTTCGAAGGTGAAGAGAATCGAATACTAGAATATACTGGAATATACTAGAATATACTAGAATATACCAGAATATACTAGAATATACCAGAATATACTAGAATATACCAGAATATACTAGAATATACCAGAATATACTAGAATATGGTAGAATATACTGGAATATACTAGAATATATCAGAATATAGTAGAATATACTAGAATATATCAGAATGTACTAGAATATACTAGAATATACTAGAACATACTAGAATATAGTAATATATACTAGAATATGCTAGAATCGACTACAATATAGTAGAATATACTAGAATATAATAGAATATATACCTTCGAACCTTCGAAAGATTGAAACTTCGAACCTTCGATTCGTTTCCAGTTAACGGATAAAAGATATAAATTTTCATAATTTGTTTCTATATTCACTATTTGAATGATTTCAATAATTTATTGTTAAGATAACAAATTTATGATTTGAATTATCCTGTCGATAGCACGTTGTTAAAATAATTGTTTAAATAAACAAAATTTTTACAATTTGTTTCTATATTCACTATTTGAATGATTTGAATAATTTATTGTTAAGATAACATATTTATAATTTGAATTATCCTGTCGATAGCACGTTGTTAAAATAATTGCTTAAATAAATAAATTTTTACTATTATTTAATAATTTATTGTTCAAATAATTGTTTAGACAATGTACACATATTTACATAATTAATATACAAACACATTTCTATAGATTATAAAAATTAATAATCTACAGAAATTTTTATAATCTATACTAATGTGTTTCTATATTCATTATGTAAATACTTGTACATTCTTTACATAATTATTTTAACACTGAATTATTGAAATAATTCACATAATATAATATAAAAACAAAATATGAAAATTTATTCATTTAAACCATTATTTCAACAATAAATAATTGAAATAACAATTCACATAATGAATTTAGAAACAAATTGTGAAAATTTATTTATTTAAACAATTATTTTAACAATGAACTATCGAAATGATAATTCAAATAATAAATATATTATTTTTACAATAAATTATTGAAATAATTCAAATAATGAATATACAAACAAACTGTAAAAATTTATTTATTTAAACAATTATTTTAACAATAAATAATTGAAATAACAATTCACATAATGAATTTAGAAACAAATTGTGAAAATTTATTTATTTAAACAATTATTTTAACAATGAACTATCGAAATGATAATTCAAATAATAAATATATTATTTTTACAATAAATTATTGAAATAATTCAAATAATGAATATACAAACAAACTGTAAAAATTTATTTATTTAAACAATTATTTTAACAATAAATAATTGAAATAACAATTCAAATAATGAATATAGAAACGAATTATGAAATTTATTTATTTAAACAATTATTTTAACAATGTGCTATCGAAAGGATAATTCAATTTATAAATATATTAACTTAAGAATAAATTATTGGAATAATTCAAATAGTGAATATAGAAACAAATTATGAAAATTTATATCTTTCATCCGTTAACTGGAAACGAATCGAAGGTTCGAAGTTTTGAATTGTCGAAGTTTCGAAGGTTCAAAGTTCGCCATCTAAAGGAATGCAAACACATGGCGAAGTATTGAGTATCACGGGGTGAAGAGGAGTACGAGGGGTACAGTACACAGGTCGAACGATAGCAGCGCTGGCATCGAAATCTACTGTTCAATTCGGGACATTTCCAGAATCCGAATACCGTATCCATAGTACATATATCAGTGGTTTTGTCTATACGTCTCCACACAACCAAATTTTGCAAAAACTTTAACAGCTTATATCTTAATAACTATTTGTTTGCGACATATGGCTCCTTTCATACTTTTTCTCTTCTCGATAAGTAGAAGGCGTTGATGTAAAAAGAAACTTTAACAACCATTTTCTTGGTTATAAACAATTTCGCGGCAAGTTTCTCTTACAAACGTCCACCGATCCAGAGGTGTAGACTCACCCCTAGGACGGATGACCATTACTTTTTATACACCCTGTACACGTGAAACGATAATCGCCTGCGAATTCTTCGGTTGGACAGATCAGAAGGAATTTCTAGTGCGCCAGTAGGCAACGAAAGTTTATTTTGTCCGACTTTCGGCATCTGGCAAGCATAACAGTATATGAGAGCGAGGACGCGCGAAATTTCACCCTTGCACGCTCTCTAGCACACCAACGACCCCTTTACAGTCCTGCATATCGTCCACGCGGTGGCGACCCTCGCACCTACCTAGGGGGGAAACTTTTCTTAATAATGACTGGGCAATGGAAGCCATATTGTGGGACTCGATGACCCCGGCCCCTTTAATACTCGAGTGTTACGCATGCCACGAGCGCTGGAACATTTTTTTTCTTGCTGTTTTGTTTTAGTTGTGCGTGTACACGTTTAACGCACAAAGCCTGTTGGTCCGTTGTTCCTGAAACCCCAATAGTCGAGCAACGCCGATGCATTAAACGCTGCCTTTTGTCCCCGGTTTATTGACCCGGGCCGAGAGACGGAAAGTTTTCCGCGCGAGATGCGCGAAACAATTGAACATGAAATTTCGGCGACGCATAAGCCGCTGCAATAATTATTCTGAACCCTCCATATATCGACCCGTCCCGGCCGACACTGTCATTTTTCGAATATCTAAAGACAGCCTGCGAAACTGCGAACACGATTGCCTTATCGATGCAAATTATTACTGAATATTGACCGCGAGACGCGCGCGCGCGCGCACGGGATTTCATCAACGCTTTTCCACGAGTACAGCGCAGAAAGCGCGGCGCTGTTGCGATTAATACGACTCGAAACATTAAAAGCGTTCTTAGCCATGGAGAGTGCACACGGATGCCAAGCAGACAGAGAACTTTTAATACTCTGTAGTGTACAAAGCTTTGCACTTATGTCGCCACCGCACACGCGAGATAACATACATTACTATATTGGTATCGCGAGCCCGAATGAAATTCACAATGGTACTTTGTCCGCGAGACCTGAATATCGTATTTTATATAGACATTAACGTCGTTTAAATATAATGAAACAACGACGCGAAAATCAACAAATTCAATCTCCGCAATTTAGAAGATACATGAAACGAGGTTTTATAAAACATTAATGGTTCGAAGTATTTATTATTTGTAATCGTTAACTCTATTCAATGGTGCGAAATGTTTGATTTTTTAAATGAAAATATTAATTTTTACACTCACTGCTCGATATACAGTTGCGTAAAAATGTTTTCGGGCAGTTACATTTTCGGATTCTGTCCCACAAGCGGTATTTAAAAGAATTCTCACTAATGTGGGACACAGAAGTGTCATTAATAAAAAGTAATATAGTATTTCATCGGTAATTGTCCCAAATGTCTCCGACATAATTGTCCCTGAGATATCCCCACTAGTGCGAGGTGTACCCCCTTGTACGCACCCTAATCATTATAATAGTTGTCGAGCTGCATTCCATTTACTCGGGACAGATAATATACCTATTTACAGTCGACCGCAAACGTAATTGGCCACCCTTTAAAAACTGGTACATTTCTTAAAATTGGACAAAACGACTTGAGTTGATTTTTAGACGTTAGAAGAATCAGTTTACTGGGTAATATGCGTAAACGAAATTTTTTGAAATTTGCTATTGCTCGAAATTTGAAAGAAAAAATTGAAGGACAGGATTTTTAACTTTTTTATCTGTGTTTATAACGACAAATCAAAATATGCCTTCTCTAGACCTCGGTAAACTATATACAGGGTGGGGCATTTATCATGGACACCTGGAATATCTCAAAAACGAAATTCTGGAGAAAAAATGTTTCAAATAAAAAGTTTAAGTCAAGGAGCGACTGATGCAGCAGTCATCCATTTTTAATTTTTATCATGTTTTCAAGGTCATTCCAAGGTCAACTTTATTTTTTCAAATGGAAACATATTTTTTATTAGAGATTCTTAATCCACGACTTGAAACAAATAACATTTATTTGAAACGTTTTTTTCTCCGCCCATTATTTTGTAATTGGTGTTATTATTTTGTAAATGATGAAACTTTATGCGTGTATACAATAACTTACATATATCTAAAAGGGGCATATTTTAAATGTTCAATATAGGCATAGATAAAAAGTTAAAAATCGTCACCTTCACTTTTTCCTTCCAAATTCCTTGCTACAGCAATTGCCAAAAAACTTGATCTACATATTACCTACTAAACTAATCCTTCTAACATCTAAAAAACTCAAGTCGTTTGGTCTAATTTTAAGAAAAGGTATGAGTTTTTGAAGGGTGGACAATTACTTTTGCGGCCGATACTATATACAGTATTTCATCGGTAATTGTCCCAAATGTCTCCGACATAATTGTCCCTGAGATATCCCCACTAGTGCGAGATGTACCCCCTTGAGGGGCCATAAAGCTCGAGAGGCCTCGGTCGCCGAGAAATATAACACCATGCGACTCGGGTATATCGGTGAGACCACACTAATCCGAATTTCCAACTTCTTTATTATTCATTACTTTTTTATGGGACTTCGATGACCATATTTGTGGCATTTTTCTAATAAAAATCATACCAAATATGATATAATTTCGATGATATTTAATTGTCTATTACACAAGTAAATATCATCGGAATTATATCATATTTGTTATCATTTTTATTAGAGAAATGCCACAAATATGGTCATCGAAGTCCCATAAAAAATAATGATTAATAAAGAAGTAGGATATTCGGATTAGGTATGTTTACATTTCTCGGTGACCGAGGCCTCTCGAGTTCGGCTGTCCTTCTCTACGTTCGGCAAACCTCAAACAATGATATCCCTCGCGCATAATTGTCCCTCCGCAGACCCGTGTTGTGGACAATTATCGATGAAATACTGTAATATATAAAATAACCACCCGCATAAACCACAGACACAAAAGTTACGAAATTATTAAGTTAGTCTGTCCAAACTTTTTCTATCATGTCGTTTGACTAAACAAATATTATTATATCATAAAATTAATCTGTTTTGTATTGTAAATTATTATGGATGTTTTATGATGTCTTTTGGTCCAGCGCGGCCCAGCACGGAGGTGCGCAAAAACCCCTCCGTGGCAATGCGTGTATTGTGACGTTGCGTTCTTTGAAGTGCCCTACCAACGTAAATATCCATAGCCGGGTGAGTAAGGACGCCATCGTGTAACTTTCGCGACTGCGGGTGGGGAGAGTGCCAGGGGACGCCAATAGAAAATTTAAATACTTAAACTTCCGCATTTTATCCACTCTAACATGATTATTCTTGCTCAAGGTCATTTCAAGGTCAAAAAGGTGGTATCCACTAAATTCAGTTTTTTATTGTCCATCATGCTATCGTAAACAAAATATACTATTCCATTTAAGAAAACATCGGTGACCTTGAAATTTCATTAAAAAACACGACATAAAATTTTTTTTCTTTACTATTATATTTGCTCCCTGCAATAGTGTCACTTTGTCCTCTGAAGTTTTCTGATAGGACTGTAAATACGACAGATATTTAGTTGTTCCCATTTATGTGGGACACCCTGTATATTATTGAACGGATAACCCTAAAAATGTGAACAGATACATTCTCGTTATTTTTATAAAGTAATGGAAAATAGTCACTTTTAGTGCTCCGTGAGCCTAGTGTTCAAGAAACTCAAGATGACTTTTATATCTCGTTAAGAAAGCAAAGTAGCAAAAACTAATTAGTACATAATATGCTCCTCTTAAAATCATGCAATTTTCGTTGCAAACATTTTTTTCATACATGAAATAGTTTACGCGTAAATGAAGTGGTATGGATGAATCGCCCTGCATAGTATTACTTTGCATTGACTTTTTGCTGCGGAGCTTTGAAAATGATTCACAGAGGCGTAGAGCGTGGTATGGAAGTGTTGCGCGAGTTTCGGTGTTGCGTTTCATCCAAATTGATCTTTACAGATTGAAAATCCAGTGATAAACGAGCACGCTAATGCCGCGAATGTGTTCGCCGCGTATGACCGTTCGATCATCGTGTTTCACTGTCCGGTACGATATTAACTGTTCAACGTAAAATCAGAATGAATTCGCGCCCGAATTAATTTTGAGTAGCACGAGAACCGAAATCCGAGTTAATTGGCGCGGAACTGTTCTACTTGTCTAGCGGGGTTTGCGTACGTACGACGAGAGGGTGGGAGGGAGAGGGGTGGGTTTCTGTTATTTCATTTCCAATTTTGCAATACTACGATTATCGAATCTGTAATTTCATGCGAAGACATGCACACCGCTCGTGACCGGGTATACTAATTATCATCTGTCGGGAATGCATAATTTCCATCGGCCCGAAAAACGTGGTGTAATTAATGGAACAGGAGAGCCAGTTGAAACCAGTCGATCGATACCACCGACAGTAAGAAAACACATGGCGCTCGCCATTCCGTCGATTTCACATCAATGTTCAGTAGATCATGAATTGAAATAGTTCCCTTCGGATGGTCACAAATACTTGACGTCATCGCTTCCATTGTGGTGAAGGTATCTCGTTTTCTAGCAGTAATGGATTCTATTGGATATGTACAAATTAATTCTCGGCTCCGAACACTAAATTAGCCTGTTGCATTTATTTCAGTAAGAAACTTTCTCCCGCAGTGAAAAGTGTGTGTATTCTTCAATTGATTATTTGAATAACATTTCATTCGTCATTCGCATTATTCTTTCTTTGCATTGCACAGTATCCAAGTTATTCGTAGTATTCACTACTTGCAGTATTTCTCGTTCGCAGTATTTGTTATTTATATTATTTATCATTCAAAATTCACGATATTTCATTTTGGTTTATTTGAGTCCAACGTTAGTGGGACTACAGAACAGTGTTTGTCGCAGCATGAAATAAATTTACAGGCATACGTAAATATAAAAACCCTCTTCGGTTATGCCCCCAGTATAGGCCACACTGCATACACCCGTGTGTAAAACGTGGGTGCACACCACGGACTTAAAGGACTGAGCATAAAGTGGGTCTATGGGTGAGAGAGGTCGTGCCGCGAGCGGGGAGGGATGGTAGACTGCGGCCATGTTGGATGGCGAAACTATTGCTGCCATCTATACAACGTTGCAGGAACATTGATATGATTTGATTCTGAAAAGTGAATGCATAACAAGTGTATTTGTATATATATATATATATATATATATATATATATTTATCTGTATATATATATATATATATATATATATATATATATATATATATATATATATATATATATATATATATATATATAAAATATTGCACATTCGGCTCCAATATAAATTTATAAATAAATTATGTGTATCTATTTCCCGCATGATTGCATTGCAAATTCGCGCAACTAGTATTCAAAGTTGCCTATAGATAGCGTTGGGATATGGTGCAAGATTTCACGCGCATGCGCGATCAAAACAGTAATGTATCTATATCATAATGACACAGGTAGTGGAGCCCTGAGACAGTTATATTGGCGGGAATATAACTACGAGTTACAAAATACACAC
Source organism: Sphecodes monilicornis (assembly GCA_913789915.3). Taxonomy (NCBI): domain Eukaryota; kingdom Metazoa; phylum Arthropoda; class Insecta; order Hymenoptera; family Halictidae; genus Sphecodes; species Sphecodes monilicornis. Next base: position 11,407,346 of record OU565300.1, on the reverse strand, counting down.
AAATACACATGTTATACACTCACTTTTCAGAATCAAATCATACCAATTTTTTAAAATTCTGCTGGATGCTCAAGGTACCCCATATTATCGAGAATCTTACTTTACCGAGGTTGAAATCGCCGCGCACGCGCGTGAAATCTTGCACCATATCCCAACACTGCCTATAGAGCGCACCACAGTGTTTGCCATCCAAGATGGCCGACAAGTTGATACCCCTTCTGTCTTTCGCCTCACCCCCGCAGCATAATGCACAGTCCTAAGTCCGTGATGGTAGACTGCGGCCATGTTGGATGGCAAAACTAGTGTTGCCATCTATACAACGTTGCAGGAACATTGATATGATTTGATTCTGAAAAATGAATGCATAACAAGTGTATTTGTATATATATCTGTATATATATAAAATATTGCACATTCGGCTCCAATATAAATTTATAAATTAATTATGTGTATCTATTTCCCGCATGATTTCATTGCAAATTCGCGCAACTAGTATTCAAAGTTGCCTATAGATAGCGTTGGGATATGGTGCAAGATTTCACGCGCATGCGCGGTCAAAACAGTAATGTATCTATATCATAATGACACAGGTAGTGGAGCCCTGAGACAGTTATATTGGCGGGAATATAACTACGAGTTACAAAATACACACAAATACACATGTTATACACTCACTTTTCAAAATCAAATCATACCAATTTTTTAAAATTTTGCTGGGTGCTCAAGGTACCCCATTTTATCGAGAATCTTACTTTACCGAGGCTGAAATCGCCGCGCCTGCGCGTGAAATCTTGCACCATATCCCAACACTGCCTATAGAGCGCACCACAGTGTTTGCCATCCAAGATGGCCGACAAGTTGATACCCCTTCCGTCTTTCGCCTCACCCCCGCAGCATAATGCATAGTCCTCAAGTCCGTGGTGCAGACGAACGAGAATGTAGCGAGGATAATCTCTTGGACGGTAGTCGATATAAAAATGGTTGTCGGCGAGCTCGAGATTAAAATTCAACCGCATCCACATCTACTGGTGGTCACGATAAAGACGAAATCTTGAACAATTACGATCGTGGAATTCCCTATCGTTTCCCGTTTACCTCTGAGTGAGGGGTTTCCATTGTCTGCCGAGGGCCGAATGAAAGGTAAAAAGGAAGGAAAGCGAAGTCGCACGGCCGAGACGGTAAAGCGCAGAGAAGAAATGCAAAATGGTGGTAGCGTTGGTCGCCCGTAACCAAAAGAGCGGGACGACGACAACAACGACGACTGCTGAAGGAAATGCTTGTGAACGGGGGAATGGATAGCAAAGGGGAGCCTTGCGGAGACAAAGAAAAGAAGGAAGAAAGGAGGGACGAAGATATCAAAAACAGGAACGGGAGCTGAGTGTAAACAGACTAAAAAACCGCGAACGATGAAAGATGTCCTTTCAGGATGGTTGACGAGGCCGCGAGCTTGCAGTTCACGATAATAACGAAACGTTACACCGCTCCGTGCGTCATCAAGACTTCCAGTTGACAAACAGAGATTCTCAGAGTATCAGCATCGCCCTAACGACGCTTCCAGTTACAACTAGTACGGCGCAAATGCGATCGCTGCCACGGTAATTAATTATCAGCTCGAGAACGGTGATATCGTTTCACCTTCCACCTATTTGCCATCGCGAAAATTATCGAAAGTCGGTCGATTGGACGATCTAACATGTGAAAATTTTCCTTCGATAAGTTATCGTAATTGAACACCTGAGTTATCTGATTTCATCAAAATTGTTTATCGTCAGATTATACAGGATGGACCACCTCAAGTATTTTCGTTGTTAGCAGAACGATCAACATCTTACTAACATAATTATGATACGGTTTTGGAAACCTTCAAAACAATGGAATTGGAATTTTTCCTACCTTTTTGTTTAAGTGAGTTTTCCAAGTCACCTTCCGCTTTGATATACACATATACAAGGTGTTTCTTCGTTACATCCGCCGATTCCAAAAGGATTTGAGGAAAGAAAAATTGCAAAAGGACAAAGTCGTTTGGCATGGAATTAACCCCTTGGCCTACAATAACGAGTGAGACTCGTGGTAAGAAATTTCAGCCAAAAACAATAAGGACGAGCCTGACTCGTGGTACTTCGTTCGGGCCAAACGTAAACAACACCAGCCTAGATTGTTGTACTTTGTTCGGACCAAACGTAAACAACACGAGCCTGGCTCGTGGTACTTCGTTCGGGCCAAACGTAAACAACACGAGCCCGGCTCGTGGTACTTCGTTCGGGCCAAACGTAAACAACACGAGCCTGGCTCGTGGTACTTCATTAGTGACAAACGTAAACAGCACTAACACGAAGATTACTAATTTTCTACGAGTTTTTTCAAACCATTATTAACCCTTAGCACTCCAGTGGTGACTCTGAGGCACGCCTAAAAATTACTATACCATTATTCAAAATATTGTTTACATTATTAAATTGATATTCAATAAATTCGTTACCAAACATTTAAGTATTCTATGAAGTATTATATCAGTTCCATTTCTTCAAAATGTTAAAAATCATATAGAATGGAAATATTCTTGGTCGAAAAAAAAAGTTTGGTTATGGAATTAAAATACTTCGGAGCGCAAAGGGTTAATTTACAAATTGTTACTGATACATTATCCACTTTCAAATTATAAATCATTTTTGTTCACCGATGAATTGATCATAATTACTTCCCAGACATCTTAAAAGTATTAGTTGTTCCCAAACGTGTTTATTATTTCACAATTCCTTTCGTTGCGCCGAAATATACATGTCATAAGACGCATGCATTTTGCGCAAGTTCGGGCACACGGCTAAACAGCTAAATGGCTCGACGCGTGACCGACCTTCTTGTTTATTATGGCCCGAGCAATCGGGAGTTAGGGGGTAGGACAAGGGGTTAAGAATACTTTGCTCAATGATTTTCTTCAAGTTCTTTTTCACACGCGATTGTCGCCGTCATCAACAGTTTTTGCATATTGACTACCACATCGTGACCTTGGAATGACCTTGAATGAAAAAGTCATAATAATTCAACCAGGTTTAGCCATTGAGTATTCTTTAAATTCTGTAATGTGTGAATAAGATAATGAATTAAACATGTTTTAAATAATCAACAACTGTAGCATGTTTTAATAATATAAGTTCTAAAGAACAAAAATATCTTTCTAACAAGGGCCATTATCCAAGCGCGACGCATTGATGTTATTAAGCTTTTAGTATGATACAGAACTCGCAAAAATATTTCACACTGCATTTTGCTTTACTGGATTGTTTACGTTTATAGTGAAAGTGGCGTATACAACAAATGAAATAATCTAATAGTGGGAGAGGATACACAAAACAATATATCCGAAATTAGTATTACACCGACAGTAGGATAATCCTGGTATCACGGGGATTCTGTTCACAGTTGCAAAATCCTAGAAATCAGCAACAGCTTCCGAACTTTCTGACGGCAGCGTACGGACGAGTTTTGTCGGTTTTCGTCGTCGTGGGCATTACACCTGCGGCTCCATTATCACGGACAGTTTTACGCGACGGCCTATAGTACTTTTAAACGATTATTGCGCCAGGTATAATCACGAGTATTACTAGTGGTGCAGCATACTATCTAGTAATTAGAAACTTGAGATCACGATAGCTTACGTGCCGCGCGGAAGTTTCCAACCGGCTACGACGACAAGCTCACCTGAATATAAGAAAATAAGCTAGACGGTCTCTCTCGACAGTGAGATGAGTTGCCAGTCTGACCGGACACATCAGGTCAATGTATTAATTCGAATGTTAAAAAGCTAACTAAAACAAATAAATTTTATTCTTATTTCAGGTCTTACTCGGATCCGAACAGGACAGTACGAGCAGATGACAGGACGCCACAATGGCCTCTCTTGCATTTGTAAGACCACTTTTTAATCTCAAATCTTTTCAGTCTGCGAAACACACAGATTAACCGTAAAATAATTTTTTCCCATCTAGATTATGGATCGTACTGCGTGTGGCGCGTTGCGCCGACTTTCGGACCCACTTTCTCCCATGGGAGGCTTTTCTTCAATTTTATTAGAACGTTTAATAATTCGTAGGAATAAAAAAGTTGTAATTTGCAGCGATCGAAAAAATTGTCGTATAATACCAATCGACTACAGTATTTCATCGTTAATTGTCGTGAAATTCTGAACGATAATTGTCGCAAAACAATCCCTCCTTCCGCGGGGTATACTCCGTGAGGGTCCGTGAGGGTACTGTGGGTCCGAAAGTCGCCGCAACGCGCCACACGCAGTACGTGCCACAAGCGGTAGGCACGGGTCTGAAGAGCTTGGAGGACTACGGCCGCCACGGGGAGCGAGACGCGCGGGCGGTAGAAGTAGGCGTCTCCCTCGAACTTGCCTCCAAGTGAGCTACTTCTGGACATGCCTGCTTTACGGCTTCCAGTTGGCACCCACGTGCATCTCGGGTCTCCTAGCCTTCGAGCAATAAAACAATAAACTCGTACAGCGCCAGGTAAACAGCAGTAAGACGAGCGAGCCACCTTAACGGGCCTTGCCATCAGAAACCCCCCACAAGGAAAATTCGCCAGTTTCCTCCCTCCTTGTTCCCGTCCATAGCGGCCATCTTCTACCCCCACAAGGCTTGTAGTGGGTGGTAACTAGCAATTCGAAAAGGACATGGCCCAAAATCCACTTGATGCCAATAGGCTAATAGTTGGATCCTCCCACAAACCGATTTGTATACAGGGTGTCCCAAAAATGTCTCGCTTCCTTCAAAGGGGAGGTTCCTGAGGGCATTTGAAGCGACATTTTCCTTTGCAAAAATGGCCGTTTCGGCGTTGTTAAGGAGTTATTAACGAAAAACACGGACCAATCAGAGCGCGACTTAGAGGCGTATTGGCAGAACGGCCGCGCGCGACAGAAGTCGAGCGATGGTGATACACCGCGGTCGAAAGCAAGGAACAAACAAGAGAAGAAAATTTTTCGAGTCCTATGTCGGATAGTTCAAATTTGAATATGTTGTAGTCTTTAGTAACCTATGAACGAATCTCGAAAGATTTTTCGAAATCTTAAAAAATGTTGGTTTTACAGACGTGTAAAGAACTCTTTTTCATTCAATTATAACACTAGAACTAACATACCGAGGAGAATGAGTTTTTAGGAGCTTGTAGTGTTTTCACCATTTATTTTGAAAATGTTTTAAACAAATGCAATTTTCCTATAGCCGGGACTTTTTTAAACGGCTTCCAGTTGGCACCCACGTGCATCTCGGGTCTCCTAGCCTTCGAGCAATAAAACAATAAACTCGTACAGCGCCAGGTAAACAGCAGTAAGACGAGCGAGCCACCTTAACGGGCCTTCCCATCCGAATATTTTGTTCGTATAAAAATCTCGGAGAAACAAAAACGCGTATCGCGTCTCGCTTTTTATTTCATTGCGTCGAACGATGTCCTCGTGTAAAGTACGTCGAAGCGGCCGCGTATAAATTGCAACGGCGTGAACGCGTTGCGCATGTATGCAAGCATGCTGCGACAAGGAGGAATCGAGCGGCGCTGATAACTGGTAGCTATTAACGATAACAACTTCAGGCCAGACGAATCATTTTGCCGCGCGGAACTGTCTGTAACTGCCAACTACATAGTTCTAGATAAACTTCTGTCGGTTCGTCTGTGCTCCGCAGAAACTTCTTCCCGTGTAAAGTGTCCGTCGTCCCAGCACTGGTCCTTCTTTGTCTACTTTTCATCAAAGTACCACGGTGAACGAATGGGAAACCGTTTTAAAGAACGACACATGTCACCGTCGCGGCTATCGGCGCAACACTCAAACACAATCCTTGTGTAAAAGTTCTGTCTAAGAAAGGTGGCATCGCTCGCGCTAGACCCGGACCGGAGAATTTCTCGTTTTCCTTTATGCGAAACATTCAATTTTTCTCGGAAATATTTGAAATAATATTTCCACGGTACACTAGGGAGCGAGGAGAAAGGAACGCGAGAACAAGTTTCGCGCTCCACGTTTTCTTAAACTGTTCCCGGTGGGTATCAAGGAAGTCTGGCGGCTCCATTTAATCCGAAGACAGCAGTTAATTCGGCATGCGGGAGACGGTCAAGTGGAAAGTGAAGAAAGAAATAACGAGAATCCTTTCGCCTTGGGTGCTTCAAGATGATTCTAAGAACGCCTGCGCTTTTTCATGGGGGCCCCTTCAACCGAATCAACGACTCTCATGCGGCGTGACGCCACTCGACTGTTCGTTGGGGAATATGTTACTCGATATACTGAAAGATCAAGCGCACGCGTTGCTTGTGCACACCAACGCGAAGATCCGTGATAACAAAGAGACAGAGAGAACGGAGAGATCGTAAGAGCAGGCATTGTCGAAGAAGTAGAATTCATGAGTAATTCAGAATGACATTCATAACCGACGGAGTCCTCACCACGGACTCCGGCACCGATCCACGGGCTTCATCCCCCGACAGAGGATGCAAATAATTACCCTCGCTATATTTGTTAACGTCGTAATAAATTTAGCCGCGGAGCGGTCGTCTTTGTTACATGACAAGGGTTTCACAACGCAGCTCTCAAAGGACAAGCGGCAGCATTGCGCAGCCAGAAGTACTATCGAGTACCTGTGCAACCAGCTACTGTAGAGGTCCATAGGCCACAACGAGAGGACACCGGCGCGTCGTCGTCGCCCGGCAAATATAATCGATAATCGAACCGGTACTTTTTAATTGACTCCTCGTACGAAAGTCCGTCCCCAAGATCCTTCTGTGGCTGAGGGAACCGGAAAGAAGGGGTTACCGAGGAGAAAAGAAGAACGGGTGATTTAATCGGCTTTATGGGAAGGTCTTCTAGCTCCCCGGTCGAATCAAGTGCAACCCGGCTATGAATATTTACTCGGCTTATCTTTAAAGACAAGAAGGACAATCAGCTTGCGCCGGTCGCATTGCTATTCCGTTTTAATAAACCGCGACACCGGCTCAGTTATCCCATGCTGGAAACGATCCATAATCTAGATGGGAAAAATTATTTTACGGTTAATTTGTGTGTTTCGCAGACTGAAAAGATCTGAGATTAAAAAGTGGTCTTACAAATGCAAGAGAGGCCATTGTGGCGTCCTGTCATCTGCTCGTACTGTCCTGTTCAGATCCGAGTAAGACCTGAAATAAGAATAAAATTTATTTGTTTTAGTTAGCTTTTTAACATTCTCCCATGTTCGACGTTTAAATGAGCACGAATTTGTTGATGTGTGTCGTTTGATCTAAACGTTCCGTAGAGGGCTCTTACGAACAAAACATTTGTGAAACCTGAAACCTTGTAACATGTGATTTCATTTTTATTGCTTGGGATCATTTGTAAAAATTATAGTTAGCTGATTAAGTAGGTTGCAGATTTTATGCATTTATGTAGGATCTTAGGAAAAATGAGGAATTCCGCGCCGGGAATCGAACTCGGGACCCTCGCGGTTGTAGCTGATCAACTCTTACACATACCCACGGAACCCTCCTACTTTTCCTAATCTCCATACAGAATTTGGTCTGGGAGGTGGTCCTGATCCCACACTCGGCCATCCTGCTCCGGCATTCGCCCTCGAATGTCCGTCGCAGCGCCATTGTCTTTTTGTCCTCAGCGCCATCAACACAACTCGTCATCAACTTCGTCACTTTTCGGGAACACCATCCTACTGCCCTCTCTAGCAGTTTTCCCTGGATGTGCCCCTTACTTCACTTCGTCGTCCTTTCGCTCACGTGCGACCGTCGTTGCAACGCTTGCTTACTGCGTTCGTCGTCTGTCACCATGCGGGCATCGGTGTTCCCCCCATCCCGGACAAGCTCCCAAATGTAGGATCTTAGGAAAAATGAGGAATTCCGCGCCGGGAATCGAACTCGGGACCCTCGCGGTTGTAGCTGATCAACTCTTACACATACCCACGGAACCCTCCTACCTTTCCTAATCTCCATACAGAATTTGGTCTGGGAGGTCCTGATCCCACACTCGGCCATCCTGCTCCGGCATTCGCCCTCGAATGTCCGTCGCAGCGCCATTGTCTATTTGTCCTCAGCGCCATCAACACAACTCGTCATCAACTTCGTCACTTTTCGGGAACACCATCCTACTGCCCTCTCTAGCAGTTTTCCCTGGATGTGCCCCTTACTTCACTTCGTCGTCCTTTCGCTCACGTGCGACCGTCGTCGCAACGCTTGCTTACTGCGTTCGTCGTCTGTCACCATGCGGGCATCGGTGTTCCCCCCATCCCGGACAAGCTCCCAAATGTAGGATCTTAGGAAAAATGAGGAATTCCGCGCCGGGAATCGAACTCGGGACCCTCGCGGTTGTAGCTGATCAACTCTTACACATACCCACGGAACCCTCCTACTTTTCCTAATCTCCATACAGAATTTGGTCTGGGGGATCCTGATTCCACACTCGGCCATCCTGCAGTCGCAGCGCCATCGTTTTTTGGCCTCAGAACGTTCTGTTATATGAGCTTGGTGCTTCCTTTGTCCAAAACATTTTATTTAGAAAAAGGTTATGTTTGTCTACCGTGACTATCGAACATCGGACATTCCATGTGCAACAATCTAATGTAGTAAAAATAGATACGCTGCTTTAAAATAATACAAATTAAATTACCCCGATGAAATACAAAACAATCGAGATTTTAGGCCATCAAAGTGCAGAGACCCCTCAGTGAAGACTATAAGAAAGATTAGGTTCACACATAAATGAATAACGCAACCTTTCCGACAGTATTCAATTGTTTCCGAAATAGTTTCGAACACAAGGAGTACCACGGAGATAAATGGAAAAGCGATCTAGTGCGCATTCAAGGGGTAATTGGCAAAGTAATTTCACGGGAAGCCAAAGTCAATGGTGCATGGTCAAGGAAGAAGAGGAAGCTGGCGCCGATCGCCTCGACGGGCTCTATCGGAGGGGAAACGATGAACACCGGAAAGAATCGATTGAATTTAAGTACAGATACAAGTAACCAATCAACCATCTTGTTGCGAGTGCAGTTAGTATAGACTTCCAGTGCTCGGTTTGCGGGCAGCGGTTTGTGGCTTACGAACATGGCGAACTGCAGAGACATGTCCATTCGTTGCTGTTACCGTGTCCAGCAAAATGGAATGGAGAAAAATAGAGTTAATTATTCTCAGGCTGTTCGCGAACTATAATTGGCCAACGCATTTCATCGCGTACGAACAAACCGTCCAAAGGTGTGGGGAAGAGTTGTGGTAGTACCGGCCCCTCTAAACTTTAATACTACAACTGGGGCTACTGTGGGTAAAAATTAAATTTTAAAAAACTAACTTGTAGTATATGTTAGCGTCAATGTGTTTTAAGCCAGGTCGAGGGTTTGTATCGAGGCGACTCTTAGGCCTGGAACGATTTATGGCAGGATCGCCGAGACTAAACAGAACCCTCAATGGACGGTGGCAGGCGACCACGCTGGGTCTTCCGGCTATCAGCCGTCACGGGGATGTTTATGAGAAACAGATGAGTGAAAGTTTGGAGTGACTTTATGAGAAAGAGTGAGAGAGAGATAGCGATGAGTGCGTTGCACAAGGATTGGGACTCTGCCCTGAAGGAGCTGGCCACAGAGTGGGGAAGGCACGGGGGGTGTCTTCTGTTAAGAGGACTGTGTTAGACCGCTCAGCACTTACCCCAGAACCGCGAAAGACCAGAGTCGCGATTCATAATATCTAACATATAAATGGTGTTTCATAAAATGGGAGGCTTTCCTTCAATTTTATTAGAACGTTTAATAATTCGTAAGAATAAAAAAGTTGTAATTTGCAGCGATCGAAAAAATTGTCGTATAATACCAATCGACTACAATATTTCATCGTTAATTGTCGTGAAATTCTGAACGATAATTGTCGCAAAACAATCCCTCCTTCCGCGGCGTATACTCCGTGAGGGCCCGTGAGGGTACTGTGGGTCCGAAAGTCGCCGCAACGCGCCACACGCAGTAGGGGGGACCACGGCCGCCACGGGGAGCGAGGCGCGCGGGCGGGGGAAGTAGGCGTCTCCCTCGAACTTGCCTCCAAGTGAGCTACTTCTGGACATGCCTGCTTTACGGCTTCCAGTTGGCACCCACGTGCATCTCGGGTCTCCTAGCCTTCGAGCAATAAAACAATAAACTCGTACAGCGCCAGGTAAACAGCAGTAAGACGAGCGAGCCACCTTAACGGGCCTTGCCATCAGAAACCCCCCACAAGGAAAATTCGCCAGTTTCCTCCCTCCTTGTTCCCGTCCATAGCGGCCATCTTCTAAGAGTCGAAGTTTAAACTGACGAATATAGAAATTATTTTTATATCAACCTAACAGAAGCGAAATCGAGCTTTCGCCGGAGCTGCACGACTCTCCCCTGCTGCCCGTGAATTCGCAAATATTTTCGCGACCGATTGAAACGTTCGCGGGCCTCGACCACGCGAGTGTTATCGTTCGCCTCGAGTCTAGACGGATATTAATATCTGAAGAAAAAAGAACATCCTAAAAGTGATTCCTCCCCGAGCGAAACGATAAAACGCTTTAAATGCATGCGTGGCACAAGCAGTATATTTATTTCGACAATAACTCGCTGTTGATCCGCAGGTCGATGTCTCGGAGATAGCAGATATTGGAAATGGCAAACGGAGACGGAACAGTCTGGCTGATTATCCGATTATCCGGTTCTCCGGAACATTTGCAATTTACGTCTGGAAGTACCATCGGTTCAACCCCTCTTTCGGGGTCGTTGCTTCTTCTCCCACATCCTTCGTTACCGTTCCACCCCCATCCGGTTTCCATCATTCCCTTCCCCACTTCAGCAGTTCTGCTCTTCTTCCGTCGTTTTCCTTCCGTTCCTCGTCCTTCATCTCATTCGGCGTGCTATATACCTTCTGTCAACGGCACGGAAGAACGCGACGAATCATTCGTTTCTATCCTAACGAAATCTCTCCAACGACGTTGCGCTGATAAGAGCGGTCCGCGTACCATTTTGCAAAGAATTGTCGCAGGCCATCGACATGCCTAGAATTGTATTGCGAGTCAATCCTCATGGAATTCATTAATTCGTTCATTTCGAAGCGCAATCGGAACCAGCGGCTCGAACGCAAGCGACAAATTCGATCGAGCACGAACGAGTAACTGGAACACCATTTATTCCGTATTCACAAATTACAGGTGGGAGAGAACACGTTCGACCTCCAGATTACAGGTGACGCTGTAATTTTTCCAATTACGCGATTCCCGACCGAAATTTAGGATTAAACACAAATCACGCTTTTAAAATATCATTCGTCCAACCGGTCTTTGGTGAAAACGGGTCGCTGAATTCCATCGAAGCAGTTAGTGTCCTACAAGGATTATTCAGATAAGTCGACTACTCTGAATGAGTGTTGAGTGCATATTGGGGTGGTTCTTAGCTATGGGGGTCAAACATTTGTTTGGAGAGTATATAAGAAAACCGATACCTTCATGCATCTTCCCACCACCATCCAGCTCAGAAGAATTCAGTGATCAATTCCCTTGTTAACAGAGCCATCAGTATCAGTGAGCCACAACGCCTTAACCAGGAACTGGATTACCTCAGCACCACACTAATGCAGAACGGCTTCCATAAACACAAAATTAACCGCACAATAGACCGTCTCCTAAAACCTAATAACAAACAGACTACACGTAACACCCATGAAAACCAAAAAAACCACCTTCCTACCATACATACAGGGCACTACTGACCGAATCAGCAGGATACTTAAAAAACATGACATCAAGACTGTTTTCACAACACAAACTAAAATAGGACAAGTACTCCATTTAAAAAAATAGAGTTGACCTTGAAATCTCCTCTATGCCTCCACCCACGTAGAAAATGTTTGTGCCACAATATGTCCCCCTCTATACCGTGTAAGTTTTCTATATAACATTTTTTCATATTATTACAAATAACGACAATATTCAAACTGGACATAGTTAGTGCCCCACCCTGTATATGCTTAAACGACAGGCGGTAAATGGAGCATTGCGAATAATCTCGCGCCCATTCATTTCAGCCTTCCTCTACGGCAGAGATGGGCAATTTTGCCTCAATTGAGGCAAAACTTTCAACACCGTAGCACCCTCTGTCCCCTTCCAGTAAGCGCGGTACAATGGAGCAACGAAGACACGAGACATCAGCGTACGCAACGAACGTGCGCGCTGCATGAAAGAGAGGTTGGTGGGAGAAGCAGGCGTTTGAGGGGCTCCACCCGTCCCCACCACTGCTCTACAGCTCTACGGCGATGAGGACAACGTTCCAGGGGCGGAAGGTCAGAAGCAGCCACAAGAGGCCAGAGGGGGAGGGCCGGAATTGAATTTCGTCAGCGTTGAACCGTAATAAAATGACGAGAGGAAAACAACGGGCAACGTCGTCGCCATGGTGCGGTATCTCGAGCCGTCCTTCTCGCCGCGCCGTGCACCGTGCGCCGCGTCGCTTCTTGTCGCGTTCGCCGTTGACGTTTTCACTTGTTAACCTCGCAACTTGCCGTCTCGCCGTGGATCTGAGGATTATTCATCACCGCAACTACCAAGGGGGATGGTTTCCAAAGAGGGCGATGGCGAGCACAACGGCGCCGTTGGAAAGAGGGCGATGCAACGAGGAAAGCGGGAGGTTAGGGAAACTGGGCGGAGCGGGGGTGAGAACCGGGACAACAGCGTATTCCATGTTCCCTCGTGTCACTGATTATTCCATTTACGAGCCATGCCGCATGATTCTGAATAGAGGTACACAGTGCGCCGGGTAGATTCAACCCGAACCCCTTTACCGCTCACTGTTTCTCTCTCTTCCTGTCCCTGTCTTTGTCAGTCTTGCGGGTCTCGGTCCCTTAACCCGCGCGTGTCGCGCTCGCTCCGAGTACATCCATAGTCTATCCACCGAGAGAAAAGAAGTCTCGTCTGAATCGGAAATCAATTCAATCGGCACCAAGTCCGGCGTGCAATTCGGGCTCCGTTTCGCAGGTAATTCCGACGGTATATACCTCCCGAAAAATGTTCCAGCCAAGATACACGTACACCGACACGAACAGCATTGCGCGTTCGTTTCCGCTCGGCTTGCGAAACAACAGGGGATTCCGTGGGTGGATAGCGTTTACGATTCAAGGGGAAGAATCTCGTTAAAGCGGAATGATTTCGCGGAACACCGTGGGAACGCCACTTTCGCGTGTTTCCAATTTTCAAAAGACCTAGACCCGCACGAGCGCAATTATCCTCGCTTTAATAAATTTTAATCAACCTGCAGCACCGCGCCGCGCCGGGACACGCAGTTGCTTCGGGTTTAATCAGAGCTAGGTGTTCGTTATCATTCATTGAATCGACACGATTTACACCGTCCCGTCGTTTAATCCTCGCATCAAGAGGTTCGAGAAGCTTCTCCTGCGCCGCGCCGTATCGAATTCTGAATCCTTTGGTGCTGATAATTTGACGAAGTCTCGCTTACTAAGGACACTACGCAGAGTCTCGTTATCGCATTAGAACATCCAACATTTTCAACATTTATCGTCAATTGTTATTTCATTATTTTGTCAGATGTGAGGTGAAACATTTTTGTTTTTCAATCGACAATATATGTTTGCATAAGACAAACGCAACATCCTTCGACATTATTGTGTTTTCTAAAACTTTTACTCAATTCCTCATTATCCAATTGTAAGGGTTTGCCAATGGCAATGTATGTGTGTGAGTGTGCTGGCCGATCGGAGCGCATGGCCGCGGTGATTGACTAGGGCCGCTGCGTTCTTTTCGGCGCGATAACGATGCCGCTATGCCTTTGCGGCGCGAAGCCGCAAAGCAACATTCTAGATATGAGCGGCACCTTTTCGGGCAGTTTCTGTTCCTGCCTATTAAAGCGCGTTTCGGTGGCAATTCAGTTCAGTTGTCGCACGACTTCGAGCAGAACGACATCCTTGACGTCCTTCCGTGTAAATTACCTTACACAATGATTAACTGTTTTAGCTTGCATCATTTCACAATAATTATATACAGTGGCATATTACCCTATGAGCAACTTGGGCAAATGCCCGGGTCCCCAAGCAAAAGGGGTCGCCGAACACAAACCAAATATTTTGTATTTTTATGTAAAAGGTTTTCATGGATGAAGGAGAATTTATTTCACTTTTTATGCAATAATAAATATGTAGATGTTTTTACAATTGTTTTATTTTTCCCAACGTGAAAGTTATTTACTTTGCCCAGGGGCCCCACGTAGTCGTAACGCGCCACTGAATCATATATCACAATAACCTAAGATTTTTTGTACCTGTTCTGAAGATGATGTGCAGTACTACCGCGGAATGTACGAAATGTATTAATATGTAAAGCATTTTATCACTTTGTCCAGCACTGAATATAGCTATAACAATTTGTTTTTCGTGTTTACATTTTATAGTGTTTTCGCTGGAAATCTCGAACGAACATTTTGCAGAGTTGAGCATATTTTCGAAACGGACCCGGTTCTTAAGGTGTGTACACGGGAACAGAATAAAAAATTTTGCGATACCAGCATCGTCGATGGGATCTACATCGAATATGCGATACAGGCAAACACGCGGATTGTCGTGCTTGTGCATGCAAATTCGCAGATGCAGGTGCGATAGGTTATCGTTGCACAGCGCCGATGCGGTGTCGGTGATAGCGGCGACGGTGACGATGGCGGCGACAGTGGTGCAATGTAGCTGAATTAGTGGTCCAAAGACTGACGGGTAAGGGAAATTGTTGGGATGAAGGGTGTGCAGCCAAGCTCCTCCTCTCTTTATTCATGCATAAAATCCATATTCTTCGGAGGAAACATCGTGCTTCATCGCGAGGAACTTCTGTCACTGCCGTCGTATCAGGGGCAACCCTTTTTGGTCCTAGTCAACCTTACCCTCGCACCACCCTTGGGGCGTTTGTAAGCTCCACCGGAAGAGCTGAGATTATATGCGAGCGTCTAGCATCACCAGACACTCGACTGCCATGAAAACTTGAAATTTTTAGCCCTGCTATTTGAAAATTCCCAAGCATCTTCGCGAGCCTTATTCGCCTAGCTCGGCTGTGTTCCCCGAGTCCGATGTTATTCGAATATTTTCAAGTCGTCGCATAGAGTCGCGTGAAATTCAGAGCGTGTTGTATGGACCTCTCCGCATTAATTTCATATAATTGATTTGTTTTGTTAATACTCGTCCCGATCCCGTCGGATTTGCTCATCCAGAACACGACTCGCATTCATGGAAATAATTCGAGGATAAGCGAGCGCGTTCTATTTAAATCCAGCGCAAATCGATTAACACACAGAGGAATGATTAAAAGGTAGTTTAATGCGGCTCCATCGATATAATTGCGCCAGTCATTCCCGAAGGACGACCATATCGTATTTCGATAGAGCGAGCTTTCGCGCTAGTCGAGCTCGCCAGACGATTCTAATTATGATCGCGCGAATCGACAATTCTATGATGGGCTTTCGATAATGGACGAGCACCGCCGCGCCGCAGAGCGACACTCTCATTGAGTAAGAGGAGTGAAAAAACGAAGCGGAAAGGGAGAAAGTTTTTCTTCGTCGCGGGTTCAAGTGCTGTAGAAGTGGTTATAAAAAGTTGAAAACGTACCGGAAATAAGAAGATCCCGCCGGCGGGTTTTCGTGATATAACGGCAGAGAAATATCGTCATTCTCGACTTTGAGACTACGATGGGCAGCATCGCACTCGTCGATCGAAAGAACGCCCATTACGCGTCCACCTAACAAGATATTGAATTTTTGCAGGGTTGTGAACCTTCGGGTCTCGAGCGGATTCGTGCCCTGAGATATAATAGAAGGCCTCCACACCTACTCTAGGCTTCGCGCGCTGTATTTCAGACCTCTCGCCACTTGAGGCACAGAGCGACTATACACACTCTAACAAACGCCCATTTTCAGACAATGAATATTTTAGTGCGCCCATGAAAGCACGCTCGAGCGTTCTTTTTCTCTCTTCTTCTTCTTCTGCTTTTTTTTTTCCTTGCCGACCCTCGTCACAAAAGGCATCATCGCCGCCCCGTGTACGTGACGATCCTAACCCCTTCCAGGAACACCGCCAGTAACTGGATCAAGTAACGCTACTCTTGTCCTACGTAGGTTCATTGTTTTCTTCCCTTTTGCGCAACAGATCCGACGATATCGTGCAACTTGACTGATTTATAGGGGAACAAGCGCGGGGGGCCCACACCCTTTCAGCCGAAGGGGCTTTGTTTACTATTAACACTGAATTTATATACGTTAGGATTGACGCGATGATTCGATTTTGGATAAAAAATCGCGCCATTTTCTAGACTTAAATATTTTCTGCACCGTTAAGTAGCATTATGTTTTTACAATAAATACAAATATACAATCTTGATAAACCTGTTAAAATCATACGATTCTGTTAGCAGTGAAACTGTTAAATAAATTAATAAAACAGTTCTTGAGGTATATGTATGGTAAAAATGTTAATATAACGATGTCTATTATTTCTTAATACAGCACCGTGTATTATGTAAATATACTATTTTAATTTTTATATCGCTACTGCATAATGCATTATTTATGTAGGCGGCGATTCCATGAACGACACAGCGTTTATCGACAGATGCTACAACAACGAATTACCTAGCACAGTTTCCTACTATACCGATATACTATATACCTGAAATGGCGTATCAATAAAACCACAGACGAGATATAGGAATAGACTGGACATGCAATGTATTCCGGTGGCCGTCGGCACAGACTTAAGACTACTACAGACATTGCATCTTATGGGCTTTTCTGTCTAGGCCTCGGGGGGCCACAGTGGCCCCCGTTACCATTTCGGTATCGCGCTCAATATTACCGATAGTTCACGAATTTAGGCGTATTAGCAAGAACTGAATATTCCGTGTACTATATTTTTACTACGGGTGTTTAATATGATTTGGAGGCTACAAATGCATACGGGGCGTGTATTTGGACGATGAAAATAATATTTATGAAGAAAGTATTACGAAAGCACGAATTGTAGTCAAATTAATTTGGTTTTTATACGTAACATTTTTTTTATTACTCGTGTCACGAGTGAATGTACATTACAATAGTTTATACATTTTAAACGAATAAATTATCATTCGAACAAATCTTATGAACATGTTACAAAGGAATTTTTCGAAATTTTAAAAATTGTTGATTCCATAGATGCGGAAAATAAAGTGTCAAACTATGTTCATTAAATTATAACGGTTGAACTAAAAAAATACAAGAACATCTAATGAAAATGTTTTCATTGCAACGGAAAATTGAAAAATCTGAAAGAAATTCGAAGACAAAATCTAATTTTCCCGATAAACATCGGTACACCTATTACAACCAAATGTTACTAGATTTCTGCGATACTAATAATATAATCCCCGGAAACCAATATGGTTTTAGAAGACACCACTCCACAATACATGCTATCAATAAATTAACATCCGACGTCAATCTAGCACTGAGTAGAGATTCTTGCGTGGGCGTCTGTCTAGTAGATCTGGAGAAAGCATTCGACACCGTCTGGACAGGCGGGTTGTAATCGTTAAACAAGCAGAGATAATAAATTCATCAATTAAATTTTATCGATTGATTTATGCTTAGTAATATCCATGTATCATAAATTATTTTGTATCTCGAGTTCTATTGCCTACTTCTCTTAAAAAATAAGATGGCAAGATGGTCAAGAATTGTTGCAAATATTAACCAGCTAGACATAATAAATTTATCAGTGAATTGTGTTCGATAAATTAATGCGCGCGAATATTCATGTGTTAGAAGATATTCAATATCTCGAGTTCCATTACATATTTTTATTAAAAAATGAGATGGTCAGATAGTCGAGGGAGCGCGTGTTGACATAATTGGCAAAAGGAATTGTTATAAACATTATACAACCAGAAATAATGCATTTATCAATCATTATTATCACAGCGATCGAGATCTACCAAAATTAGTTGGGGTGGGGAGCGTTGCGCTCCGCTGCGCGCTGCGCATCACTGCTTACCTAAGCTCGCGGAGCGCGCTCAGTCAGTCAGTCGGGCCGGGCCCTCCGGCAGTTGCGGAGGGGCTCCAGGACCAGGATGGTCTAGAGGTCTTCCAGAGGTACCCTGGCCTATCCTACCTAGCTTGGGGATGACCAGTGGATATCCAGAGCTACCCAGGCCTACCTTCAGTCGGCTTCAGGTTGACCAAGGGTCCCCCACCAGTGGTCTACCCTTGCCTACCCTGAGGTTGACCAGTGGTCATCCAGAGCTACCCTAGCCTACTCCTGCTTACCTTCAGCTGGCTTAGGGTTGACCAAGGGTCCTCCAGCAGTGGTCTGCCCTGGTCTACCCTTGTGTACCCTGAGGTTGACCAGTGGTCATCCAGAGCTACCTTAGTATACCCCTGCTTACCTTCAGCTGCCTCAGGGTTGACCAAGGGTCCTCGAGCAGTGGTCTACCCTTGCCTACCCTGAGGTTGACCAGTGGTCATCCAGTGCTACCCTAGCCTACTCCTGCTTACCTTCAGCTTGCTTAGGGCTGACCATGGGTCCTCCAGCAGTGGTCTGCCCTGGTCTACCTTTGCCTATCCTGAGGTTGACCAGTGGTCATCCAGAGCAACCGTAGTCTATCCTTGCCTACCTTCAGCTGGGTTAGGCCACCCTGATCTACTCCAGAGCTACTCAGGCCTACTCTTGCCTATCTTGGGGTTGGCCAGTCGTCCTCCAGACCGACCCTGGCCTACCATTGTCTACCATCAGCTGGCTTAAGCTTGACCAAGTGTCCTCCACCAATGGCCTACCATTGTTTATCATGGTCTACCTTTAGCTAGCTTAGGGTAGACCAAGGGTTATTTAAAACTTCCTTGGCCTACTTTAAGCTAGCTCGGGGGGGGCCATGGTCTCTTCAATGCTGTCTTCGTTTACCTTGGGTTCTGAGCCGGTCCAGTTTCAGTATCCGGCATGATGTCAGTACCGTGCTGATCGATTCAGAGAGGGCAATCATTGCAATAGCTTCGCATCTTTGAGTGAGTCATTTCATTACTATCTTGTTACTATATTCGTCTGTAGAAATAGTAGTATACAGTAGTAGTAAAGTGTAAAAGTAGTTAGTTGCATGCATGGGCAGGCTTCGCCGCCCCAACGATCAGCCGAGATGGGAACGTCCGCGATTTGCACTAGCGTTGCGAGAAAACCACGCGTTGCATTAGTCGATTTTGAACAGAGATTAAAGTTAACATTACGATATAGATTATTTAAAGTATAGCTTTGCGATTCAATAGTCTCAACAAATAGTCGCGATTCGTTTTGCAGAAACTGTAGAGTAATCTTTTTTGAATCTCTGTTCGTTGAATTAGCGTTGCGCACCAAAAGTTCGCGTTTGCTTTAGAGTGTTTCGACATTTCAGGCTCCCATGCTCGAGCTGCAACGATCAACTGTGAGATGGGCACATCCGCGATTTCAAGTAGCGTTGCGAAACAAATTGTCACACGCGTTGTAATAGTATCAATTTTCAAAGTTTATTAAATGTCTAGTGAATGTTATGAATAAATAGTCGCGATTTAGAGTTTTATATTTCTTATTTAAATAGCAATTTAAATTTCGATTTGCTGAATTAGCGTTGCGCATAGAAAGGATCGCGTTTGCATTAGAATGTTTCGACATTTCAGGCGCCCATGCTCCAGTTGCAACGATCAACTGTGTGGTGGGCACATCAGCGATTTTGAGTAGCGGTGCAAAACAAATTGTCGGGATGGGGCCGAAGGAGCAGACGAATTTTTATGCCAAAGATGCCGGACAAACTGTCATTCAAAAGGACAATCATTGCAACGTCTTCGCATCTTCGAGTGAGTCATTTTATCACTACCTTGTCGTTATACTCGTCTGTAGAAATAGAGTTGTAGTAGAATGTAAAAGTAGTTAGTTGCATGCATGGGCAGGCCTCGCCGCCCCAACGATCAGCCGAGATGGGAACATCCGCGATTTGCACTAGCGTTGCGAGAAAACCACGCGTTGCATTTAGTCAATTTTGAACAGAGATCAAAGTTAGTCATCCTTCCAATTATAATCGCAGCTTCTATCAGCGATATAGCTTGTTTAAAGTATAGCGTTGCGAAACAAATAGTCGCGATTCGTTTTTCAGAAACTGTAGAGTAAACTTTTTTGGATCTCTGTTCATTGAATTAGCGTTGCGCAGCAAAAGTTCGCGTTTGTTTTCGAGTCATTCGACTTTTCAGGCTCCCATGCTCGAGCTGCAACGATCAGCTGTGAGATGGGCACATCCGCGATTTCAAGTAGCGTTGCGAAACGAATTAACATACGCGTTGTACTAGTATCTATATTCAAAGTTGATTAAAGTTCGAGTTAACGTTGTCAATAAATATTTGTCATTTAAAATAGTTCTAGAGATACCGATCTACAATTTTAGACGTTAGAGTTTTAAATTTCTTATTTAAATAGCAATTTGAATTTCGATTTGTTGAATTAGCGTTGCGCATCAAAAAGATCGCGTTTGCATTAGAATCTTTCGACATTTCAGGCGCCCATGCTCCAGCTGCAACGATCAACTGTGAGATGGGCACATCCGCGATTTCGAGTAGCGTTGCGAAACAAATATTCACTCGCGTAGCACTAGTATCAATTCTTAAAATTTATTAAATGTCTAGTTAATGTTGCAAATAAATAGACGCAATTTAAAGTAGTTCTAGAGATATCGATCTACAACTTTAGACGTTAGAGTTTTAAATTTCTTATTAAAATAGCATTTTGAATTTCGATTTGATGAATTAGCGTTGCGCATCAAAAGGATCGCGTTTGCATTAGAATCTTTCGACATTTCAGGCGCCCATGCTCCAGTTGCAACTACCAACTATGAGATGGGCACATCCGCGATTTCGGATAGCGTTGCGAAACAAATTATCAAAGTTGACTTACTATTTAGTTAATGTTGCGAATAAATAGCCGCGATTTAAAGTAGTTTGAGAGGTACCGATTTAGAATTTTAGACCTCAGAGTTTTAAATTTCTTATTGAATTTGTAAGAATCGTAGAACTTAATTTGTAAGAATGGGAAGCAGACTTAGTTCTGATTCCTTTTCGGGTCTCTTTTGCCGCAACCTCCTTGTGGTGAGATCTTGGCAATCGATATTATCCACAATTCGCAAAATACTACAACTTATAAATTGTAGTATCTTGCATGCAGTGGATAATATCGAGGTAATAGCTGCACATTTAGAATTTTTGTTAATAAGTATTTTATAATAGAATGTAAGACAACACTTTCTTCGTTTTCCATTGTCTCAGTTTCAGCGTTTCTTTTCAATTAACAATCCACATACAGAGTTTCTATTTTAGAATACATGTACGTTCAACAAACAGCTTCAATATTAATTTTTGGATTTGTAATTGAAATCTGTTCTTGAACTTTCAATGTTCAACTTTCCCATATTGATATTTTTGTCTAGAAATTGATATTTTTGTCTAGAAATTGATATTTTTGTCTTGATATTGGTATATTTTCAATAATTGATATTTCTTTCAGGAAATTAATATTTCTTTCAAGAAATTGGTATTTCTTTCAGGAAATTAATATTTCTTTCAAGAAATTGATATTTCTTTCAGGATATTGATATTTTTTTCAGGAAATAGATATTTTTCAGAAAATAGATATTTTTCAGGAAATAGATATTTTTCAGGAAATAGATATTTTTCAGGAAATTGACATTTTTTCAGGAAATTGATATTTTTTTCAGGAAATTGATATTTTGTCTAGAAATTGATATTTTTGTCTAGAAATTGATATTTTTGTCTAGAAATTGATATTTTTGTCTAGAAATTAATATTTTTGTCTTGAAATTCAAATTTTTGTCTTGAAATTGCTATTTCTCTCAGGAAATTAATATTTCTTTCAGTAAATTAATATTTCTTTCAGGAAATTAATATTTCTTTCAGGAAATTAATATTTCTTTCAGGAAATTGATATTTCTTTCAGGAAATTGATGTTTCTTTCAGGAAATTGATATTTTTTTGAGGAAATAGATATTTTTCAAGAAATAAATATTTTTCAGGAAATAAATATTTTTCAGGAAATAAATATTTTTCAGGAAATAAATATTTTTCAGGAAATAAATATTTTTCAGGAAATAGATATTTTTCAGGAAATTGATATTTTTTCAGGAAATTGATATTTTTGTCTTGGAATTGATATTTTTGTCCTGGAATTGATATTTTTGTCCTGGAATTGATATTTTTGTCCTGGAATTGATATTTTTGTCCTGGAATTGATATTTTTGTTCTGGAATTGATATTTTAGTCCTGGAATTGATATTTTTGTCCTGGAATTGATATTTTTGTACTGGAATTGATATTTTTGTCCTGGAATTGATATTTTTGTCCTGGAATTGATATTTTTGTCCTGGAATTGATATTTTTGTCTTGAAATTGATATTCCTTCGATCGGAGTTCCCTCAGGGGCTCACTCACGGGATGGGGCCCGTGAGTGGGTACGGGGACTCGCGTCCCCGGGGTCACCCGAATCGCCTATAGGTCGTTGCGTCCACATATCATTAGATTTGGGCTCGATGTGGTGTCGATTTTGTTTCATTTGGTTTTCGATTCTGTTTCGTTTGGGGTTGTTCATCTTGCTCTTGTTAGTCAGGTCGCACTCGAGTGCGGAGTTAGCTTTGCTCTCATGAGCATAGGTAGGCCGTACTCGTGTACGGGGTTTAGTGTCACGTATGTATGGCATCTTTACCGTCGTCTTTTCATCGTCTTATTCTAATTTGGTTCATACATTGTATTGTATCCAACTATGATTAGCCTGCTTCAGTTAGAGTTAGAGTACAACAGCTCATCATCTTCGTCGTCGGACGAAGAAAATTCATCGACGAAGAAAATTCATCGAACGAAGAGGATTCGTCGACCGAAGACTCCGAATTATTTATAAGTAAGATTTATTGCGTGCGTTAGTTATTAAGATTGTCAATCGTCGTTGTAATTATGTCGAGTAATTATTGCCGTAACTTGACTATGCTCGTTCCGTTTTCTGACTCCGATACAGCCTTCTGCTGTGTCGGCCTTGCTTGCAGGTTCTGAGCCGGTCCAGTTTCGGTATCCGGCGTGAAGTCATTGAGAGGGATGTCTAAGAGACTCGTTCACTCGTCTTCTGACGATCCTCTGTGTTAACGTAATCCTGGACACGCCATGTTCTCATGTCACCCAGTAGCGCCAGAAACCGTTTGAGCGCATCTCTTTGCCATTTTTCTTGGTGATGGAGTGGCGGGTGTCGGGCTGGTCGGCTCAGGACTTGTAAGCACTGAACGCGTCGCGTCACCCTTGAACCAGAGCCTTCTGCTCTGGTTCGATCTTGTTTCTCTCTTTGAAAGAATCAGAGCCTTCCGCCTGATTCGCCTTTGGTCCCTCGTGGATCGGAGACTTCTTCTCTGATTCACTCTTTGCCCCGCAATAATTACTCGACATACGCTAAATGGAAAAGAAGTCTTTTCCATGAAAAAGACTACTTTTCCATTTAGCGACCTTGCGAAATTTAGTTTCTAAGAATCTTCGTTGTAAGGAAGGGAGACAGAACGAAGGGAGACTTCGTTCTGACTCCTTTTCGGGTCTCTTGTGCAGCAACCTCCTCGTGGTGAGACCTGGGCAATCGATATTATCCATAATTCGCAAAATGCTATAACATATAAATTATAGCATTTTGCATGTAGTGGATAATATCGAGCTAATAGCTGCACATTTAGAATTTTAGTTAATAAGTATTTAATAGTTTAATGTAAGACTTAATACTTAAGACTATGTAGGCCTACATAGAAATGTAGTAAAATTCGACTTTTAATATTTTCTTTGCAATCCCGATCAGTTACAATTTTCTCCAAATTTTGTCCCCACATCACATAATCAATTCTTCTAGCTTCTCAGAAAAATCAAAGTCTTTGAGTCCAATATTTAAAAAGTTCTCAACGTTTTAAGAGCGTCCGAATATTAATCAGAATTACTGTAGTTAGGCACACAACACAATGGGCAAAACAAAATGCCTATATGTAGATTAGCTTTTACACTAGGCAGGTTAAAAATTCGGTCGGGTAGCCTTGCAATTAGGCTCTTCTTGCTATTCGTTTGCTGTACAGATACTAATGTGTATCACGAAGAATCTATATATATATACATTTGTTTTTTGTATTTTGTAATTTTGTATTTTTCCGTCGGGTGGGGCGATAGAGAATTTCCAAGTGGGTGGGTGGGTCTCGCTCGCAGCAACCTCCACGTGGTGAGACCCGGATAATCGGTGTGATTCTCGATTTATAATAATCTGTTGGGCAAACATATAAAACACCAATTGCTGTATGAAATATTAAACATTGACAGTCATATCGAGCTAATAGCTGTGAAAATAAAATTATGAGAGAATCCACTCGAACGCTTAATTTTTGTACGAATACAATGCAGCAGCATTGCAGTTTTAAAGCTGTCAACGCTGTAAAATCGAGCCTCCTCAGACACACACTTTATGTGCTGCAACCTCATGTGGTTCACCACCTGACCGTTCCATCTCGATAGAGTCCGCTATCGTACTAGGGCATTTTCTACAGAGTCGGTAATTCAGAACTGTAGACAGAAAAATGCATTGCATGCAATGTCTGTAGGTATCTTTAATCTGTGCCGTCGGTTTTGGGGTCCTAGGACCCCAGAGTGACCCCGTTACCATTCAATGTCAACACCCAACGTTACCGATAAAGCACACTTTCTGAGCATTATTAACACGAAGACAAATTTTTATACTCCATTCGCATTGCGTGTACTTAATATGATTCGGCGGGAGCAAACATACATGATGCTTCGGTTTAAATATTGAATATGACATTTATAAAGGCTGTTTTTACTTATCGAAAAAATACTTATTCTATATGCATTGTTAACGGAAGTTTAGTAATGTTACTTTTTACGCCTTCCTAATATTTTCGTTTTTATAGTTTGTTATGTTGTATTTTATATATTATGTTATATAATATGTTATATTTTATATCTTTTTTATTACATTTTGATCTAATAATGCATAGATAGCTATATAATTACATCATAATTACTTCCTAATATTTTCGTTTTTATAGTTTGTTATGTTATATTTTATATATTGTGTTATATAGTATGTTATATTTTATATCTTTTTTATTACATTTTGATCTAATAATGCACACATAGCTATATAATTATATCATAATTACTTCCTAATATTTTCGTTTTTATAGTTTGTTATGTTGTATTTTATATATTATGTTATGTAGTATGTTATATTTTATATCTTTTTTATTACATTTTGATCTAATAATGCATACATAGCTATATAATTACATCAAAATGTAATAAACAGATATAAATAATACGCACACATCTAATGTCATTTAATAAATTTTTACCCACCGGTTATTTACAATAACTTTATTTATTGTGACAAATTAATAAACTAGTAATAAACTAAATGATATGCAAGTATGTTAATACCTAGCTTTCAAAATGAATAATCAACTTTGATATCATGTAACCGATTTTATTGTTCTACGAGGCAGTATTAGTTACGCTATAATGTTTATTGTTATAACTGATTTCACTACTCAGCTGTATATATATATATATATATATATATATATATATATATATATATATTGTATATATATATAAACGAATTAATACTTGATTTCGGAGCTATACATACAGGGTGTTTCGTTCTGAAAACCTCTACCTCTGAAAATACAAAAAATGTTTCAAAAGACGAATCAGACGGAAGAATCGTTTTTTATAAATTATAATTTTTTAATCGTTTTTTCAAGGTCACTCATGTTTTTTTACATACATACACACATTTTTTGTTGCTGTATGTTATAGCAAACATTATTGTGCATTCATCCATGTTTAATAGCACGACCTTGAAATGACCGTGAACTCTAAAATTTACTAATTCATGCAGAACTTACTTTCAGCGACATTTCAGATTTCAACGGTAACAGAAATTGGCATTTTAAGGTGACGGTACTACAGATTCCTATGACCACCAAGTCCCATAAGATGTCCAGTCTATTCCTATATCTTGTCTGTGATAAGATGTCCAGTCTATTCCTATATCTCGTCTGTAGTAACACTTCACACAGACAGAAAACCACAAAAGAACAGTATACCCGTGTTACGTGGACCAATATTATTTTCCTGGCCTTGGACACATTTTATCTACTGTTGGACATGCGTCAAGTATTATTCAAAAGCAAATTGGTTATTAACTAAAGCGATATTATGTCATGGTAAACGAGCTGTTTAAAATGTTCCGGGTACACGAATTGCAAAAACCAATTAGAGCGACAAAATTGAAAAACCAATTTACATCTTATGTAACACTTAATACTGTAATTCCTTTTTGCATTCTCTGATGTTAAGATTTCAAGAATAAACATTAAGATAACGAAGAAACCATTTGCTTCGTTAGTGAAATGTTACATTAATATTTTTCAAATGTAGGGTATACCGTAGGGGAGTAATAATACTTTGACTTTGGGACACGATTATGCAAAACCTATTACATTTATAACAAAAATTATTAACTGTGTTAAGTACTGTCCAGATTATCAATTTAAAAAAAAAGAGGCGAAAATTGGTTAAAACCGTCCTTGACCTTGAACCCTTTTAACTTTCCAATATGAATGAAAGAAAGAGAAAATAAAATTATTCAATGTTGCAATTGAAACAAATAGAAAACCTGCTTCAGCCGTATGTACATTCAGTACATTGCAACCACTTTTCATTTGGATTACATGCGTTGTAGGACTCCAATTGAATAAGACAATAATATTCGTCATTTGCATCGTTATTACAGTAATTATATATTTTTACTTATAGACGTTGAAACAAATTCTTGGTTATTATACAGAATAAGGGTGCACCGCCGATTTCAATGACTTTGAAATACGTTGTCAAGGACAACAAATATGTCACACAAATATGTACAAATGCTGTAAATATGAACAATAATAGGCGGTCTCTTTCAGTTTTTGAAATATTCCCAAAAATATGTTCGATACTGTACATATATGATTTTTTTCAACGTGTTTAATGCGTTTGTATTGATTCCGGTTCAGTTTGATTTAGATCAGGCATGAGCACTGGTGGAGCCCCTCAAACCTCTGCTTCTCCCACCAACCTCTCTTTCATGCGCGAGGCCTGCGCACTGGGGAAGCCCCTCAAACCCCTGCTTCTCCCACCAACCTCTCTTTCATGCGCGAGGCCTGCGCACTGGTGGAGCCCCTCAAACCCCTGCTTCTCCCACCAACCTCTCTTTCATGCGCGAGGCCTGCGCACTGTTCGCGACGGGCGAAGCACTTCTTTCCTCTATGGCAGACATGGGCGACGCTGGCTCAAAAAACACATGTTGCTGCTTTTCTCCTTCGCCTGCTCGGCAAGGTAGCCCCCACCACGACCACTCCCACTCCCCTTCAGCACGGGCCCCACGATACGATGTTGCCCCTACCTGCCGATGCAACATCGTGGGGTCCGTGTCTGCTCCATGGTAACGGCGGATGCTGGTGGGGGACAGTGGGCGCTATGGTGGGGAAATGCCCATCCCTGGTTTAGATATACGGTGGTCGACGTGCCAAAGGAAAGGTAGAGACTCTCGTGCACCTACGATTTTACTTCATAATTAGATTGCGGATTTTGTACATTTATGACAAAATTGAGTAGGTGTAATTCAATACTGTAAAGAGATTAAAAGAGTTTAACAATGTCAATATGCTGTTTTTAATATGCAAAAATTATTGATGTTGCAATTGTTGTATAAAACTTTTATTTTGCATAAATATCCGCAGTCTATAATACACAAAGTTTAATTATGAAATCAGTTTAGATTTGCAGCTTGACCTATTTAGACCTTCATGTTATCGTGAATTCCTGATATTGTGTTAGTCTGAGCTTCAATCATTCCAATCGTTATTTTTATCCAAAGTTATTTTTAAAAAGATATTTGATTTTGATGAAAGATTAGATACCGTTTCCAAATAATGAAATATACATACCCAATAACAGAAAATGTAAATGAATAAACAACATGAGATAAACTGTTTCAAAAAAGCGTTTTTCATTGTTTGTTTAGTCATAACCAGAGTGCGTTTCTTTATGCACACTATTTATTATCGTAATCGTAATACTAATCAAGTAATTTCATTTTTCAACTATTTCTGTGAAATGTTCAAGTTTATCAGTGTCCAACAGACTTACAGAATAAATAAAATCTAACAATTTGCAGATTAGCTCATTTTTTCACGGAAGAAACGTCGAAAAATTAGTTTCTTTCAAACAACAACGCCGCGAACTTAAAAATCTGAAAAAATTCATAAACTATATTTTGAGTGTAATAATAGAAACACAATATAGCATCCGAAAACGTACGAAATAATCTGAGTCCCACGTCCGTGGTGCGTCCGAAATTTATGTCCGAGGGATGTCCCACGGACGTAAAAAACGGATGTCCATGGGATGTCCGAAATTTTGATCTAAGGGACGTCCGAAATTTTGATCTAATGGACGTCCGAAATTTTGATCTAAGGGACGTCCGAAATTTTGATCTAAGGGACGTCCGAAATTTTGATCTAAGGGACGTCCGAAATTTTTATCTAAAGGACGTCCGATATTGTGATCTAAGGGACGTCCGAAATTTTGATCTAAGGGACGTCCGAAATTTTGATCTAAGGGACGTCCGAAATTTTGATCTAAGGGACGTCCGAAATTTTGATCTAATGGACGTCCGAAATTTTGATCTAAGGGACGTCCGAAATTTTGATCTAAGGGACGTCCGAAATTTTGATCTAAGGGACGTCCGAAATTTTGATCTAAGGGACGTCCGAAATTTTGATCTAAAGGACGTCCGGAATTGTGATCTAAGGGACGTCCGAAATTTTGATCTAAGGGACGTCCGGAATTTTGATCTAAGAGACGTCCGAAATTTTGATCTAAGGAACGTCCGAGATTTTGATCTAAGGGACGTCCGAAATTTTGATCTAAGGGACGTCCGAAATTTTGATCTAAGGGACGTCCGAAATTTTGATCTAAGGGACGTCCGAAATTTTGATCTAATGGACGTCCGAAATTTTGATCTAAGGGACGTCCGAAATTTTGATCTAAGGGACGTCCGAAATTTTGATCTAAGGGACGTCCGAAATTTTGATCTAAGGGACGTCCGAAATTTTGATCTAAAGGACGTCCGGAATTGTGATCTAAGGGACGTCCGAAATTTTGATCTAAGGGACGTCCGAAATTTTGATCTAAGGGACGTCCGAAATTTTGATCTAAAGGACGTCCGGAATTGTGATCTAAGGGACGTCCGAGATTTTGATCTAAGGGACGTCCGAAATTTTGATCTAAGGGACGTCCGAAATTTTTTTGATCTAAGGGACGTCTCACGGACGTACACGACGGACATTGGACGTATCGGACGTAAAACGACGTCCCATGGACGTACGGTGCTATCTGGGTTTAACTTTAGCAATTCCAAATTATCGATAACTTTTCTCTATTTTTATAAATAAAGTGTCAAATATGGTACTTATTTTTCTACAGAAATGTCTATGTAACTCCTCTTCGTTAATGGATTAGTATATGACCCACGTCACCCCACGCGTTGATTTTTACATATTATAAAGTAGGGATTCTCTACTTTATTTTAATACCAAAATTGACTTGCCAAACGTTGCAAAATTATACTAATTTTTACAATGAAGTTGTGTCGTTTTACATTCACGCTCGTCACAATCACAACTATTTTTATTCTGCTGTAAACCCATACATATTTGTATCATTTATATTTTTATGTTATCATATTTTTATTAAAATAATAAACTATAATATGAAGCAGATATATTCATTATTTATAAATTGAAACTATATACTAAATCAAAGAATAATTCTTTCCCATCAGAATATATCTGAATCCCCAAAAAATTAATTACTAAATTATTTTTACATTCTCTTTGTCCATAATTAAAAATGACCTTTTCTTTGATAATATCTACTATTTGTTAAATAATTCCGTGCTACATAGGTCCGTTACTAACTTTGTTGCATTTTATATTTAATTATAAATAACTAAAACATATTGTTTAATTAACAAAAACCAACTAACTGTTACAAAAATGTAATAATTATTCATATTTTATACAACTGTAAACATATTAATTGATAAATATAGAAAAATAGTCGACTTAGAGTATTGTCAAGCTAAAATGACCATTTGGCATACTGTAGAACGGTTTGATTATAACAGATGGTTGCTCTCGCAATTTTATTTTTCGTGTTGAACAGAATACAATGAAAGTAAAAATTTTATCTTGAAATTCAAGGTCACAGAATAGGAAAGGTCTAAAATTGCGTGATGTTGGTGGTCATGATGTGTAATTTTCTTCCATCCTGTGCACTACAGAACACCAGCGAGAAAGAGAGAGGCAGAGAGAGAGAGAGAGAGAGAGAGAGAGAGAAAGTGGAGGGGGAAAAAAATCGCATATAGGGCTACTATTGTCCAGCTGTCCAGTAATGGACGACCCTCTTTTGGCTCGAGCTAATAATGCCGAATTGATCCGGGACGATTTGGTGATTATATTTCACGATGTCGATCGTTTGCCTTTTATTACGCTCGTACCAAGAAAAGCAAATTTTTTATTCCGTTGTTTCCTTTTCCTTGTCTGCGGCTGTGCGTTCTCCCAGCATCTGTCCATTAAATTATGTGCACGATGCGCGGAGATCAGCAAAACGGACTACGGAGCCGCGGATTGCAAAACGTTATAGAAAACATGGAAATTATAAAAATAACGGTTTGGCTAACACGTATGTAGATACATAAGCAGCACTGCAACGATAGAGTTTCTCAAGCAAACAGTATTAATGTTCGCCATTATTTTTCGTATTTGTTCCATTGTTTGAACGGAGCGTAACGAAATGAGAATTACTACGAGAGCAAACTGTAATTACTGTGCAACGTCCCGGGCACGGAATGAAAGTTTAATTAGCACCTGACGGGTACCAGGTACGTTAACTCAATCAAGCTAAATTGCACACGGTGATTCATCAGTCGTTGTAAACTGACTACGTGTGTATCTTTTGCGCCAGCTTGTTCGGCTTCATTGTACGATACTTTTCACGGGAGAAAAAACGCAAACGAGAGCCGCTATTGAATCGTTGGATCCGTGACCGTCCATGTGACGCGCGCGGTCCTGGGACACACACACGCGAGCTACTCGTCCACTTTTTTCCGATTTTTTTCCTCCAGTGATTTCATTATTCAAGAGGGGCGAACAAAAAAATAGCGCAAAAGGGAGGCTGACCAAGGCACAATCGCTACGCGCGTGCTTGAGAAATGCATCCGCCAATTCATTGCCACCGTACGGAACCGTACGGTCGTTGTCTTTTCTTCTTTTTTTTTCTTGGCTTTCTCATTGGCCAGTTTGCCAGCAAAAAATAGTACGATGCCACATCCAAAACTATCGATATAGCGAGTGTCATACAATATTCGACACTGTTCAACTAATCGTGAGTTGGAGAGCAAGATGGCGACCATTTTCATTCATAACGTGCTTCACAAATTATCGCACCGCCATTTTCTATGTCAATTACTACAAATAGATGATACGTGGAAATTTGTTTCTTCTCTGAATCATTTTATTGAGTCCAGAAGAATGTACCGATAGTCTTGAATTCTTTTGAAGTCTTTTGTATTTCAGCTATTCATTTTTGTTATACAGGGTGTCTCACACAAATGGGAACAACTAAATATCTGTCGTATTTACGGTCCTATCAGAAAACTTCAGAGGACAAAGTGACACTATTGCAGGGGGCAAATATAATGGTAAAGAAAAAAATTTTTGAGGATATTTTTGAATTTATTTCAAAAAATAAGGGTTCAGCGGAAAATCGTACTATATCACGCGATGGAGCAGACTTTTATCTTGAGAAAGCCCTCTTTGAAGTTTGCAACGTAGATGTGTATACCGAACCAGAAAAGAAAATATCTACGCCCGACATGAGTTGCCGCCAGTGGTGCTCTTCCACTAGTGCGGTCGTTCGTCGGGATACGACGCGGTGTAACGGCGATGCAGTGGCTAAAAGCGCGCAATTATGTCAGCTTACATAAATGTTATTTATTATTTACTAGTACATTTATTCTGTATAAATTATTTTATGTATTTTTTTAATGTTAGTCTCTTGTTCATAGTGTATTTCATACTAAAAAGATCTTTTGTACCCAAAATACAGGGTGTCCCACATAAATGGGAACTTCAGAGGACAAAGTGACACTATTGCAGGGGGCAAATATAATGGTAAAGAAAAAAATTTTTTATGTCGTGTTTTATAATGAAATTTCAAGGTCACCGATGTTTTTTTAAATGGAACAATATATTTTTTTTACGATAGCACGATAGACAATAAAAAACTGAATTTAGTGGCTACCACCGTTTTGACCTTGAAATGACCTTGAGCAAGAATAATCATGTTGGAGCGGATCAAATGTGGAAGTTTAAACCTTAGGTGTTTCAGCAAAGATTACGCGTTGTTTACGGCGGGTTGACAATAAATGTTCGAAATGTTGACCATCCCCATTTATGCAATATTGCAATCTTTCATTAAATGATCTGTTAGTATGAAATATACTATGAACAAGGGACTAACATTTAAAAAATACATAAAATAATTTATACAGTATAAATATACTAATAAATAATATATAACATTTAAATAAAATTTAACATTGAAATAAGCTGACATAATTGCGCGCTTTTATGCCGCGCCGTATTGCGTCGAACGACCGCGCTAGTGGAAGAGCACCACTGGTGGCAACCCATGTCGGGCGTAGACATTTTGCTTTCTGGTTCGGTAAAAAAGTCGATGTTGTAAACTTCAAAGGGGGGGTTCTCAAGATAAAAGTCTGCTCTATCACGTAATATAGTACGATTTGACGCGGGACAATTACTTTTTGAAATAAATTCAAAAATATCCTCAAAAATTGGTGCAAAAGTGGTGTCTCTCCGTCTTTAATGATTGTTTAAACATGTTTAATCATTCATAATGTATTAATACTGGATATCACTGTATTCAGGAAAGTCCACCAAATCTTTTGCTGCGAAGAACAATTCAATATCTTTTATAATAACATCACAATATTTGTTTAAATTTGAAAAATAGGTTTCTTTTCAAAGTCATGTTTCTCAAAAACTGTACGTGTGGGCGAAACAGTAAGGACAGATTCGGAATCAGCGCAAGAAAGTCTATAAGGACCACCCAACAGTTATTAGGAAACAAATTTGGTGTTGGACAGTGTAATTAACGGCTGCAAGCAAATTCAACGACACACAATCCTCCGTGTTTGATCGTGTACGGCACCTCTTTCGTTCCGAATGAAATTGCTCTGTCAACTCCGATTCACCTTGCGACCTGCTAGCTGACACTTTACTTGCAATTTAATCGCGCTTCGCCATACCCATAATGCTATGTTACGTGTCGCTGGTTGCACCCGTTGTGTCCCGCACCTGTTTCGCGAAATGCTTCCGTTTGTACGTTGATAAAAAAGATCGACATGATCGTGTATAATTCAAAAAATAAATTAGTCCGACTGGCCAGAAACGTACGAGCGAACGCAGGGGCGTTCCGGTTTGCGGTCGCACATTTGTCACGCGATTCTATGCGGTATTGATAATGATAATGAAGTCGGTTCGACTCGCATTGGCTGTTCATAATTAATGATATTACCGGAGGAACTCTGCAAGTCGTAGGCCAATCATTTCGAATTGTATGGCGCATTTCAATTGGCGGGCCGCGTCTGCCTAGACCGGTGCTCGTTTTCCCAACCGACCGTTGTTGCCCCGTTACCTAGGGTACCAGAACATGTTGCATTCGGTCATCTTGCGGTGATAAATACATACACCTTTCATCGTGCCTGATCCGATCAAAAGTCAAGCCATCTTATGCGCACGCAATTATTTTGACGATCTCTGTTGGTGTAATCGAAGTTCAGCGATTCTTTCATTAACCGTTAGCACTATGAGCGAGTTTTCATGTGATTAGCACATGCGCCATCTTTTATTTCATATTGCATTTAAATCAAAATACAAATTTTCTGTATCAATTGCAACAAAAGAGGTTCAGACGCTTCTTTCTTTAATCATTTAATGTTGAAGATAATATGTAGATATTCTTAACTCTTTGCACTCGGAGCTATTTCATCTAAAAAACCAAACATTTATTCTAAAGTAGAATATTTCCATTGTACATAGATATTTTCATTATATGCGTAAGAAACTGATACAGTACATCATACAATATTTAAATGTTTAGTAATTTATTACATATAAACAAATATAATCATGTAAACAATATTCTAAATAATGATCTAGCAATTTGTACTGGCGCCTCAGAATCGCCATTACATGTTGTACCAGTACCAGAACATGTTGCATTCGGTCATCTTGCGGTGATAAATACATACACCTTTCATCGTGCCTGATCCGATCAAAAGTCAAGCCATCTTATGCGCACGCAATTATTTTGACGATCTCTGTTGGTCTAATCGAAGTTCAGCGATTCTTTTATTAACCGTTAGCACTATGAGCGAGTTTTCATGTGATTAGCACATGCGCCATCTTTTATTTCATATTGCATTTAAATCAAAATACAAATTTTCTGTATCAATTGCAACAAAAGAGGTTCAGACGCTTCTTTCTTTAATCATTTAATGTTGAAGATAATATGTAGATATTCTTAACTCTTTGCACTCGGAGCTATTTCAACTAAAAAACCAAACATTTATTCTAACCTAGAATATTTCCATTGTACATAGATATTTTCATTATATGCGTAAGAAACTGATACAGTACATCATACAATATTTAAATGTTTAGTCATTTATTACGATAGATATAAACAAATATAATCATGTAAACAATATTCTGAATAATGATCTAGCAATTTGTACTGGCGCCTCAGAATCGCCATTCGAGTGCAAAGGGATAAATTTTGTATATCTGTTTCGAATTTCGTACCGAGTAGAAAAAATTAGAAACGCAGATGCAGATACATGATAAAAATGCAGATACATGTCATTAAATAAATACTAGTTATAGTCAACGATTTTACAATTGATTGATTGATTGTGATTCTTCATTTTGTTGTAATCTTTGCTGAAACACGTAAGTTTTAAACTTCCACATTTTATCCGCTCCAACATGATTATTCTTGCTCAAGGTCATTTCAAGGTCAAAAAGGTGATATCCACTAAATTCAATTTTGTATTGTCTATCATGCTATCGTAAAAAAAAATATACTATTCCATTTAAAAAAATCATCGGTGATCTTGAAATTTCATTAAAAAACACAACATAAAAAATTCTTTTCTTTACCATTATATTTGCCTCCTGCAATAGTGTCACTTTGTCCTCTGAAGTTCCCATTTATGTGGGACACCCTGTATTTTGGGTACAAAAGGTCTTTTTAGTATGAAATACACTATGAACAAGAGACTAACATTAAAAAAATACATAAAATAATTTATACAGAATAAATGTACTAGTAAATAATAAATAACATTTATGTAAGCTGACATAATTGCGCGCTTTTAGCCACTGCATCGCCGTTACACCGCGTCGTATCCCGACGAACGACCGCACTAGTGGAAGAGCACCACTGGCGGCAACTCATGTCGGGCGTAGATATTTTCTTTTCTGGTTCGGTATACACATCTACGTTGCAAACTTCAAAGAGGGCTTTCTCAAGATAAAAGTCTGCTCCATCGCGTGATATAGTACGATTTTCCGCTGAACCCTTATTTTTTGAAATAAATTCAAAAATATCCTCAAAAATTGGTGCAAAAGTGGTGTCTCTCCGTCTTTAATGATTGTTTAAACATGTTTAATCATTCATAATGTATTAATACTGGATATCACTGTATTCAGGAAAGTCCACAAAATCTTTTGCTGCGAAGAACAATTCAATATCTTTTATAATAACATCACAATATTTGTTTAAAGTTGAAAAATCGGTTTTTTTTCAAAGTCATGTTTCTCAAAAACTGTACGCGTGGGCGAAAAAGTAAGGCCAAATTCGGAATCAGCGCAGAAAACTCTATCAGAACCACCCAACAGTTATTAGGAAACATAAAAAAAGTTGAAATTTATTGAACAGTGTCATTTATATCCGCGCGCACACAGCAGCAACGACGGTGTCGTAAATCAGACACTTGTTGAATTTCATTTCGATTAACCGACTCGAAATCAATTTGAACACCGTCGGTGTCCGAATGTCGGAAAAGAATATTAACCATCATAAACGTTCTAAATTTTTCTCCGTGTCGCCAAGGGATAAAAGAAGGCTGTTCGCAAGTCGGTTTAGGGGGCCGCGGCCGTGCGGATCGTAAAGTATCAGAACGCTAGCAAGAGAGCCGAGCAGCCTTCGACCAGTCATCGCGCAAACTCCCTCGAGTACTTTTCGAAAAAAAAAGATATCTGATTGGTCTAGGTGCGAGTGTATCTCGCAAGATTCTGCGCGTCATTTCCCATGGAATGGAAGGAACTCCTAAGAGGAGGCTTGTACCAGTCCGGTCTTGTCCGTGAGGCTAAACTAATTTGCTGCGTGAGGGTAGTTGCCGGGCTAGAGGCTGAAGTGGGGTGACACGGGGTCAGGGCAGATGGAAAGCTCAGGGTTGAGAGGTGGTGGCTAGGTCTGAGGGGGGGGCCGAGGGGAGAGTCATCTGATTCCGCATGGTGGGGGAACCGAATTCCGAGTGACCAGTAAAAATGCCACCCCGAGCGCGCGGTCTCCATCCCTCCCCTCCCCCGTTCCCCACTTTTCTTCACTTTCTCTTTCCGTTTCGACTCCGTTCCCCGTCTTTTCTTTCGGCTTCCCTCGGGTTCTCTCTCGGACCTTTCGACCTCGCCAAGCCTACTTTAGGGCCGTAGGAATGACTGTGAACTGGGGTATAGGACTGCTCGTGCCGTGCCGCGGGCAGGACGGTGGTAGTCCATAGACGAACGTGTATGTGTGTGTGCGCGCGCGTGTGCGAACGTGTTCGAACGTGTGCGCGTGTGGGTGTGCAGGCGCCTTTTTTAACACACGTGTGTGCAGGTGCGTAAGCCGGAGAGAGAGAAAGAGAGTAGGAAGCGTCTTAACGAAGAAAGACCTTCGCAGTGACGGATGCCTCTCTACGGACTCCCTGTTCACTTTCTCGTAAAACATTTTTTTTCTGCTGACAGGGCATCGTTGTCCAATTTGTTTGAACATTTCGAAGCAGCCTCGGTGTCCTTCTATTGTTGTTGAACGGAAAGTCCTGGTCGACGATCGATATCGCGAGGATATTTGAAGCACCCTTGGAGTCCTGCCGGTGGTACAATGCGATTCAACGTTTGACAACGTTTCGCGAAATGTTGGTGTTGAACGAAATCGAAGAATCCCGTTGCGAGGAAGACGCAAGAAGCCGGCGGAACCTAGCAAGACGTCGTCCCTGACTTTGAAAGAGGGTAACAAGGAGTAAGGGGTGAGTTCGCTGGGGGACTAGGAGCGAGGGTATGGAGGCAGTAGCGGGGTTGGGGGGGGGTTGAATTCAGCGCGGGGGTGTATGGGGGAATTAGTAGATGGCCGTGGACAATGTGGGGGATACTTTCTCATATCAAGTATGGCCGCCATCGTGGCATGATGGCCAAAACAATAGTAAGTAGAGAGACTCGTAGACCGTTCCTCGCAATTATTTCGCTGCTGTTATTTATTTATCTTTTTTGTTCCGTTTCTTTACCCCACACGTTTCGGCGAGCCGAATCGTCGGTTTTGTTGACGAAGACGTCGAAGCCAGCGTTCCACACACGCACGCACACACACACGCACACGTTTTCCATTGTTTTTCTGGGCTTTCAGTGCGCAGTGAATAAAGTGATGTTATCGTCGTTATCGTCGCCTTTATCAGCCGCGAGCCTGTGCCTCACTCAATGAAAACGACTCATCATCGTATCGCGATAATTAACAAATGGATAACGAGAAGAAAACGGCCGATCACGAATATTTCGCGCTGTTCCACATGGGTAACAAGCAGCTGATTACGGTAAGTAGCGCACGATAAACGTCATAAATCTTAGCGAAATCGCGCGTTTGCTATTGTACGTTCAACGTAACACACTCATTAAGTTTTCTTATGAACGAACGGCTGGGAAAGGGGAATCCAACCGATTAAATCGTTTATCGAAGAAACAAATGTGTCGTATGTAATTCGATGAGTGCGGAATCGCTCGATCTTCCCGATATTGTTGATATTTCTCTCTAACCGATTAGAGCTTCCAGCTACGTCCGATTACTTCATCGGGTTCACCGGTAAAATAAGAAACGAGAATTAAGATGCGACTACTATCAACGTGGAATTTGTAAAACGACGCTACACCGTTGCCCATTCAGAACAGACTAAATCCGATATCCGGCGACGTCTTTTGCATGCGAATACTCCACGTGGTTCATCCGACGACACGCATTGCGCAGATCCAACTTTCCGTGATCCCCACCTTTATGCGAATCACACCTTTTACCATAGCCCCGCGATTCCCGGTACGATTACAACGCAAACTGGATAACGCGTTCTTTTGTCACGTGAAACCTTTCGATTTCTTCGAACCACGATACGCGTTTGATAGACATTCTAGTATCTTCGAAGACGGTGCTCTAGTTTATCGACAAGCGAATAGGTATTACAATGCTACAAACATATTTCAATGGAATCGTGTGATTTTAGATTTGTCTCGTCCCCTAATTATATTGTTTCGAAAACATTAAAAAACGCAAAGTCCGAGCGAAAGAAGATTATCTTGTAGATAAAATTCGACGGCAGTTCGAGTCTCGTTGCAAGATGGTCGAAGACGCGGTGGTAAAATCGCCTCGGGCGTTTAAAGAAAAGAGGGTGGGCGGATAGATTTTCAGGACTGGTGCGATGATATTTGTCTTGTTTACGAGCAGACTTATGCGCGTGTGCGGACCAGTGAAGTTCGCCGCTCGATCAATAGGCCTCTACTGAAATCACATATAAACGCACCCGCGCGCACACCCACGCACAGCCCCGGAGCGGCGCGGCGCGGCGTTCTCTAACGGGCACACGCACGCGAGGGAGGACGATCGCAAAAAGTTCGCGGGAGAGAGCTTTTCTTTCGAGAGTTCGAGAACGGGGATGATCGAACGCCCCGCACACGGAACTTCTATAATTCGCTGCTCGCTAACTCTTATCGATTCCAGACATTCCGGGCCGCTATCGGTCTGTTTTTCTTCTCCGACGATCACCACAATGAGTATCCGTTGTCAAGCGCATCGTACCCGAATTTCTCGATTACTTTTCCGATTCGCTCTAAATGCACGGCCCTTCGAGAAGCCGTTTGAGCAAAACGCGCGCGTAGGTGCACACGCGTCCATCGTGAAATATTTGTATGCCCTGTTTCGTTTCGTTTCGAACTTCTATAATTCGCTGCTCGCTAACTCTTATCGAATCCAGACATTCCGGGCCGCTATCGGTCTGTTTTTCTTCTCCGACGATCACCACAATGAGTATCCGTTGTCAAGCGCATCGTACCCGAATTTCTCGATTACTTTTCCGATTCGCTCTAAATGCACGGCCCTTCGAGAAGCCGTTTGAGCAAAACGCGCGCGTAGGGGGACACACGTCCACCGCGAAATATTTGTATGCCCTGTTTCGTTTCGTTTCGAACTTCTATAATTCGCTGCTCGCTAACTCTTATCGAATCCAGACATTCCGGGCCGCTATCGGTCTGTTTTTCTTCTCCGACGATCACCACAATGAGTATCCGTTGTCAAGCGCATCGTATCCGAATTTCTCGATTACTTTTCCGATTCGCTCTAAATGCACGGCCCTTCGAGAAGCCGTTTGAGCAAAACGCGCGCGTAGGGGGACACACGTCCACCGCGAAATATTTGTATGCCCTGTTTCGATTCGTTTCGAACTTCTATAATTCGCTGCTCGCTAACTCTTATCGATTCCAGACATTCCGGGCCGCTATCGGTCTTTTTTTTTCTCCGACGATCACCACAATGAGTATCCGTTGTCAAGCGCATCGTACCCGAATTTCTCGATTACTTTTCCGATTCGCTCTAAATGCACGGCCCTTCGAGAAGCCGCTTGAGCAAAACGCGCGCGTAGGGGGACACACGTCCACCGCGAAATATTTGTATGCCCTGTTTCGTTTCGTTTCGAACTTTTATAATTCGCTGCTCGCTAACTCTTATCGATTCCAGACATTCCGGCCCGCTATCGGTCTGTTTTTCTTCTCCGACGATCACCACAATGAGTATCCGTTGTCAAGAACATCGTACCCGAATTTCTCGATTACTTCTTCGATTCGCTCTAAATGCACGGCCCTTCGAGAAGCCGCTTGAGCAAAACGCGCGCGTAGGGGGACACACGTCCACCGCGAAATATTTGTATGCCCTGTTTCGTTTCGTTTCGTTACGTTCCGTTCGGTCGGATCACATCGATTTCTTCGCGTTCAAATATTAATCGCGATGCTATCCCCGCCGAAACGCATAATTTATCGCGGCATCGTTTCCACCAGACCAAAAGCGGGCCAGCTGCAAATACATGTATATGCGCATCCGCGACATATGTTGTCGCAGAGTCGTTGTATTGGCGACACCAGCACGTTGTTTACTGTGTGACACGCGGTACGCCCACGCAATTTCTGGCCGCGAAATGATTCGAGGGAACTGAGGAGAGAGGCATATGCAATGCATGCGCATCGTTAATAATACCTCTTCCGTCCCTTCGCAGTAGACTCGATGATTATTTTCAACCCCACACCTCGATCCTTCACGCTTTCTACTCTCCAACAACATGTTTTCCTCGATACCCTTTCGTGAAAGACACGAAATTCCCCATTTCTAGTCCCCCTTTCCATTCATTCGCTGTCATTCATCCAATTTTGGGCAGAAACGTTGCAAAAGCTTTTCCCCAACACGTACGTGTTTGCACACTGCACACGCACACGCGCACGCACGCTTCTCCCTTCTACAAGCCATACGGGCGTATTTACGCGTATTTTTGGAAAATCCGTGAATCGTTGCGCAGAAATGCGGGTTTTGCATCACGGGGACCCCCTTCCTGCGTTGATCCGAATCCCATGGTCCTGTTTTCAACCCCCGCGTAATCCAATTTCCGTATGACACGCAGACACGCAGACATTCAGATGTCAAATAATAACCCTCGCTTCGCTTCGAGCATTCAATTCGTAAAGTAAAATGCTGCGTCATTATCGTCCAGCTAAATGAAAAATCTTTGCCCTCGTTTACACGGAAATCGATAATTTATGAAACACGAAAACATCAACATCGCGCCGAATCGATCAGAGATAAACCGCAACATTTAAAATATCGAAAATTTTGTCAGTTCGAAACAGAGCACCGTTTAAAATTGATTGATCTGTTACAGTACTCTGCCGATCAATGAACAAATAAAAATAAATTTATCATGTCTCGATCGTTCTTTTACCGTGTGTAAAATTCCAAATATGTCGAAACTCTAACATTTCCGGAGCACGCTAATCTTGATGGACAAACACGTAATTAGCGCTCTCGTCATCGATATACGCGAATCGTATTAGGTCGTCCCATAAGTTCGTGCCGTTTACTGTTTTACTATTTAAATTAATATCTCTCTCTCTCTCTCTCTCTCTCTCTCTCTCTCTCTATATATATATATATATATATATATATATATATATATATAAATTAGTCTGTTATTTATATATAATAGTTCTATTATTTCCTGGGTTAATGATTAAACAACAGACTAAATTTGTTTCTCTGTAAATAAAGGTTATGTTTCATTAACTACTTATTAATTTACACTTTTTTTAGAACTATTTACAAACTCACCTGTAAATAAAGAAACGCCAATTAGAGTCTATTGTTCACTCTCTTTATTCACACTAACTTTATATCGCTAACTTATTATTTAATCTTTCATGCACGTGTGCTCTCTATATTCTTTTTCTCTTTCTCTTCTCTCCATCTCTCTCTATCTATCTCGAATGTAGGAACAGTTCCTTGAGTGCGCTGAGCATGCAAAGCGCGCTCGATTTAAATTAAAGAAAATATATTTTCTTTGAGTTTGTAAATAGTTGTAAAAAAAGTGTAAATTATTAAGTACTTAATAAAACATAACCTTTATTTATATATATATGTATACATATATATATATATATATATATATATATATATATAAAGGTTATGTTTTATTACCTACTTAATAATTTACACTTTTTTTACAGCTATTTACAAACTCAAAGAAAATATATTTTCTTTAATTTAAATCTTTATTGATCCCCTAAGGGTTACAATTTGAGTACACTTCTCCCCCACATCTTCCTCCTCTTCCTCCTTAGGAAAACTATATACAGAAGATATATATAGAGAAAACTATATACAGAATATTTAAATTAATATTTTAAACGTACTTTCAAAGTCAACAAAAAAATATAACCACCTTCTCTACAACCTCTTCCCACTTTTTTGGTAAAGATATTATACCGTCACTATAAACTTTCTGTGGTTTTTCATAAAAATACTTTTCAATCCACGGCACGAACTTATGGGACAACTTAATATATACAACAAACCCAAATTCATGCTTACGCGTCCAGTCGCACGGGAATCGATCACGTCATTTTAGAAATCATCTGTTCAGGGATGGCAGTCAGCGCTGGTTCGTTAGTATGTGGAGGGGGGGATATTCGTGTGGTAGCTCTTTGAAGGTGGTAGGGACGAAAACGATGTGACAGGCCCTTCACAGGGCACCGTGTTCCTGCACCTAACAGTAACCTGGGAGAGCCCAGAGAGGCGTAAGCCTACGAGGGACCGGTAGATTAGCACTTTTTCAAGATCTTTGAATTTCGTTGACGTCTCCCC
Source organism: Sphecodes monilicornis (assembly GCA_913789915.3). Lineage (NCBI taxonomy): Eukaryota > Metazoa > Arthropoda > Insecta > Hymenoptera > Halictidae > Sphecodes > Sphecodes monilicornis. The sequence goes on along the minus strand of OU565300.1, from coordinate 11,364,390 downwards.
TACAGTTGTTCGTCTCGATCCTTTGAATCTCCTTCCCTCTCTCGTGAAAGGACTCACCTTCTTCAGCCGTCTCTTCATTCTTCCGTCGAATCTCGATAATTTTTACCCAACGATCATCCCCGATCAGCGCACACCGAATCCCATCGTCCCGTTGATGTGTAAAATTGTACAATTTCTATCGCGTGTCTGATTCTTTCGAGTGCTCGATCGACCACAGTCGCCCGAAGGTGACTACCCTTCGTGTTGATGTACGAACCCTCGCCACGTGCCAGTGACACCTTCTTGAAGCCTCCGTCCGTCTTGAACAGTGCGGGTCAACCGCCCCTGTGATCGTTTGTGCTTTCGTCGAGGAAGTGGCAGTGTTTACACGCGATAAAAAATGACTGATAAAGTTCCGCGTGAGGCTCCATAGAGTTGTGTTATTTCATAGCTGATTTGTTTGTATTTAACAACACTTATCTGGAAAGTGGAAAAACGAAGATGCCTAACGGGCAACTCTCGGAACGAACGCGATCGTTTCTTCTCGGGGTGAAATTGGTAAGAAAACGAACTAGACGATATTCTACATTTAATCCTTTGCACTCGGAGCTATTTCAACTAAAAAACCAAACATTTCTTCTAGCCTAGAATATTTCCATTGTACATCATTTATTTTCATTATATGCGTAAGAAACTGATATACAGTAAATCCTCTATGAACGCATAAACCTCGGGGGAACAGTTATGCGTTTATCTGTGACGGGTAGCTATTTTTTTGAGAATCTAAAGGTCTGGTTATACAGATCCGTCCGATATCGGACGCGTTTTTAGGTTGTTTATACATTTCCGTCCGACCTTTGAGGTAACTTCAGAAGCGTTCGAGATGTTGTATATGAGAGCTACCCAAAACGCGTCCGATATCGGGCGAATGTGTATAATCAGAACTTTATTCACATCCGTCCGATATCGGACGCGTTTTTAGGGTGTTTATACATTTCCGTCCGACCTTTGAGGTACCTTGAGAAGCGTTCGAGATGTTGTATATGAGAGCTACCGAAAACGCGTCAGATATCGGACGGATATTGTATAACCAGAACTTTGTACACATCCGTCCGATGTCGGATGCGATTTTAGGGTGTTTATACATTTCCGTCCGACCTTTGAGGTAACTTGAGAAGCGTTCGAGATGTATATGAGAGCTACCGAAAACGCGTCCGATATCGGACGGATATTGTATAACCAGACTTTTATACACATCCGTCCGATATCGGACGCGTTTTTAGGGTGTTTATACATTTCCGTCCGACCTTTGAGGTAACTTGAGAAGCGTTCGAGATGTTGTATATGAGAGCTACCCAAAACGCGTCCGATATCGGGCGAATGTGTATAACCAGAACTTTATTCACATCCGTCCGATATCGGACGCGTTTTTAGGGTGTTTATACATTTCCGTCCGACCTTTGAGGTACCTTGAGAAGCGTTCGAGATGTTGTATATGAGAGCTACCGAAAACGCGTCAGATATCGGACGGATATTGTATAACCAGACCTTTATACACATCCGTCCGATATCGGACGCGCTTTTAGGGTGTTTGTACATTTCCGTCCGACCTTTGAGGTAACTTGAGGAGCGTTCGAGATGTTGTATATGAGAGCTACCGAAAACGCGTCCGATATCGGACGGATGTGTATATCCAGACCTTTGTACACATCCGTCCGATATCGGACGCGTTTTTAGGTTATTTATACATTTCCGTCCGACCTTTGAGGTAATTTGAGAAGCGTTCGAGATGTTGTATATGAGAGCTACCGAAAACGCGTCCGATATCGGACGGATGTGTATATCCAGACCTTTGTACACATCCGTCCGATATCGGACGCGTTTTTAGGTTATTTATACATTTCCGTCCGACCTTTGAGGTAACTTGAGAAGCGTTCGAGATGTTGTATATGAGAGCTACCGAAAACGCGTCCGATATCGGACGGATGTGTATATCCAGACCTTTGTACACATCCGTCCGATATCGGACGCGTTTTTAGGTTATTTATACATTTCCGTCCGACCTTTGAGGTAACTTGAGAAGCGTTCGAGATGTTGTATATGAGAGCTACCGAAAACGCGTCCGATATCGGACGGATGTGTATAACCAGACCTTAACCCTTTGCACTCGGAGCTATTTCAACTAAAAAACCAAACATTTCTTCTAGCCTAGAATATTTCCATTGTACATAATTTATTTTCATTATATGAGTAAAAAACTGATATACAGTAACACTTCTATAAGCGCATAAACCTCGGGGGGACAGTTATGCGTTTATCTGGGACGGGTAGCTATTTTTTGAGTTTCTAAGGCCGAGCCGAACGTAGAGAAGGACAGCGCGTGTAAAGCGAGACCACGCGCAGGCCTTTGAACTGGGCCGGCGACTGCGACTCTTCGCGTCTCTTTCTTTCCCATGCGCTATCCTTCCTTGCGCCCGAAACTTTCATCGTCATTTAAATCACTAAATACTACAACAGTATTTACACAGTTGTAATCATATCGTGTTTGGTCATTTTTTAATCAGAAAAATGCCACGAATATATCGATAAAGGTTTCATAAAAAAATAAGTAATAATAAAAAAAATTAAATATTGGTGTTACATTGTCATGACGCACGGGCATTTGGATTGTGCCGTCGACTGCGACTCTCCGCGTCGCATTAGTAGTGGTTCACACCGATATACCCGAGCCGAGATCGGATTACTAAAGTGGAGGGGATATATTTTCTGCGTTTATCTACTACAGCTTTTATGCGTTTATAGAGGACGTTTATGTTTAGTAATTTATTACATATAAACAAAATTTAATCACGTAAAAAATATTCCGAATAATGGTGTAGCAATTTGTAGTGGCGCCTCAGAGTCGCCATTCGAGTCCTAATGGTTAAATAATTTCTTGCTATTCAAGAGGAAGTTCGAGCGACACGTTGCCTCTGGTATTCTTGACAACGCACAGTCGGTCATTTTACTCGCTTTCCATTTATTTCGCGTCGACCTTGGCTCATTGTACCGTGCACTAGCATTCGAAATTCGAATAGTTCGGAAATGAGCCATGGATTACTTAGAGGGCACCGCGCACGGGTCCGTCAACTTCAATTAGTAATCACAGAGCTTACAAAATGCATATTCCTACCATTCTCCATGTGCAACCCCAAACGTCCTGCGTACATATGACTCATATAACGCGTTCCCCAAACGCCGCCCTTTTCGGACCGTGTCCATTCGCGTGTAGGGTGTCCAAACGAGCCTTGACATATCATACTTGTGTGTTATGTATACACGCTTCTCTTTCACTCGTTAGACGATGATATATATCCGATCTTAGAAATCCATTGTCATAGGAAATGTATCAGTCCGATCAGGTGGGGGGGGGGGGGGCACGGATGAGAATGATGAGAAGAGTTCGTTAATCGATCCTAAAATCTTTATAGTGACTGAGAAACACGGTTCCAGTCCAGCGTTTTGCATTTCAACGAGCGCGACTACAGATAATAACACGTGGGGAACTTCTTGTGTTCGACAGGGTGACGAGATATAAGAGCGTGGAGCGGACCGGAGGCCTGTCGTATAGAGCAGACGATGTCCTCGACGATGGCTCATGAAACGACAATATCGGACTTGACGGAATTGGACAGCGATGGGTCGAGTTCTGGGGAGCGCGGCGACGCCAGGAAACGTCTACGCGTCGACGTCGACTCGACGGGACCGAAGAAGAGGCGGAAACAAACGACGCCCGTAAGATTCTCCTCGACGCTGACGAGCGGCGTGCACGAGGAGTCGAACGAGGACGAAGAGGAGGACGAGGACAGCGAAGGTAAGCTGTCGACGCAGTCACCAATACCGAACCAGTCGTCGACGCGCGGCGACGAGAACCTGAATAACGAGTTCCGCTGCCAGTATTGTAGTCAGTTTTTCGACAGCAAGGCTACGTTGAACGCGCATCTCGATAGCGAGCACGGGTCCGCAGCCCGGCTAGCCGGTCCAAATCGAACTGGCTCGCCGATCGACGCGATCAAAGCGGAACCGCCGCAGCAATCGGACCAATCCGAGAACCCCGTGAACCTGCTCAGCGTAAAGAGCTTCGCGACGAATTGGCTAGGGGGGTCAGGGCAACACGCGCAATCGCAGATGCAGACGCAAAACGAGGAACTGTGGCCGAGTCCCGTGAACCAACTCACCGCCTTGCCGAACCATTTGCAAGCCCTGTCAGGGTTTCCCGGCGCGTTGGCGCAGTATTTACCCATGCCCGCGTTCCCTCTAACCGATTCTAGCCACATCGTACGTCCGCCGATGGGACAGACACCGATGAGGATCTTCAACCCGGACGCGTACTGCGACCTGTGCAATAAAGAGTTCTGCAACAAGTATTTCCTAAAAACGCACAAGGCCAACAAGCACGGGATCTACGTCGACTCGCCCGGACCCAGCACGGCGGACAATAACCTCACCGGGTCGCTCTATCCAATAAACTTTCCTAACAGCGCGATCAAGCTGGAGCCGCCCGCGACCCCGCCCACGCCCAGCGTGGCTTGCGATCTCTGCCAAAAGCGCTTCAAAAACGAGGACTCGATGCGCAAGCACAAACAGAAGATGCACACCGAGCTGTCGGATCAGTCGCAGGAGGCGCAGATCGTTTTCTCGCAGACGGAGGAGGACAGGGAGACCCCGAGGACCAGTCCAGGCGGCATGGAGACGCTTTTCAAACAAGAGTACGGGGTCGAACAGGAGGACGCGACGTTCGTGCCAGCGCCCAGACATCTATCGCCTCAATCGATTCAGCAGGCGAGGGACGCCGGATTTAACGCCGAACGGTTGCGTCGTTTAGGAGTCATAAACCCGGAAGCGTTCTGCGAGATATGTTGTAAAGAGTACTGTAATAAGTATTTCCTACGCACGCATAAAATGAAAAGGCACGGGATCGCCGTACAGGAGAACGAGAAGTCGCCCAGCAACCCTGGATCCGCGGCTACTTGGCATCAAGTGCAGACCAGCCCGTTGAATCTGATCGTGGCGGAGAGCGCGTGCAGCACGGAGTCGAACGATCGCGCTGGGGAGGATTACGAGTGCAAGACTTGTGACATACGGTTCCAAACGATCGGTTTGTACCAGGCGCACTGTAGGAAGATGCACGAGAGCGAAGAGCAGCAGTCACCGAAACAGGAGAGCGACCTGGAACAGCCGGATCAACGCAACGACACCATCTCCGAGGATCTTCAGAAGTTGCAGACGATGTTGCTGCAATTGAACGGACTGAAGTCTGGGAAAGGCTTGTGCTGCGCCGTGTGCGGTAAAGATTGCGACAGTAGAGCAAGCTTGCACATTCACATGGTGACGGAGCATGGTGCCATGGGTGAAGACTGTAGATCCTCGCCGCAGGATAAGTTACCCTTAACTACAACCCCCTCTCTCTGCACCTTATGCGGCAAAGAGTACCCCAACCAAGATGCTCTCCGAAGACACATCACCGAGGATCATCAACCAGCAATCACTACCTCCGTTCTCCATACACCCACGACTACAGCCACGGTCACGAATTCGACACCGACCAGCCAGACGCCAACCGAGAAGAAGGTAATGTCGATGACGCCGACGTCGAGCTACTGCGAGATCTGCAACAAGGAGCTCTGCAACAAGTACTTTATGAAGACGCACATGCAAAGGATGCACGGTATCGAGATCGAGAACGGCGCCCAGATTGGCGGAGTGATCTGCAACATCTGCAACAAGGAATTATGCAGTAAGTACTTCTTGCGCGTTCACAAGCACAACACTCACGGCATCGTCGACGAGAACACGCCCAGCTCGACGAAACAAGAGGCTCACGACCCGATGAACACGGACGAGGCTCTGAAACCGGAACAACTCGGCGATCTCAGTCACAGATACTTCACTCATTTCACCGAGGTCTGTCCAATTTGCAACAGAAGGTTCCGCAGTATCAAGTGGTTAAAGGCACACCTGATGGGCGATCATGGGAAGATGGGCATCGACAAGTGGCGCGAGATGGAACAGCAATATCAAGCGACCAAATCCGGCAACCGAGCATCGAATGTCACGAAAAATGTCCCGAACTCGAACTTGAAGATACCAAATGGATTCGATATTCCGCAACAGCAGATCAAGTCGGCGGAGTATGCCGGTCTGGGCAATCAAGTGCTGTCGAATTTGCTGGGATCATCCTCGGAGGACCAACAGCTGAAAAGCTACCGTTGCTCTTATTGCAACTTCACGACGACCGTGTTACCGTTCCTTTTCCTTCACGAGCGATCCCACGTGAACGCCCAGGAGAGCATGGAGGGCGAAAAGTCGCTGCAGTGTCCGATCTGCTCGCAGGCCTTCCACCAGCCCGAGATGTTGCATCAACATCTGCTCGCGACGCATCAGTTCCCCCCGCTGCTGTCTCACTTCCAGCCCCCCGGGCTCAATAATTTAGGACTGGACATGGAGCAACTGACCGAAACCAAGGAGAAGTTCGACCAAGAGACAAAAGACGACCGTATGGAGAACAGTCCGCAAGTCACTGCCAATCAATCAATCCCCGAATCGGTCAGGAGCCAACGACAGGAGGACACGGCGGTCCAGGTGACCCCTCAGGGTGTGTACAAGTGCGCGCAGTGCGGCTACGCGACGACCAATCTGAACAGAATCAAAAAGCACGTCAGGAAGGATCACAAGACGATCGGCGATCCCACGGACAGCGTACTCGCGGAACTCAGCAGAACGCTGAAAGACGTCGCGAACAGGCAAAAGATGCCGGCCTGCTACGCGATGCCGCAGGATATGAACTCGAACCCCGACAAAACGATCATGCAGCCATTTTTGATAGAGGAACAGGAGATTATGCAAGCCGGCGAGGATTCCAGTTCTGAGAAACGATTCGCACCGGCGTTGGTCTATTTGCCAGTGAAATCGCGGATTAGCAATACGCTGACCGCCTCGTTCACCCTGAGCCCCGCTTGAGACCACCGACCAGATCCCCTTCGGCAATTCCTGGACCCGTTTCTGCGTCTGCGATTTGAGCACGTGTTATTGGTTCCTATTTAACGTGTAAGGTAATAGTTAGCAAAAGTTTATATATATTTTTCATATACGCTGGCTCAACCAGAGAGTTCCATTTTATCCATTGTTTAGTGTACGCGTGTATCTTGCTATAACGAGATATCGCACCAGCAGCGCACTGGAACGCATAGAATGGTTTTTGATATTCGATATTTATTTATTTATTTACACAAAACGACTCGCCGGATAACAGTTTCTAGCGTGGTGGACGAATAGTCTGGGATGTGTGCTTTTCAGAGGATTTTATTACTATTATGATTATTATTATGATTATTATATTCACGCGCCTGTCTAGCCTGTTTGTTTCCGTGATTCTTTCATACGGCGATTAATCAAGAGTTCGATATACGTACGTATAGTATTTCTAGACAGCCAATCAAATGTCTTGGATCGGTCTACCCTCCGACCAATGTGGGTGCACGAGAAAATGGTTCCGCGTTTGAAAGCCACGTTGTTAATTCCGTTCTAGTCCGGTACGTTATATTGTAAATCGTTAATGATATAACGTAAATGGACGATAGAGAGAAAGTTCCTATTTTAAACGCGACGAACCTCCAACGAGCACGCGACCGCATCTAAAACAGTCGGGCAACTGATATCGTTTGTTCGGTTGAGTTTACCTCGTAATGCCAGTTTGCTTTTGCTCAAATCCAGGAATTACGAGCGCGTAGGCGGAACAGAAGGAAACGCATGGAAGCAAAGTAATATACGCGATCAATCTTCATTTTTGCAATCGTGTGCTAGTCAATATAATATGTACCATGTAGAAAAACAAACAAAAGTGAACGAAACGGGAGATTCGAAGAGGTATTTATAATATATACGTAAGGTACGGTTACGGACTGTCTATCAAGTGGAAAGAAAGAGAACCTTACGACAAAACGGAGAGAAGAAACGTAATTACCAAACTGTGGAAGTTTATGAAAATTTACAGTTCCAGAAAGACGTTGAAGGGAACTAAACGAAATTCTATTCCAGCCGTTGATAGCTTCATTAACCCCTTAACCTACGATTTACGTTCGAGAATTTTCGACTGAAATCGTAAACAAGCTCGGGCAGCCTTCGACCCGTTCGCACGACTTTTTTAGTACGATCGGGCCAATCGTAAATATTACGATCATCTACTACGGGCTATGCCCGTAATATTTATATTTGGCCCGATCATCGTACCCAGATAGCACCGTACGTCCATAGGACGTCTGTTTTACGTCCGATACGTCCAATGTCCGTCGTGTACGTCCGTTGGACGTCCCTTGGATCAAAATTTCGGACGTCCCTTAAATCAAAATTTCGGATGTCCCTTAGATAAAAATTTCGGACGTCCCATAGACGTCCAAAATATACGTCCGTGGGACGTCCCTCGGACATAAATTTCGGACATCTCATGGGCATCCGTTTTTACGTCCGTGGGACGTCCCTCGGACATAAATTTCGGACGTCCCTTAGATAAAATTTCGGATGTCGCTAAGATAAAAATTTCGGACGTCCCATAGACGTCCGAAATATACGTCCGTGGGACGTCCCTCGGACATAAATTTCGGACATCCCATGGACATCCGTTTTTTACGTCCGTGGGACATCCCTCGGACATAAATTCTGGACGTCCAATGGACATCCGTTTTTTACGTCCGTGCGACGTCCCGCGGACATAAATTTCGGACGTCCCTTAGATCAAAATTTCGGACGTCCCTTAGATCAAAATTTCGGACGTCCCTTAGATCAAAATTTCGGACGTCCCATATACGTCCGAAATATACGTCCGTGGGACGTCCCTCGGACATAAATTTCGGAATCCCATGGACATCCGTTTTTTACGTCCGTGGGACATCCCTCGGACATAAGTTTTGGACGTCCAATGGACATCCGTTTTTTACGTCCGTGCGACGTCCCGCGGACATAAATTTCGGACATCCCTTAGATCAAAATTTCGGACGTCCCATAGAGATGTACGTACTGGGATGTAACTGGGACCTCTGTTGGACATACCTGGGACATAAATCGGACATATCGTACGTCCCTGGGACGTACATATGTCCGGTGCGGACGTACATTGGACGTCCGAGTGCTATCTGGGTATTACGGGCTGTGCGGATTTACGTTCGAGAATTTTGGGCCGAAAATGTAAACAAGCTCGCGCAGCCTTCGAGCCATTCGCACGACTTTTTTTAGTACGATGATCGGGCCAATCGTAAATATTACGGGCTCGTAATATTTACTTTTGGCCCGATCATCTACTACGGGCTATGCCCGTAGTTGTAGGTTAAGGGGTTAACCTCAAATTAAAATCAATGCGACTAGACTGCACCGGAGCGTTTTATTAATTTAAAAAGAAAATCTATTTGCTCCGATAATGGATTCAACAGAAAAAATTTAAAATCGATTTCCGTTAAACTACATCGTGGGTGGTATATTGTAAATTTTGGAAGATTTTAGTAGATTGCAGATGCATAAAATTCCGCAGTCTAGTAATTATTATCGTGCGGCCGCAGCAGGATTTAATCTACGGTTACAATATTTAGATATCAACGTGCAGAGAGAATGGGAGAGAGAATGCAAGAGAGATTGAGAGAGAGATATTGAGAGAGAGAGCGAGAGAGAGAGAGAGAGAGAGAGAGCCAATGAAAACTCAGGGTCGATACAGTATAACTCGCAACAAAAAGTACAATCGTATACACAGCCAATGAATCGCATAGAATTAAAATAATCGTTTAAATATTATCGATATACCGTTTCGCGAATATCAAATGGATGCGTCTCCGATTTCTTCGCGAACGGAAGATCTCAAAAGACCATACTCGCGAGTATATTCAACTGTAACGGTTCCCATTTTTTACCCTACTCGTGGTTACCAGCCATACCTCTCGAAATATCGAAACAGTTAAGATTCGCATAGTCTCGTTGTTTATACAATGAAACGTGATGTTCCTTTTTGCGAGAAGCTGTTTCAACCTCGTGCCTTGCAACTGAAGAAACTGAGAATCAAAATTTTCATTATCACCCATCAAATCGAGTTTTTCTCGTCGGATCTTATTCGCGAGTCCGACACACGAGCCAATCGATACATACTTTCGTTGTCACCGGTGAAAAAGACAAATATATAGTAGGACCCCCCTTATTCGCCAAAGTCTTCTACGGATACGTTAAAAATCCTTGTTGCGTGTCATATGTTATAACAAATGCCTTGTTACGCAATCACTAGTCAGCGTTTTTCTTGCAAATAGTAAATATTAGAAGAAAAGGAAAAAGTAATACTGTTTTTGGCAAGTAACACAACGGCGTATGTAATTTTCTTGTGTTTGCACTATTTTCTTAGACATGAAGGTAACCTTCAATTTTTTAAATGATATGCTATATATTTCTTTATATCGTATGAAAGCGTCGGGACACTCCCGTTTGGACGCCATCCAATTGGACGCCATCCGATTGGACGCCATCCGATTGCACGCGTCCCGATTGCACGCGTCCCGATTGCACGCGTCCCGATTGCACGCGTCCCGATTGGACGCCATCCGATTGCACGCGTCCCGATTGGACGCCATCCGATTGCACGCGTCCCGATTGGACGCCATCCGATTGCACGCGTCCCGATTGGACGCGTTCCGATTGGACGCGTCCCGATTGGACGCCATCTGATTGCACGCGTCCCGATTGGACGCCATCCGATTGGACGCCATCCGATTGCACGCGTCCCGATTGCACGCGTCCCGATTGCACGCGTCCCGATTGGACGCCATCCGATTGCACGCGTCCCGATTGCACGCGTCCCGATTGCACGCGTCCCGATTGCACACGTCCCGATTGGACGCGTTCCTTTTGGACTCCGTGCCGATTGGACTCCGTACCGGTTGGCCCTTTTTTTTATTGTTTATAGTGCAAGGAGGTTTAATGCATTTACGCACAAACCCCCGGACGTAATGCAATCCGGAGGCCGTGTGGGACTCCAAGGTTAAACCTTGACTACCGACTAAAATTCCTCCCTGCACTGCGGTCCTGTTAAGCCATTGGACAGGTGACTTTTCTTTTTTCCGCCGGTGCTGCTGTAACGCTATACTTCAGCCTTTGGACCTAACCCAGACCTAACCCAGAACTAACCATATATTTCACAATAAAATATCACCATATGTAGAATTCGAAAAGCAATATTTATAAAATTTACGGCGTCCAAATGTCACAAATCCAAACGGCATGGCGTCCAAACGACGAGTCCAATGGGCACGGCGTCCAAAAGGAACGCGTCCAATCCGATGGCGTCCAAATGGGACACCCCCGAAAGCGTGTATCAAGACGAATTTATTCGTATACAATACAATGACCTTCAAGGTCACACAAGGTCAGAAATGGCAGGAAAATTTGGAATATTTCGTAAAGATATCATTCATGATACACAACGCCTAGAAATGTAAACGAATTGCAAAGGAAACTAACGCAATTATGTGCATTAATATTTCGGACAACAATAGAAGAAGCAAACAAGAATGTAATTAATAGAGCCGAAATATGTAGTCATGCACAACGAACTTATATCGAACATTTACTATAGCATCGTCAATAAAGGATACTTGTCAACACATTACTACGAAATGTTCAAAATGTTTCTTCCATCTCTGACCTTGTATGATCTTGAAGGTCATTGTGTCGTATACGTACGAGTTTGTCTTCACACACGCTTTTATATGATATGAAAAAATATTATAGCACTCCATTTACAAAAATCGAAGGTCACCGACATTTCCATGAAAATAGTGCAAATACAAAAAAATTACATACGCCATTACGTTGCTTGCAAAAAATAGTATTACTTTTCCTCTTTCATTTTTTTCTAATATTTATTATTACCAAGAAAAACGCTGGCTGATAATAGCGTGGACACACTGTATAAACTCGCGTATTCATACATGCGTTTGCATATGTGTATATATTGTTGTCTGTAATATAATTTAAACCAATGCTGGTTTATTATATGTACGTTCATTCGTCGAATGTTAAACTAAAATCAACCGTATATTTATAACACGCAGCTGTATACATATAGCAATCGCGGTTCTGTTTTATCATACACCTCTGGATGCATCACAAAGGATCGAAAGACGTTCGGAAATGTCACAGAAACGGTATTTTTCCGGCAGCCACGGATAATGTTAACAAATATGATCAAAACGCAACAGCTACATAATGCTACATTTTATGCCAGAAAAAAGTACTGGAAATTTTCTAATCGTTTAACAATCACAAAATCAACAATCTGAACTGTTACCCCTAGTAGCATTTATGGTTGGCATTTCGTTGGGCCTACGTTGCAGTATTCGTTGGCCAACCGTTAGAAATGTCGCTAATTTTTTCGTTGGGCCAACGATCGCGGCCAACGTAGGGCCAACGATCATACCCAATGTGGAGCCTACGCCGCTATAACACGTTTGTTCTGATCTTCTCTTTTACGGTTGTTTTCACAGAATATAATAAATAATACTTAAACAATGTATCTCCACGGTAAAAATTGGAACAAAGAAAAAATATTTCGTGCCCTCGTCGGACTTGAACCTGGATCCTCTGCGTAGTAAGTTAATACGCTACCGCCGTAACTATAGACATTTCGTGGTTGCATATGCTATGATTTGGGTTACTAGATACGTCGACAAATGTAAATTATAACACATAAATGGTTTCGTTACGGTATACGAGCACTAAGACCTCCGCATACTGTCGTTCTAAAAGCGAATGCAACACCCGTACCTTCCCCTTGTCAAATGGAGAAACTTAAAGAAATAAATAAACTCCAAGGCTGCACACAATAAAACTTTGGTGCATCAACTATCGCGCAAGAATAACAAATTGTGAGTATATTTAGAAATATGAAAAAAAATGAATTTGGAATATAACATGTTTTTGGTTGTAGCAACATTACATTTCTGGTGTCTGTTAGACGACATATTTCAATGTTGGCAGATTTTCGTTGGGACAATGTAGTATCACCGTCGTAAATTTCACGTTATTTAACCGACCACAATATCTGTAGGCCTAACGTTGGATATTCATTGGCAAATTCACATCATTTTTCGTCGTCGGCCCTACGTTGGGGATCTGTAGGCAAAACCACTAACCATATCCCAACTAACTCCCAACCGTTGGCCACCGTTGGCCAACCATAAATGCTACTAGGGACGCTTCGTCAGAGACACAACCGTACCAACTAAGTGTTAAATCCGCGAATTAGGTGGTCCTACTGTATAGAGAAACAAACGAGTGACTCTCTCGATCTCGTAATGGCCGCGTTCTCTTTTATCATTCCACGAAAATGTGTAAAGCTCGACCACAAGAACCGACATTTCAGCTCAATACGAATTCGGAGTCACGAATTTGAAGCGGAAGGACATAGAAAGAGATCGTATAACGATTGAACGACACGTAAAAATGAGAAACAGCCTATATAGAAGATTGTGTAGCAGTTTTTACTCGATTTTTGATATTTCATTCCATTTCACGGCTGACGGTCGACAAAGCGGGTTACCCTGGGATCGTTGACAACTCGACACGGTCACATCGTCGACAGATTCTAGTTCATTCGTTTCCACCGACATCAAATTTGTGTTTGATAATATAGATTAATTGTTATTACCAATCTTATGTTCGCGACGCAAAGCGACTTACAAAGCAGTCTTATTTATATCAAAGTGTTCATTGCTACTTTATTAATCAGACATAACCTATACCTGTTCCAGATATTATATTAAATATTTCAAATATTCTGGCAATTGATTCATGGCGATATTATCTTTCAAGGTCATCTGAAAGTCATTGTATAGCAGGTCGTTGAATTCGCTTGGACGTTGCCTACAGTATTATGAAGTTAAAAATACCCAGTTCCATTAAAAGATATGACAGCGACCTTGATTTTTTTGTAGAAAGTCGATTTTTAAAAATTTTAAAAATTGCAATTTCTTGTCGGTTAAATACTGATTAACTTTGGTAGGAAACATTTTTCTGCCCGACCATCCGAACGGGCTGATAAATCGTGCGGATTAATTGGCGACGCACCCTGTATATGGTCTAAGGTGTCGACGAAAGTTAACGTCGGTCAAATCTTATAAATGAAATCAGTGTCGGCGAACTGAGTTGTCGACAATTCCATGGTATAACCCATACGAATTCGGAGTCACGAATTTGAAGCGGAAGGACATAGAAAGAGATCGTATAACGGTTGAACGACACGTAAAAATGAGAAACAGCCTATATAGAAGATTGTGTAGTAGTTTTTACTCGATTTTTGATATTTCATTCCATTTCACGGCTGACGGTCGACAAAGCGGGTTACCCTGGGATCGTTGACAACTCGACACGGTCACATCGTCGACAGATTCTAGTTCATTCGTTTCCATCGACATCAAATTCGTGTTTGATAATATAGATTAATTGTTATTACCAATCTTATGTTCGCTACACAAAGCAGTCTTATTTATATCAAAGTGTTCATTGCTACTTTAGAGTAGCTCAGATACTTTAGATTAGCTCAGATATTATATTAAATATTTCCAATATTCTGGCAATTGATTCATGGCGATATTATCTTTCAAGGTCATCTGAAAGTCATTGTATAACAGGTCGTTGAATTCGTTTCGACGTTGCCTACAGTATTATGAAGTTAAAAATACCTAGTTCCATTAAAAGATATGACAGCGTCCTTGAATTTTTTGTTGAAAATCGGTATTTTTTAAATTTAAAAAATCGCAATTTCTTGTCGGTTAAATACTAATTAACTTTGGTAGGAAACATTTTTCTGCCCGACCATCAAAACGGGCTGATAAATCGTGCGGATTAATTGGCGACGCACCCTGTATATGGTCTAAGGTGTCGACGAAAGTTAACGTCGGTCAAATCTTATAAATGAAATCAGTGTCGGCGAACTGAGTTGTAGACAATTCCATGGTATAACCCATACGAATTCGGAGTCACGATTTTGAAGCGGAAGGACATAGAAAGAGATCGTATAACGGTTGAACGACACGTAAAAATGAGAAACAGCCTATATAGAAGATTGTGTAGTAGTTTTTACTCGATTTTTGATATTTCATTCCATTTCACGGCTGACGGTCGACAAAGCGGGTTACCCTGGGATCGTCGACAACTCGACACGGTCACATCGTCGACAGATTCTAGTTCATTCGTTTCCACCGACATCAAATTCGTGTTTGATAATATAGATTAATTGTTATTACCAATCTTATGTTCGCGACACAAAGCAGTCTTATTTATATCAAAGTGTTCATTGCTACTTTATTAATCAGACATAACCTATACTTGTTCCAGATATTATATTAAATATTTCAAACATTCTGGCAATTGATTCATGGCGATATTATCTTTCAAGGTCATCTGAAAGTCATTGTATAACAGGTCGTTGAATTCGTTTCGACGTTGCCTACAGTATTATGAAGTTAAAAATACCCAGTTCCATTAAAAGATATGACAGCGTCCTTGAATTTTTTGTTGAAAATCGGTATTTTTTAAATTTAAAAAATCGCAATTTCTTGTCGGTTAAATACTAATTAACTTTGTTAGGAAACATTTTTCTGCCCGACCATCAAAACGGGCTGATAAATCGTGCGGATTAATTGGCGACGCACCCTGTATATGGTCTAAGGTGTCGACGAAAGTTAACGTCGGTCAAATCGTATAAATGAAATCAGTGTCGGCGAACTGAGTTGTCGACAATTCCATGCGAATTCGGAGTTACGAATTTGAAGCGGAAGGACATAGAAAGAGATCGTATAACGATTGAACGACACGTAAAAATGAGAAACAGTCTATATAGAAGATTGTGTAGTAGTTTTTACTCGATTTTTGATATTCCATTCCTTTTCACGGTCGACAAAGCAGCCGATCGAAATGTTGAAAAAGACAGCTGTTTTCGAGTGACCAGCCGATAGCCGCGTTGCAGCCGCTCGAAACTGAGCTCGCCTCTCGAAATGCTTTCCTCGCACCGGTGGGGTGTTCGTCCCTTCGATGAACAAACACGCGCGCGCGCTACGTTTCCGCCCTCGGCGCACGCCCACGCGACGTTAACCTTGGATTATGAAATAATAACGCGGCTCGTTTCGACAACTTTCTCGTATTTGTCCACCGAAGCGAGAACGCCCGTTTCCAATCTTTATTTATCCCGTTCGTCTCCATTACGCAAAAATTCCCGTCGCTCCAGTTGCCGTACGCGATCCCAATAGACCATGATCGCGATAAACATAACCGTCGCGATTAGAATCCAGATGTTATTTTTGGAAATTCGGTGAATGCTCTCGGATCGGTGCTCGTTCCGCTAGATCACGATTTATGGCACGCGTGTATGCGTCCGATGCAAAAACGGACCACGGGCACGGGTCGGGCCGGGTGACCTTTGTCTCAGGGCCCATAAAAATTTCCCCGGGACAGCTGAAATTCGAGTAGCGCGTCATTTAACAGTCCACGCTCGGGTTTTCCGGCGAAAATTCCGGCTGAATTAGTATGCGCGCACGCGTGCATTAACATATTTCTGGGGGGGACCGGAGGAATCGGCCATTACGAATCCATTGAGAGAGAATCGTAGGTGGGGGGATACAGAAATAAAAGAGAGAGAGAGAGAGCCGGTCAGAGAAAAAAAAGTGAGTGACGGAGAGAACGAGAGAAAGAATGAGAGAGATTGAGTGAGTGAGTGAGAGAGAGAGAGAGAGAGAGAGATTTTAGGTAGGGAAAATGGAATTTTTAACGGCATTGTCGTGCAGTCGAGATGGGCCTGGACAAACGGTCCTGCATCTGGTCCCCTCGCGGCAAGGTCAGAGAGGAAAAGGTCACGACCTTGGCCGGGATTTTTCCGAAAAAGTCCAGGAGAATCGATCGAAAACCGAAGAGGGGGGGAGAAGGAGAGGGAGTGGCAGAGTGCACACGCATCTCCCGGGTTTTGCCCTTCTCCCCCTTTTGTCCATTTTTCTCTCCCCACGGGCGGAACGTTACGAGTGACATGCAAAACGCGTGCGTCCATGTAAATCGGCACCCTCTTAATTGCATCCCATGGAAATACGCGTATTGTGTACTTAATGGCCCGTGCGCGGCAACGAGGGTCGTAGATTTTAATTATTGTAACGACTCGCAGTCGATAATATATATCGGGCAACGAGACACGCCGGGGAACGAGGGAAGCGTGTCATGGTTTTTCACGTGCCGGCTGTCGACTCGATGACCCAATGGAATCTCATTCATGAATTTCACTTTCGTTTTCTCGGTTAATTTCCTTCTCGCGTATTATTTTTTCTGCGAATCTACGCCGGCACGAGAAAATCACGACAACGCGACATCCTGGCGAATGATTTGATTGCGAACCAAAAGCGTCCCGAAACTAGCATTGCCTTGACTAAACATAATTGAGCGCAAAATCAAATTTTACCCCTTTAAATCAAAAGGAAAGGAAACACGAAATACATTGATTATTGATATATATATTATTGATATACTATATAGATAAAAATAAGTACATCGTGGATCGTGCACGTTCCGCATACTGATGTCAAAGAATTATATATACACAATCTGTATTATATTATTATTATTATACGAGCGTACGTGTTTTTCAAGGTCGTACCTAATTGTTTCACTAGACGCGCGCACCGCGAGTCAAGAGAAAATTTATTTTAATCTCATCTAGTCATTTTCGAAACAATTTACAATCCCAAAAATGCTGATCTAGTCAGTCGACGTAATCAGAGAGAGAGAGAGAGAGAGAGCATACATATAAATCTATATGTATACATATGTATGTACATACGTACATGTAGACATGCATGTATACATACATACATAATGACCACTAACCACTAATGATTTATTGATACAAGATCGATCGTATATTTTTATAATAAGACTGCGAGGTAAGGACGTTCCTAATTTTTTGTTTGCTACATTCTCCTGTTGTATTATTTTGTATATTGTTTAGTTCGATTCGCTATGATTTATGCACGTGTGATCGGGTATGTACGAATAAAACATTTTTATTTCTTTGATTTCATTATGTGCTCCATTTGATTTTTCACTCCTTTCGTCTCTGCGCGGCTAAACCGCTCAACCCGTTCGTTCCTTCCATCGTTCGTTCGTTCCCCCATTAAATTTTCACCGTTTACCGCTGCACGATATCAACTTGTATAATTCAATTTACTCTACTGGTCATCCGTCGAATCGATCAATTTCACCGTTTCGTATTTGAAAGGGTGCCGCTCCGAAGAAGTTTGGAATGTTGGTGCGGGAGTGTCCCCTACGTGAATTAAATTGTGACAAATTGCTCGCGTGTCCCGAACCTCTGTCACTTTAACCAAAGCAAAAAAATACAAGTCAAACACCGTCGTATCCAATTTCCGTAACAAAATTCTTTTTCCTCGCTCGCGAACACGCTCCGAACCGAAAAAGAGAGAGACAGAGAGAGAGAGAGAGAGAGAGAGAGAGAGAGAGAGAGGGAGAGAGAAATGAAAGGTGGAGACGGCGATAGAAAATATAAGAAGAAAGGGGATGGAACATTGGTGACGACGAGGGGAAGGTAGAGTATCGGCTCCTCGACGATACGTCGTGAGCGTAGCGAGGGATAATATTTTATGGGAAAACGAAAGGAAAAGCGGGGTTGGTCAATTTTTAGCGAGAGGGAGAGTGCGTTCCGAAGACGTGAAACGCCTGCGCTATATCGGAGTTTTCCTTTCGGTTGATGGCCGGAGTCGACTCGGTTTGAAAAGGGAAGGCAGAAGGCAACTGTTTTCATCTCTGTCCCGCCAACCACCAATGAGTAAATGACACACAGCTATCCCCTACTCTCGTACGCAAACACACAGGCACGCACGTATACGCCGAAAATTGAACGTTCATGGCCACCCAGACCCGCCAGGGATATGTATAAAAATCAATAACTTCTTGCGGTTTCCAACAGCTCAGAAAAAGGGAGAATATACACACACACACACACACACACACACACATATATATATATATATATATATATATATATATTGTACATTCCAGTATATTCTAGTATATTCTGGTATATTCTAGTACATTCCACTATATTCTAATGTATTCGAGTATATTCTAGTATGTTCTACTATATTTTGGTATATTCTAGTATATTCTGGTATATTCTAGTATATTCTAATATATTCTAGTGTATTCTATTATATTCTACTATATTGTACAGTATTCTAGTATATTCTAGTATATTCTACTATATTGTACAGTATTCTAGTATATTCTAGTATGTTCTAGTATATTTTGGTATATTCTAGTATATTCTGGTATATTCTAGTATATTCTAGTATATTCTAGTATATTCTAGTATATTCTATTATATTCTACTATATTGTACAGTATTCTAGTATATTCTAGTATATTCTAGTATATTCTAGTATATTCTAGTATATTCTATTACATTCTACTATATTGTACAGTATTCTAGTATATTCTAGTATATTCTAGTATATTCTAGTATATTCTATTATATTCTACTATATTGTAGAGTATTCTAGTATATTCTAGTATATTCTAGTATATTCTGGTATATTCTAGTACATTCCACTATATTCTAATGTATTCGAGTGTATTCTAGTATGTTCTAGTATTTTTTGGTATATTCTAGTATATTCTGGTATATTCTAGTATATTCTATTATATTCTACTATATTGTAGAGTATTCTAGTATATTGTAGTATATTCAAGTATATTCCAGTATATTCTACCATATTCTAGTATATTCTAGTATATTCTAGTATACATATACACCCATCCACATACATAATATATACATATGTACACAGAGGGGGAAATGTAATTCCTTCCCATAGAGATAAAACAACCCCCAATTTTTCATTACCGTTCGCCTCCAGATATTAATTAGGGGCCGGAAAACTTTACCCCAGGCTGTCGACGAAAATCGTAAATAACCGCGAAACGGGCCTTTTTGTTTGGAAAATAAAATATAATACTTGGAACCGTGAGATCGGAACAATAAAGTCAGGACCTTCTTAAAGTAATTCCTCCGGTTGTCGGCCCCTCTCGCCGCGAGTTCAATACCACTCTTGGCGGAGGGTTTTATTTAGCCCGGAACAATGCTAAAATTTGAAGGGCACCAGGGTGTGGAGTCGTAGAATAGCTTCGAATACAGCCAAGTAACATTGTTCCTTTGTCCAATGGTTTCTTTCCACCTCCGAAACTGAATAGAATAATCGGGATCGTTGCTTTTGTTTCCCTCTCCGTTATTTATTTACGAAACCGATGGCGGCGGCCGACAGAGTCCGGTGTCTTCCAGGTTCCTGGTAAATTTAAGGAAGGTATCGAACCGAACGCACCCCACACCCCCTACACACAACCCTCAACTTTCTCGACGGTCCACCCCGACGGTTCTCCTACTCATCAACCACCACAAACGCGCACCCGCTGCTTATACACCAACAAGGAAGTGAATTGCAATTATCAAAGTCTCTCTCCCCTCGGTTCCCTCGCCCCTCTCCAAGCCTCACGATATTTTCTTGACCCCCTCGCATCCTCTCGTTTCCACGCTTCTTTCCCCCATCGGCCAACAACTTGGAAATTTCATCCCCCCTCGTAATAATTTCACCACCACCGACTAAAACTACCACACTCGCGCGACCGACGTCTTCGACGATCAAAGGAATCCACGTGGCGAGTCGAGAGGGTCGGCGAAATATTTCGCCACGTAGCGAATTTCGTGAACCGCTATTGTTCGATCTGAGAAACGACAACGACGCGCGCCGTTGGCAAAGATAACGATCATTACGAGATACAAGTTTTCCGTACAACCTCGCGGCACAGAAGAAACGTTCACACGGCTTACCTCTGTTGTCTTCGGGTGATGCACGAAATATCTTGTCAGATTAGATGCTCCGATTGAACGTCATCCGATTCGAATCTCTGTTTAACCTTCAAATTTATCATTCTAAAGCTATGTCCACATTGGAGCAACGTCGACGAACTTCTTGTCGCTTGAACTGCATGTTACATTTCCAACAAACTGAAACGTTCTGTTGTTAAACGTCCGTACACTGTGATAGTATTTCTCGATTAACCCCTTAACCTACGATTTACGTTCGAGAATTTTGGGCCGAAGACGTAAAGAAGCTCGCGCAGCCTTCGAGCCATTCGCACGACATTTTTGGT
Source organism: Sphecodes monilicornis (assembly GCA_913789915.3). Classification (NCBI taxonomy): domain Eukaryota; kingdom Metazoa; phylum Arthropoda; class Insecta; order Hymenoptera; family Halictidae; genus Sphecodes; species Sphecodes monilicornis. The sequence goes on along the minus strand of OU565300.1, from coordinate 11,343,147 downwards.
ACGATGATCGGGCCAATCGTAAATATTACGGGCCCGTAATATTGACTTTTGGCCCGATCATCGTATCCAGATAGCACCGTACGTCCATAGGACGTCCGTTTTACGTCCCTTGGATCAAAATTTCAGACGTCCCTTAGATCCAAATTTCGGATGTCCCGTAGATCCAAATTTCGGATGTCCCTTAGATAAAAATTTTGGACGTCCCTTAGATCAAAATTTCGGATGTCCCTTAGATAAAAATTTCGGACGTCCCATAGACGTCCGAAATATACGTCCGTGGGACGTCCCTTAGATCAAAATTTCGGACGTCCCTTAGATCAAAATTTCGGACGTCCCTTAGATCAAAATTTCGGATGTCCCTCAGATACAAATTTCGGACGTCCCATAGACGTCCGAAATATACGTCCGTGGGACGTCTCTTACATCAAAATTTCGGACGTCCCTTAGATCAAAATTTCGGATGTCCCTCAGATAAAAATTTCGGACGTCCCATAGACGCCCGAAATATACATCCGTGGGACGTCCCTTAGATCAAAATTTCGGATGTCCCTCAGATAAAAATTTCGGACGTCCCATAGACGCCCGAAATATACGTCCGTGGGACGTCTCTTACATCAAAATTTCGGACGTCCCTTAGATCAAAATTTCGGACGTCCCATATTACGGGCCCGTAATATTTATTTTTGGCCCGATCATTGGCTATGCCCGTAGTTGTAGGTTCAGGGGCTAAAACGCTTTATAACATTTGCATTCTAAAAACAAAGTATGGTTCGTTTGATCTTGTTCAACCCTTTCAGTATTCTGTAACCCTGTAATCCCATTAAATCATTTTAGATATTTTTTATTATATTTTGAAACTCTTTGAAGGCATTCGCAATCTAATATTCAATAGCAACAGTAGCAATATTATTTTATTTTTCTTGGAATAAAGCGAATCGGTCAAGGAAGTCGGAGTAAATAATTTGACAAATATTTTCAATCTTCTCTTTTCGGACTATAATTTTTCGATTTCAAGAACTTTGCTCCAATTGTTAAACCTAATAACTAAACCTTAGGTTTAACCTAAACCTAAACCTAAACTTAAACATTAAGTTAAACGAATGTTCGTTACAGAAGAAATGAAACAACCTCATATAAACTAAAAAATAAACCTGTTTGTTCTAAAAATACCTAACCTAAAACTAAACCTAAACTTAAACATTAAGTTAAACGAATGTTCGTTCTAGAAGAAATTAAACAACCTCATATAAACTAAAAAATAAACCTGTTTGTTCTAAAAATACCTAACCTAAACCTACACCTAAACTTAAACATTAAGTTAAACGACTGTTCGGTGTGTGTTCTATTCTACATGGATATTTTTCATACTTCGATAACATATGTAAAGGACCTTGAAATCGAGAGTGGCCCCGTATAAGTATCAATAATTACCTACCATTTTTCTCAGAAAGTATTAGCTTTATGACAAAAATCAATAAGACATAAAATGTGTATTTTGATGAGGTCTACAACTTTTATCTGAAGTATTTTTCAAAATTCCCATTATTTACGGAAACAAATGAAAAAACTATTTTATGGATTTTTAATGTTTTCCGCTATTTCGCAATTTTCACTATCATATTCGCAATCAGCAGGTCAAAATCCGTTAGAATCCAGAGTATAAAAATAATCGGAGGTCTTTTCGGAAGCACACCCGTTACCGTCACAAGCAGGATTCACTATAATAAAAAAAATTTCGTAATTTAACCAGAATTCCGCCAATCGGTGATCGAACGGTCGATCGTCCCCCGTTACCGTGTCACTCGGAAATGAAATATCATCGCGGAATAGTTTGCAAAAGCCGTGAAAAGGGTTGGCGTAACAGCATCGAAAACCTGGTTCGGAAAATAAAATGGTTCGAATCAGTGGAATCCTTTCATCAACCTCGCCATCGTTACTCTCCTCGCGATGACAAACGCACGCTTCTCTCGCTGCGAGGCAACCGTGTACACATATTCTTTTCATCTCTCGCTCTCGCATCCTTTTTTTTTTTCCAGTCGAACAATTTCCAAAAGGGATGGAAACACCGAGAATTCCGCGATTCGGGAAAAACTTGGCCGAACGGGGTGAAAATACCGGCATTGTTCGGCTGTGTTCGAAGTTTTGAAAGGGGGTCTCGCGTGGAAAAGGCGCGCCAACCCTTTATTTGTTTAGCAGTGTGACACCGGAGCGCGTGAAGCGTGCCGGGTGGGGCTCGCCACCGCACGCGTTCACCGTTTCGACGAATTTTACCCCAAATTTTCAGCTGGCGCGCGCACCCCAGCCGATTTACACAATATTTTGGAAATCTTTTATAAGATTTTCGTGTCCCCTCTTGGCTTAGCACGCGCTCCTAGACGATCCATTGTAACCGACTCGCCCCTCTCCCCATCGTTGCTTTCCGCCGACCTGTCGGCGAACGACCACGACGACAGATGGGAACGTGTGCTGTCGATTCGAGAGACGCCAACCTGGCGAAACAGAGACAGAGAATCGAGAGGAAGAAAAAAAGTTTGTAAAACCCGTAGAAATCGTGAAATTAGGGTCGATCTCATAAAAACTCGGGAGGATTAACATAAGCATTGTGAATGGGCCACGCCGAGCGGAAGGGTGAACGGTTTACGTGCACCCTTTTTGCGCAACACGTGCCATTTTTAGATTGATACTGCCTGTTTTCTCTCTTTTTATTTCTCCTTCAATAAAATCGCGTGAAACCGGAAATGTGGATGCGATGGTCGTCGGGCTTTTGTGCACGGTACAATCGGGAACTGCTTTCATCGGCCGCCACGATGTTGCAGTCCTCAAAAATATTTTGAGAACTTTACGATTTGGGCCGTAAAATATCTATGGCGGTGTACACGTACGTGAAATGCCCGAATTTGGAATGAAACGGTAAAACTTACGTTTAGGGGAGGATGCTCCGATGACCTTGACCTTGACATGTGTTGTTGAGGACAACATTCTGAACAACTTTTGTCCAGCTACCGACCAAAACGGTATCTTCGAAATTGACAACGGCATACACTGTCGCGCTGCATTATACAGCTCTACATATTTTAAATATGTATGTATATATATATATATATATATATATATATATATATATATATATATATACAGGGTGTCCGACATAAATGGGAACACCTAAATGTCCGTCGTATTTACACTCCTATCAGAAAACTTCAGAAGACGAAGTGACACTATTGCAGGGGGCAAATATAATGGTAAAGAAAAAAATTGTTTATGTCGTGTTTTTTAATGAAATTTCAAGGTCACCAATCTTTTTTTAAATAGAATAGTATATTTTCTTTTACGATAGCATGATAGACAATAAAAAACTGAATTTAGTGTATTCCACATTTTTGACCTTGAAATGACCTTGAGCAAGAATAATCACGTTGGAGCGGACAAAATGTGGAAGTTTAAAATTTACGCGTTTCAGCAAAGATTACGCGTTGTTTATGTCGGGTTGACATTTACAAACCACAATAAATGTTTGAAATATTTTTCATAGTAAACAGCGTATGTTTATATTAGAGTATGTATCATTGAGATCGTTAACAGAAGGTTAATCGGTTAGAATAAGTACGTTGTTCCTTCTGCATTATTCGAATTCGAAACGTGAAAGTGATAACAACGCGTTATACTGTACAGGAACGAATCGATATGGTTTTCACTTATGGCGAGAGCCACCAATCTTTGAGGCAAGCAGTACATTTGTATCGTGAAAAATTTGTGAATCGTATTTGTCCTTCGTTACACGCATTTTCCGTTGTGGTAAAACAATTCAATAATACCGGTAGTGTAAGTTCTAAAAATCGTAACAATTACTGCAGCATGTGCTTCAATTACGTCTCAGGAAATCCACAATGCCTACAGATCATTTAATGCAAGATTGCAATATTGCATAAATGAGGATGGTCAACATTTCGAACATTTATTATGATATGTAAAAGTCAACCCGCCGTAAACAACGCGTAATCTTTGCTGAAACACGTAAGTTTTAAACTTCCACATTTCATCCGCTTCAACATGATTATTCTTGCTCAAGGTCATTTCAAGGTCAAAAAGGTGTTATCCACTAAATTCAGTTTTTTATTGTCTATCTTGCTATCGTAAACAAAAATATACTATTCCATTTAAAAAAAACATCGGTGACCTTGAAATTTCATTAAAAAACACGACATCAAACATTTTTTTCATTACCATTATAGTTGCCCCCTGCAATAGTGTCACTTTGTCCTCTGAAGTTTTCTGATAGGACTGTAAATGCGATAGATATTTAGGTGTTCCCATTTATGTGGGACAGAAGAATATATATATATACAGGGTGTCCCACATAAATGGGAACACTTAAATATCTGTCGCATATATATATATATATATATATATATATATATATTTATATATATATTTATATATTTTTATATATATATATATTTATATATATATATATTTACATATATATATTTATATATATATTTATATATATATTTATATATATATATTTATATATATATTTATATATATATTTATATATATATTTATATATATATTTATATATATATATGTATATATTAAGAACAAGTATAGTTGATTTTATTTTTTTCTCTTACGTAAAACATCGTGCAGCAGGCTGACAATAATAGCTCCGGTTGAAAAAGGTAACGCAACCGTCACGAGAAATTCTGATCGCACAAAGACGTGTACACTAGGAGGACGTGTCACATTATAGGTTTGCTCGGAGGAGAGACGCAATATTGCTGGTTACCCGTATTTTCCTATAAGCTCGGGACGATGATTTATCGACGCGTGAAAAATTCGTCGCTCGCTGGACCCACTGTAAATACCGATACGATCAGCGATTCGCACGCGGGGGGCAAGGTTTGATAGCAACGGTGTACACGTGATAAGACCGATGATACCCTAAGTTCCTATTAATCTGTATTTTATAAACGTATGTTCCTAAGTTTAAGCTTTAACGTGTCGCGCGACTGCGCGGCAGCCGAGGGCTGCCAGCGAACGATCTATTCGTGACACCTTTGTTTGGAAATCGACCAATACCGATCCTGCTAACGATCGTATTTACAATACGGATTTAGATAGTTCCGTTTCGACGTCGAACGGACATATGTGTATGTACGTGTGTGTTGATGTGCGTGCGTGTGATTTCTGCGAATTATGTACACCATCCCCCTTTTTGCAGTTAAGCAATACTGTTTAAGGCGCAGGGACGATAACGTTCGAGGATATCGTGAAATACGTAACTGAGTAAAGCGAAACGTAAGATAAGCGATTGAGGAAAAATCAAAATTAGTTCTTAACGAAAAACGATAGGGAAGAGTGGAGGGGGGAATGGGCAGGGGAGGGGGGGAATTCGGAGGTACACGGCCAACCGCGACAAGTATTTCGACTATGATCGTTAACACTAGATTTACGGGGCCCGTCAAAATGACGGATTCGAAAATGTTTAATTTACGATTATTAAGTGTGTAAGGAGGCATTCGTGAGGAATTATTAAATATTTATTTTTTTGTGTCCATATTACAGTAAAAATCGATGAAGATCTAAGTAAATATAATTTTCTTATTTTTATAAAGCAATGTAAAATAATCAATTTTAGTGCTCCGTAAACCTAGTGTTAAGTACCACGATTCAGGGTACCCATATAGGTATTTCTCACTTAGCGAATAGCGTGGATGAATGGGCGGCTAGCGTAATTCAAAATGAATATGTATTCTACTCGGTGAACCAGAAGTACAAGTAAACACTGTTTCGATGACGAATTATTAAATATATAAATATATATATATATATAAAAATAAATATATATACATATATAGATAGATAAATATATGCATATATATTTACAAAGAGATGCGCGCAGAGGCCAGTGCGCGCGCACCTGTATGCATAACCGCGTGCGTGGGAGCGTGTGTGTGTATATAACTATCGGTTGTCGCGAGAAATTGACGGTAATCTAATTATACGCTGATGAGTTCACGAACATGACGGAAAGCATGGGATAATTATTAATATGTACCGTCTGGCGAATATTCGAGCTGACGGTGTTCATTGTCGGCGTTGTTAGAGGAACAAATAAATGAAGGCACACCGTAACAAAATATTTTTCTGCGAAGATCAGATGATACGGAGGATTATTTTTGCAAAGCGACAGTCGACGCTCTACGGATTGACGGAAGCGGGCTAGACTTCCGGAAAAACGGGAGATGGCTTTTGTACGTTACAGAACAAATTGCCGAAGAAATAGATATCGACTGTTTCTTACCGAGAGGAAGAGAGAAAGAGCGCAATGAGAGAATGAGTGAGAAAACGAGAGAAAGAGAGAGAGAGAGAGATTCATAATTTTAAGTGTAATAATAACTGTACACGTAATGTTAGAATACAGAAAACCGAATGTTCCTAATGTACTGCTTTCATCTAAATACGTATATTTATAAGTATTTACGCGATAGAGATATCTAATATTTATATACCTTGCTCTGTAAACGTTTCCGTTCCGATTATTTATCAGTTTCAAGAATCATTACAATAAGCATCGTGACTACCCAAGAGTACAGTATTTCATCGATAATTGTCCACAACACGGTTTCTGCGGAGGGACAATTATGCGCGAGAGGACAGCCGAGTTCGAGAGGCCTCGGTCACCGAGAAATGTAAACATACCAAATCCGAATTTCCAAATTCTTTATTAATAATTATTTTTTTATTGGACTTCGATGGCCATATTTGTGACATTTTTCTAATAAAAATGATACCAAATATTATCATATATGGTATGATTTTTATTAGAAAAATACCACAAATATGTTTATCGAAGTCCCATAAAAAAATAATGAATAATAAAGAAGTTGGAACCGCATGGTGTCATATTCCTCGGCGACCGAGGCCTCTCGAGCTTCACGGCACCTCAAGGGGGTACAGGTCGCAGTAGTGGGGATATCTCAGGGACAATTATGTCGGAGACATTTGGGACAATTACCGATGAAATACTGTATATGAATATGCTACAAAACACTCGTGTTCGCGAATGCAATTTATGTTAAGTGATTGAGAGAAAGAGAGTTTCCATTGTATTTGACTTAACCTAGTTTGTGGAAAAGAAAACTTGCACAAAGTACACATACACTTTCGCAAACTCCATACAAATGTAGATAGATCGAATCGGATGCCATCTCGAAGCAAGTTTTCTTTTACAAACTGGATACGGTTGAACGTATTATTACACGTGTACGCCAAAGAATAATGTTCCTATCGAGGAAGAAATGATATGTTTTTGAATAAGTGAATACTTATTTCATAATTCGCCATGCTAAACGAACTTCGTATATCAACGTTCATTGTAAGTTTGGTATTCTTTTGAGATGATTGTTAGCGATTAACGATCGAGGGTACAAAGTGCGAAAGGAGCGAAAAATCAAAATTCGAAAAATCAAAATTACAGTGTAAGTTCATAGAGATTCGTTGTTCGTCGATAAATATTATTTGTTAGTCAAGAATAGTTGGATACGTCCAATAATATAGTCTAATAATCATTAACTGGTGTCGTTTCATTTCTCCATCCTCTCACAAACCACACACACACACACACACATACGAGTCACACAATTTTGGAGTGATAATGAAAATATTTTTCAAAATATCATTTATTATAAACACATGGATGATAAAAATAGAGAAATTCCTTATATAGACTTTTACTATTTGATTGTTTTTTTTTCACGGAATTAAATAAAAAAGGGTAATATATGCGAAACTGATGAGCTATTGTCCACGATTCGAGAACAATAATTAATTAATGGTACAATAATTAATGTAGGGTATCAGCGCCGCTGCAATAATAAAAGTGACTGCGCCAGTTTGGGGCGGTCATTCTTCTACTTCCATTCATATGATTTTAACGAATTATCTGGGACGACCGTAATATATGGCGGCTTTCTCCTACGCTCGCCACCAGATGGCCAGAGAGACAAGAAAACGCCTTTCCCGCTAGTACCTGATCCGTCACCGATTCCTATATATACCGTCATAAGCTGTCCTTACGATAGCACTGTACCCCTCATGTCTTTTGGTGTTTGCAAATTTTCCCATATTTAAAACTCATCTTACTCCCACCTACCTTAAGCTGGTAATAACACTAACAAATAACACATCATTTCTAGTCGGTAAAGGAGCTTTTCTCTACCCCTAGGCACGACTTCAAACTCATCGAACAACATCAAAAAAAAAAACTTACGATATCACTGTTTCTAAGGCAGGGCCCACTAGATAGCCTTACCGATGACGAATCCTTTTGCGGGCCCAGGTCGAAACACGCTTTATTTCCCTTTCCTCCTTACCCACACATTTCAGCCGCCGCCAAATTGGAGACCCCGACGACGAGAGCACAACGCAACAACTGTAGCAGACGACAAAACTATAACCAGGAAGCCCCCTGGCAGGTGCCAACAACTACTACCGATCTTACCTGTCCAGGCCGCCACCGTCGATATGATTTTTTTTTAAATTTCCGAAACAGTCGACTTTTAGGCGCCAAAAAGACGCCTAACAGACCCTCAAAAGACGCCTCGCAGACCCCCAAAAGACTCCCAAAAGACGCCTAACGGACCCCCGAAAGGCGTCTAAGAGGCGCCTCAAAGGCGTCTAAGAGGCGTCCCAAAGACGTCTAAGAGGCGCCTCAAAGACGTCTAAGAGGCGTCTCAAAGACGTCTAAGAGGCTCCTCAAAGACGTTTAAGAGGCGCCTCAAAGACGTTTAAGAGGCGCCTCAAAGACGTCTAACAGGCGTCTCAAAGACATCTAAGAGGCACCTCAAAGACGTCTAAGAGGCGCCTCTCCCCAAAGGAGTCTTTAACACTAGAACTACCGAGCAGTAAACGCGACTGTCGTATATTACCTTATAATGACGACAAGATTGCATTTATTCAAATTTCGTATAATTTTTGTTCAAATATGTACTTGAATAGAGAAGTTTACTAAAAAAATTACTCCTGGAAACATATTTATAATTTTAATATTTGTAAAAGAAAAAATTAGAAATCAGTCATTTTAACTGGTACGGTAGTTCTAGTGTTAAGACGTACCGTTTCTTAACAAACGACACTCCAGCGACGCTCCAGCGACCGTCGGGCGACCTTTGAGACGTCTTTAAGCCGCCCGAGTGTTTTGCGGCAGATGTCTCAAAGGTAGCTTTGAGACGTCTGTGTGCTGTCTGGGACGTGATACGTTGTGCGGCGCATCACGTAACCAGTCTACGGTGTTAGTGGGGGACGTTGGAGTGTGCTCAGGTCACTGATACATATCAGTGGCTCAAGTAGTGGAATGGGATAGTGGAAGGGGAAAAGTAGGAGAGGAAAAAAACATCCACTTCTGGTTGTTTCTGGCATCACTGATTGAGTGTGCTCATGGTAGTGGAAGGGGAAAAGGAGGAGAGGAAAAAACAACCACTTCTGGTTATTTCTGGCATCACTGATTGAGTGTGCTCATGGTAGTGGAAGGGGAAAAGGAGGAAAGGAAAAAACAACCACCTCTGGTTGTTTCTGGCATCACTGATTGTGTGTGCTCATGGTAGTGGAAGGGGAAAAGTAGGAGAGGAAAAAAACAACCTCTTCTGGCATCACTGATTGAGTGTGCTCATGGTAGTGGAAGGGGAAAAGGAGGAGAGGAAAAAACAACCACTTCTGGTTATTTCTGGCATCACTGATTGAGTGTGATCATGGTAGTGGAAGGGGAAAAGTGGGAGAGGAAAAAAACAACCTCTTCTGGCATCACTGATTGAGTGTGCTCATGGTAGGGGAAGGGGAAAAGGAGGAGAGGAAAAAAACAACCACTTCTGTTTGTTTCTGGCATCACTGATTGAGTGTGCTCATGGTAGTGGAAGGGGAAAAGGAGGAGCGGAAAAAAACAACCAGTTTTGGTAGTTTCTGGCATCACTGATTGAGTGTGCTCATGGTAGGGGAAGGGGAAAAGGAGGAGAGGAAAAAACAACCAGTTTTGGTAGTTTCTGGCGACACTGGCTACAGCTAGAAGAAATTGTAACGATAGTTCCGTCAATGTACTGAGATACTCCCATAGTAATGTTATCTGATACGAACGCCTCAATGATGTAATGTTCTTTTGTTGGTATGTACAATAAAAGTTAACATTTATGTTCATTTGACCCAACCCACAACACGACTCCCGGCGGGCCGCATGCTATGATTGATCATTGTCTAAAATGTTACTCACTCGTCAGCCACGTAACTAAACTTTTTCAAATTACTTTAGTTTCAATTTGCTGCCAACAAGTTGCAGTAGTTATTGAATATTTTTAAACGACATTTGTAACTCTTAATGATTCTTCAAGAGTGTATACTGCAGGAGGTGTTAAAACAGTTTGATAAGCTGTCAAGAACTTATGGACCATTGATAATCGTTAAAATGATTGTTTTTGAGTGGTACTTTAAAATATAGCGGAAGCTTGTCTAGTAATAATATTTTACGCGCTGATTAGTAAAAGGACGTCATTCTATTATCAATCGTGCTACCTAATAGCACGTAAAAAGATTAGATCGCACTAATATAAGTACTTCGACGCTATTGGACTCGACATACCTAACAATTCCAATTACATCGAAAATTCGATAAAAGTTTAACGATCATAACTTGATTTCACACGGGTTTAAATAGTCTTGGCCATTGTTATTACACTACAAAAATTAATCCAAATGGTATCGTCACAATGATGATGTACACTCAGCGACAAGAAGATGGCACATCTCGAAAATTCAACATTTTCATCACTTGGCCATAATTAGTATACTTGTAGCGGTAGATTGAACGAAAAAAATTTATTGCAAAAATTAGTTTTGAAAATAATGGGAAACACAAAAACGAACGTGTTTAAAGAATTTGACCACCATATGTGCGATAGTACGGTGGAATCAAACCATATCATAGATTTGATTCAAATTACTGTTTTGGCCGCGCATGCTCGTGAAATCTTGCACCATATCCCAACGCTATCTATAGGCAACTTTAAATACTAGTTGCGCGAGTTTGCAATGCAATCATGCGGGAAATAGATACACATAATTTATTTATAAAATTACTCAACCATTGCAATGATCAAAATGCACTTTACGACCATAGGATACACCTTATAAAGTGTATAATTAATAACTATGTTAAGGTTAGATACAATTATATATCTAAGCAAAAAAATAACGTTGTCAGTAATAAAAGAACCTATTTTAATAAACTAATATTGTTTTCTGGCCATTAACCCTTAGCACTCCAGTGGTGACTCTGAGGCACCACTAAATATTACTATACCATTATTCAAAATATTATTTACATTATTAACTTGATATTCAATAAATTCGTTACCAAACATTTAAGTATTCTATGAAGTATTATATCAGTTCCATTTCTTCAAAATGATAAAAATCATATAGAAATATTCATGATCGAAAAAAAAAAGTTTGGTTATGGAATTAAAATACTTCGGAGCGCAAAGGGTTAAATTGTAGGGTAGTGTTGGGTAACGTGAGGTGATAAGTTAGCAGAGCCCTGAGGCAGTTATATTGGAGCCGAATGTGCAATATTTTGTATACATATACAGATATATATGCAAATACACTTGTTATGCATTCATTTTTCAGAATCAAATCATATCAATGTTCCCGCAACGTTATATAGATGGCAACACTAGTTTTGCCATCCAACATGGCCGCAGTCTACCATCTCTCCCCGCTCGCGGCACGACCCCTCTCGCCCATAAACCCACTTTATGCTCAGTCCTTTAAGTCCGACCCTTAGACGCGGGATGTCGTAAGGACAGTTTAGGACGGTATATATACAAACAGAGGAAGATTCAGGTAGTAGCGGGAAAGGTGTTGTCGTAATGTCCCTCTGTTGACGAGCATAGGAAGTAGCCGCCCTTAACCCCTTAACCTACAATGACGGGCATAGCCCGCGTACGATGCTTGGGCCAAACCTAAATTTTACGGGCATAGCCCGCGTACGATGATCGGGCCAAACCTAAATAAACAAGTCGTGCAAATGTCCCGAACGCTGCGCGAGCTTGTATACAATTTCGGACCAACATCTTTGAATCTAAATCGTAGGTTAAGGGGTTAAACTCACTTTATGCTCAGTCCAGTGATGCCAGAATCGTGGAACCGAGGAACTTGCCCCTCCGGTGGATCCTCCGGCTGGACCCCCCACTCTAACGTACCGTCGTCGCCTTACGTTGTTTCTTACTGCGCACGCGCTACACACAAGCGTACCTCTAGCCTGCCGTGTGAGCTGCCTATTCGACTCGACGGCGTCGAGGTACGCTTGTGTGTAGCGCGTGCGCAGTAAGAAACAACGTAAGGCGACGACGGTACGTCAGAGTGGGGGGTCCAGCCGGAGGATCCACGACTCTGGCATCACTGCGTGGTAGGTACGGGTCTGAGGAGCTCGGAGGACTATGGCCGCCACGGGGAGCGAGACGCGCGGGCGGGAGAAGTAGGCGTGTCCCTCGAATTTGCCTCCAAGTGAGCTACTTCTGGACATGCCTGGTCTAGTGTTAACTGCAGAGAAAGAATATTAAGACTGTGCCACCATTTTGTCGCATTGGTGACCCCGGTTGTTCACGTTTAGACTAGAATCTGTACCGCTTAACACTAGAATGACTGAAACTTAATATATACCTATATTGCCCAAAAGCAGTCAAAATGACTGCATTGTGAAAGAATAACTAATGTGTAAAGAAAGTTTAAAATTAATTTTTAATATTTTTTATATTATTTACAGTTATATAACAAGTTATTAGTAAATATTAACAAGAAAAAAAATTCACTTTTCCTGGGCATATTGATGACACTTTCATTTTCATCATTGGTGATCGACTCTTCTTCTAATTGAAATTAAAAAGCAGTCAAAATGACTTCCTTGGGCAATCTAGTGTTAACTCCTCCGGTGTACATAAATAACTTTGAAGTTCCACCGAAGTACATACACGGAGAGAAACATATCAAATTTCATCACAGTTTTCAGAAATACCAATATTTACGGGTGTGCCATCTTTTTGTCGCTGAGTGTACAAAGAGAAAACAATATTTTCACAGAGAAGGATTTAGATAAATTATCAATATAGATATAATCGCTAAACGTTCACGATAAAAAATGTAATAAATAGCTACGAACATTGATTTCCATCCGGTCGTTGCAGAGAATGTTAGCAAAAGTTATCCGATAACGATTATGTAACAATATAATCTGTGCCAATTAGTTGCAACGATTGCGACTCGGCAAAATTTCTATACAACATCAATCGCGCGCAGTTACCAAACGAATTGAAATCGTTCGTAGACACTCCTAACACACGAAACACGAGAATTTGTCTCAAGGTTATAATTTGATCCTAGTGTCGTTTGTTTACTCTTTGTTGCAACCACTGGTTTCAGCTATTTTCGTTAATTAGCTTCGCATTATCTGTATTTTTAAACGACCAACCGCCCAGGATATATTTAACACTAGATTCACGTGGCCCGTCAAAATGGCGGATTCAAAAATTTTTAATTTACGATTACTAAGAGTGTAAGGAGGCATTCGTGAGGAATTATTAAATAGATTTATTTTGTTGTGTACATATTACAATAAAAATCAGTGAAGATCTAAATAAATACAATTTTATTATTTTTATAAATCAATGTAAAATAATCAATTTTAGTGCTCCGTAAATCTACTGTTAAACGAATGTGTAAACTACTAACGCGAATCATAAAATTCATGATTTACCATCAAGGAATTCTTGACTAGTATTACAAATGGTGAAACTGGTTGGAAAAACCAAAATGAGTTTGCGGATTTTGTTCGTAATTTTCCTGGTGAGGCACGCCGGCACGTAGCGAGAATAAATTATAGATCCATCCTTCTAGAAATACATCTAATCCAGGTATTTTATTTCTTCACCTTGACGCAAGAAACACGCTACTTTGTTTTCCTCAATTTAATGCAATTATTTAGCCACTTACGGTATACCGCCGGAGATAACACCTACAAGTGTCATCAGGAACGTGAACTTGACGGCAAGGTGTACAGTGCCAATAAAGAAATAATCTGATCGATCTTGCTCGCTCCTTATCCCTCGTAAAAATTCAAGTTTCTATCGAACAGCTTTGATTGATACTGCGATATTTAATTATCTACAGTGTATAAAGCACTTGGCCGTGTCGCGAAAGAAAGAACACTGATTGAAATTCGCGATTACAACAATGCCGAGAGTTTTATCCGTTCCAAAACGATACAATCAGGAAACAATAAATAGCTGAACAATAAGAATCTTCAAGAAACGGTTCGACGTATCTCTCGAAGTAACAGATCGACAAGAAAATAGAGGTGATTTGGCGTCCGACGAAAATCGGATGGATTCGTAGAAAAGTCTGTTGCTGTTGTTTCACGGCGCAACGCGGTTTACAGTGTTGATTCCTGTAGAGAGAGATCACATGGAAGATCCGTGCGTTTTACAGCCAATGATAAAGCCGCTATAAAAATTTGTGTATACCGTTAGTAGTCGTATTAGCGGAATACATACAGTCACTCCCATTAATATTCGTACACTCTAAAAGACGATCACGTTTTTAACACTAGATTTACGGGGCCCGTCAAAATGGCGGATTCAAAAATATTTAATTTACGATTATTAAGAGTGTAAGGAGGTATTCGTGAGGAATTATTAAATAGATTTATTTTTTTGTGTACATATTACAATAAAAATCGCTGAAGATTTAAGTAAATACAATTTTATTATTTTTATAAAGCAATGTAAAATAATCAATTTTAGTGCTCCGTAAACCTAGTGTTAATATTGGATCATGTGACTTCGATTTCTTTTTTTTGAGAAGTTAAAACAGTTAGTTTACTACACGTGGAAAAAAGAAATTTTGAAAAAATTGTGATTGGTCGGAATTAGAAAGAAAATATTAAACGTTGTTATTTATAACTGTTTTATGTGTGTCCATATTGAAAATTCAACAAATATGTTTTGTAGATCTGTATTAACTGTAGACACTGAATATTTCACCAAAATCGGCAAACGTTGCAATGAGCTATAACTGTTTGAAGATGGTAAAAATTGCAGCTTTTCACAATTTTCGGCCTTAAACTGTAATACAGTATTTTATCGGTAATTGTCCCAAATGTCTCGCACATAATTGTCCCTGAGATATCCCCACTAGTGCGGGGTGTACCCCCTTGAGGGGCCGTGAATCTCGAGAGGCCTCGGTCGCCGAGAAATATGACACCATGCGGTTCCAACTTCTTTATTATTCATTATTTTTTTTTGGGACTTCGATGACTATATTTGTGGCATTTTTCTAATAAAAATCATACCAAATATGATATAATTCCGATGATATTTACTTGTATAATAGACAATTAAAAATCGTCGATTACACAAGTAAATATCATCGGAATTATATCATATTTGGTATCATTTTTATTAGAAAAATGCAACAAATATGGCCATCGAAGTCCCATAAAAATAGACTTTTACTATTTGATTGTTTTTTTTTCACGGAATTAAATAAAAAAGGGTAATATATGCGAAACTGATGAGCTATTGTCCACGATTCGAGAACAATAATTAATTAATGGTACAATAATTAATGTAGGGTGTGCATCTGCGCCGCTGCAATAATAAAAGTGACTGCCCCAGTTTGGGGCAAACATTGCAATGAGCTAGAACTGTTTGAAGATGATCAAAATTGCAGTTTTTCACAATTTTCGGCCTTAAACTGTAATACAGTATTTCATCGGTAATTGTCCCAAATGTCTGCGACATAATTGTCCCTGAGATATCCCCACTAGTGCGGAGTGTACCACCTTGAGGGGCCAGGAAGATCGAGAGGCCTCGGTCGCCGAGAAATATGACACCATGCGGTTCCAACTTCTTTATTATTCATTATTTTTTTATGGGACTTCGATGGCCATATTTGTCGCATTTTTCTAATAAAAATCATACCAAATATGATATAATTCCGATGATATTTACTTGTATAATAGAAAATTAAAAATCGTCGATTACACAAGTAAATATCATTGGAATTATATCATATTTGGTATCATTTTTATTACAAAAATGCCACAAATATGGCCATCGAAGTCGCATCAAAAAATAATGATTAATAAAGAAGTTGGAAATTCGGATTACTATCTTATATCTGTTCTTCTCTACGTTCGGCAAACCTCAAACAATGATATCCCTCGCGCATAATTGTCCCTCCGCAGACCCGTGTTGTGAACAATTATCGATGTAATACTGTAAATCGATGGATTCTTACGTCATTCGATGCCTGTCGCTGTTTTCCACATAATCCAAATTGAATAAAAATTTGAAAATGTATACAGTTGATACAGATCCACAAAATGGATGTTTTAAATTTTCAATATAAGCCACATTAGAAAATTGTAAAACACAACTTTTAGTATTTTCTCTGCAATACCGACCAATTGCAATTGTTTTCAAATTTCTTCTTCACGTCACGTAGTAAACTAATTATTCTAACCTCTCAAAAAAGTCCAAGTCGCATGGTCCAATATTAAACCCTTGACATACCATTTATTTTACGGTTTCAGTGATTGAAATTTATTTGTAGTTTATAATTTCCTAGAAAAAGGAGAAAATGTATATCTATTGTATGTCTATATGTTCTCCAATGACTATACATTAACAACAACAAAATAGAATTTTCTTTCAATTTTAAATGTTTAAAAGAAATTAATAACATACATATTTATTTGACTCTGTTCAGAATCTTCATCACGTCTCTCACACGTCATTGTAGGCGAAGGGGTTAAACAAGTTATCGTCCTTTTAACACGTTGACTACCGTGTCACCCATATACGGGTGACGGAATGATTTGTCCATATTTAAAAATTAATTATTACGCTAATGTAATCATTGTCTCAAATTTATTTATTAATATCTGGAAAATGCAAGAAGGTTAAAACGTTACTCAGTGTCACACATTTTAATTCTATAATCATTATTTTATTAATGTAACATTATTTTATTAAAGTAACTATATAGTTACTTTACAAATATATTGTTTCGATTTTATGAAATTTTTGAGGTCGCTGCTTTGCCAGTCAAAGTGTTAAGAGTGTCAGAATATTAATGGGAGTGACTGTACGTCGAACGTTTGCGGTGTCAGGATTTTCTTGTTTATGCTGGTTGCAACGGGACATGGGTACCGTCTCGGCCAGAGCGATTTTTAATACATCGTTAACATCGTTAAACAGTCCGAGCCTCGAGTCTTGCACCGTCGAAGACCTTTATCTTCGTAGCGCGCGCGTGCGCGCGGGACATTCCAAGCATGCTTTCGCGATCTAGCTGGCAAATCGGCAACCACGGGACGACATTTAAGCCTGTTTACCGGTCCGATAACACCCCTTTGACTGAAGACGATATCAAACATCGCGACACCTGCTCGAATGTAAATACCGTGACACGTACTTGACCTATACTCGGCGTTGTTATTGCTGTTTAGGCTCTCGCAAAATTAGTGCCACGGCTGCTACCGGTCCGGTATGGTGGTTACCAACGCGCTCGAATCACGTAACACGTGAATTACTACAATTCTACGCGAGTGTCTATAGCCGCCGCATAACACCATCAGCCCCCGCCCGTATACCGGTTTTAACACTAGGTTTACGGAGCATTAAAAGTGATATTTTACGTAATTATCTAAAAATAACAAGAATGAGTCTATCGAAATTTTTAGCCATTTTTTAAAGAATATATACGCAAAGAAATAAATTCGTTAACTAATTTCTCATTGATGCATCTTTACAATCTAAACAATCGTAAATTCGAAATATTAGAACCCGTCATTTTGAACGGGTAAACCTAGTGTTAAGTAAATCCTTAACACTAGGTTTATGGAACATTAAAAGTGATATTTTAGACAATTATTTAAAAATAATAAGAATAAGTCTATCGAAATTTTTAGCCATTTTTTGGAGAATATATACCCAAAGAAATAAATTTGTTAACTAATTTCTCATTGATGCATCTTTACAATCGAAACAATCGTAAATTCGAAATATTAGAACCCGTCATTTTGAACGCGTAAACCCAGTGTTAATGGAAATCCTTAACACTAGGTTTACGGAGCATTAAAAGTGATATTTTACACAACTATCTAAAAATAACAAGAATGAGTCCATCGAAATTTTTAGCCATTTTTTAGAGAATATATACCCAAAGAAATAAATTTGTTAACTAATTTCTCATTGATGCATCTTTACAATCGAAATAATCGTAAATTCGAAATATTAAAACCCGTCATTTTGAACGGGTAAACCTAGTGTTAAGTAAATCCTTAACACTAGGTTTACGGAGCATTAAAAGTGATATTTTAGACAATTATTTAAAAATAATAAGAATAAGTCTATCGAAATTATTAGCCATTTTTTAAAGAATATATACCCAAAGAAATAAATTTGTTAACTAATTTCTCATTGACGTATCTTTACAATCTAAACAATCGTAAATTCGAAATATTAGAACCCGTCATTTTGACGGGTCCCGTAATCTTAGTGTTAATGGAAATTCAGGGGCATCACTGAATTGTTACGTCGAAACACTTCCCGCGACTACATTTTCATGGTCTAAAGGCGGCCGGACAGTAAACACCGAGTGGATCGAGTGACATTTCTCGTTGTCTGATAAAATCACGGTTAAACAAAAGATTCCCAGCGGAAACGATAATTACGTAGGTGAGCGCAAGAGTTTTCATGGGTCTTTCAACAAACGGATATGCGTCATCTTAACACGTTCAGCGCCCACTCCACAATTATAAAAATTACACAAAATCAAAGCAATATATTAAATAAAACAAAAACTAAGAAGTTCAGTTTTGTGATATTAATTACTGTTTCAAACCCCTTCTATTCCTCAGATCGTAAGGAAATGTTGTACACTCAATCTACCAACGTAAAAATTAATTTTCAATTCTGTATAAATAATTCCGTCACCCAGATATGGGTGACATGGCGCTGAACGTGTTAAAAACAATCGGTTAATCAATCGCAAGTGTAATCGCCATTATTTCCACGTTTTTTTCTCACACTTTTGATGACAATTGGGGTTCTAATAGGAAGTAGACCTTATCGTTGTTAAACAAACGGAAACACGTGGTTTGTTGTGCGTGCTTTGGTTATAACTATATTGCGGATTGTATGCATCGATGACAAAAATCAATTGGTCTAATTTAACACGTCGATCGCTCACTCGATAATCATAAAAATTACACAAAATCAAAGCAATATACAGTAAACCCTCTATAAACGCATAAGCCTCCGGGGGGGGAGGGGGCAGTGATGGTATATGGTCTCGGTTTTTTCGCGCATGCGCGACTAAATGCAGGAACGTACCGTACGTCTTATGTTTGTGGGGAAAGTAGGGGAGAACTGTTATTGGCGGGAAACCGGACAGAAGAGCACAAGACGACATGACGAGACGACCGTCCTCCGAAATTTTGGTAAGTTAATGTTAATATATTCGATTTCATAATGGCAGTTAGTATTGGAGAAGGAGCTACTTGTCAATTCATACTTGACAATCGAAAAAATTTGCGAAACTATGCGGGGTGACTAAGGTACCCCATTTTAGCCCAACTTTGTACTTTACTGACGCTAAAATCGTCGCGCATGCGCGAGAAAACCGAGACCATATACCATCACTACCTCCCTCCTGAAATGATGGTCGGGAGAACGTAAAGGCTCCGTTCACAACTGCTTATACGAGACTCAAGAGATGTCTATGTATTAAAACTCAATTAGCAGTGAATATTATTGACGTATTAGGTGAGGTTAGGTTATAACATATACAAATTTTTTTCGATTTTCAAATATGAATTGACAAGTAACTCCTTCTCCAATACTAGTCGCGGTAAAACTTACGTTTAGGGGAGGATGCTCCGATGACCTTGACCTTGACATATGTTGTTGAGGACAACATTCTGAACAACTTTTGTCATTACAACTACCCGGTGCTCGGTCTCAGTTATCGAGATATTTGCGAAAAACTATTGCTAATAGTGTATTCAATTTTCCGTATTCTTCCACGCTCCGCATCTGTTTATTTTTTGTTTGTAAACACGTTGTGGGGATGAGAAGCGACAATACCACACACACCCACCCAGTGTTTCTGAAAAGAAGGCTCTCGCATTATACAATATAAAATCAACTGAGACGAATACAGCGTACATGTATTATATTATCGCATTTGATAGTAAAACAAATTGCAAAATCTAACCCAGACCTAACCCAGACCAATACAGCATACATGTATTATATTATCGCATTTGATAGTAAAACAAATTGGTATTGGTTTCAGTTGATTTTACATTGTTTAATGTGAGAACCTTCGTCTCAGAAACACTGGGTGGGCGTGTGTGGTGTCGTGTGTTGGTTAGGACTAGGTGGTGGGGGGCAGAGAGGACGCAGACGAAATTATGAGTATCTCGAATAGTATCTATATCAAACTGAGAATTTTATTCTGTATTTAAATGGTCTAATGGATACATACAATTCATTATTTCGAAAAAAGCATCAATGCGTTTATCAAAATTGTACGTTCTTTTAAATAAAAATTCGACAATATAATACAAAATTCAATACGGTACTAGCAATAGTTTTTCGCAAATATCTCGAAAACTAAGACCGAGCACCGGGTAGTTGTAATGACAAAAGTTGTTCAGAATGTTGTCCTCAACAACATATGTCAAGGTCAAGGTCATCGGAGCATCCTCCCCTAAACGAAAATTTTACCGCAACTAGTATTGAAGAAGAAGCTACTTGTCAATTCATATTTGAAAATCGAAAAAAAATTTGCGAAACTATGTGGGGTGACTAAGGTACACCATTTTAGCCCAACTTCGTACTTTGCTGTCGCTAAAATCGTCGCCCATGCGCGAGAAAACCGGGTCCATATACCATCACTGCGGGGGGGGGGTAGTTATGCGTTTATCTGTGACAGGTAGCTATTTTTTGGGCTGTTTCTTTCCAATACGCTATCCTTCCTTGCGCCCGAAACGTTCATCGTCATTTAAACCACTAAATACTACAACAGTATTTACACAGTTAAAATCATATCGTGTTTGGTCTTTTTTTAATCAGCAAAATGCCACGAATATATCGATGAAAGTTTCATAAAAAAATAAGTAATAATAAAAAAAATTAAATATTGGTGTTATATTGTCATGACGCACGGGCCTTTGGATTGTGCCGTCGACTGCGACTCTCCGCGTCGCATTAGTAGTGGTTCACACCGATATACCCGTGCCGAGATCGGATTACTAAAGTGGAGGGGATATATTTTCTGCGTTTATCTGGTACAGCTTTTATGCGTTTATAGAGGATTTACTGTATTTAACAAAACAAAAACTAACAAGTTTAGTTTTGTGATATTAATTACTGTTTGAAACCTCTTCTATTCCTCAGATCGTAAAGAAATTTTGTACACTCAGTCTACCAACGTAAAAATTAATTTACAATTCTGCAAATAAATAATTCCGTCAGCCAGATATGGCTGACATGGCGATCAAAGTGTTAAAATAGCTCAAACATTAAAACACATTATAAGAAGATTAGTAAATTAGGCACGATTACGATTTCCCCGGCACCTACTTTGAAGGTTAAATTTGTGTTCTTGGGGTCATTTTAAGAAAAAAGCTGTGTTATAACCTAACCTAACCTAATACGTCAATAATATTCACTGCTAATTGAGTTTTAATACATAGACATTTCTTGAGTCTCGTATAAGCAGTTGTGAACGGAGCCTTTACGTTCTCCCGACCATCATTTCAGGAGGGAGGCAGTGATGGTATATGGTCTCGGTTTTCTCGCGCATGCGCGACGATTTTAGCGTCAGTAAAGTACAAAGTTGGGCTAAAATGGGGTGCCTTAGTCACCCCGCATAGTTTCACAAATTTTTTCGATTGTCAAATATGACTTGAAAAGTAGCTCCTTCTCCAATACTGTTTGCCATTATGAAATCGAATATATTAACATTAACTTACCAAAATTTCGAAGGACGGTCGTCTCGTCATGTCGTCTTGCACTCTTCTATCCGGTTTCCCGCCAATAACAGTTCTCCCCTACTTTCCCCACAAACATAAGACGTATGGTACGTTCCTGCATTTAGACGCGCATGCGCGAAGAAACCGAGACCATATACCATCACTGGAGGGAGGCAGTTGTTCTGCAACTTCACCGAAATATAAATATACTCGGAAACTGCGCAGCTAAACCAGGCCCATTCGATACCTGTGACATATACACTTATTTCTTAAAATGACCCCAAGGGTGCCACGTGAGGAAGCCCCTAATGTAAATAATTACCGTTAATATTATAATAATTACTAAAAACACAAAAAACGTTCGAATTGTATGATCGGTTCTAATCTTTTGTGACATTTGCTCAAGATTGTCTATTGTATTACCGAAATAATGACGAATACACTATCCATTTCGACCCTTTGTAAAACTTTTACACTCGCTAGTGTGAACTAATGTTTAGCTAGTGTTGGATTTAGTCGTCAAGTCGATCCCGATACACACGGAAGAATCTCAAACATTACGATCTTGCGCAAACACTGGCAGCAACATCCTTGATCCTGCTGCCTGATACCGATAAGCGTCCTCCTTGTTTTTTCCCGTAATAATAGTGCAGCAACGGCGATGATGAGCGTGCCGGTATAATTTGTCATCGTTCGTTTTGTCTCATAATTACTTTGAATAATGGCTGACGAGTTAAATCGTTCCATTGTTTCGTGAACAGCACGAATACTCGTCGCCGCGAATTATTTATTATCTGAACATCGCGGTTGGCGACCGCGTCATCGATACACACGAACCGTCGGCGCATGTCGGAAATCGATGCTTGTTTGAGATCGCGAAATCATCGGGAAAGGTGAATCCCCCAACGTCCGCGGTCGCTGTCACGGCATAACGATTACCTTGGGATTCCCTCGAACACTGGCTATAGATCCACGCAATTCCATTTTTACCGGGTACACCTTCCATCCGAGTCGCGTGAGCGACTAGTTTATCTAAAAAACAAAAAAAGTGATAGTTAATGCAATAGACTCGGCCTATGAAATACTTCTTCTCGATGCTGAGTCCCACGCCTTGGACTGGTCTGTTCTGTGTGTGTTCGAATAGTCGGGACGTCGCTTAGACTAAAGGGCAGAGTCTTGATTAAAAGTCGCAAGGATCCGAGTTAGGGTCTATGCACACCCAACCGGGCCGGGCCGGTCCGGGATTTACCTAGTTAGTTTAGATAGTTGACTTTAAGGAGCTGTGGATCCCCTGAAAACATCTTTTTTGCCATGCACAGAGGGAACTGTCATCGCGCGCTCGAAAATGCAAGAATTATGACCCTTGGATCGCGTGAGGAAAGAAACGGAACCACAGCGGATCAGAAATCCCAGAGCGCCCTCCCTATACCAAAGCTATGTAATAAAACTCTCCGGGGCCCGTCCCGGATGGGTGTGCACAAACCCTAAATGTCTATGCACACCCATCCGGGACGGGCCGGACAGGGATTTAGCTAGTTAGTTTAGATAGTTTACTTTAAGGAGCTGTGGATGCCCTGATAACATCTTTTTTGTGCCATGCACAGAGGGAACTGTTAACGCCCGCTCGAAAATGCAAGAATTATGGCCCTTAGATCGCGTGAGGAAAGAAACGGAACCACAGCGGATCAGAAAT
This sequence comes from Sphecodes monilicornis, assembly GCA_913789915.3. Taxonomy (NCBI): domain Eukaryota; kingdom Metazoa; phylum Arthropoda; class Insecta; order Hymenoptera; family Halictidae; genus Sphecodes; species Sphecodes monilicornis. The sequence continues at coordinate 11,319,361 of OU565300.1, read as the reverse complement.
CCCGGAGCGCCCTGCCTATACCAAAGCTATGTAAAAAAACTCCCCGGGGCCCGTCCCGGATGGGTGTGCACAGACCCTAAAGGTCTCTGCACACTCATCCGGGACGGGCCGGACCGGGATTTAGCTAGTTAGTTTAGACAGTTTACTTTAAGGAGCTGTGGATCCCCTGATAACATCTTTTTTGTGCCATGCGCAGAGGGAACTGTTAACGCCCGCTCGAAAATGCAAGAATTATGGCCCTTAGATCGCGTGAGGAAAGAAACGGAACCACAGCGGATCAGAAATCCCGGAGCGCCCTGCCTATACCAAAGCTATTTAAAAGAAACCTCTCCGGGGCCCGTCCCGGATGAGTGTGCAGAGACCTGTAGGGTCTGTTCACACCCATCCGGGGCGGGCCGGACCGGGATCTAGCTAGTTGGTTTAGAGTTGCCTATAGAGCGCACCACCGATTTGTCCTACCAAGATGGCCGACAAGTTGATCCCCCTTCCGTCTTTTGGAACGCCCCCGCAGACTTATGCACAGTCCTTCGCACACTTCACACCCATCCGGGGCGGGCCGGACCGGGATTTACCTAGTTAGTTTAGATAGTTGACTTTAAGGAGCTGTGGATCCCCTGAAAACATCTTTTTTGCCATGCACAGAGGGAACTGTCATCGCGCGCTCGAAAATGCAAGAATTATGACCCTTGGATCGCGTGAGGAAAGAAACGGAACCACAGCGGATCAGAAATCCCAGAGCGCCCTCCCTATACCAAAGCTATGTAATAAAACTCTCCGGGGCCCGTCCCGGATGGGTGTGCACAAACCCTAAATGTCTATGCACACCCATCCGGGACGGGCCGGACAGGGATTTAGCTAGTTAGTTTAGATAGTTTACTTTAAGGAGCTGTGGATGCCCTGATAACATCTTTTTTGTGCCATGCACAGAGGGAACTGTTAACGCCCGCTCGAAAATGCAAGAATTATGGCCCTTAGATCGCGTGAGGAAAGAAACGGAACCACAGCGGATCAGAAATCCCGGAGCGCCCTGCCTATACCAAAGCTATGTAAAAAAACTCCCCGGGGCCCGTCCCGGATGGGTGTGCACAGACCCTAAAGGTCTCTGCACACTCATCCGGGACGGGCCGGACCGGGATTTAGCTAGTTAGTTTAGACAGTTTACTTTAAGGAGCTGTGGATCCCCTGATAACATCTTTTTTGTGCCATGCGCAGAGGGAACTGTTAACGCCCGCTCGAAAATGCAAGAATTATGGCCCTTAGATCGCGTGAGGAAAGAAACGGAACCACAGCGGATCAGAAATCCCGGAGCGCCCTGCCTATACCAAAGCTATTTAAAAGAAACCTCTCCGGGGCCCGTCCCGGATGAGTGTGCAGAGACCTGTAGGGTCTGTTCACACCCATCCGGGGCGGGCCGGACCGGGATCTAGCTAGTTGGTTTAGAGTTGCCTATAGAGCGCACCACCGATTTGTCCTACCAAGATGGCCGACAAGTTGATCCCCCTTCCGTCTTTTGGAACGCCCCCGCAGACTTATGCACAGTCCTTCGCACACTTCACACCCATCCGGGGCGGGCCGGACCGGGATCTAGCTAGTTGGTTTAGATAGTTTACTTTAAGGAGCTGTGGATCCCCTGAAAACATCTTTTTTGTGCCATGCACAGAGGGAACTGTCATCGCGCGCTCGAAAATGCAAGAATCATGTCCCTTAGATCGCGTGAGGAATGAAACGTAACCACAGCGGATCAGAAATCCCAGAGCGCCCTCCCTATACCAAAGCCATGTCAAAAAACTCTCCGGGGCCCGTCCCGGATGGGTGTGCAGAGACCCTTACTTAATCCAACACATACCTACATATGTCGCGTATCAATGTACCTAAATGGATAACAGCCGCGTAAACGCGTCTAACGACGATTACCGGAAGCGAATCGCGATTTATAACAATTGTCGCCTCGTTATCGAGCGGCGCGATTAAATTCGTGCCGTTCGCGGACCGTGCCGGCCGCTTGCATATTATTATCGAGACGCGGGCTAGAAGGGAGGTAGTCGCGACGTTTGGTGGGAGGGTGTCTAGAATCGTTCCAAGTTCGAATGGGGATTTAGCGCGAGCGACGTAGCAAATCAATTAGTGATCTACAATTTATTCAAGATAATTCCTCCTCCCACTGTCGCATACGAATGACGAGATAGCGCACGTGCGTGCGTATCGGACGGCAAGGAACACGTCGCATCTCTATGCACATGAGCGGCTGAAGTACCGACAAATGGGCTGAGGCTTCTTTTATCAGTCAACCACGACCGCGCGAGGCAAACGGATCGGTACGCGACAGTGACGAGACGTATCGTTCTACTCGAAGTTCCGTTTCTCTTCACGAGATACCGAAAGCCCCACGACTACCATACCGCGGCGCCTCATCGATCCTCGATCACAGTGCTCCACCTTGACCCAAACGGGAATAACCCCCCGCGAGCCAACTACCCACGTTTCCAGCACTCGAAGGACTCCAGCCAGAATCCAAACGCTCCTTCGAGAACGAGATCGAAGCTACGCGAGAAGTGGCAGGGTCAATCGAACATCAACGAACAATCAACGTTTTACTAGGAAACGTCGACACGCTGGCGCAAATTCCTCGATATATCGTTACTACGTAAGTACCACTCGGATCAGCGCGATGCCTTCTTTTTTTATTTCACTCTCGAAATTGTTAACCCCTTTTGCACTTCTATGCCGAGTATGACTAGACACTTTTAAATTGCCAGTTTAACGCTAGACGGATGAGTCAAACTAATATGCTTCTGATTCGTTCTTTTACAATTGTCAAAACTATATGTTATCATGAGACATTTTTTTTTTCTTTTTCCTGATCAACTGTTTGGCAATTAGGCAGTTTAACGGATTTTTCACAATTTTTGCTACTTCGCTAATGCTTTCAAATAGCTTTGTTTTATCACACAAACGAGAATTGAATCCAGGGCGGGGTGGGGGGGGGGGTGAGTGGTGGATAAAGTAATATATTTTTATTGTTCTTTACCACAACCTTAGAACTTGCATAGTGAAATAGCCAACATTGAGAAAAGCGTCATTTGAAGTAAACATTTTTTGCATCAGTAGCATCTTTTAAACATTTTAATAAACTACAAATAGCATAACACTTTCCTCACGGACCTCTAATATTTTTGCTGTATCTATTTTTACCAAAAATGTTTATTTAGTACTCTGCAGTTTTAGTGTTAAATATGCACTATATTTTACGATATTGACTTCTTTTCACTTGGTTAAATAATATACATGTATTTAGCTATGTTTAATATATTTAGTAAAAAAATTAGTACCAATCAAGGAACTGTTTTATGAAGTATGTTTTAAATAAAACACTTAGAATAATACAGAATTGTTTGGAACAGATTTGAGGAAACATTCCTGGTACAAAAGGTTAAGCTCTCGAATATACAATATGCCGGTCCCGAAGATAAACGGGACATGTTACTTTGTACTCGATTATATCAGCTACAAGCATTAAATGCAAATTTTATGTACATTTGTATACCGACCTTCTTTAAAAAAAACAAAAACAAATAATTATTCCACTTTGCTATTTTCGTCTTCGGTATAGTTGGTTTTTTAATTATCAGTGTCCGTTTCGTTCGACGTTTCCTATTCCTTGGCTTCAGACTTTGAAGGACATTGTATTTTATGAGGGAATACAAGCTGAATGTTAAGTGCACGTAAAACGATGAGCCGTGTCAAATGATGACACGTAAATCTACATTTGTTGAGAACGGTAATGTTGCTACTATATTTTGGCCTGATAGGGAAACGCGAATAAATTAAGTAAATCACAGATTTCTGTGTTTCAACGAGTGGACAGTCGAGCACCGGTGGATTAAGGGTCTCTGCACACCCATCCGGGACGGGCCCCGGAGAGTTTTTTTACATAGCTTTGGTATAGGCAGGGCTCTCCGGGATGTCTGATACGGTGTGGTACCGATTCTTCCCTCGCGCGACCGAAGGGCCATAAGGGTCCAACTATACTGCCGGGACGTGATTTTTTTTTACATAGGGTGGGGTCTACGGTCGGGGTTTTCTCTAGACCCCATCCTATGTAAAAAAAAATCACGTCCCGGCAGTATAGTTGGACCCTAATTCTTGCACTTTTAGCGCGCGTTGACAGTTCCCTCTGTGCATAGCACAAAAAAAATATACCCACTGACTCCACACCTCCTTAAAGTAAACTATCTAAACTAACTAGCTAAATCCCGGTCCGTCCCGTCCCGGATGGGTGTGAACAGACCCTAAAGGTCTCTGCACACCCATCCGGGACGGGCCCCGGAGAGTTTTTTTTACATAGCTTTGGTATAGGCAGGGCTCTCCGGGATGTCTGATACGGTGTGGTACCGATTCTTCCCTCGCGCGACCGAAGGGCCATAAGGGTCCAACTATACTGCCGGGACGTGATTTTTTTTACATAGGATGGGGTCTAGAGAAAACCCCGACCATAGACCCCATCCTATGTAAAAAAAAATCACGCCCCGGCAGTATAGTTGGACCCTAATTCTTGCACTTTCGAGCGCGCGTTGACAGTTCCCTCTGTGCATAGCACAAAAACAATGTTTCCAGGGACTCCACAGCTCCTTAAAGTAAACTATCTAAACTAACTAGCTGAATCCCGGTCCGTCCCGTCCCGGATGGGTGTGCACAGACCCTAAAGGTCTCTGCACACCAATCCGGGACGGACCCCGGAGAGTTTTTTTTACTTAGCTTTGGTATACGCAGAGATCTCCGAGATTTCTGATCCTGTGTGGTTCCGATTCTTCCCTCGCGCGCCCGAAGGGCCATAATTCTTGCACTTCCGAGCGCGCGTTGACAGTTCCCCCTGTGCATGGCACAAAAACAATGTGGCACGATTACGATAACCGTGGCCCCTACTTTCAAGGTTATATTTGTGTTCCTGGGATCATTTTAAGAAAAAAATGTGTATATAACAAGTATCCAATGGGCTCCGTTTAGCCGGTAAAGTAGATTTATTGTTTTTTATAAAACTGCAAATATCTCGGTAACTATGCGAGATATGGTAAAATATCAAGAGACCTTTTTTGTAGAAAATTGAATTTTCTATAGAAAACGTTAAAAAAATATTCACTGGAATTTTGTTTTCAACGTGGATAACTAATTTCATTTAATTTTTTTGATATCTTTTCAAACAATAAGAGTAGATCACTTAGTTTTCGAGATATCCGAAACTACTCCTGGATTTTCGTATGCGTGGTCGGGCCGGCCCTCTCCGCCCCCACTCACGACCTAACCCAAACTCATTCTGTTCACATAATCTTCCCATTGTAGATGTTATCCAGAATTTGGTCTTTTCAGAACCCTTTGCACTTGCCCCGACCATTATTTCACGGGAGAGCCAGTTGTTCTCCAACTTCACCGAAATATAAATATACTCAGAAACTGCGCAGCTAATAGAAAAAAGTCATACGACATAAATTGTTAGAAATTCAATTTCCTACATAAAAGGTCTCTTAATATTTTGCCATATCTCGCATAGTTTCCGAGATATTTGCAGTTTTATGAAAAACAAGAAATCTACTTTACCGGCTAAACAGAGCCCATTGGATACTTGTTATATGCACATTTTTTTCTTAAAATGATCCCAGGAACACAAATATAACCTTCAAAGTAGGGGCCACGGTTATTGTAATCTCCCCAACAATGTTTCCAGGGACTCCACACTTCCTTAAAGTAAACTATCTAAACTCACTAGCTAAATCCCGGTCCAGCCCGTCCCGGATGGGTGTGCAGAGACCCTTAGGGTGCACACCCATCCGGGACGGGCCGGACCGGGACTTAGTTAGTTAGTTTAGATAGTTTACTTTAACCTCTTAACCTACGATTTAGATTCGAAGATGTTGGGCCGAAATTGTATATAAGCTCGCGCAGGGTTCGGGACATTTGCACGACTTGTTTATTTAGGTTTGGCCCGATCATCGCACGCGGGCTATGCCCGTAAAATTTAGGTTTGGCCCGACCATCGTACGCGGGCTATGTCCGTAAAATTTAGGTTTGGCCCGACCGTCGTACGCGTGCTATGCCCGTCATTGTAGGTTAAGGGGTTAAGGAGCTGTGGGGCCCCTGAAAACATTTTTTTTGTGCCCTGCACAGAGGGAACAGTCAACGCGCGCTCGAAAATGCAATAATTATGGCCCTTAGATCGCGTGAGGAAATTAACGGAACCTCACCGGATCAGACATCCCGGAGACCCCTGCCCATACCAAAGCTATGTAAAAAAAACTCTCCGGGGCCCGTCCCGGACGTGTGTGCAGAGACCCTAAATCGCCGTATAGAGTTTCGCGCGATGAATATTTTTCGTAATCTCGTGGTTTCGTTCAAAGTACAATCGCCGTGATTCCATTAGCAGTTTCACAGAAAATATTGCCCTCTGTGTGGATTCACGAATAAATCCTGCGACAGCCGTTTTCGACTTTCTGCACGCGTGCAATTCAAATCCGGTGACACGTGGGATCAGATTAATAGTAACACAAGAACTAAATTCCTCGTATCGTTAGCGGTACTATGCTGATCACGTATACGTATAATGTTACACGCGCTATCAGGCCGTCTAGCCGAAGAGCAACGACTCTGAAAAGAGTAGCGGATCGTAAGTATCAATCCCAGTGTTCTCTCGATTATTATCAGTTAATGAATACCCGTGACCAATATCGATAATCAAACAATCGTCGAATCAATAACAAGATTTACGGCCACCGAAGGAATCGATAAGCATCAAGGTGATACGCTTGATCTATCTTGGAAATTTGATCGATCGATTTGTTCTAAAATCACATTTCACTATTTGGCGAAGGAACGGGAACTCGTGACCACTAATATTGTTTTTCTTTTGTTTCGGCTATCTTCCCAGATCAAGACTGACCGAGATAGGCAGGTCGGACGTGAAACTATCGCAAGTCGATCCCCGAGACTACCAATTTCGACGGGGATACTATAGAATCGCCTGCCAGCAGCGAATCCGGTACGTGACGACAAATTTGATTTTATCAATGGATAGACCTTTATCTTGAATCGAGTTTTATCTACCGATCTAACGTATGATCACCTTCCTACTGTATACCACGTGTATCGGTTAATAATTCTTGATTTTTTTCTAAAGAAAACAATTTCATTGAAAATGATCTGAAACAAGATCGAAACGTCGAAAATATTGTAGTAATTTGCAAATAGTGTCTTAGAATATTATTCAAGGATCGAACCTGTGGGCCAAAAGCATTCAAACATTGAAAACAATCTACGATCGAAATAAGGAAACATTTAAAACAATTTAAATTTGGGAAAAAGGAAAGAAATGCTTTATTCGAAGTATGCACCATCGTTAGCTATACATTTTTCCCATCTGTCCTTCAATTTGTGGATGCCCTCCCAAAAAAATGGTTCACATTTTGAGGCGATCCAGTCATCGAGCCATTTTTCGACGTCTTCGTAATTTTTGAAGTGCTCCTGCAAAAGTGCGTGAGCCATCGATGAAAACAGGTGGTAATCAGAAGGGGCCAAGTCTAGTGAGTACGGCGAGCGGGTCAAGAATTCCCAGCCAAGTGCAGAAATTTTGTCTTTGACCGCTTTCGCTGTGTTGTTGTGTTGTAAAATGACTTTTCCGTGTCTTCCAGCCCAATTTGGGGGCTGGTACCTATTTTCCTGACTTCTGAATTTTTCCCATTCAACATTCAACTTCTCTGCCATTTGTTATTGAGTTTGCGTATCGTCTTCGTCCTACAGTGACTGCAATTCTGCGTCTCCAAATTTTGTCGGCTGACCCGGGCGTTCATTGTCTTTCAAGTCGAAATCACCACTTCTGAATCGTCTGAACTATCGCACACAAGCATCTTGCGTTAAGACATCGTCACCGTAAGTTTCCACAAGGATACGACGGCTTTCACTCGCGTTTTTCTTTTGATCAAAAAAAGCAGTACGTGCCACAAATGCTGTTTATAGTATTTCATCGATAATTGTCCACAACACGGGTCTGCGGAGGGACAATTATGCGCGAGGGATATCATTGTTTGAGGTTTGCCGAACGTAGAGAAGGACAGCCGAGCTCGAGAGTCCTCGGTCACCGAGAAATGTAAACATATCTAATCCGAATTTCCAAATTCTTTATTAATCATTTTTTTGTGGTAATCATGTCTGGTTTCAAACTAAATACAGTACTTCATCGGTAATTGTCCCAAATGTCTCCGACATAATTGTCCCTGAGATATCCCCACTAGTGCGAGGTGTACCTCCTTGAGGGGCCTCGGTCGCCGAGGAATATGACACCATGCGGCTCGGGTATATCGGTGAGACCATACTAATCCGAATGTCCAACTTCTTTATTATTCATTATTTTTTTATGGGACTTCGATGACCATATTTGTGGCATTTTTCTAATAAAAATCATACCAAATATGATATAATTCCGATGATATTTACTTGTGTAATCGACGATTAAAGTTTACTCTGTTTGTCTGTCACCAAAACTTACTCCATCGTCAATTAAAAAAATAGATATGTATGTATAATCAGAAAAATTTTGATCAGAGAAATATTACAAATTTGATGGTAAAAGTCTCCTAAAAGATTAATTAAAAATGAAAAAGTGTCGTCATTGCATTACTGTTGCCTCGTATTACTTTAATCAGAACAATGTCACAAATCTATTAGAAAAAGTCCCATAAAAAAATAAGTAATAATAAAAAAGTTATTCCTTGGTAATACATTGTGAGGACGCGCGAGCCTTTGAACTGTGCCGTCGACTGCGACTCTCCGCGTCTCTTTCTTTCCCATACGCTATCCTTCCTCGCGCCCGAAACTTTAATCGTCTATTACATAAGTAAATATCATCGGAATTATATCATATTTGGTATCAAATTTATTAGAAAAATGCCACAGATATTGTCATCGAAGTCCCATAAAAAAATAATGAATAATAAAGAAGTTGGAAATTCGGATTAGTGTGGTCTCACCGATATACCCGAGCCGCATGGTGTCATATTCCTCGGCGACCGAGGCCTCTCGAGCTTTACGGCCCCTGAAGGGGGTACATCCCGCACTAGTAGGGATATCTCAGGGACAATTATGTCGGAGACATTTGGGACAATTACCGATGAAATACTGTATTTGGTTTGAAACCAGACAAAATAATATGATGCTAACTCGAGATCGTTTGAACATCAATGGCGTTTTGAAAGGTTATGTCATAGCAAAAAAATAACATAAGAGTTTAGACCGTGAAGATGCCCTTGCTTCCAGTGGCATCCAGCGCAGAAATTAAGACTTATTAACCGGTACACCTGGTATGTAATATTGTCACGACTCCTGCGCGTGGTTACGTTCCGTACGAGTAGTATTTATTAAAACGAACGAACTCTCGACCGATACAACCCGTGAGAATGCGACTCTGTGCGAATCATCAGAAAAAATTGCAGGCATGGTCGCTTTTCCGGACTCGTCGACTGAGCCGACACTGTTGAACGTAACTGATATGAAGATAGACAACCGGCCAGATCACGATGACCAATTACCGAATAAGACCGACAGCATGAAGGTTAAAGATCACGCGTTCACTATATCGCGGGTCAACATGTGGAACGGCAAAGACAACTATGCGCTCGATTTCGATTGTATGGAGAAGGGCAACGAGATCAAGGTGAACGGATCGGTGGACATCAAAGCGGAACCGGACGTCGTGAAGAAAGTTGCAGGTGAGCATCCTCACGTTTACCAACGTATTCAGCTTCCGAAAACATAACTACCGGACTGCGAAGATTTCTATACAGATTTATATTGGGCTGGCAAGAAAGTAATTTCGGTATTTTTAGGTGAAATAAAATCCAATTTTTTTATCAAACCAATGAACTTTAATCAATAAAATATTTTCCATTTTGTTCTATGATCTTTTGCCATCTTTCTGGTAGCTTCATAATTCCGCGCTCATAAAACTTCTGATCCTTTTCGGTGAAAAACTGATCCAAGTGCGATTTCAGATCATCGTCATTAGTGAATGTTTTACCATTCAAAGAGTTTTGTAATTTTGTACTTCGAAATAAATGATAATCTGATGGTGCAATGTCAGGGCTATATAGTGGATGTGACATCACTTCTCAACCAAGCTCCAATAACTTTTGACGTGTTACCAAAGATGTGTGTGGCCTAGCGTTATCATGGTGGAATACGATTCCTTTGCGATTTGCCAATTCTGGCCGTTTTTCTTTGATTGCTATGTCCAGTTTTGTTAGTTGTCGACAATAAACATCTGAATTGATGGTTTTGGTTCCTTGGGAGCAGCTCAAAACACACAATACCTTTGTAATCCCACCAAACTGACAACATGATCTTCTTTTGGTGCAATTCAGCTTTCGATGTGGTTTGGGCTGATTTATCACGCTTGGACCATGATCGTTTTTGAGTTGTGTTATTATAAACAACCCATTTCTCATCACCAGTGATGATTCGCTTCAGAAAAGGGTCGATTTCATTTCGTTTGAGATGCATATCGCATATGTCGATGCGTTGCATTAAGTGGATTTCTTTCAATTCGTGTGGTACCCAAATATCGAGCTTCTTAACACTAGGTTTACGGAGCACTAAAATTGATTATTTTACATTGCTTTATAAAAATAATAAAATTGTATATACTTAGATCTTCAGCGATTTTTATTGGGTAAACCTTACGTTTAGGGGAGGATGCTCCGATGACCTTGACCTTGACATATGTTGTTGAGGACAACATTCTGAGCAACTTTTGTCATTACAACTACCCGGTGCTCGGTCTCAGTTTTCGAGATATTTGCGAAAAACTATTGCTAATAGTGTATTCAATTTTCCGTATTCTTCCACGCTCCGCATCTGTTTATTTTTTGTTTGTAAACACGTTGTGGGGTTGAGAAGCGACAATACCACACACACCCACCCAGTGTTTCTAAAAAGAAGGCTCTCACATTATACAATATAAAGTCAACTGAGACGAATACAGCATACATGTATTATATTACCGCATTTGATAGTAAAACAAATTGCAAAACCTAACCCAGACCTAACCCAGACCAATACAGCATACATGTATTATATTATCGCATTTGATAGTAAAACAAATTGGTATTGGTTTCAGTTGATTTTACATTGTTTAATGTAAGAACCTCCGTCTCAGAAACTCTGGGTGGGTGTGTGTGGTGTCGTGTGTTGGTTAGGACTAGGTGGTGGGGGGCGGAGAGCACGCACACGAAATTATGAGTATCTCGAATAGTATCTATATCAAACTGAGAATTTTATTCTGTATTTAAATGGTCTAATGGATACATAGAATTCATTATTTCGAAAAAAGCATCAATGCGTTTATCAAAATTATACGTTCTTTTAAATAAAAATTCGGCAATATAATACAAAATTCAATACAGTACTAGCAATAGTTTTTCGCAAATATCTCGAAAACTAAGACCGAGCACCGGGTGGTTGTAATGACAAAAGTTGTTCAGAATGTTGTCCTCAACAACGTATGTCAAGGTCAAGGTCATCGGAGCATCCTCCCATAAATGTAAGTTTACCTTTTATTGTAATATGTACACAAAAAGATAAATCTATTTAATAATTCCTCACGAATGCCTCCTTACACTCTTAATAATCGCAAAAAAAAATTATTGAATCCGACATTTTGACGGTCCCCGTAAATCTAGTGTTAACGACTCCGAAACTTTTCAAATGATTTTCTATAGTTGTATGCGTGACATTTAACCCGTCTGTAATCTCTCGGACAGTTATATGACGACCCGATTTAATAATGGCTTTCATTTGGTCATCATCAACTTCAGATGGTCGACCAGAACGTTGGTCGTCTTTAAGTGAGAAATTTCCAGAACGGAATTTTTTAAACCAATTCTGGCACGTGCGTTCTGTTAAGCAATCCACACCATAAACTTCACATATATCTTCGTGAGCCTCGGCAGCTTTTTTACCTTTACAGAAATAAAAAAGCAATATGTGCCTATAATGTTCGTTTTTGCACTCCATGTTCAAATTGACACAGAACTAACAATTTTAATCAAAATCACGTGTAATTTGTTGCAAAAGTAACCTAACAGATGCAGTTATGAAATGTCAGAAAGAAAACAAACGCAACGTTAACAGAAGTCAATCAAACAAAACATAACTCCATCTATTAGTGAAAACCGAAAGTACTTTCTTGCCAATACAGTATTTCATCGATAAGTGTCCACAACACGGGTCTGCACAGGGACAATTATGCGCGAGGGATATCATTGTTTGAGGTTTGCCGAACGTAGAGAAGGACAGCCGAGCTCGAGGGGCCTCGGTCACCGAGAAATGTAAACATACCTAATCCGAATTTCCAACTTCTTTATTATTCATTATTTTTTTATGGGACTTCGATGGCCATATTTGTGGCATTTTTCTAACAAAAATCATACCAAAAATGATATAATTCCGATGATATTTACTTGTGTAATAGACAATTAAAGTTTCGGGCGCGACGCGTATGTATGGCATACGCTATCCTTCCTTACGCCCGAAACTTTAATTGTCTATTACACAAGTAAATATCATCGGAATTATATCATATTTGGTATGATTTTACTCTTGACATAAACATGAAAAATCAGCTAAATATCTTAAGAAATATGAACTTACAAAAAGATGTTTCAAACAAACTTTGTGTATTTTTTTACGTAGAATATGATTCCGAAATCAAAAATATGGGTTTATGATAAAAAAAGACAAAATGACCTTGAAATAACCTTGAAAACGCCCACGCATTAGAAAACTAGTAGTGCCATTTGACTCCCCACTCGAAGCACTAAAGGACTTGTGTCAGTTTGTTTTAAATCACATGTCTTGGAGATTTTTTACAATCTCAACTTAAATGGGTCACCCTGTATATATTCTATATATATATATATATATATATATATATATATATATATAATATATTATATAAAATAAACAACGCGTAATCTTTGCTGAAACACGTAAGTTTTAAACTTCCACATTTTATCCGCTCCAACATGATTATTCTTGCTCAAGGACATTTCAAGGTCAAAAAGGTGGTATCCACTAAATTCAGTTTTTTATTGTCTATCATGCTATCGTAAAAAAAATATACTATTCCATTTAAAAAAAAACATCGCTGACCTTGAAATTTCATTAAAAAACACGATATAAAAGATTTTTTTCTTTACCATTATATTTGCCCCGTGCAATAGTGTCACTTTGTCCTCTGACGTTTTCTGATAGGACTGTAAATACGACAGATATTTAGGTGTTCCCATTTATGCGGGACACCCTGTATACTGTCATAACAGTAGCTCATGAAACAAAACTTCCTTTGTCTCGCGAACGATTTTATGAAGCAGTGAACGTACGGAAACCCGAGTAAACGCTAAGCGAAACGGTCACCCGAGAAACGATATTAATAAAAGTCCACCTCTCTCATTAATCCCAGGTGTCGAGCGAACTCATCCGTATCGTTGACGAAACTGTATCCCATGATGCCCGTCGCGAACACACGAAACAATAAGAAAATATCTTGACGTATTGCGCGACATTGTACATAAATAACAACAATCGTTTCGAAAGCGATAACCCCATTCGTTGTTTTCCATGTTCTCACCGCGGAGAAATCAATTCGCGGGCTGCGCTGAAAGTGTTGAGACTCGTGTGGCAGCGGCAAGTTTCGCTTGAACGTTGATCGCGTTGTTAATCAGAATTTCTGTCGGTGCAGATACACGACAAATATGCGCTGATAAAAGTATACATTAAAAGTATCGAGATCGATGCGATAATTTAGAGAATCCGAGAGATGATCTTTGATACAAATCAAATTATTACGTAAAATGCTAAGTAAATGTTGTTGAGACATCGATACTGTGCGATGTGAGATGTATTCGTTTCTCGGTAGCGGGTTTGAAAACCCCTAACGGACAAAAGAACAAAGGGGACATGTCACTGTGCGCTCTTGGTGGTCGATCGCTTTCAAGTGGAAGTTCCCTAGTGACGATCTCTTCCATCGAAAATTCAGATACCGATCCGGACTTCCCGAATAACCCGGATGGATTCGGCAACAACGCACACAGGAACGAGAGATGGTATCAGACCACGCTCCAAGTCGCCGTGCCGTTCTTCATCGCCGGGATTGGCACCATCGGGGCCGGTCTGGTTCTCGCGGAGGTCAAGGTACAGACTTATTAATTAATTTCTGTTCCGTGTTACAAGCGCAGATTTATCTAGTACAGATCAACGTCTCAACGACACCAATCGCGACACCCATATTTCTCGCACCACATCCTCGTTATCAATCCCGCTACTCCACTTCTTATTGTCTAGAGATAATACTTAGTGTACGGCAACGACGGTATTTTTTTTTATTTATCGCGCGTTTCCGCATCATATCCTGTCGTGAAAATGACACACGACTAGATCCATCTGAAGAATCTTTTCCATAAACATCGTCCCTCCGAAATTTGATCGGGTTCCGCTAATGTGGAATCTCTTGGAATGTAACTTACATTCCCGGTCGCATTCCCGCCGTAAAAATAGACTCCGCCGAAGAGCCGACACCGTCTAAGGGTCTCTGCACACCCATCCGGGACGGGCCCCGGAGAGTTTTTTTTTTTACATAGCTTTGGTATAGGGGGGGCTCTCCGGGATTTCTGATCCGGTGTGGTTCCGATTCTTTCCTCACGCGACCGGAGGGCCATAAGGGTCTCTGCACACCCATCCGGGACGGGCCCCGGAGAGTTTTTTTTTACATAGCTTTGGTATAGGGGGGGCTCTCCGGGATTTCTGATCCGGTGTGGTACCGATTCTTCCCTCGCGCGACCGAAGGGCCATAATTCTTGCACTTTCGAGCGCGCGTTGACAGTTCCCTCTGTGCATAGCACAAAAACAATGTTTCCAGGGACTCCACACCTCCTTAAAGTAAACTATCTAAACTAACTAGCTAAATCCCGGTCCGGCCCGTTTCGGATGGGTGTGCAGAGACCCTCATTCTTGCATTTTCGAGTGCGCGTTGACAATTCCCTCTGTGCATGGCACAAAAAAAAGTGTTTTCAGGGGCTCCACAGCTCCTTAAAGTAAACTATCTAAACTAACTAGCTAAATCCCGGTCCGTCCCGTCCCGGATGAGTGTGCAGAGACCCTAACACCCTCCGCCCACCCGTTTAATCAAACCTCGTCTCTGTTCTAGGACTGGGAAGTGTTTAAAACCGTTTCACAATTATTCATTCTGGTGCCCTCTTTGCTAGGATTGAAAGGCAATCTGGATATGTGCCTGGCCTCGCGCTTGTGCACGCAAGCGAATTTAGGGAACATGAACAGTATCCGAGAGATCACGAAAATGATCATCGGTAACATCGCCCTGGTACAGATACAAGCGATTGTTGCGGCGATCTTGGTGTCGGTTTTCGCAGTTGTGGTCGACGCAATTGCGGAAGGTAACCAGTACCATTTCAAATGGGAGCATTGCTTGCTGTTGGTCGCATCCAGCGTGTCCACCGCCACCAGTTCCTGTTTCATTCTAGGTAATTGCATCGCTATCAGTCGATACCACAACACTAAAACTATAGAGAAGTCAAAGTGACCGGTTTGTATTTTTGATATTATAATTGAGATTTCGACAAACTTTTGTAATTTTTGACGTGTTCTATAATTGCAAAGCAAGAACTAAGAAATAATGTTGACCACGGTCTGGTGGTCTTATTGTTAGTGTTATTTTATATTTCGTTAACACTAGAAAGACTGAAACTTAGTATACACCTATATTGCCCAAAAGCAGTCAAAATGACTGCATTGTGAAAGAATAACTAATGTGTAAAGAAATTTGTTTAAAATTAATTTTTAATATTTTTTATATTGATGACACTTTCATTTTCATCATTGGTGATCGACTCTTCATCGCTATCTTCAGTGTCAGATGTTTCACTTTGAGTATAATCCGCTTCATCTTCAGATGATAGTTCAGAATTTGTTGCATCTGATTCTATATCGGAGCACTCTTCACTTATTTTCGTTAGCTTTTCCAATAACTCACTTCTATTCGACGTTTCTTTCATGAATTTAGGGCGCAAAAGAAATAAAATAAACAACTTGTTAGAACAAGTATCACTGCATAAAGATTCGAATAACAGGTACTACTTTAGCTTATTGAGCAACTGCAACTTATCAAGTTGTATATTCCAGTATATTCTACCATATTCCAGTATATTCTAGTGTATTTTAGTATATTCCAGTATATTCTAGTGTATTCTAGTATATTGTAGTATATTGTAGTATATTCTAGTATATTGTAGTATATTCTAGTATATTCTTGTATATTCTAGTATATTCTTGTATATTCTGGTATATTCTACTATATTCTGGTAAGTCATATTATATTCTAGTATATTCTAGTATAGTCCAGTATATTATACCATATTCTAGTATAATCTAGTATATTATAGTTATAATTCTAGTATCAAGTATACGCCCAAATCGACAATATATAATGTACTTGTATGTATCATGTGACGATAATCGAAAAAAAATGAAAACTGTTATTTCAATACAGAGCCGAACTGGTCATATAAGAAATTTACTCAATTCAATAATAAGAGTCCTTTGATTATTTAAAATTTCCTAAGCAGTCAAAATGACTGCTTTTGGGCAATATAGGTGTAACACATATATACAGGGTGTTCCAAAAATGTCTCGCTTCCTTCAAAGGGGAGGTTCCTGAGGCCATTTGAAGCGACATTTTCCTTTGCAAAAATGGCCGTTCCGGCTTTTTTAAGTAGTTATTAACGAAAAACACGGACCAATCAGAGCGCGAGCTAGAGGCGTATTGGCAGAGACGGCCGCGCGCGAAAGAAGTCGAGCGATGGTGATACACCACAGTCGAAAGCATGGAAGAAACAAGAGAAGAAAATTTTTCGAGTCCCATGTCGGATAGTTCAAATTTGCATATGTTGTAGTCTTTAGTAACCTATGAAGGAATCTCGAAGGATTTTTCGAAATCTTAAAAAATGTTGGTTTTACAGACGTGTAAAGAACTTTTTTTCATTAAATTATAACACTAGAACTAACGTACCGAGGAAAATGAGTTTTTAGGAGCTTATAGTGAACACAGAAGAGTATCTATTGAAAATATTTCGATTTGGAAAAAATGGTTTTTTCACCATTTATTTTGAAAATGTTTTAAACAAATGCAATGTTCCTATAGCCGGGACTTTTTTAAAAATTCGAAGGAAAACGTGGTGACATGCTCCAAGTCTCCTCTTTACGGACCTATTTTTGAAAAGGCGGGCGCTTTAAAATTGACGGAATTAAAATGATTTAAAGCGAACGCTGCACCGCGATATTACGGAGGCGCGCGGCCCCTTGTTTGTTCCTTGCTTTCGACCACGGTGTATCACCATCGCTCGACATCTGTCGCGCGCGGCCGTCTCTGCCAATACGCCTCTAGGTCGCGCTCTGATTGGTCCGTGTTTTTCGTTAATAACTCCTTAACAAAGCCGAAACGGCCATTTTTGCAAAGGAACATCTCGCTTCAAATGGTCTCAGGAACCTCCCCTTCGAAGGAAGCGAGACATTTTTGGGACACCCTGTAACTACAATTATTAATAAACGCATTTATATGTTGTACAAAAAGTCACAAAATTCTAAGAAATTGTGTCATTATATACAGAATTGTTTTTCTAATTGCAATTAAAAAGCAGTTAAAATGACTTCCTTGGGCAATCTAGTGTTAAGCGCGGTAATTGCGACAATGTGATCAATCAGATCATATATCGATTCATTTAAACGGCATTCGTACGTCACTTTGTGCCGGTATTGAATTGCCTCGCACGTTTTCATCTCGATGAAAAAGTAGTTTTTTTCACGGAATCGATGCAAAACGCATTAGTTTTTTGCGGCCGTTGTTGTCGCTAAATCGTTCGTTGGGTGTGTTTCCTTCAGCGATGCTTCTGTCCTAAACAGATTTTGTAATGATCGCCGTGATTATGGTATCGTACCGATGCAAAATGAATCCGGACAATTTGGCGACGCCCTTAGCAGCATCTGTCGGCGACGTCGTATCCCTGAGCGTGTTGTCGGCTATCGCGTCGTCGTTATTCCATAGAATGCAGACGCAAATATGGATCCTATACGTTATACTTGGGTGTTACTTATTAATACTGCCGTTCTGGATTTACGTTGTTCTGAAGACGAAATACACTAAAAACGTGCTAACGTCCGGCTGGGTTCCGGTTCTATCCGCTCTGTTTATCAGCGGGTGAGTACTTTTTCTCGATACATTCGCGCGATATCCCCCCCGCTGAACAATCAGAAAGAGAAAACGAATTTCGCGAGAACGTAAACGACATAATTTGTACTTTCAGTTTCGGCGGTTTGATTCTCGACCGCGTAGTCGACGACTTCTACGGGTTCGTCATCTTCCAACCTATCATAAACGGAATCGGCGGCAATTTAGTCTCTGTACAAGCATCTCGAATCTCAACAACGTTACATCAGACCACGATTATGGGGATTTTACCGCCGAGCTCGAAAATGTGGGTTAGCCCGTGGACGGCGCTCTTTAGAGGCTGTAAGTGGTGCAATGATGCAAGAATAACTAATGTTGCCGCTACATATTTTTCGCACTTCCACCATTGCATAATGCCGTTCGCTTTCGTTCTGTAGCGCCATACGCGAAAACGGCCAGAATACTCATTTGCATGGCAGTGTTCGGCGAACTAGTCTTTATTTTCCTCGCCGATTACATGAAGCACGGGACATCCTTGCTGCACGCGTACTTCGTGATCACCTATCTAGTGGTGGCTGTACTTCAGGTGGGTACGACGACTCTGAATCCTTCGGTGCTCGGCCGCCGGAGTTCTAAGTGAAAGGTTCCGGTCATGGCCGTGAATCACTGAAAAAAAGAAAAATCAAACAAGCCTTCTGATTTATTTTTTTTTTCCCGCTGCTGTCGCAGGTTATGCTCCTACTCTACGTGGCGCATATTATTATACACGCCATGTGGCGGCACAAAATCGACCCGGACAATTCGGCGATTCCGTACCTGACGGCGTTGGGCGACCTCACGGGGACAATGTTCCTGGCGGTGGCATTTTGGTTCCTCATCAACATACATCAAGAGTACGGCAAGTAATTGCAAGGGAGTCGCCGCTCTGTGCAAATTACTGTCGCGATGCAGGTCGATCGAAAATCCGTGCCAACGTTCTTCGTCCGTAGCGTGTAGAGAGACGTTCAATACCCTCGATAGAAGAAAAAAAAAGGAAAATAAACACGCGCCGTGGTGGCAAAAAAGCAAGTAGACACAAAGATTAACCCCTTAACCTACAACTACGAGCATAGCCCGATGATCGGGCCAAAAGTGAATATTACGGGCTATGCCCGATGATCGGGCCAAATATAAATATTACATCGTACTAAACTAGTCGTACGAATGGCTCGAAGGCTGCGAGAGCTTGTTTACGTTTTCGGCCCAAAATTCTCGAACGTAAATCGTAGGTTAAGGGGTTAACCGGGCATGAACAGTGGAAACGAGAATGTAGTATTTTTACTGGACGATCTACAGTATTTCATCGGTAATTGTCCCAAATGTCTCGCACATAATTGTCCCTGAGATATCCCCACTACTGCGGGGTGTACCCCCTTGAAGGGCCGCGAAGCTCGAAAGGCCTCGGTCGCCGAGGAATATGACACCATGCTACTCGGGTATATCGGTGAGACCACACTAATCCGAATTTCCAACTTCTTTATTATTAATTATTCTTTTACGGGACTTCGATGTCCATATTTGTGGCATTTTTCTATTAAAAATCATACCAAATATCATCGGAATTATATCATATTTGGTATCATTTTTATTAGAAAAATGCCACAAATATGGCCATCGAAGTCCCATAAAAAAATAATGATTAATAAAGAAGTTGGAAATTCGGATTAGGTATGTTTACATTTCTCGGTGACCGAGGCCTCTCGGCAAACCTCAAACAATGATATCCCTCGCGCATAATTGTCCCTGTGCAGACCCGTGTTGTGGACAATTATCGATGAAATACTGTAATTGATCTTGAGGGAACATGGGATCGGGAGTGTTTCTTTCTTAATTCCGGATACCTTTTAATGGTACGTTAGCCGCGCTAATTAATCTGTGTCGCGCAGACTGGACATCGGTCGTTTGGAAAAAGATTGTAGGAAGAGTATGCTACTATCGTTGAAGTTGAAACTACTCTGGGAACAAGAACGAAGTGCGACATTAAATCTGATGTAAGTGGATATTAAGCGTCGCAACCTCTACACGATGTAATTTAATGTAATCTTTTATCAACCATGGGATACTAATTACGCAAGAACGTCAGCGAGGAACGTATCAATTCGATGACCGTTTAGAATTGCTGTACAATAATTTTTATACGTGTATTTTTTTTTTTTTAATCACGTGCGATTGTTGGTGGATGAACAGAGTACGAAGTATTTTAATTGTAACATACTCGCGTGCATTGTACTTTTTAGATTCTAATTGTTTATTAGGAAAAGAGATAGTATATTGAATACCAATCCAAAACTGTACCACATTGTGAATGTATAGGAATGGAATTTGTACAATGGTATTTGTATTTTCAATAGTGAGATTGTAGATATAGTTCATAAAAATGAAAGTAAGAGCGACAATACTTAATTGCTGAAGGAGAATAACAGAACATTTTACCTTGCTAGAAGTTGAGATGAACTTTTTACAACAATATAGAGTAATAAAATAACAGACTGGTTGAATCGAATACATTGTAACAAGTCTTTTGTCACCAAATAATTTTGATCAATACGAATTGTTAGTATTTAAATAATCTAAATGATTTAAGCACAATGTACAAAACTTTGCAATACCACGTAGATTATAATAACTTATTTTGTATAATGTCCTGTGATTTGTAATACTACCGTGTATTACAAAAACCTATGAAATGTTATAATTCTTGAGTAAAGTAATACAACTTACAAATCAGTCTTTATTATATGCGCATAGTTGAACCAATGTAACTCTTTCACTTTGAATTACTTTCAAATATGGAAAGTGGAATAAAGTAATAATAATTCTAATATATTTACAGAAAAGAAAATATACACTATAAAACACAAATTCTCATAATATTCTTATAAGACAGGAATACATATAATTTATAGTGCTCTTTTTCTATTAAAAAAAAAAAGAAACAAAGCATTTCAAAGCAATAAAGCTAACCTACATTCTGTATAACTGGTCTCGCAAGAATGAATATATAAATAGCAACAACCTAAATTGTGAGTAACATAAAAAAACAATTTATATTCAAAGAATATATTAAAATACAACGGAACGTGTAAAAATGTTAGGTTATGTTTTCAGCATATAAATACATATCAACATAATTACGTGAACGAATTAATTGCAGCTAAGACTACGAAATTACAATGATTATGCAACAATTATACGAGTGAGAGCACGTGTGACGAGTATGTAACACGTTTATTTTAATCAGTGCATATGAAGTAGAGACTCTACACAACACAGTTATGTAAAAGTTAAATATAAAATTCAAAATATTTCATAAAACAAAACACTGCAATAATGCCCTGCCGTGATTGAACACATAATAGCTTATTTAGGCAATCATACCTCAAAAGCTGCATATTTGTTGGTAAATTATGCTGAGCTTATTTGAATTTCAAATTTCAAATCTGATAGCAGATCAAGCGAGACATACTTACATACATATACATATATAGATAGCAACTGAAATCACAGCGAGTCAATGATAAATTTTTGAAAATAATAAATACTGACATTGTATATAAAGACTCCGGGTAATAGATTAAATAATAATTGAACCTATGTCGGTGGAAATTTTTTACTTTTCCTACGATTTTAAGGCAGCAAGAACGCTCGAAGCTCGCTGCACCGCAGAAGCATTGCACTGCGCATACGTTCAAGCGCAGCTATTGGTCATCGGTGGCGCGCGGCAACTTCGAAATCGCGTACAACCTAGTTGAATCGCGTTCACCGAAATGAAAGTTCTACCGTGTCCCCGAATGAGTCCTTACGAACCTTCGCAACTTGGTCTCTGCAGGTGGGGTACATCACAAGAAGGGGGATGCTGGAACCCGTGCGCGACATTCTCTCGAGACATTTAAACTGGAACAGTTCCTGATCGTGTCCAGGAGACGCTACACCGGTTCCTTTGAGAATCCGCGCCACCGGAAGTTCGTTTTTATAAACGTGGAACGGGGACTAATGCGGGATCAACTGGTTTCACTAAAACAGCAGTGATCGGATTTCCCACAAAACCTGAACGCGAACCTTCGGTGACCACGATGGTGGGTGGCTAGTTAATAATAAATCGATTCATACCGGTGTGTGTGTGTACGTGTGTACAATAATGCAAAGATCTACGCAGTGTAACGGTACGCAATCTTTTTTTCTATAAAAATTTGATGCTACTCCCAGGAAATGAACGGACATTAATCGGTGGTGAGTTTGTATTGTTCTTATACAAGTGGAACGAAGTATATATGGCTCTCTTATATCGAGATTTACGTACACGCACGGTTCATCAGACAGTTAATCGAGTAGAATCCTTGACTGGGTTAATTGCTACAAACGTTACTTGTTGACGTAATTGACCTCCAACATTCTTTCCATAACTGACATAACATCAAAGAACGTGAAACACAGGTTTCCTCCATTCTTATCAAACATTTTCATTTCTTTATTCTAATAACATAAAAATGATATGTCGTTTTTTTTGCATCCTTGCAGTGTATACCTATCATCGATGCAGTGTATGCTTAGCGAAAATGTATAGTACGTACGAGTAATTTCATGTCTGCTTGTACCTCAATCGGATAAAATCAACAACATCTATCCTCGCATTCTTTTCCTTCATGTTCTTCTCTCTGATACGATCAATGAACTACGTCTGGACGAGGTGATTAGAAACATGTCTAAGGCACCTTCGAGCGGCGCGTAATGAAACAACCCAGATAGCACCGTACGTCCATGGGACGTCCGTTTTACGTCCGATACGTCCAATGTCCGTCGTGTACGTCCGTGGTACGTCCGAAATTTATGTCCGAGGGATGTCCAATGGGCGTAAAAAACGGATGTCCATGGGACGTCCGAACTTTATGTCAAAGGGATATCCCACGGACGTAAAAAACGGATGTCCATGGGACGTCCGAAATTTATGTCCGAGGGACGTCCCACGGACGTAAAAACGGATATCCATGGGATGTCCGAAATTTTTATCCAAGGGACGTCCCTCGGACATAAATTTCGGACATCCCATGGATATCCGTTTTTACGTCCGTGGGACGTCCCTCGGACATAAATTTCGGACGTCCCACCGACATCCGTTTTTACGTCCGTGGGACGTCCCTCGGACATAAATTTCGGACGTCCCTCAGATCAAAATTTCGGACGTCCTTTAGATCAAAATTTCGGACGTCCCTCAGATTAAAATTTCGGACGTCCTTTAGATCAAAATTTCGGACGTCCCTTAGATCAAAATTTCGGAAGTCCCTCAGATCAAAATTTCGGACGTCCCTCAGATCAAAATTTCGGACGTCCCTTAGATCAAAATTTCGGACGTTCTTTAGATCAAAATTTCGGAAGTCCCTCAGATCAAAATTTCGGACGACCCTCAGATCAAAATTTCGGACGTCCCTTAGATCAAAATTTCGGACGTCCCTTAGATCAAAATTTCGGATGTCCCTCAGATCAAAATTTCGGACGTCCTTTAGATCAAAATTTCGGACGTCCTTTAGATCAAAATTTCGGACGTCCTTTAGATCAAAATTTCGGACGTCCTTTAGATCAAAATTTCGAACGTCCTTTAGATCAAAATTTCGGACGTCCTTTAGATCAAAATTTCGGACGTTCATCAATTCAAAATTTCGGACGTCCTTCAGATCAAAATTTCGGACGTCCCTCAGATCAAAATTTCGGACGTCCCTTAGATCAAAATTTCGAACGTCCCTCAGATCAAAATGTCGGACGTCCCTTAGATCAAAATTTCGGACGTCCCATGGACATCCGTTTTTACGTCCGTGGGACATCCCTCGGACATAAATTTCGGACGTACCACGGACGTGGGACTTGGATTATTTCGTACGTTTTCGGATGCTATATTGTGTTTCTATTATTACACTCAAAATATAGTCTATGAATTTTTTCAGATTTTTAAGTTCGCGGAGCCGTTGTTTGAAAAAAAAACTAATTTTTCGACGTTTCTTCCGTGAAAAAATGAGCTAATCTTCAAATTGTTAGATTTTATTTATTCTGTAAATCTATTGGACACTGATAAACTTGAACATTTCACAGAAGTAGTTGAAAAATGAAATTAACTTGATTAGTATTACGATTACCTCGTACATCAGCGCGCACAGTATCTGAAAATATTAATCGTGTTACCAAGAACTCGGTTGGGTCAGCGCGTTAGGCGCTCGACTGTTAATATGCTTATACTAGGTTCGCGCCCGGCATAAGTCCATTCTTTTTTATTTGATCAATTCCTCTTTTTCCAGCTACGTGATAATCAATGGTATTTTTGTAGAATTCTTTTAAACCAATGTTTACATATTTAGAAAATTTTTTAAGGTGCAAACACGCTTTTATATGTCCGACAAACGTCCAATTAACGTCCGCGCGGGACGTCCTATGTACGTACTGGGATGTAACTGGGACCTCTGTCGGACGTACCTGGGCCATAAATCGGACATATCGTACGTCCCTGGGACGTACGTATGTCCGGTACGGACGTACATTGGACGTCCGAGTGCTATCTGGGAAGTATCGAGCAGGATTGTTCAACGGGTTTTACGTTGGCGTTGAAAAAGAAACGTTGCACCGCATTGTTGGTATTGCATTTGGTTTCACTGCCTCCACAATAGAGCCAGGATTAATAGGAGCCACCTCTACTCGCGAGTGAAGGTGAGCGGAAAGGAAGGCGAAAGGGTGGTTTGACACGCACTGTTGAGCACACGAATGTCTCGAGTCGTTACTATCTTGGGCACAATAACGCTCTGTCAAGCACAAGTGCGCTCCGTCTATGTGAGGGTAATGAAAATGTACGATCCGGTTTCAATCGCGATACGCTCGTTACGTATTAGATCAGGATAGGTTGGGGAAACACAGATACAATACGTTACTCGCCACGATATTTTATTACCAACGGTGTAGTTGTTAACCGGTAGCATTCCAAACTAGTCAATATTATGAGTCGATAGAATTTTCAAGGTATCGTATTAAACGAGAGGCACACTTACTGATCACGAAAGCTGATGAAGCCAAATTTGGAGCATTTGAATAATCTACCCGGAACGGGTTCTCGTTAACAATCGCAGATTTAATTTCGATACAAATTTCGTTTAGGGTACAGGTATCTCGCATTACAGACTCTTGTAACTCGTTCTATTCTAGAGGTCTGGTACCTTTAAAACTCAGGAACGTCCTGCAGAATTTTTTAGCCTGCAAATTAACGGTTTACTAATGTGCGATTGGTAACAACAGAGTCGTGTTTCACCTAAAATATGAGCAGCGTTTGGACGTTTACTTTCTACGAACGTTCGCGTTCGACTGCACAACGGAATGGCGAAATCGTGAATAGATATCTATGTAATCCCTTGCAAGACGCGCCGCTGCGAGTCATGTATGAGCGAACCAATTCACAGTCATCTATTGCGTATATCTCTGTCCGGACATACATACACACACGTACACGTCGACAAGATCGCACGCGTTCAAAGATATTGCTTGCCATGATCACTTTCAGATGCGCCTGGCGACTCATCCCGCGAACGGTCCGCGAACGGTCCGCGACCATGGATAATTGTTTATTTCGGTGGACATTGGTTTCACGTGATACACGCTCGCTGTAACACCGGTGCCGCGTGTCTAACAGTTTGCCTAACACAGGCCCGATGATGCATATCGCGATGACGATGATGCACGGCTCGGGACTGCAAACAAATCACTACCACCGCCGTGGCTCTACTTACGTCCTTATCTTCACACACATCTGTAATAACGAGATGTGCTGCAGGATATCAGTCGCGAATCGCGATTATCGTTTATGACTACCAGATTATCTGATCGTATTAAGTAATACGGTCAGATTGCCGCGAATATTCCCGAGATAAGGTACATGGACATTCCCCTCCGGCTCTGATCTTTTTAAAAGCGTAAGAACAAAAGTTGCATAATCGGTTCCGGTTGACTACGAGCAGGGTCAGACCGTGACGTCAGAATTTCGTAAAAGCTAATGAACCTTCCGACATTGTGCCCGTTTCTCCGGATTGACGAAGCGTGGAGATTTTGGTGTCGCGTGCCTTGACCTAGATCTACAGTATTTCATCGATATTTGTCCACAACACGGGTCTGCGGAGGCACAATTATGCGCGAGGGATATCATTGTAAAACCGTGTGGGTATTACCTCTCAACTTTCGTGTGGAATGCTGAGAATACGGAGCAAGACAACTACAGTATTTCATCGATAATTGTCCACAACAAGGGTCTGCGGAGGGACAATTATGCGCGGGGGATATCCTTTTAAACCGTATGGGTATTACCTCTCAACTTTCGTGTGGAATGCTGAGAATACGGAGCAAGACAACTACAGTATTTCATCGATAATTGTCCACAACAAGGGTCTGCGGAGGGACAATTATGCGCGGGGGATATCATTTTAAACCGTATGGGTATTACCTCTCAACTTTCGTGTGGAATGCTGAGAATACGGAGCAAGACAACTACAGTATTTCATCGATAATTGTCCACAACACGGGTCTGCGGAGGGACAATTATGCGCGAGGGATATCATTGTAAAACCGTATGGGTATTACCTCTCAACTTTCGTGTGGAAAGCTGAGAATACGGAGCAAGACAACTACAGTATTCCATCGATAATTGTCCACTACACGGGTCTGCGGAGGGACAATTATGCGCGGGGGATATCATTTTAAACCGTATGGGTATTACCTCTCAACTTTCGTGTGGAAAGCTGAGAATACGGAGCAAGACAACTACAGTATTTCATCGATAATTGTCCACAACGCGGGTCTGCGTAGGGACAATTATGCGCGAGGGATATCATTGTAAAACCGTATGGGTAATACCTCTCAACTTTCGTGTGGAAAGCTGAGAATACGGAGCAAGACAACTACAGTATTTCATCGATATTTGTCCACAACGCGGGTCTGCGTAGGGACAATTATGCGCGAGGGATATCATTGTAAAACCGTATGGGTAATACCTCTCAACTTTCGTGTGGAAAGCTGAGAATACGGAGCAAGACAACTACAGTATTTCATCGATATTTGTCCACAACACGGGTCTGCGGATTGACAATTATGCGCGAGGGATATCATTGTTTGAGGTTTGCCGAACGTAGAGAAGGACAGCCGACGTCGAGAGGCCTTGGTCACCGAGAAATGTAAACATATCTAATCCGAACTTCCAAATTCTTTATTAATAATTTTTTTTGTGGTAATCATGTCTGGTTTCAAACCATATACAGTATTTCATAGGTAATTGTCCCAAATGTCTCCGACATAATTGTCCCTGAGACATCCCCACTAGTGCGGGGTGTACCCCCTTGAGGGGCCTCGGTCGCCGAGGAATATGACACCATGCGGCTCGGGTATATCGGTGAGACCATACTAATCCGAATTTCCAACTTCTTTATTATTCATTATTTTTTTATGGGACTTCGATGACCATATTTGTGGCATTTTTCTAATAAAAATGATACCAAATATGATATAATTCCGATGATATTTACTTGTGTAATCGACGATTCAACTTTACTCTGTTTGTCTGTCACCAAAACTTACTCCATCGTCAATTAAAAAAGTAGATATGTATGTATAATCAGAAAAATTTTGATCAGAGAAATATTACAAATATGATGGTAAAAGTCTCCTAAAAGATTAATTAAAAATGAAAAATTGTCGTCATTGCATTACTGTTGTCTCCTATCATTTTAATCAGAACAATGTCACAAATCTATTAGGAAAAGTCTCAAAAAAAAATAAGTAATAATAAAAAAGTTATTCCTTGGTAATACATTGTGAGGACGCGCGAGCCTTTGAACTGTGCCGCCGACTGTGACTCTCCGCGTCTCTTTCTTCCCCATACGCTATCCTTCCTCGCGCCCGAAACTTTAATCGTCTATTACACAAGTAAATATCATCGGAATTATATCATATTTGGTATGATTTTTATTAGAAAAATGCCACAAATATGGTCATCGAAGTCCCATAAAAAAATAATGAATAATAAAGAAGTTGGAAATTCGGATTAGTGTGGTCTCACCGATATACCCGAGTCGCATGGTGTCATACTCCTCGGCGACCGAGGCCTCTTGAACTTCGCGGCCCCTCAAGGGGGTACACCCCGCACTAGTGGGGATATCTCAGGGACAGTTATGTCGGAGACATTTGGGACAATTACCGATGAAATACTGTATACTATTGTATACAGTGTTGTCGCGATGAAAGCAACAAGCAGAGATAATGTACTAATTTCAAATAGTAAAATTCAAAGAATGAATAGTCTATTTTATTTGAAATCATACGTGCATTTGTAAAAATAAAATATTTTATTTGGTAGAAGATTCTCAAAATAGCGGACCCTTTATTTCAGGGGTAGATTCTACATGAGAAAATAAATCGGTAAATATTTACATTAGGTGCTTCCTCACCGATTTTGATGACGTTGAAATATGTTGTCAAGGTCATCATTCTGAACAACTTTTTTCTATACACGTTACCGCCGCTCAGCTTTAGTTTCCGAGATATTCGCAAAAAAGGTTTCAACATCTCGAAAAGTGATCAGAGTAGGTCTGCGTTAGATTTGAAATTGTGGCCACCGATAAAACGACTTCAATCAGTTGAGACCCACTGTTTTGTCTGCTTATGTTTACGAACTGAAACGTGAAATGAATCATGTCGAACACGAACTCATTTCATTGTCAGCTGTGTTAGCATACAGAGTATTAACCCTTTCCACTCGGAGCTATTTCAACTAAAAAGCCAAACATTTCTATTGGAACCTACGCGAAGGACACTTTCTATGGTAACGTTCGAAAGTAATATCCCGCGAAATATGAACTTATGTACGTCATTTCCGGTTAGTTCGGAGTTCTGGAAACTATTCGAGATAGGTGAATACATCCGGGAACTTTAATTACAGATGAAAGCGGTGGTCTTCCTAGTTGCGATAGCAGCAACTAGAGCTTTGCCCCTCTCAAAGGTGCACGTGAAATTTGTTTCCCCTCCCCACATTTACGAGCACGGCATTACGACAGACGGTTAGTTCATGGACGTACTTACATGGTGCACCGATACCAAAATCTTGCGGTAACGAGTCGAATTAATTTTTCATTTGTTAGGGGATCGTACAATCGACCAAAGGTCATACGTCTCCATCGGTAGAAGGAGTACGACAGGAAATCCGAGGCAATTTGGTACGAATTCATTGAAATGTTTATCAATGTTAGTGCAACCGGTAATTTATTTGTTTTTTAGGGCAACGTATCAGTGCATCGAAGAACAGTATACCTGTGTACATTAAACCGGAAAATGCTGAATCCTTGTGGCCGGTGGGGGTGTTCATACCGCCGGTCGATGTCAACGATCTTGGGTACAGTTCGCATGAATCGAGACACGTGACTCCTGATTTTTCGAATGGACTTGGTGAGAAATTCTATGCAGAAGTAGTCAAATCCCTTTCAATATCTAGAACGATCAGTCGAAATCGTATCTATACTCTGCTCTACGTTCAACTACGTTGCTTAGTTCAAATATATTTAACTCAATACTGAGAAATAAGAAACACAAGTCTCGGTACTAATTTGGTTCTGTTGAAAAGTAGAAATCTGTAATAAGATTTTAAAAAATTAAGACTATTTGATGAAGAAGATCCCGAAGGGTGCAAGATTTAAGCACCCTGTACTGTTTAATTTGTAGACAGCAAAATGCATTGCTGTTTTTAATCAAATTTTTATAATAATCTAATTTTCATCTAAATAATCCCCTAAATTTCTAAAAAAAAAAATCTAAGGTTGTGCAAGATTTAAGCACCCTGTACTGTTTAATTTGTAGACAGCAAAATGGTTTGCTGTTTTTAATCAAAATTTTATAATAATCTAATTTTCATCTAAATAATCCCCTAAATTTCTAAATAAAAATTGAAGGTTGTGCAAGATTTAAGCACTCTGTACTGTTTACTTTGTAGACAGCAAAATGCTTTGCTCTTTTTAATCAAAATTTTATAATAATCTAATTTTCATTTAAATAATCCCCTAAATTTGTAAATAAAAATCGAAGGTTGTGCAAGATTTAAGCACCCTGTACTGTTTACTTTGTAGACAGCAAAATGCTTTGCTCTTTTTAATCAAAATTTTATAATAATCTAATTTTTATCTAAATAATCCCCTAAATTTCTGAATAAAAATCGAAGGTTGTGCAAGATTCAATCACCCTGTACTGTTTACTTTATAGACAGCAAAATGCTTTGCTGTTTTTAATCAAAACTTTATAGTAATCTAATTTTTATCTAAATAATCCCCTAAATTTTTAAATAAAAATCGAAGGTTGTACACGATTTAAGCAACTGTACTATTTACTTTATAGACAGCAAAATATTTTGCTGTTTTTAATCAAAATTTTATAATAATCTAATTTTTACCTAAATAATCCCCTAAATTTCTAAATAAAAATCGAAGGTTGTGCAAGATTTAAGCACCCTGTACTGTTTACTTTGCAGACAACAAAATGCTTTGCTCTTTTTAATCAAAATTTTATAATAATCTAATTTTTATCTAAATAATCCCCCAAATTCCTAAATAAAAATCGAAGGTTGTACACGATTTAAACACCCTGTACTGTTTACTTTGTAGACAGCAAAATGCTTTGCTGTTTTTAATAAAAATTTTATAATGCTTTGCTGTTTTTAATGTTTCAGCGTATCACGATCCGTATCTATTGACGGGTGAAAAAGCGATGATAGCGGTGAAATATCTTTACGGCCTAGGAGAACTGTTTTACGACGACATTCCGCATGAAAGAGCGCTGCTAAGAAACCAAGAAGAAAGGAGGCGAAATGGTCTCCATGACCACGTATTGAAGAGCTTGAGACCCACGTCTGCGTTCTACAGGAAGCCTCGATCAATTAGCAGTCGCTTTACTTATTAGTCAATTTTCAAGCGGTCGCCGGAATTTCATAATTGCTACACTGGTCTTTTCGAATTAACCCTACAAAAATTATAAACTTTCTTGACATTGTCCGAACGAAATATTAGATCAAGCGCTATGCGTCATACAATTCTGTGCGTAATTAGAACTTTTGGAAAATAACAGCATATTTCTTATTGTATGGCTAAATTTGATTTCTACATTGAAAACAATTAAAAAATTTCAAAAGTAATGACTAGTACTGTGTCACTACGTTTCCAGTTGATATATGTGCATTAATTTCTTGTCTATTTCAACAACAAACGTAAATAATTCATGGCTCGGTTGCAATATACATCTAGCGGAAACGTATGTGAGTGCCATTATTGTTCATGGGCAGTCTGCGCTCAACACTTTCACAAGTGTGATTAACACAAATGTACTGTAATTAATACAACAAAATATCCTGCTCGTTTCTATTCAATGTTCTGCCAGGATTTATCGCGTGAAAGCTGGGCGTTCCGCAGTTTCGCCGCGATTAAAACACATCAAATACGTAACCATAAATATAGACATGTATTTTTACAGACTTTACACTAGACTCGGTAACAAAACATCATTTTCCATTGTACTGACTGTATGGAAAAAAAAAAAGATTCAGAGTATCGCGTCATATACAAGGAACTTTTTATAGAACAATATACATTTATTAATTCAGTTCTAGCGGTCTCAGATGAACCATCGAAGTATTACGCACAGCGTCGCGATAATCAACCCGTGGTTGATGCCCAGTTTCTCCGTTCCGTTGCATAGATCACCGAAACAAAGACACATGTACACTTTCTTGTAGTTCCAAACGGTATAAGCGCACCTCTCCTCACCGTCATCGGGACCTCGTTGAAAACAAAGTCTCTGCGTTGCGGTGCCATACTCTATGCAAGCAAATAAATAGTTGTTAAATAGACGACAATCTTGTATGAATTAGAAAAGCGTATAATCCGAAAGATTTAAAAAGCAAAGCGATCCTCACCGTTATTTATACCATGCCTTTCGATGATCTTTCCACACCAGCCGGACGCACAAGGGACAGAGTCTACACCTTTTTCTAATTCAATCTCCGTCGAGTTCATAGTGAAAGGATCCTTGCATGATCCCAATTCACCTCTCGATCGGCAATTCACGCATCTTCGGAGAAGGCCTGAAACAAAGGGGGACGATAGATTAAGCACTGGTCTCGACTACGCAACTCGCTCGAGCCGATATAAATCTTCAATTTCGTCAAACGATGTCTTCATACGTTCTCGCGATCAACGAAAAGAAAAACGCAACGGTTTGCGGAAAGGATGCGCTGTCCGGTATGCGGTGAAAGTATGACATTGCCTGCACGGTGCACAGTGCGCGCACACATAGATGCGAATCTGTGCACGAAACTCACCGGTTGCTCTCTGAAGTAGAACCAGGTTGAGAATAGCTAGCACCAAGGCAACACTCGTCCTAGGACTCATTCTGTTGCCGAGTCTTTTGTCAATAGTGGTTTAGCGTTTATTGTTGAATCCCTCACTCGTAAATAGCGCAGAATGCAGCGGAGGCACTGGGACGATCAAACACGGCCATTTTGGAACTAAACTATGACTACGAGAAGCGGACACGTACGCCATACAACAAGCAGTATAGTCCCTCCCAGACCCTCCTTTCACTCGGCTACCTTTAAGGTCATCAACGTGCTCGAGAAGATTGAACGAAGGAAATCGCTGCAGAGCGAAAGACTCGGTCGGTAAATAAACATGATATACGAGATGTCAATATGTTTGATGAAACAATACAATAAAATTTATGATGCTACAAACCCAGATAGCACCGTACGTCCATGGGACATCCGGTTTACGTCCGATACGTCCAATGTCCGTCGTGTACGTCCGTGGGACTCCCTTGGATCGAAATTTCGGACGTCCATCAGATAAAGATTTCGGACGTCCCTTAGATCAAAATTTCGGACGTCCCTTAGATAAAAATTTCGGACGTCCCTTAGATACAAATTTCAGACGTCCCTTAGATAAAAATTTCGGACGTCCCTTAGATCAAAATTTCGGACGTCCCTTAGATCAAAATTTCGGACGTCCCTCAGATCAAAATTTCGGACGTCTTTCAGATCAAAATTTCGGACGTCCCTTAGATCAAAATTTCGGACATCCCTCAGATCAAAATTTCGGGCGTCCCTCAGATCAAAATTTCAGACGTCTCTTAGATCAAAATTTCGGACGTCCCACAGATCAAAATTTCGGACGTCCCTCAGATCAAAATTTCGGACGTCCCTTAGATCAAAATTTCGGACGTCCCTCAGATTAAAATTTCGGACGTCCCTTAGATCAAAATTTCGGACGTCCCTTAGATCAAAATTTCGGACGTCCCTCAGATCAAAATTTCGGACGTCTTTCAGATCAAAATTTCGGACGTCCCTTAGATCAAAATTTCGGACGTCCCACAGATCAAAATTTCGGACGTCCCTTAGATCAAAATTTCGGACGTCCCTTAGATCAAAATTTCGGACGTCCCACAGATCAAAATTTCGGACGTCCCATAGACATATGTCCGGTAAGGACTTACATTGGACGTACATTGGACGTCCGAGTGCTATCTGGGTATGTCAATACAGTATATCATTCTAGCCTTCAATACTTATAATAACTGCAATATTTTGAAAACTTCTTTTGTTTATAACTTTTTAATAAACAACGAGCGCCGGCTGGAGCCTCTTGTGGGTTACTCAGAAAGGTGACCTTGACAACATATGTGAAGGTCAAGGTCATTCGGGGTGCCTCCCGTGAACGTAATATTTGCCATAACTTTTTCCGAGAATTTCGACCAATGCAATCATTGTTATTTACAAAACTTCATCCCAAATTACTGATACTTATTGTATATATGTACGTCCTGGAATGTACATATGTCCGGTACGGACGTACCTTAGACGTACATTGGACGTCCGAGTGCTATCTGGATAAACATGAGATGTCAATATGTTTGATGAAACAATACAATAAAATATATGATGCTACAAAAAAAAGGAACGTGTTATATATGTCATAGATAAAGAATTCCTCAATTAGTTATCAGTTTTGATTAGCAAGCAGTGCTTGTTCGTCTTCTTCCGTTCCACCCTTTTCTGCTTGCTTGACAGGCGTTCGTTGTTGAAATTGGTGTTTTCTGCGGCACGTGTGAATCAAGCCGCTGCAATAGCAAAGCAAGCAAAGGAAGAATACGAATCCCAAATATCCCAAGTGGCGAAAAAATTCTATAAGAGAATGAAAACCATAGCATCGCGTGGATAAATTATATTACGTGAGATTTCCGTTCATTATCCCCGCAAATGATTTCATTAGAATTCTACCTTGCGTCAGAAGTCTAGTTTTGGAAACAACGATAACTTTCAGTTGCATCATGTTAACTTTATCGACAGCGCATGTGTAGTTTCCTCCTTCGTCAATGGAAGCATCTGGCACAGCATTGCATCCAAGAAAAAATGTTTTAACGTGTTGCACCGTGAGAGATGCATAATTTATTACTTTCAGATACCTATCAAATAAAGCGTCCCGAACGCGTCTACGACCACGTGAGCGTTCGGATCCAATTTGCGAAAAGATCGACGGACACCCTTTTCCAGTGTAATTGAATCCTTTTTCCACGATACTTGCGTATCCACGCTCGATCTAAATTCACCGGTCCTTTTAGAACCATTATGTTTATGGACGCGTTCGATAATTGCATAAAAGAATAATAAATTACTCTGGACAAATAACAGTGAGGTAAGCCCCTTCTGTGAGCACGAATCGTTTCACGTATCTGTACTTTCTGCTCTTTTTCTTGCTGCCCACACACTTTTTGCATTCCTCCTTTAAGATAAAATCTGGTAGATATCGTATTGCTGTACTGACGCCGGGAAACTCTTGTTCAAGAAAAATGGACCTTAAACGAGAAATCATCAAATTTGTTATGTTAAAAAGGGATATGATGGACAACCGAAATATTCGCGTTAAAAATGTAAAAATAAAAGGATCTATATTTTCCGAACCATCCAGAACACCTAAACACTTGTGTTCGCGTGTTTTACGCGACAATATTTCGAAATTAATTCGTAACGAAGGTAAAGGTGGTTTAGTAATACAAAATAAAAATATTAACCGATTCACTTACTTGCAAGGCAACAGAGGAAATTTCCGAAAGAATTTGATTATCGACGAGTCGCTATTATTTGCAATCGTCTATAAAAATAAGAATAATGGTTTTGTTTATAAGGGGAAATGTGGCTTATTTTAGCCCCTACCAAATAGTCAGTCATATTAGAAACAAATTGCTTCAAAAGAAATATCTACTAACAAATTATTATACATTTGAATGAGCACAACGACTAAATTATTTCTCATTTCCTGTGTGCAGCCTCATGTTCCCATATTATAAATTATTTAGAATAAAGGATGTTAATAATCACAAGGCTGGCTGACTACTGGAAAATTACTCCAGGATCTAATAGCGATGAAAGACGGAATTTGTCACACCCATCTCACCATGTTCATAAATCGTTTTAATCGACACCTTCCTACGCTTGATTTGTAACCCCGGTTGCCTATACAATCTTCACAGGGACTCCACGGTGCCCATTCAGAAATTACATGCAGCGTGATTCCAAGATCTCGAATTTCAACCAACTCCGACATTTGAGAGACCTAATGCCAAGCCACATCCGATTGACAAACGAGAAGGGCTCACACTTTACGAATACGAACTGGTTTGATTCGGTCTTACGGCGAACCGTGTGGTAATCGTCGCCAGGTATATCTCGCGATATTTTTCCCATTCTGTTAGGTTTCCTTTCTCCGTATGTATGGACGTCGAAGAGTCTTTGAAAACGGCTGTCATAAAATATTCATTCGAATAAGCGCATTTTATGGGTTTATAGTCGGGACGAGTGAAGAATCCGCTTGGGACACGTTCTACCGGTCTCTTCCGATTTATACGACCTACTCGACCATACTTAATTCATGCTTATAGTAATTAGGCTGCGGATTTTATGAGTTTACAATATACCTGCAGGTAGAGCAATTAGTAACGCGAACATTTTTAAAGTTTCCTACAGTTAGCCTAATAAAATCATTAACCGGTCAATTGCATTTCTGTTCAATTATAACTTTCTAAAATTAATCTTCAAACAGTTGAAAACTATATAGAATAGGTATCAGTAATTTGGGATGAAGTTTTGTAAATAACAATGATTGCATTGGTCGAAATTCTCGGAAAAAGTTATGGCAAATATTACGTTCACGGGAGGCACCCCGAATGACCTTGACCTTCACATATGTTGTCAAGGTCACCTTTCTGAGTAACCCACAAGAGGCTTTAGCCGGCGCTCGTTGTTTATTAAAAAGTTATAAACAAAAGAAGTTTTCAAAATATTGCAGTTATTATAAGTATTGAAGGCTAAAACGATATACTGTATTGACATATGTTATCAAGGTCATATTTCGAAGTAACCCCGAAGAAGCTTCAGCCGTCGCTCGTTTTTTATTAAACAGTTACGAACAAAAATATACCGATACTACCACACTGCAATTTGCCAGTATCTATATGAATGTGATTTTGGATTTGACATATGTTTTCGAAGACATTCTCTGAAATTGGACGTCCTCAAGATGGTGTTAGGTCTGGTAATCTAACCAAACCTAACCTAAGCTAAACCACAAACCAACTTGGACTACATCTCCTTTTGACAGGTTGTACGAGAATAAAGTGTATTTACAACTAAAATTTAACGAAGGTTTTTTGCAATTATCTCGGAAACTAAGTCCTTGATCTTGACAACATATGTCAAGGTCAAGGTCATCCGAGGTGCCTCCCCCAAACGTAATATTTACCAAAGTTATTTATCAATGTAAACAATTCTCAAAATAATCTGTAAGTAAATAAATAATAATTCTTACTCAGTTCCGACTACAAATATGCATTTGTAACATTTAAAAAATCAATTTTCTCAAAGCATTACGTTCGACCCTGTAGTTAAATTTGTTTTCAGCTTCTTGTCCTTCCTCTCCGTGGCACAAGTAAATGCCAGCATCTGCAACTTCAAAATGCTTAATAACTAATGAAAGATCTGGTGTGGTATAGATTCTGTTGTATGACATATTATTTTCCATTCCTAATTCGACCACTTTCTCAGGAATTTCTCTATATCGGTCCTGATAGTACCAAATTTTTGTTTGTTTCTCCTCTTTGTCGTTGCTGCATTGTAAAAATAAGTATAATAATCCAATAATCTTTTTTTTTCATCGATGAATTTACATTTCATACCAAAAATGACATTCCATCATCACGATTGAATCAATCTCGGCGTTAATCAATAAGTATTCATCAATTTCTTCGGACGTTATTAATCTTTCTTTATCCCTGCAGTATTTAGTAACTCCCACGGACCTATCGATCGACACAATATTATCAGCTGTGGCTAATGAGAGGATTAGTAATAACCAAAAACTCCTCGTTTGAAACATTTTTCGTTCAATCAATGCAGAAACTTATTACAACGTTCATGGCTAACTGTCTTCATTAATTTAGTATTAAATATAACGTCGTTGGAAAAATGTAACGTCTGTATCTAGTAAAGAGAAATTATTTGATCTACTCAATACTTATGAAATGCAATTCTTGCGAAGTGCATCGTGTTTGAGCCTTCATTTGAATTTGTTTTCATAAGGTGCCACGTGTAAACGCAACATACTTTTGAACAGGTTATGAAGACCGCTTCAACATTCAAACGAAATTTTTAACCAATCAGAGCATTTGGAACGGCGGAAAAGAACCACTAGCGAAATTCACCGCGAAGCGGGCAACTTCGACGGAAATACATACCCATAATGCATCACTGATAGCAACATGGCGGAGTTGATTGAAAGTGAGTAAAAGTTAACTTATTCTTGATAAAATTAGTCTAACAAGAATTAATTAAATAGAAAAAATAGATATACGAGAAGGATAAATGTTTCAAGATCTACCATGTCGACACGTAAGATTACTCCGAAGGCTTTTTACTAATTTACAGTTGGTGTTTTAATTGCGCTCAGAAGAGTCTGGTTTAAAATTTCAAAAATGACCAATACACATTTCAAGCGGGACGGCGAAGTTCTCCATTTAAGCATCTATTTTCCAGACGTTACTTGCCAAAATGAATGCTTTTTATTATTTTTTGTAGCCTTCATAAGGACAATGAATCCATACGTTTGACTCTTGCTCTGATCCTAACTACACGTACTGTTTACAGAACTACGTGTAAGTTTGGTTATGTTAGACTCTGACTGCAGAACATCGAGTAATGGTCCCATCTTCACGCTATGTATTTGAATAGCTCTTTAAATAACATCATCTGGAGACAAACAAATAATAAAGGAATTCTATATTTACAAATAAATGATTATACCCGATATTAGCAATAAATGTATACATCGTTTTTTTCCATCATTAATGATAGGTGGATGTTCAAAAATTTATAGTATCTAATGTTATGAAATAAAACTTCAAACTACTTTAAAAGGACCTAAATATGATTTCGTTTTAGAAAATATTGGCAATTAGTGGAAATTAGTGACAATTAATGGCAATTAGTGAATCATGAGATATATTTCAATAAGTATTACCACAGAAAAATCGTTTAGATGATATGAGCGCAGTTTAAAACAGAAACAAATGAAATATATAGCGTTGTTGTTTTATGTATAATGTGATATTTCCATTTGACGAATATGTGATATATGTACTGTAGGTGAATCAGCTGAAACATTGTTGTCCATAAAAAATGGAGGATATCTATCGATCGATGAAATTAAGACCGAAATAATCGACGATGACACCATGGATATGGATGACCAACAAATTTCAAATAATTCAACAGATTCCCATATGGATACAGAGGAATCCGATCCAATACCTGAACTTGGTCCTGCTGCTTTAGGTTTGCAAAGAGTAGGTACTCAACCTCCTCCGAAACCAAATCCACCTACTCAACCTGTTCAAGTTTTGAACCGTAGAGGGATGCCAGCAAGGATAAGAAAGAAAAATAAATTATTTTATGATGACATATTAGTTAATCATCCGCATCACAGGTAAGTCTATATGCGTTGTATAAATGTTGATTAATTTAATACATAATTTACTTGAAATATATATTTTAGGATAAAAAAAGATCCATCGCATTCGGATCATAAGCAATCTCCTAAGAAAATCACTAGAGCATCACCAGCAAAAAAACAAAATAGAATACCTAATGAACAAAGAAAAAATAACAATATGATAAGTCAACCATCAACACCATCGGTAACACCAATTAAGCAAGAAAAGGAACCTGATAAACCAATGCAACCTTCATCTCCAGACCGTAAAATTGGGCAAAAGATTGGTATGAGACTAAGAAATTTATTGAAATTGCCAAAGGCACACAAATGGGTTTGCTACGAATGGTTTTATAGTAACATTGATAAGTATGTACAAAATCAATAAAAACATATATTGATGGTATTTTATTCTAATAGAAGGAAAATTTAAACTCTTCATTACAGAACACTTTTTGAAGGTGACAATGATTTTATGATATGCTTGAAAGAATCATTTCCACAATTAAAAACTCGGAAACTAACACGAGTCGAATGGTGTAAAATAAGAAGAATGATGGGCAAACCACGAAGGTGTTCTCAATCGTTTTTTGAAGAAGAAAGGCGGGAGTTAGATAGGAAAAGACAAAAAATTCGAATGCTGCAACAGAGGAAAGCTGCAGATATCAATGGTTTTAAAGATTTACCACCAGAAATACCATTACAATTGGTAATAGGTACCAAAGTAACAGCAAGACTGAGAAAACCACAAGATGGATTATTCACTGGGAGTATTGATGCGGTAGATACTAGTAATAATACTTATAGGATTACTTTTGAACGTGCTGGTTTAGGAACACACAGTGTCCCCGATTATGAAGTCCTGGTATGTATGCATGTTTTGATAGTAATAAAAGTTGTCCATGTTGCGATTAATACATGTTCCTGTGTACAACTTTTAGTCAAACGAACCACCAGAAACAATAAGCGTCGCTTCATTTGCACAAAAATTTCGACCTAGACATATACAATATGTACCATCACCACCATACGCGATGAAGCTGATGTCGCCACGTTTGAACAGTGATCCATTAATATCCAATGCATCTGTTTCATTACCAAAGAAATCACATATTGGAGGAACAATGAATGGATATCCTTTAAAATTACTCGAGTTTATGGTGAAATTAAATAAAATATTAACTGCAAAGAAAATAAAAATTAAAAAATTAAAAGAGATGAATAGCGAAGCAGAAAAAAGACGATCATTCGGAGAACCGCTACCCCCAGACTTCGAAAGAAGATACGCAGGGTATTCTATTAATACATGAAAGCAAATATGTTATAGTAATGGAACCATCTCTTTTCTACACGTTCATACTGATTATAGGATTGTAGTTGAATTGGAAAAGATGAATACCGCCCTTCAAGATTTTCTCAATGACGTTCAAGAATTATGTCAAGAAATGGCGCCAGAACCTAGTGTTGCCGCTATGCTAGCCCCATCTCATTTGCGTGAGAAATGTAGGCAGGAAGCAGCAGATATGGTTGCTAAAAATAATATTGTTAATGATAAGGGACCTGGAAAAATGACACAATTAGTAACAGACTTAACAGCTCTTATGCTTCAAGTAAAGGTACAAACAAAAAATATTTTTTCATCTGCAATACTTCTTTGACACTATTATTCATGATATTCCTTCCATATTTTAGAGCTTGTCCGATTCAGACCGAAATGCATATGAGTTAAAGGTGTTACAAGGCACTATGGAACAAATACGTTCAAAATTGAGTCCACAAAATCAACAAGTTTTTCAAAACTGCGTTGAAATACATATGCAACATATACAATTAGGTCTTGGACAAAGAGGTGCTTTAACACCATTTATGGCTCAATGGGCTTAGTAAATGTAAAATGAATTTTCTTAATACTTTTAAAACATGTACAATATTAAAACAAATGTAGATCACAATACTACAATATTTTGTAAGAAAATTTAACTTTATTTTATTATCTTTTTGTATAGGGCATATCATTAGTAAAGAGTACCTATATTATTAGGATGCCAATGTATGTTCTATTACACTTGTATATACAATTCTAAAACCGTTTTTAAGCCACTTTCTCTATATGCCTTTCACAATACTATGCTGTGTTATTAACAAATTGCGTAGTGTCATAGTTGCTTCGGTTTTCTATTCCGCAAATTTGTCATACAAAGCCGAGCGCTATCGGACACTGATGCTTTCTGTTCAGGGATGGGTGAAATATTATTTCAAATAATAAATAGTATCTTTTTTTTTTTTAATTTTCTATACACATTATACACACACGTAAAATGGCGAGATTGTATAGTGATTCATTTCATACGACAAATCAACATATAAGATGGTGTTCGTTGAAATTCTGAATTCAATTTAAAGTACTGTTTTGCCCGAACGGTCTGTCATCCATTATCGTAAGTGGTATATGAAATATTATTGGAATAAATTTTTCCCACACTCTCTGCGTGCAGTGTCATGATTGCTTCGGTTCTCTATTCGTGTAGTCTTCGCAATTCACGTGAAGTTCAATATCTATGAATTAAAT
The DNA here is from genome assembly GCA_913789915.3 of Sphecodes monilicornis. Classification (NCBI taxonomy): domain Eukaryota; kingdom Metazoa; phylum Arthropoda; class Insecta; order Hymenoptera; family Halictidae; genus Sphecodes; species Sphecodes monilicornis. The sequence goes on along the minus strand of OU565300.1, from coordinate 11,277,396 downwards.
AGAATTTATATATCTTACAGAGGCAGCTTTGAAGTTCGTATAGAAACTTAACTTTAAATTATCACACTTTTATTTTGTATAGTCTGTTTTTGCTTATGATTAATTGGAAAGGCTAACACTTACATTAGAAATACTAAGTCTCTATGGTTCTGTATTTTACACGTAAGCATTCATGTTTCATAACAAATTGTAAATACACTATGAAGATTCAGAAGTATGGAGTTCTCTTTTAACTCATTTTATTAACATTAAGATATTGTTTTCGATGAATGTTAAAACTAATAAATTATGACGTTGAAAACACAAATGCACATATAGTATGTAATATAGTATAAGATGCAAGTTTATTTTAAACCTGATTCAGTTACCGCCTCTTTCTGTCACTCAGAGTAATGCCAACTTTTTAGTTGCAAAAAGATAATTGTAGATGATATCTTTCTATATGTTTTCAATTAAACTCATGTTGATGTAATCATTATATTTTATTTATTTCTCAAACAAAGAAAATCATATTTTTAGTATAATATAACTGCATTCTAATTATATATGAAAATAAAATAGATATAATTCGAATACAAGTGTATATTCAATCAAAGACTAAATATATGAAAAGAGAATATTTACATGTACAAATTATTTTATAGAATGTTACGATTTATGCAGTTTTATTCCTGACCAAGGATAAAAAAATTGTTTCTCTGTTACATTATACTATTATATAAAAGAAATTCATGCGTTCTAATAGTTTAATGTAATAAATTATAAATATAGGAACTATCAGATGATTCATATTTAATAATATTTAAAGTATCGATTAGTTTGTAAACATTTTGTTAAATAATTATAATCTATTTTTTTTATGTAAGAATATATACTTTATGAATGAATATTAAAACAAGTTACTGAAAAAGTGAAAAGATTACAAATTATAAAAACGTGTTTTTGCCATTCCAAAACTTAGCTATATATTACTTATATGCTTAAAGTACTGTAATGAAAGTAAATATAAATTAATATATACAATTTATACATGCTGTCATCTGTACTTGTAACTTCGCATGTAATTGTGACAATTTTGAAGAGTTAATGAGTACGTATTTTAATTATTCTATATCCGATTCACGTTTACTTTATAATTACACATCCTTATATCAACAATTAATGATATAGTAACGTACGTTTCGTGCAATGGCGAATAAAAAAATGTTAAACTTCTCTAATTCTATTTTACATGATACTTTATAATAAACATTAAAAGTAAAATATTACAACAACGACAAAGAAATTCATATTCTATAACAACAAAATCATCTCCGAACTCTACAAAAATTTTCAGTCGCCATCCCACGTAATGTTAGGCATGTTCCTTCTTTTATGATTTTTTTACTTAACTGTGTTGTAGAATCAAAACATGATTTTTTGCAAAGTTCAAGCATTACCTATAATACATCCTATTTCTTATGTTTATTAAGCGCTTCCATTAATACATCTGCTTCTTCATCTGTCTTCACTCTTAACAAAACTGGTACTGGTGGCGGTGACGATTCAGGTTTTGGTAAACAAACCAGCATTATTGAATTCTTATTTATACGTTTTGTTGGAATACTTTCGGTTAATAACGTATTGAGCAATAAGTTTCCCAACGAAGTCTCAGCACGCACTATTAATTGCGTTTTGTCATTTGGTGTTGGCTTCAAGAACAATACTCCTACACCCCTACTAGTGAAGTTACCATCCTTCTTTATAAAAACTTTACATCTGTAAGAAATTAAAGCTACCGGTATAATTTGTTATTATAATTGCGTTTATTATAATTACCTTTGCTCAAATATGGCACCTTCTTCCGTAACAGGTTTGATCTCTACTTTCGGTGGTTCCTCATCTTCATCATCTTTACTATCATTTCCCGTTTTATCTTCGGACTCTGATGGCTTCACTGCTTGAGCGCCAAAAGTAAATGGTTTGGCACTATAAATTACAATATTACTTGTATCATAATACTTATATTATTACTTATTTTCATAATAATTAATAAATATGATGAAATTACCCTCCAAAACTAAAACCTGTTGTTGGAGTAGTAGTTGAGCTTTGACCAAAACAGAAAGTATTTGATGTGCCAAAAGAACTACTTGTTGATTTTGAATCGTCCTTTGATTCTTGTTCTTCTGATTTATTATCTGTAGATGATTTATTGTGGAATGGATTTTTTTCAGAACTAACATTTCCAAATACACTCTTTGTACCCAGTTTGTCGGTACCAAAAACAGTTTTATGCTTATCTGAAGATTGATCTGTATTGCTAAAGGTAGACTTATTATTATCTGTAGTATGCTCCGATTTGCCAAATATGGATTTGGAATCTGTACTAATATTGCCAAATATGGATTTGGAATCTGTACTAATATTGCCAAAAATGGATTTTTCAGGCTTCCATTCTGTTGATGTTAAAGATTTTGAGTTTGTTCCTCCAAATGGAGAGGAATAAACCTTCTTGTCTGAACATGCATTCTCTTTACTGTCACTTGCTTTATTAGGCTCAGGTTGAGTTTTCTCAGATGTATTTGATGTTGATGTTTTGTCAGACTCATTTCCATGCTTCGATTCGATTTCTTTGAGGTACCTTTCATAGTCTTGAAAAATAGGAGTCAAAATACAAAACGGATTTGCATCTACGTGACTTTTAATCCATTGTGTTACACTTTCGTTTAAACCTTTTAACTTAGCAAAATATTCAGAAGACTTTTTATTTGTATTTTGATCAATTTTGACATTTGCTTTTTTCAAAGTTGTGCTAGATATTGTTTGAATTTTTGTAGTCTCTTCCTTCTTTGTGCCACTTTCACTTCCTTTAGATGCTTTACTACTTGCAGGAGACTTATCAGTACTTGTATCCGTCTTAGAACTTGTATTACAAACATTTTTGTCAGCTAAAAAACTAAATGTATTTTGTGGTGTAGATGATGTGAATGTGGTTTTAAAACCTGTGAATGCACCAAACGCGCTTTTCATCTCCTGAAAAATATTTACAAAGTGGTCAATTATAGTGAAAAAAGGTTTTAAATCGGAAAAAAGAAAGTAATAAACGCATTTACGTCCGCGGATTGCAATCGACGCTTAGCCCTTTTAACAACTCTGTTCGCAAGAACATCATCTGATGCTCTGGCAAAAGACCCTGCTTCTTCAGGTTCCTGCTCTTCATTCCAATTGTCATGATTTAATTGCGTAGTTGCAGACCTTTTAGCTGCCATTTTCAGTACTATTAAAAGAAATAAACAATTTTTAAAAAAACATGCTTCATAACATCAATTTATTGATAAGCTCCAAAATCATGGCATATTACAGGTTAAATTAAAATAGGTATATTGTTTAATACTTTCCTTTCACTAAATTTTAGAATCGCTTTCACGTAAATAACTGCAATATTTTATTATTCAAACTAAAGGGATATCGAAATAAGTACGTTTCTTAAACCAAACAGGTAGGAGACTCACAACATAACCTCACAATTTTTGAAACTATGTACTGAATTTACATTTACTTAAGATACTGATCAAATATTAATGTGATATTTACCGCAAAATGATTAACACAATTGACTGGTTGAGTGAAATAAATTTAATGCATTTATAATATATATTTAACAGACATAAAAACTTGGACAGACTTGAACAAGCACACTTTTTTCCGAAGTTTGCACATGCGCACGTTTTGATTGTATACAACGAACAAACTAAATCTTAAAATTATAATAATTTAAATTCTGCTTTCTACGTGATATAGAAGTTTATTAAAATAATTTCAAACAGATTTATTGTTACAAACTTGCAAACAATATTTTAATTTAAATGTATCACATTTATCTCAGGGGGTTCTGATAAAACCACTCTTGCTTTGCATGTAATTGCTAAAGCCCAGAAAAAAGGGGGGTTGCTTCTATTTATTAATGCAGAACATGGATTGAATGCCATATATTGCTCATAAACTTGGAGTAAGTACCAATGATTTGGTGATCCTGCAACCAGATGTTGAAGAGTGGGCATTACATATTATTGAGTATTTAGTGTATTCTGATGCAATTGATGCAATTGCTGTTGACTCTGTGGCATTATTAACTCCAAGAACTGAAATTGAAAGAGATATGGGCGATCAGCACTTGCTTATTAGATTGCATATTAATATTTATAAATCAAATTCATATGAAAATAGGAGTAACATACGGAAACCCTGAAACCACCACTGGTGGAAATGCACTGAAATTTTATACTTCTATACCTCTATGATACTTCAATAAGAAAAGTTGGTGCAACAAAAGATAAGGAAAATATCACAGGTAATGAAACAAGAGTGAATGTTGTATAATAAGGATATATCAAAACTTAGGGAAACAATATATGTGGGAGCAAAACGTGATGTGTTTGAAAAAGCCGGTGTTCATTATTCATATAGCAATACACGTCTTGGGTAAAAGAGGGAAATGTAAAAACTTACTTAACAGCAAACAAGGAAGTTGCAAGTAAGATAAAAATGAGAATTAGAGATATGCTCTGAAATCATGATAATTCTATCACAATAGAATAGAGAATAGCAAGCAGCTTTTAGAAGAATCGTTCAGAGTTATATGATTTATGGTTTGACAAAAAAGGAAATAAAACTGTATATTTAAAAACTCTGAAAGAAAATGGGATAAATCTGTCTAATGTGTCCAGTACCTTAGGTGGAGCAGGAGCTAATGCTTCTAAAGCTTTCAAAAACTTATATGATCTTTTGTTCGATGAGCATAGAAATAAAACAAAATATTTAAGGACTCTAGAAAAAGAAGGTGTAGGTCTGTCTAAGGTGTTCAGTATTCTATGTGGTGGAGGAGCGAGTACTCCTAAAGCTTTTAAAGACTTATATTGTCTATGGTTTGATGACCAAGGAAACAAAACTGTATATTTAAAAACTCTAGAAAAAGAAGAAATAAATCTATCTGTTATGTCCAGGATTCTCAATGGAGCTGGGGCTAGCATTGCAAAAGTTTTTCAAGAACTGTACAATGCCTTCTTTGATAGGCAAGAAAATAAAACACAATATTTAAAGCATTTTACTGAGGAAAAAGATGGTATAAAAGCTTTTACACCAAGTGGCTTATCTGGTATATTGTTTAGAGCAAGAACTAATTCTAAAGATGCTTTTGAAAAATTGCATAGTATTTGTTTTAATGAGAAAGGAGAAAGAACAAGACTTTTAGATGATTTCTATAATACAGGATTTAAGTCGAGCAACTTATCCCGCATATTAAATGGAGGAGGAGTTCGTGCTTACTCTATTCTAAAAAGATTGCATAGTGAAAGAACACAAGTTTTAGAGTTTTTTGCCTTATTTCTATAAGGCAAAATTTAGACCGTGTGATTTATGCATTATGTTGAGTAGGGGAGTATACAGTTTAGAAAAATTTCATAAGTTTTGCTTTGTAGGAGTAACAAAAAAGTACTTAAATCATTTCTTAAACAGAAACAATAGTTTTACAGTAAAAAATTTGTGTTATATTTTGCACGGAGCCGGGCCTAATATTTGTAATGCTTTTAAAGGTCTGGGTTAGGTTACGCCATCTAGCGAATCTTTTAGTGACAGGCGAATATAATTTACAATTCCTACAATTTCCATTTCTACGATGGAGGGTACGCATATATATAATTATACATTTCATTCGACTACTTTTCAATAGATCATAGAAGAGACAGAAATGTTTTTAATCAGACTCTTAGCAATCTTTTCTACTATAATATGTCCAATAAAATAAATTTGTTGAATGATTCCTCGTAAATAATTACTTTTATTACTGATTTTAGGGAAAATAATTTAAATAGCAATTTTTATAAAACAAATTACGACTTATATAATACAATACATTGTTATAATACGAATTGTAAATAATAATTGAATTCCATGGATGATGTCAGGAGCTGTTCAACTACAAATCTCGAGGTCGTGTGATTCTTCGAGTCCCATTTTGTCTGGTTCCCTCTTTTTCCTGAACTACTACATTCGGGGGTCCACTTCAAAATGTCTCTTGTATCTGGATCCGTTGTTTTCCCTCCCATTTTCCTTCCAACTAAAAAAAGAGACATTTGGAAGTGGACCCCCAAATGTAGGAGTTCGGGAAAAAGAGGGAATCAGACACAAACGGGACTCGAAGAACCACACGACCTCGAGATTTGTAGTTGAACAGCTCCTGACATCATCCACGGAATCAGGACCTAATTCAGACATTATTTGTAATTTGTATTATGACAATGTATTATATTATATAAATCATAATTTGTATTATGAAAACGTATTGAATAAATCATAATTTAGATTATAAAAATTGCTATTTATTTAAATTATTTTCCTTACAATCAGTAATAAAAATAATTATCTATTTACGAAGAATTATTCAATAAATTTATTTCATTAATAAATACATTTCTGTCTTTTCTATAAAGTATAAAGTAATACAAAATATAGCCGCTTGATTTAAATATATAATTGTATATGTGCGCCCTCTATCGTAAAAATTGGAATTGTAGGAGTTGTAGATTACATTAGCGAGTCTCTCAAATCGTCGTTAGATGGCTCAACAGACATTTATTAATTGATAGCAATTTTGGCTCATGTCTGCTGCAAATCCGCAGCTTGTGTCTGCTAGCAGACTCTGCTGTCAATATCGCGGCAAATTGACGCAGCAGATGGATGGGGTTGGTGGCAACGTTCCGCGGCCGTCTGCCGATACATGCAATTACAATTTATTTAACTTTATATTTTGGAAAATGTTAATACAGTGTAAAACATTAATATTAAAGTCTCTTTCACTTTAATATTGCGTGCAATTCCAAATCTATAAAATAGGTACATATATTATTCTGAAAATTTCGCAAAAGGGGGTTTTAAAAAAGCTAATGAAGATATAATGTCTATAAACAATTCGTTATTTCAAAACAAGTTCATCGATAAAACAAATCAATATTAATGACTGAAATAGTAAATTCTACGGAACGATTGATTATTACACTAATTTCATATGCCTAGAAACTATATAGGACCATGTTAAGACGTGTCTTCAAATGCGCAGAAATTCTAAAACGCGTCTTTGAGTTCGAGCTTCGGGGGAACAAACACGCTTGTCTCCTATCGTGAACGCCGTTTCGTTTCGTTTCGTAATCGCAAATATGTGGCGCCACTGTCGCCGGCATTACCAACGTTCACTATCATAAAAGATCCGTCTCGAGAAAATCTTCTCCTTGAACGTTTCGGCGTTTTCGTAATATCGCGGGTGCAAGTCGAAACGAGCGTTCAACATGGACGACAGTGCAGCGGAAGGAAAATCATAGGCATTGTTCTGCAAGGGTGTTCCGCGGCGTGGCATAGGTGCCGGGTGTACGGAGCTTGGCGCGAAAACTCGTTTTCAAGGAGCGCGTCGGATCCCTGGGCATACAACACGGCAAGAGTGAAGGAGAAAGGGAGAGGGAGAAAGAGAGAACGACCGAGGGTAAGGGCCAGGGGGTGTCAGGGGATCGCGAGCAACTTGGCACGTCCGTGTACGGAGGCAACAGTGCTGGTGGCAGCACAGACGCTCGTTGATGAGCGAACAATTCACTTTGGTACGCGGTTTCACGACGACGTATTATTATTTCGTCTGATCGGTGTCGTGAAACAAGCCTGTGCATATGTACTCACGCGACGAGGCGGTAAACGGTGTGTCTGTGAGATTTTTACCAGTTCGATTATCCTAAGTTGAAACGATCAAGTGTCGTCGCGGTGGCTCGAAGAGTTCGTGGCTGGTGCGCGCCGTGCGTGTGGTTGATCGGAGCGTATACCGCTGCTCTCGTCAATTTGGTGGGAGAGTGAGAGTGAGAGGGAGGAGGGGTTTCCCGTCCTCCTCTTCCCTCGCTAAAATCGGCCGGATTTTCGAACAGGGAAGAAAACGGAATAATCACATAGTAAAAAACATGGAAATATCGAAGAGTTTGCAGGAAGAGATTCTCACCGTGCAAAACAAACTGAAAAATGCCATACGTGATCATCAGGTGAGTTCCGCGACTGTGCATGTACGTATGTCGATAGCGATTTAAACATTGAGAGTGCGAAGCCGAATGAACGAACGAACGAGCGAGCAAGTCTACGAATGATTCTCCCTCGAGCAATTTTTTATTTCTGTTGCACGCGCTGTACCTCCTACCGATTGTAAAATCGAGATAATACGCTCGGCAGGTACAATCAACTAGCAAAGCGAAAAGTTTTCCGAAAGTTTCCGATACGCATCGTTCGAACGCGAAGCTGTTGTTCCCGAGGGTACATTGCGACTCTTGAATGGGGATAGAACACGTTCGAAAGTTTCGTTTGAACTGGTTCATTTTTCTGCATTCGCTTCCTTTAGCATTCCCACGCATAATGCGCGAACGAACGCATGTACGCACTAAGCACGCGCGCGCCTGCATAAACGCATACCTCCTGTACTATATTTACGGAACTTGTTTCTTTGACGGGAATTCTTGAAAGTCCCGTGAAATAATGATCGCGATCAAAGATATCCGGTTTATTCCCGCACGCGAACGGAAACTGACTCACTAATATGACACACACGTCCCTCCGATCTATTTTACAAAAGTAATTCTGGCATTCCTTTCACTTGCGTCGGGGGATTTGTAAAACTGTTCCCTGTTTGCCTGGACGCGTAATGTGTGTTTTGTCGAAAGTGAAAGAAGCGTAACAAGTTCCTGCGGAACTTTTCGCTCGTCTTAAATCATACTACAAGCGTACCCCGATCAGTGGTCACTCTTTATCTTTTTTCGGAATCACATAAACTCGAAGGTGAGCGAGTTGGTCAGGCCTTAACCTTTGTCGGTAGAGTGTTTCGACCGATGCGTCGCATGACTTTGAGAGCCAACGGCTCCATCTCTTTCTCGCTCGTTCATTCGGTTACTCACTTGTTCGGTTCATTTCCCTCTCGCTCCTTCTTTCTTTCTCGCTCTCCCCGTCTCTCCCCCCCCCCGCTCGCCCTCTCTCTCCCTACCTGCATCCCCCACCCCCTCTTATTCACCCTACTTCCATATTCCTATATTCACTCCTTTCGTGTTCTTTCTTCTTTCTCTAGTTTCATCTTTGCGTAATTCCTTATTACACTTCGAAACACGATCGTAAACTTCAAATTTAAAGTTAGGTAAACATCTATGCGCGTACAACATCCGCTTATGTTTCTATGAACGCTGTCAGCTTTCAACGCTATATTTCTTTTTTCCCCTGTAAATCATTGTTCATTTTTACCTGTTGAGACAGTACTTCTTCACCTTTAGTAGTCTGATATGTATATGTATATAGATTGTACGTGATCATTACCGTACAAATACTACCTCTCCCTGCTCTTCATTTCAAGTCCTTTGTTAATGTCCTGTCAACGTCGGCAAGTTTTGCACTTTAAGTGCACCGAAAGTCAAGGTATTCTGTCGAGATGATACAAACATACGTTAACGCGTATAAACGAATAGTACTGAGTAATAGTACACATGTACTTGTTAGTTTGCTCATTAGAAGCGAACGTTTATTAACCAGCAGGGACGCCAGCGGGTATATGCGCGCGAAGAAAAGTTTCTCGGCGCGCGAGCCGCATTGTGCCCTGCTCTACCGACCTTGTCCCGTGTAACTCCAAATTGAATATTTTCGTTGCACAATTCTTTAAACTTTCAATCGATACCGCTCGGTCCGTTTATAATTTTTCCTCGCAGTTTTCTTAATTTTTCTTTGTACACTTTCCAACATTACATTAATGAAATCAAACATTGCGTTTTAAACGTTTGTAAATCGTAACTGTAGGTTTTAACAGTCGCATTGGTTACATAAATAGATCGATACTCGTATTCGGGGTATTCGCGCACCAGATAGGACAAACCTGTTCTTGCTCAATGGATATTCTAAACGTGACTTATTTATCGTAGGGGAGGTACGAAATGACATTGTTTCATAAAATTTAGAGTGCGCAGAAAATAGCCTTGTATTGTAATGTATTTTATATATTTTTAATATCGCATCCTCCATTTGGTTGTTGGCGGCCATGATGTACGGGCACAAAATATTTATTTACTGTCTGTATTACTTACACGTATCGGTTAAAAAAATATAAAAAGAATTTCTGAAAATTTTATTCATTATATTGATTTTATATATTCTAATTCATTTTTGCGAAGTTTTTGAATACAACCGGCGCGTATGAAACTTTTTCTAAAATTAAAACTAATACGCAAGGAGGACAGAGCAATTTCAATTTTGACGAAGCATGATGTTTGGTGTGTTTATTTTTACGCGGAAATTTTTCTAATACGACCAGGGCGCGGCATCTCTAGCAAATTGCGTCACTGCATGGTCAAAGATACGATCATGACTCCAAAACATAGACCATTTTCCAAAATAAAGTGATTACTATTAACGTGACATTAATTCGGAACTTTCTTGTTTAATTCTAGATCTGCGTGGGAAAATTGAAGGATGACCCTAACGTAAGTCACTATACTTTTGCTAGAACTATCTTTAATAAGGACGTAATTACGCGTAATTCGTAAGAATTGCCCTAAGTAGACTACAGACCCTTACGCACTTCTAACATTTGCAATTGTTTAAAATGTTAGAAATTGATACCCACAAAAGTCAATAATATCTTTATTTCATTTTTACTGCACAAAGTTATTTTAATTCGTATGACAACGTCTATGCAAATGGGAATATACAGGAAGATCTGTAATCTGGTTAAAACTGATTCCACGATATCGCTGGATATTATGGTGTTTGCGTACCGAAGGAACGTTTCCTTGTACCTTGCTATATTGATTACTATCTCTAGTAGCTGTTAGAGGTATTTTTGCTGACCCGGCATATTAACTGTCTGTAACAACCTGTCATCGATTCTCCGACAAATACACATCAATAAAATTCACGTTTTAATTGAAAATTCGCCGATACTCGGTACAAGCTACTATAATTAGACTATAGCCACGGTTACATTAGTTACGACCGCGTATAAATTTATTATCTTCCGTCTGCGATTTATTATGTCATCGTTGTACTATAACGGTACTTGTGTTGTTCGTGATGCTTGAACAGCCAATGAAATTTAAATTATTTAATAAAAAGTCAAATTGTATAATAATTCATATTTAATATCGCGCATACTACAATAACAAAACATATATTGCGTTGACATTAATTTATAAATAGGTCAGTTATAGTTCAGTTCTTCTTTTTCTGAAGTATTCCAGTCTACGGTTGTTACATTCCTTCGAAGGTCGAAGATATCGGAGCTTCGAAGCTTCGATTTCAGAGACTTCGAAGGTGATGAAAATCGAAGCTTCGAAGCTTCGAACCTTCGAAACTTTGAACCTTCGATTCGTTTCCAGTTAACGGATAAAAGAAATAAATTTTCATAATTTGTTTCTATATTCATTATTTGAATTATTTCAATAATTTATTCTTAAGTTAATATATTTATAATTTGAATTATCCTTTCGATAGCACATTGTTAAAATAATTGTTTAAATAAATAAATTTTCACAATTTGTTTCTAAATTCATTATGTGAATTGTTATTTCAATTATTTATTGTTAAAATAATGGTTTAAATGAATAAATTTTCTTATTTTGTTTCTATATATATATTATGTGAATTATTTCAATAATTCATTGTTAAAATAATTATTTAAAGAATGTACAAGTATTTACATAATGAATATAGAAACACATTTCTATAGATTATAAAAATTTCTGTAGATTATTAACTTTTATAATCTATAGAAATATGTTCGTATATTAATTATGTAAATATGTGTACATTGTCTAAACAATTATTTGAACAATAAATTATTGAAATAATTCAAATAATGAATATAGAAACAAATTGAATAAATTTATTTATTTAAGCAATTATTTTAACAATAAATAATAGATATAACAATTCAAATAATAAATATAGAAACAAATTATAAAATTTATTTATTTAAACAATTATTTTAACAATGTGCTATCGAAAGAATAATTCAAATTATAAATATGTTATCTTAACAATAAATTATTGAAATAATTCAAATAGTGAATATAGAAACCAATTATGAAAATTTATTTATTTAAACAATTATTTTAACAATGTGATATCGAAAGGATAATTCAAATTATAAATATGTTATCTTAACAATAGATTATTGAAATAATTCAAATAGTGAATATAGAAACAAATTATGAAAATTTATTTATTTAAACAATTATTTGAACAATGTGATATCGAAAGGATAATTCAAATTATAAATATATTATCTTAACAATAAATTATTGAAATAATTTAAATAGTGAATATAGAAACAAATTATGAAAATTTATTTCTTTTATCCGTTAACTGGAAACGAATCGAAGTTTCGAAGTTTCGAAGTTTCGACGAAAAACGAAACTTCGATTTTCATCACCTTCGAAGTTCCCTTCGTTCCTTCGAATCCTTCGAAGCTTCGGAAGTGTAACAGCCCTAGTACAGTCACGGCGTATTACATGATACGTAAATTGAGTTAAGGTTCGAGAATGATGTGTTTTTCTCTTTCGTTTACAGAATACGGACATTCTCGGTCAGATACAAAAGATTCACTTGCACATCGTATCTTTGGGAAGATGCCAGGTAAGTTGAGAATTGATTTCCTCGAGCTTCACTCTTTCGCGATGATCCAGGCCAGGCTTGTTCGTGGACGTTCCATATTTAAGCCTGTCCGTCCCGTGCGAATAGAAATGATGTCGCATTAAATTATCGTCCACGATAACGGGGAGAATTCTTATAAGAAGTGCCTCAGAGTTGAAGTAATCCGCTTCAGAGCCTACTTGTTTGGACGATAAAGCGCCGAAAGCACGAAGTACGGGGGGGGGGGGGGGAAGTATTAAACGAGTCGGACAACTCGGGTAATTGAAAGAAAATCGATTAAACAAACTGAAATAAATCTAGGGTGCCTCCAGGGTTCCGAGTAGAGCTGCATATTTTCTTTACACAATTTAAATGGTTCAACGCGTGATCCGATAAAGATAATTTTACTTCCGGTATTAATTCGAAGAATGACATGATTTAACAACCTAACGAATAATCGATATATACAAGTTGCGTTCAGCTACGACATTTGAATTTCTACTCGTTCAGGGAACATGGATCTCATTCAAACGTAAATTGCATAGGGACTTTTACAATACCCTATTCATGTTTCTGTATTACTCCCAAAAGTATCGCTTACATAAAATAACACGCTAGAACCGTAGTCTCTCAATCATCCAGCAACTTTGCTGGCTCCGATGCGGCAAGTTCGAGGAACGTTACATCTTATCGCGAGAAGCTTCTGCTCGGATGTTGCAGATGCGCGTTTCTCTATTACTGGAAAGAATCCGTGTCGACAAATATTTGTATTATTCGAATACGGAAAATTACTGCATCAATAAGCTTCCGCATCAGATCCGCCGGTACGGTAGTTTGTAGTTTCTTCGCGTAGTACTCGCACGGACTTAATGACTGTGCATTATGCTGCGGGGGCGAGGCGAAAGACGGAAGGGGTATCAACTTGTCGGCCATCTTGGATGGCAAACACTGTGGTGCGCTCTATAGGCAGTGTTGGGATATGGTGCAAGATATCACGCGCATGCGCGGCGATTTCAACCTCAGTAAAGTAAGATTCTCGATAAAATGGTGTACCTTGAGCACCCAGCAGAATTTTAAAAAATTGGTATGATTTGATTCTGAAAAATGAGTGTATAACATGTGTATTTGTGTATATTTTGTAACTCGTAGGACACGTCCTGAAGTCTTTTTGTCCGGAATAGATTGCTTCGAGACATTCCCGCCAATATAACTGTCTCAGGGCTCCACTATCTCTGTCATCATGATATAGAGATACATTACTGTTTTGGCCGCGCATGCGCGTGAAATCTTGCACCGTATCCCAACGCTATCTGTAGGCAACTTTAAATACTAGTTGCTCGAATTTGCAATGCAATCATGCGGGAAATACATATACATAATTTATTTATAAATTTATATTGGAGCCGAATGTGCAATATTTTGTATATATATATATACAGATATATATACAAATACACTTGTTATGCATTCATTTTTCAGAATCAAATCATATCAATGTTCCCGCAACGTTATATAGATGGCAACACTAGTTTTGCCATCCAACATGGCCGCAGTCTACCATCCCTCCCCGCTCGCGGCACGACCCCTCTCACCCATAAACCCACTTTATGCTCTTATATCCTTGCTGGGTGCTCAAGGTATTCCATTTTATCGAGAATCTTACTTTACTGAGGTTAAAATCGCCGCGCATGCGCGTGATATCTTGCACCATATCCCAACACTGCCTATAGAGCGCGCCACAGTGTTTGCCATCCAAGATGGCCGACAAGTTGATACCCCTTCCGTCTTTCGCCTCACCCGCGCAACATAATGCACAGTCCTTAAGTCAGTGATGGTATATGGTCTCGGTTTTTTCGCGCATGCGCGACTAAATGCAGGAACGTATGTACGTCTTATGTTTGTGGGGAAAGTAGGGAAGAACTGTTATTGGCGGGAAACCGGACAGAAGTGTGCAAGATATATTTATATATTACATGTACATACACATAAAATTGTAATATAACATAAGCATGTTAAACATTCATATTTGATAATCGAAAAAAAATTTGCGAAACTATGCGGGGTGACCAAGGTACCCCATTCTAGCCCAACTTTGTACTTCACTGACGCTAAAATCGTCGCGCATGCGCGAGAAAACCGAGACCATATACCATCACTGCCTTAAGTCCGTGGTTGCACAAGGATTGGGACTCTGCCCTGAAGTAGCTGGCCACGGAGTGGGGATGGCACGGGGGTGTCTTCTGGTAAGAGGACTGTGTTAGACCGCTCAGCACTTACCCCAGAACCGTGAAAGAGCAGAGTCGCGATTAATAATATCTAACATGTACATATGCGTATACATACAAATCCGATGGATTCTCGTTGCGAGTAGAACACGGCCACACGTTTATATTATAGAATCGATTCGAACGCGTCTCTCTTTGCCCTATTCGGGAATCGACGAAGAATCGATAGCGAGAGGCGCGCCTCGACCGTGGAGGCTCCAGCGGATGCGTTTCGCTGTGTCACAGCATCCTTTCCTAAACATTTCCGCGGTAATCCCGCCGGCGCGGACTCTCCGCGTCTCTTCCTGCTCCTGCCCCTGCCCCCACCGACGCCGTCAGCCCTTTCAATCTTTCCTGTTTCCTCCAACTTTATTCGACGATCCTGTCTGGCCATTTTTCCTCTTCTTTTTCGGCAGCAATAAACGACCGATCCAAGTATATTGCCATCGGAGTAAAAGAGATACGTAAACGGATAGAAATGGATAAAGAGGGAGCGCGACCAGGGGTGGAAACGAGATATTGGGTGTACACACAGATATAAACTGAGGGTGGGAATGGGTGGAGGGTGCGAGACGGTCGGAGACCAGAGAGAAGAGAGAGCAAGAGAGAGAATGAAACTTGGGTGAAAAGGAAGCAGAGTAGGGGCCGGACAGAGGCAGGGGGTTCAATCAATAAAATGTCCCGCAGAAACGTTTTCAGCTCTTTACGAAATCTCTACGTTTTTTCCTTTCTCCTCACCGTCCGCTTTTCCACCCTAGCTAACATTCTCTTCATCTCGACCTTCCAACGTTTTCCGTGCTTGTTTCCCGTCTTCACCCCCCCCCCCCCCTGAACCCCTCTTCTCCCGTTGTTGCTACGGTTATGCATTACTTTCGAGAACTTCTGAGAGTAGTTCGGACATTTCCGTCAAAGACGTTCCGTATAAGGGTCTCTGCACACCCATCCGGGACGGGCCGGACCAAGATTTAGCTAGTTAGTTTAGATACTTTTCTTTAAGGAGGTGTGGAGTCCCTGGAAACATTGTTTTTGTGCTGTGCACAGAGGGAACTGTCAACGCGCGCTCGAAAGTGCAAGAATTATGTCCCTTCGGTCGCGCGAGGGAAGTATCGGTACCATACCGGGTCAGACATCGGAGACCCCTGCCTATACCAAAGCTATGTAAAAAATCTCCCCGGTGCCCGTCCCGGATGAGTGTGCAGAAACCTTTAGGGTCTGTTCACACCCATCCGGGGCGGGCCGGACCGGGATTTAGCTAGTTAGTCTAGATAGTTTACTTTAAGGAGTTGTGGAGTCCCTGGAAACATTGTTTTTGTGCTATGCACAGAGGGAACTGTCAACGCGCGCTCGAAAGTGCAAGAATCATGGCCCTTCGGTCGCGCGAGGGAAGTATCGGTACCACACCGGATCAGACATCGGAGACCCCTGCCCATACCAAAGCTATGTAAAAAAATTCCTCGGGGCCCATTCCGGATGAGTGTTCAGAGACCTTGAGGATCTGGACACACCTATCCGAGGCGGCCCGGACCGGGATTTAGCTAGTTAGTTTACCTTAAGGAGGTGTGGAGTCCCTGGAAACATTGTTTTTGTGCTATGCACAGAGGGAACTGTCAACGCGCGCTCGAAAGTGCAAGAATCATGGCCCTTCGGTCGCGCGAGGGAAGTATCGGTACCACATCGGGTCAGACATCGGAGACCCCTGCCCATACCAAAGCTATGTAAAAAAACTCCTCGGGGCCCATTCCGGATGAGTGTGCAGAGACCTTTAGGGTCTGTTCATACCCATCCGGGGCGGGCCGGACCGGGATTTAGCTAGTTAGTTTAGATAGTTTACTTCAAGGAGGTGTGGAGTCCCTGGAAACATTGTTTTTGTGCTATGCACAGAGGGAACTGTCAACGCGCGCTCGAAAGTGCAAGAATTATGTCCCTTCGGTCGCGCGAGGGAAGTATCGGTACCACACCGGATCAGACATCGGAGACCCCTGCCCATACCAAAGCTATGTAAAAAAACTCCTCGGGGCCCATCCCGGATGAGTGTGCAGAGACCTTTAGAGTCTGTTCACACCCATCCGGGGCGGGTCGGACCGGGATTTAGCTAGTTAGTTTACCTTAAGGAGGTGTGGAGTCCCTGGAAACATTGTTTTTGTGCTGTGCACAGAGGGAACTGTCAACGCGCGCTCGAAAGTGCAAGAATTATGTCCCTTCGGTCGCGCGAGGGAAGTATCGGTACCATACCGGGTCAGACATCGGAGACCCCTGCCTATACCAAAGCTATGTAAAAAAACTCGCCGGGGCCCGTCCCGGATGAGTGTGCAGAGACCCTAATCAAGCCAAAGAGCCTTCCCATAGAATGTATGAATTCTTCAACACGCTGAAATAAACTGGAGCAAATCTTTATTGTTCTTTCGCTCTTTCCGGAAACTTGGAGCGACATCGCATTATTGGGGGAGAGGGTGTAGTAAGGTAGTTTCGCGATGCAGCTCGAAAGCGTCAACGTGTCGCGTTTACATGTTCGATCGGCCGATCGTGGTTCTTTTACGATCGCAGAATAATCGGAAGAAGTACGGAAATTTTCTTGGCAGGCACGTTTAATTTGCTTTTCATAATCTTCGGTCACAATGGTGTTCCCGGCAGCGTTCGACACCATTTTCAAGATTTACGGGATCGCTCGCCAAGAATTCATTTCGGTCGCCGTTCAACAGTAGGAATTTCTATTAAAACGATCCGCGACATGATCTGCCAAGAAAGTTTTCGGCGATCGTCGCCGTGCGATGCTCATAGTTTCCAACCTTAACACGCAGAAGCAAGTTGTCCAGCGGCTGCGCAAAGAGGTCGAAACATTCAAGGCGGAGAACGCGAACGGGGCGAAAGTTTCCATCGCGTCCCTACTCGGGCTGAACAACAATAATCACATTACGAACAATAACGAGACGAAGCTGAAGAATGCCGGCAACAACTTCAACACCAAGAATTCGAAAGAGGACTACGAGGAGATTGTTAGGAACGGCGACGTACCTTCACCCACGCGGGACACTATACCGAGGAAGTAAGTAACTTTTTAAATAAAAATGCAAAACAAACGTAAATACGCGAAACGCTTATTGAGTGGTTTTTCAAACTCGATCAATTTCTTGATAATAGAATAAAGAAGCTTCTTGCGGCCTTATTTTACTGCCTTGTTTCGTTCCAGTTACCGTAAGACTTACCGTCTAGTTAATCGTATTAATGTTGTTAGTGATCTATTTTAATATTCTTAATACTGATAGATATATTTATAATTCCTGTAATTTTCCTTTTTCAGGGAACGCCGCAATTCCGTGGAAACAATCTCTGGCGAAGACGATGTTATCGAGGTCTCCATGGATGAGAATTCCAATGAAAAATCAGAGAAGGAAGAGTCGGAGAAGGAGTGCAAACTCGAGTTGACCGAAAAAATCAATTTCTTGAGCGCCCTTGGTCTTATCACGACTTCAACGTGCGCGGAGTTGCAAAACAGAAGGGCTGAAAGGAAACGTCGTAGTACGGCCAATCCACAGTTTGTTTATTCCAGTCTTGAAGTGCCAACGGTAAATGCAGTTTCTGCGAAAAAGTTTTTACATTCTTCTCTGCTTTCTTTGAATTATAACAATTGATTATACTTCTCCTTATTTCAGAAACGTAAAAGACACTCGTACCTGCAATCCGGAAATGTTCCTCAAACGCGCCAAACAACTGCACGCATGAACGGGCCTTCGCCACCGCCTGTAAAAGTTGCACCGCCGAAATCCACTTCGCCACCATCGTCGAGGGCTGTGATGAAATCTTTGATTCCAGTTCAGAAGTCAACCACGCGACCGAATATTTTGCGAAACGCGACCGAAAGTAAAGTTTACACCAATAAAACCAAGGTTGAGAATGGATCCAATCAAGTGCAATTGCCTGTACCTACTGTGAAGTCTGTTCAATCGATCGGCAACAAGGCTGTTCATATACCAGGCTTACCCTCCAGTTTGACTATCGAAAGAATCAGTAATGACTCGGCAGTCTGTATAAGCTGTAGGAATCCAGGTGCGTTGAAAGGTTCAACTGATAGAGTCGTGACACATACATTTAAAGAGATTATGATATATGGGTGTTGTATTGCAATAGGTACGCTGACGGTATGTGAAAATTGTGCGTCGAATTATCACGTGTCCTGTCACTCCATATCACCGGCGCCCCCAAGGATATGTCCCAAGTGTGCTTTAATAGAGGAGGAAGAGATCGATGACGCTGAGGATGGGGAAGAGGGGGAAGACGAGAGACGCCCGGTGTTCAAGAAGGATGAAGAATTCGGTAATTCGTCCTTGGTTTTTGAAAGGATTTGTACATGTAGTAACGTTGATCGTGTGATTGACAAAAAAGTTCTTGTTTCCTGCAGACACTAGCTTGTTATGAATGTTCGTGGCACGCTTATCTCTTCGCGGCACCGTCCGGAATTTAGTAAATGTATCTCCTATATACACTTAACGAAGACGCTTCCAGTTGTATTTGATAACCGAAAGTTGACGTGTACATTTGGACGGTAAAAAAGAAAAAAAAAACAAAAAACAAAATCGTTTCGTGGGTACAAGATAAGATGGACGGAGAAAAGAGTAAAATATTTGTAGAGAATGCAGGCACGTTGTTTCAATGGTGAGCAGGAAATTGTGTAACATTGGTCCACAATTTCTAGATTTAACGTGCAACGAGGTATCGCAGCGTTGCCGCAGACTTTATTGAACGTAAGCACACAGAGAGAATAATCGAGAGAGCAGCCTGCCGGGAGAAGTGTCCGCGAGTGAGACCGGCTCCTAGAATACGGCTGAAGGATTTGCAATTAAGAAGAACTTTTTGGTCGATCGTCAGTAATAGGGCACAAAAAAGCAACGTGTATTGAACGCGAAATATCTTGCAGAGGAGAAAGAGAGAGAAAGATATGAGCTGCGCGAGCGAAACTCGGATCTGAGATTGCAGGTTTACGAGTTGGAAAAACGCTCACAACTACTCGGCCAGTCACTTCAGGTTCGTCCTGTGGCCTGCGTAGAAAGAAATTGATAAACTTTTTATTTTTCATTTGGAATGCTGTTCGATTATTTCATGAAACTAAATATTTTCTATCTATTTTGTTTTTTCATCAGTGAGAACCTGCAAGATCTCTACGTTTCTTCTTGTCTTCTTCGGTTTCAATATTATTTTCCAAGGGCATATCGATTCCTTTCAGAATTCGACACTGACACTCTGATTTGCTGAAAAATCGATTTGTCTCTGAAGTTGTGTAACGTCTTTTAGCATACTTACTGTAGAGTCTATGTATATGTATATACACATATAAATTATATATGTATATATTTATATAATTTATATATATATATATGTATATAAGTATTAGTCTTCTTAAATTAGATGGTTCGTTACGTTCAATGTGTGCACTATTCGTCTGCAGCAACAGTTTTATCCGTTAATCCGTGAAAACACGGAATGCACGATGCTTTCTTCGCGAACAGTTTCATATTTTTAAACGAGCATTCGTCTTTTATTGTTGAACTTGAATTACATATTGATTTTGCATTACTAGCTACAAATATAGACGTGTGTGTCTGTGAACAACGTATTCAAAGATTCCGTCTATGTGTTAAAACATCGGCGATTATTGAAATTCGATTTATTCGTTACATCGTACATTTCCAGCATGCGCATCATTGTTCCAATATTATCAATTAGAAGATCAACGTGAATTTTTTTTTCATGTGTTTTCAATATTCCGAGTTAACCGTATGCTTAACTAACAATATCATTTTTCTTTCAACAGCTACAACATCGCACGCGCCAGGAATTATTAGGAAAGCAAGAGAAGACACAGAGATCTATAAAACGAATTCTGGACTTCATAAAGGTGATGCAGCTCAGAAAAAGCGGGGATTCTCCTCCGCCATCGGCATCAGTCAGTTGCCCTCCTCGACCTTCCTCATTCCAATCTCTTCAAACAACGTCGCTTCATCAACCGTCAACCAGCCGGACATTGGGTCTTCCACAACAATCAGCACCGAACAACGAGAAAACGTGCCGTACTCCTCCATCGTCCTCAATCAGTTGCCTCGATCAAGTATCGCCTATATCGACCGGTCAGAACCTCAAGTGTCCTACACCTACCAGTTACCAGTCAGCAGCGTGCAATCAGAAAAACATCAGTCATACCTCATCGTCAAAAAGATCACAGAACCATCTCGACGGGCAAGTCAGTCTTCCGAAGACCAAAGTCACAGTTCAATGCTCAACTACAAGCTGCCAATCTCATCAACCTACAACCCCCGCGTTCAGACCGAAATCTCTGTCGCCCAGTCATCTGTGTTCGTCGGTAAGCAATTGCCAGACGCCGTTAATCGTAACCGTAAGAAGCAAACAAACCGCGCAGTACCCGCCCTCAATCGCATCATCGATACCGAGAATCTCTCCATCACGGCCGAGTATCAGCTGGAACGAGCGACACTCAACGGCCGAAAGTCCCGGGCCAGACAAGCAAGGAACAAATTCGGTGTCAACTCGCTGCGATCCGCCCGAGCCACCGAAATCCTACTGCCTACCTACGATAATACAGAATCCGACAAGCAACTACAAATCACAAAGTCAACCGAGTCAGAGGAAGCAGGCGTGTTCAGTAGTCGTCCGAAATACCGGCCCAGATCCGGTGGTCTTATCCACTCACTGTTCGCAGGCCATAACAAGTCCTATATCGTCACCGATAATTCTCGAGAGTCACGAGACGTCGGTTCACCTGACAAAGATACCGTCGTCTGTCGGCAACAGTTGTACCAACAAGACTACCAGCTGGAGTCAGTCGAACGAAACGAATCTCCGGTCCAATTGCAGCGCGGTGCCCTCACAAAATTCTTCGAGCACGTGAAATTGGAAGAAGCGCATATACCAGCGCCATCTAGAGCAAAGCTAGTATACAAAAGCGACAATGTTTCCGAAAGAAACGAGTTGGATATCAGCGAAGTCGCAGACGAGGATACGAATAGCAACGAGTACGTTAGCAAAACGTCCTTGTCCTCCGATATCATCGACGAAGACTACACCAATCGTGAGGTGAAGCAGACTAGTTGGTTGGTCAATCGAATTGCGATGAAAAAGAACAAGAAACCCACCAATGGTAATAAGGGGATGAATTCTTTTGATCCTATGCCTGGTTCGATAACAAGAACGGCTGACATTATTACGTATGAACGTAAACGTCCTACGCCGTTCGCGAGGGTCGATTGCGAGCCCGATGACGACGAGGGAGACAACACGCTGGCCAGGACATTTCAAACTGACGTAACGTATCCGAGGCGTATCGCATCTCTCACGGAAATTGTATCGGACAATCGAAGGGATCGACATAATTCGGCATCCCTATGTAACGCACAAAGCAATTTCTTGGAGCTTCGCAACGAGGTATCAGTTCCTGATGATAAGGCTGACACCGAGAGACAAGACTTATCCAGTGGCAGACGTTCAACCAGCAGCAGTAGCGGCAGTAGCACCAGCGACAGTGACACTCCGGAACAAGCGATGAACGATACTATTAAGTATTCACGGCGACGATTGTCCGGAAAAGAGTACAAGGAACGTTTGGGCATTAATGCTGTATCTCCGGAGAGCATGAAGGTGCTCGAACAGTTCGAGTCGGCTATGCTGGAAACTGAATGTAGCAATGCTGCCACTTGCTAGACTTAGTTAGATTAGAATGCGGAATTAACGTGCTGATTATGCTCATCGCTAGGTCTTTTTTTTTTTTTTTCTTTCACTGAACGATAATGGTTGACGATTTTATACGAAACGCGGTCGAGTTTCTCACGTTGCGTGTATGTATTACGTTCGGGAGAATTTTGTTGAACGTATATTTTCGAGAGGAATTTCAATCCGTATATGTTTAGTCCTGTATTTCAGTCTGTTACTTATCTAGGGATACCGAAAAGAAAACCAGAATTAGGTTACTCGTAATGGCTAATTGAGCTTGTTAGGTAGTTCCTACTTTTCCGTACTGCCTTCAGAAACAATGCAATCGAATTGTTATATCAACCGTAATTACTACCGCGTCGATAACGATGGTAATAAAGTACCATTTGCGTTTCACTCTATACAAAGATTGATACAATTCAATGATTTCTATTCTATTAGACACATTATCTGTTCGTTTATTTATTGATTGTTGTTCATCAGGCTCTTTCGTGATAGTTGACGAACCTTGAGGACCAAGTTCGAGTTACTGTTTGAGTTACACTTCCATTTGAATCACGTATGACTTCATTGAGAAATGAATGAAGATCTTTATTCAATTATGTGTAGTTTACGCATTCGTTTACTCATAATGCTCGCAGACCAACGTGTAACGAACCACTGTGCTTTGTGTTTTTGTAAAAAAAAAAAAAAAAAAGAAAAATTGCCTACTACGTTAATATTTCATTGAATTCTAAGGCAATTGAAATTCTCGTTTCGTTGATATTCGCGATACCAACGGTATAGAAGACGCACATATCCGACAGATTATGATCTGTGAGAACGTAGGAAGACTTTAAAAAGGAAGTCTGCGTACGTAAGCCGAGTCATATTACCATACTGCCTTAATAGTAATTTAAAAGTGGTACATTTTACAATAATTTCTATGGATAAGCACGTGATGTGTGCACGACTCAATAGACTGATTTGGACGTCGCCATATTGAAATTAAGAGGCATAACGGAGAAAAAGAAAAGAATAATCAAAACTCGTTATCGTAATCGAAAACCTAGGCGTTAAGGTTGCGTGTACGTTAATAAGTAGATTTGAAACGTTATCAGAGCAACGTACTATCTTACTTTTACGATTTCAGCTAGAGTTTTTCTTACGAAAGAAGTGTAATAGATCTATATTACTTCTTTTTAACGTTTTACGTCGAGGTGAATCCTTCGAATGGAAGACAGAACGTTATTATTATTTTTAGCGTACCGTTTACGAATTTCGAAAGTATTTCCTTCGGTAAACAAATGTAGTAGTATCCACTACATTTTTATTCGAGGCGTACGCGGATGTCTTTCACCAATTACATTGTGCCCGAATACTACGATCACGAGATATAACCAATCACGAATTTATCGTCGAGATAATTCGTCCGATATTTATTGCGTTTCCGTTTGTTCTTTTTTTGTTTCACGATTACCGCCAGCTTGTCCAAAAACTTTCAACTAGTGTATAAAACGACAAAAATGGTACACAAAAAAAAAAAAAAAGAAAAAGTAAGAGAGGAAAGATGAAATTGTTATGCAATGTAGGCAACGAGATTTAGATCGAAATTCTTATTTTTATGAATAAAGTCAAATTGAGAAATGCAACGAACTGTAGATCTCCAAGCAGTACGTTAATTAACACAAGCGGCGATAAACAAAACAAAAATCGCGAATAGTTTATTTCAAAACGAATCCTTTCTCAAGTTTGCAAAACTGATATACAATTATAAATTTTATGAACGACTCTCCGCATCGAGAACAGGGATTTTTGATATTTGTGCACAACCGGTGTAATAATTTTTATTTTCCATATTGACGGACAACGGTGATGGATAGAGGGGAAATTCTCGACTCGGACAAACACTCGGCTAATGATATGTAAATATAGCGGAGCTAATCAAGCGGCTGTGCCAACAGGCTGCAAGAAGAGATCGGTAGTGGCGCGCGAGTGTTCGATAGCCAACGCATTTGTGCCCGACATGCACACACGTATCGTGGCGCAGTAACCCACGTACATATTTAATGGTCGCACGTTAATTGCGCACTGTTTGCCCATTCCCCGTTCTACGCCTCCATCCCCCATACCCACCACCATTCTCATCACCCTTTCTCTATCCGCCCTTCTCCTTTGTTAGTTTCTACCGGAGTTTAATTTTAACCAATTTATCTCGGCCGCTCGATCGTTCATCATTGAAATCGCTGTGAAACATGAATCACGAGGCTTCCTGAGTTTTCCGCATACTCATTTCCTGTCCCACGTTCTTGTCATTACGTCTTTTTTTACGCTTACGAATTACGCCCTACTCAACTTTTATTCGAACCATTCTATTTAGCATTAAACGTTCGAATTAGTACGAATGCAAATTTATTATTCGAACGATTTCAATAGCTCAAATTTATTATTGTATTAAATATTTCTGATTTCTCGAAAATTCTTCTGAAAAAGGATTCATTTTTTTATTTATTAGTCTATAGTACTTTTCCGAATGGTAAACCTTACGTTTAGGGGAGCTTGACCTTGACGTATGTTGTTGAGGACAACATTCTGAACAACTTTTGTCATTACAACTACTCGGTGGTCGGTCTTAGTTTTTGAGATATTTGCGAAAAACTATTGCTAGTACTGTATCCCTAGTAGCATTTATGGTTGGCCAACGGTGGCCAACGGTTGGGAGTTAGTTGGGATATGGTTAGTGGTTTTGCCTACAGATCCCCAACGTAGGGCCGACGACGAAAAATTATGTGAATTTGCCAACGAATATCCAACGTTGGGCCTACAGATATTATGGTCGGTTAAATAACGTGAAATTTACGACGGCGATACTACATTGGCCCAACGAAAATCTGCCAACATTGAAATATGTCGTCTAACAGACACCAGAAATCTAATGTTGCTGCAACCAAAAACATGTTATATTCCAAATTCATGTTTTTTCATATTTCTAAATATACTCACAATTTGTTATTTTTGCGCGATAGTTGATGCACCAAAGTTTTATTGTGTGCAGCCTTGGAGTTTATTTATTTCTTTAAGTTTCTCCACTTGACAAGGGGAAGGTACGGGTGTTGCATTCGCTTTTAGAACGACAGTATGCGGAGGTCTTAGTGCTCGTACACCGTAACGAAACCCTTTATGTATTATAATTTACATTTGTCGACGTATCTAGTAACCCAAATCATAGCATATGCAACCACGAAATGTCTATAGTTACGGCGGTAGCGTATCAACTTACTACGCATAGGATCCAGGTTTAAGTCCGACGAGGGTACGAAATTTTTTTTCTTTGTTCCAATTTTTACCGTGGAGATACATTGTTTAAGTATTATTTATTATATTCTGTGAAAACATCCGTAAAAGAGCAGATCAGAACAAACGTATTATAGCGACGTAGGCTCCACGTTGGGTATGATCGTTGGCCCTACGTTGGCCGCCATCATTGGCCGCCATCGTTGGCCCAACGAAAAAAATAGCGACATTTCTAACGATTGGCCAACGAATACTGCAACGTAGGCCTGCATAAATGCTACCAGGGGTAGTTGTAATGACAAAAGTTGTTCAAAATGTTGTCCTCAACAACATATGTCAAGGTCAAGGTCATCGGAGCATCCTCCCCTAAACGTAAGTTTTACCCTCCGAATTTTTAAACCAAATTTTTCATGCCATGATGCAAGTATATAAAGTTTGTATATCAAATCACTATTGTTCGAACGATTTCAACTTTAACACTAGATTTACGGGGCACGTCAAAATGACGGATTCCAAAATTTTTAATTTAGTATTATTAAGAGTGTAAGGAGGCATTCGTGAGGAATTATTAAATAGATTTATTTTTTTGTGTACATATTACAATAAAAATCGTTGAAGATCTAAGTAAATACAATTTTATTATTTTTATAAAGCAATGTAAAATAATCAATTTTAGTGCTCCGTAAACTTAGTGTTAAATAGCTCGGACTTCCCATTGCAGGGGCCGCTTTAGGGGTGGGCAACTCGAACATTTGTCCGGGGCGCCATTTTGGCTCTATTTAAAAAATAGGGGCGGCAATTGTCTTTTTGCCCGGGGCGACGTAACCGCTAGAGCGGGCGCTGCCCATTGTATTAACCCTTTGCACTCGGAGCTATTTCAAATAAAAAATCAAACGTTTCTTCTAACCTAGAATATTTCCATTGTACATAGTTTTTTTTCATTATGTGCGTACGAAACTGATATAGTACCTCATACAATATTTAAATGTTTAGTAATTTATTACATATAAACAAATTTAATCATGTAAGCAATATTTTTAATAATTTTGTAACAATTTGTAGCGGCGCCTCGGAGTCGCCCTTCGAGTGCTAAGGGTTAAATTTTCCTAATTTACCAGAAATTATTCTTAACGAGAATGCCAAGAGCTTATCAGTTTAGTCGTGATGCATTTTTAACACGTTCAGCGGCATGTCACCCATATCTGTGTGACAGAATTATTTATACAGAATTGAAAATTAATTTTTACGTTGGTAGATTGAGTGTGCAAAATTTCCTTACGATCTGAGGAATAGCAGAGGTTTGAAACAGTAATTAATATCACAAAACTAAACTTCTTAGTTTTTGTTTTATTAAATATATTGCTTTGATTTTGTGTAATTTTTATGATTGTGGAGTGGGCGCTGAACGTGTTAACGAATATATCAAATCAGTTATATTTGAAATTTCCTTCTCGTTCGAACAAAAATTGGTTACATGGCACTTTTAAACAAAGTAATATTTCCACACAGTTAAGGTAACAAGAATAATATTCAAATAGTTAGAAACATATAATGCATTATGGCATTTGAACATTTGATTTTTTTGTGATGCTTCTTTATGGTTCTTCTTGGTCACGTTTGAAGTGCGAATCGTGCTCTTCGGTAGATAAGAATTGCAAGTGTGATGCGTAGATAAACCTGCAACGGCGAACGTTACCATCCGAATGCTGTTTCCATGGTACAGCGTATAGTCGCCAGATGGGCGAACATCGTCGGGGAACATTTTTATACGACACGAATTCAAATTAAAATCGAGTTAACGCTTCTTGCGTGGGTCGGACGGTATTCCCTTTCTGCAATCGATAAAATCAGAAGTTCGTAATATAATCTGTGTGTGACGAAATATTATTATTATAATCGTTCCAAGTGTCGTCGATCAGGAAGCTGTTGTGGGCAGCCATTACATTGAACCGGAAACTTCGACGAATTTAACAAAGGTATTTAGATCTACTTTTTCTCACTTTTCATGTTAATCTTATTCTTCTTAATGTTATCAATTTTCTTTTTATCCATTATTATTGAGGTGTGTGGTGGGGGTTCGTAAGGTACAGTTTGGAAAAAGTATTACTATAATAATAACTATTTAATCTCACGGCTAACACATTGGTTTAGGCTCACGCACGGACTTAAGGACTGTGCATCAGTGATGGTATATGGTCTCGGTTTTCTCGCGCATGCGCGACGATTTTAGCGTCAGTAAAGTACAAAGTGGGGATAAAATGGGGTACCTTAGTCACCCCGCATAGTTTCACAAATTTTTTCGATTGTCAAATATGACTTGAAAAGTAGCTCCTTCTCCAATACTAGTTGCCATTATGAAATCGAATATATTAACATTAACTTACCAAAATTTCGAAGGACGGTCGTCTCGTCATGTCGTCTTGCACTCTTCTATCCGGTTTCCCGCCAATAACAGTTCTCCCCTACTTTCCCCACAAACATAAGACGTACGGTACGTTCCTGCATTTAGTCGCGCATGCGCGAAAAAACCGAGACCATATACCATCACTGCTGTGCATTATGCTGCGGGGGTGAGGCGAAAGACGAAAGGGGTATCAACTTGTCGGCCATCTTGGATGGCAACGTTTGCACCTCAAATATCTTTCTTGTTTCTAAAGATACGTAAAATATGGTAAAGACAAAGTTGAATGGTACAATGGGGCTGACACGATGCAAAAGAAAGTTTTGTTTTTATGTCATTTTTTTTAGAGATATCAAGGTCACCTTGACTATTTTAAATGGAACCACCCTTTTTTAAACACCTACAATGATAGTCCCTTTCATTACGAATTCAGTGACTATAATTACACAAGGTCATTCAAGGTTGCGGACAGAGTAAACGGGCTTTGAAGGAATGTTGCACTCTGTCGGTGACCTTGAATGACCTTGAGTAATTATAGTCACTCAATTTGTAATGAAAGGGACTATCATTGTAGGTGTTTAAAAAAGGGTGGTTCCATTTAAAAAAGTCAAGGTGACCTTGAAAATCTCTAAAAAAATGACATAAAAACAAATATTTTTTTGGTATCGTGTGAGTCCCACTGAACCATTCAACTTTGTCCTTCAGACATTTGACGTATCTTTAAAGACAACAAAGATATTTGAGGTGGCAATAGTTACTGCTTCACCCTACAATGAGAGCCCCTTTCATTACGGATTCAGTGACTATAATTACTGAAGGTCATTCAAGGTCGCGGACAGAGTGCAACATTCCTTCAAAGCCCGTTTACAAGCATGTATCGATGTTAAATCTTGTACGTTTTCTCTGTCCTTGACCTTGAATTTCCTTGGACTAATTATAGTCACTGAATTCCTAATGAAAGGGGCTATCATTGTAGGTGTTTAATAAAGGGTGGTTCCATTTAAAAAAGTCAAGGTGACCTTGATATCTCTAAAAAAAATGACATAAAAACAAAATTTTTCTTTGCATCGTGTCAGCCCCATTGTACCATTCAACTTTGTCCTCACCATATTTTACGTATCTTTAGAAACAACAAAGATATTTGAGGTACAAACATTAGGTGACTCACCCTGTATATACAGATATATATACAAATACACTTTTTATGCATTCATTTTTCAGAATCAAATCATATTAATGTTCCCGCAACGTTATATAGATGGCAACACTAGTTTTGCCATCCAACATGGCCGCAGTCTACCATCCCTCCCCGCTCACGGCACGACCCCTCTCACCGATAAACCCATTTTATGCTCAGTCCTTTAAGTCCGTGGGTTCACGTAAACTGGCTTAGGCTGTCATTCTTCCGTTCTATATCTACTTATTGCATCCCTTTATTCTTTAATGAAAATAAGAAGTACAGTATTTCATCGGTAATTGTCCCAAATGTCTCCGACATAATTGTCCCTGAGATACCCCCACTAGCGCGGGGTGTACCCCCTTGCGGGGCCGTGAAGCTCGAGAGGCCTCGGTCGCCGAGAAATATGACTCCATGCGGCTCGGGTATATCGGTGAGACCACACTAATCCGAATTTCCAACTTCTTTATTATTAATTATTTTTTTATGCGACTTCGATGACCATAGTCCCATAAAAAAAATAATGATTAATAATCTCTCGAGCTCGGCTGTCCTTCTCTACGTTCGGCGAACCTCAAACAATGATATCCCTCGCGCATAATCGTCCCTCCGCAGACCCGTGTTATGGACAATTATCGATTAAATACTGTATTACTAAATATGCTAACGTGGTAAATTATGAATGATTTTTCTTCACCTTCTTTATCTATACATGCTAAAATGAAATCTTTACTATAAAGAATAAGCAATTAAGTTATTTCACGTAATAAGTAAATATAATTATCGTATTATTCATGTTTGAGTTAAAAATGTTTATACAGGAAGCATTTGTCTGAACGAGGTTCGTTCGTTGGCGAACGCATTTATTCATCGGAACAGGTAATAATCCCATTTCAGGCCTAGCCAATACCGATGCAGTTCAACTGCAATAATTTCCTCGGCGTTTGCGTTATTTTTTCTATTTTGGGATAAACAAATTATAGCCGACCTCCGGATATTGGTTCTCGTCTTGCGGTGGAACGTTTTATTCAGAAGGAAATGACAGTTTACCAGCGCTATGGGAAAGCATCATATCCGCAATTTTCTCGATTGACAGGCAGTCGTCCCCTGCCGACGAAGCCGTAATTCAAAAAAGTGTTGTCGACTTTACGATCAGCCAGACTTCCTCCATATCCGCAACACGCTGCTTAAGTGTTGACCGAAGAAACAAATTTGTTCCACGAGAGATTGTGTCCTCAAGTTCAATGATAAAAGAAACTTGCTAATAAGAAAGACCTCAAAACCTTTACCAAAATTAAAGCAAATTTATTTCTTTTTTTGTGTGTTAATGAAACCTATTCGAGAAGGCACTAACACGTAATTGTACTGATATAGTTGAATGTGAAAATGTTCAATTGTTTTTAAATTATTATCAAAAAGCTGAAAAAAAGTAAACATCAGTATTTTGAAAAAATGGTATCTAGACGTAATACGATAAGAAGAAAATATTGTACTTTTGCTAGAAGCAATGACTAATTATTAATAGATGATACGAATAAATGAATATATTTCATTTTACCGAACGGATTGTAGTCTTGTACATTTCTTACACGCGAGGCACGTGTATAATATGTCCGAAGCACTGCATTCTACATGTCAAGGTCAAACTTTAGTAGTTATCATCGCAGAGAGAGTAAGCTTTCTGAAACATCGTCACCATCGCCATCTGCATACAATCTTGTATCTATTTCAATCAGTGTTGGGATATGGTCCATCTTTTCTCGCGCATGCGCGGCGATTTTGGCCTCAGTAAAGTAAGATTCTCGATAAAATGGGGTACCTTGAGCACACAGCAGAATTTTAAAAAATTAGTATGATTTGATTCTGTAAAATGAATGTATAACATGTGTATTTGTGTATATTTTGTAACTCGTAGGACACGTCCTGAAGTCTTTTTGTCCGGAATAGATTGTTTCGATACTTTCCCGCCAATATAACTGTCTTAGGGCTCCACTACCTCGTCATCATGATATAGATACGTTACTGTTTTGGCCGCGCATGCGCGAGAAAAGATGGACCATACCCCAACACTGATTTCAATACAATAACTCTGTCCCAAGCAGGGACGGATCAAGACAAGTGTGGGCCTTAAGCGGTAAAAAAAGTTAATTTCATTTTTTAATTATTTCTGTGAAATGTTCAAGGTTTATCAGTATCCAATAAGCTCACAGAATGAATAAAATGTTACAATTTGAAGGTTAGCTTCGTTTTTCACGGAAAAAATGGCGAAAAAATCGGTTATTATTTTTTTTAACAACGGCGCAGTATTTTTAAAAATCTGAAAAAATTCATATATGATACTTATAATAATATATCGGTACTGTAAAAATATAAAGTTAGTCACTCTAAAACTTCCATGTGAAATCTGCATTTTTTCAATTTTTTTTGAAGTTTTTGATGTTTTACAAGCAGGATTTTCAATTTAAAAATCTAAAACGAATTGCAGAATATGTATTCGGGTGTTTGACACGTCTCAGATTTTTTTCAGAATTTCTAAACTCCGTTAACTAGGGAAAATAGGCCAAAAACTGATTTTTCAATTTTACCCCATAACTACCCTCCCGATCAAGATATAGGGTTAAAATTTTACACAGTATAGTTTTTTTGGATGCCCTATCGAATGACCCATCCGCGATATAATTCTGCTCAAGGGCAGTTTTGACCATCTTATCCGGCTATACCCTTTCGGACGTGCCACGGACGTGGGACTTAGATTATTTCGTACTTGCCAGGGACGTGGGACCTAGATTATTTCGTACGTTTTCGGATGCTATATTGTGTTTCTATTATTACACTCAAGATATAGTTTATGAATTTTTTCAGATTTTTAAGTTTGCGGCGCCGTTGTTTATAATTGTTCTCCAACAATTCTATGTGTTTTGCCGAATTCATTTTATGGCTAATGAAACAAATTGGAGTCTTTCTGTCAGCTTTGAACGCAGCCCTAGTCGTTAGGGTACCTATTGTCACTTGACAATATTAAGTTAGTTCGCACGGAGAACGAGTTTATTTCTAGTCGCATTGCATTCAAAAAAAAGAAAAAGAAAACGATAACGAGTTCTTCGACAATATCGTGTGGACTCGGTTCACGGAATTTTCGTACGGCTAGATTTACTCGCATTTATCGCGTTCCATTACTGTCGCCGGACAATTCAGTCGCCATCAGCAGCATCGCCAGTCCCAATTAAAAGCCTTTCATCGTCGCTCCGAAATTGATATCGGGAAACAAAAACGCCAATTCCAGTTGTCTACGTCGCGTGTAACACGTACCCACCAACACATGCACACACGATGACCCCGGTTGTAGTATGCGCGACCCACGTTCTTGTATACCCGTGGCACACGCTGGTCTTGAAAGTGTTAATTGACCGTTGTCGGTCATTACACGGTTGATCGCAATTAAACACCGCAATTTCACGAGCGGACGTACTGCTTTCTAACGAATTAAAATTGCACAGCTCGCAAAGTAACCGCCGCGCCGATCCTGTCACAAACCCCGAACTCGACTGTGCGTACGGCCGATCCCCTAGGGATGTGTAATTGATATTTTACTGAAAGTCAAATTGAAATAATCAGTTCGCACAAGGCCCCATTCGATCGATATTTAACCCCTTAACCTACGATTTACGTCCGAGAATTTTGGGCCGAAAACGTAAACAAGCTCGCGCAGCCTTCGAGCCATTCGCGCGTCTTGTTTAGTACGATGGTCGGGCCAAAAGTAAATATTACGGGCCCGTAATATTTACTTTTGGCCCGATCATCTACTACGGGCTGTGCCTGTAATATTTATATTTGGTCCGATCATCGTATTACGGGCCATGCCCGTAATATTCGCTTTTGGCCCGATCATCTACTACGGGCTAGGCCCGTAGTTCTAGGTTAAGGGCTTAACTCCTTAACCTACGATTTACATTCGAGAATTTTGGACCGAAAACGTAAACAAGCCTTCGAGCCATTCGCACGTCTTGTTTAGTACGATGATCGGGCCAATCGTAAATATTACGGGCACGTAATATTTACGTTCGGTCCGATCATCTACTACGGGCTATGCCCGTAATATTCATTTTTGCCCCGATCATCTATTACGGGCTATGCCCATAGTTGTAGGTTAAGTCTTCTTTAGTACGATGGTCGGGCCAAAAGTAAATATTATGGGCCCGTAATATTTACTTTTGGCCCGATCATCTACTACGGGCTATGCCCGCAATATTTCTATTTGGCCCGATCATCGTGTTACGGGCTATGTCCGTAATATTCACTTTTGGCCCGATCATCTATTACGGGCTATGCCCACAGTTGTAGGTTAAGGGGTTAACGGAGAAGCTGTTGAAACCCTAACTTCAAATATTCAAAATATCCAAATCCGATAGTTCCTCGTAGATATGCAACTTCCATTGTCACTTGTCCTTTCCTATCCACCGGTAACATTATTTGCGCAGCGTCGATGGTCGTAATAGTTACAGCGGTAGGGACGCGATCGAAATTTGGACGTTAACGTTTGTCGTTAATCATTACCAGCCCTCGATCCCTTGGTTTTCAGCAATTCGCTGGCAGAGCCCGCGGTCCAGGTAATGTATTCGGGATTCTAGTCGTGTCGCGACGTTATTATTCTGTCGCGATGTGTAAAACTAGTTGACGCTTCGTAAACCTCGATTTCACGCCTCGTCGACCTCTAATTAATGCAGTAGGAAATTATTATTCCGTTACATGCATTCTACGTTCTATGCATTATTTCGGATAGTCCATTGCGTCCATTGTTCTTCTTTATCGTCCATTTACCTTTGGTATAATATTAATCCACCTTTTTGTTGCGTTCGATAAATTTCCTCTAAAATTCTGGGCGTGTCCCACTTTGGACGCCATCCGATTGGACGCGTCCTGATTGGACGCGTTTCTTTTGGACGCTGTGCCGATTGGACTCGTCGTTTGGACACCATGCCGTTTGGATTTGTGACATTTGGACACCGTGCTGTTTGGATTCGTGACATTTGGGTGCTGTAAATTTTATAATCATTGCTTTTCGAATTCTACATATGGTGATATTTTATTGTGAAATATATGGTTAGTTCTGGGTTAGTTCTGGGTTAGTTCTGGGTTAGTTCTGCCGGCGGAAAACCCTTGCCGGCGGAAAACCCTTGCCGACGGAAAACCCTAAGTCCAAAGGCGTGGATTCGACCCCCCTGCGAATCTCGTACAAAATCTCTTCTTTGTACGAGTGTGTGTGCGTGGACCAACCCTTTAGGCGACGTGCGTGCGAGAGCGTACGAGTGTGAGTGAGCGTGCACAAGCGCGTGATTTCGCTCGTGCACGAGAGAAAGAGAGGTGTAGTGAGAGCGAGAGAGACAGTGATAGCCCGTAGACATCGAGCGAGCGAGATAGAGAGTGCGAGAGCGAGTGAGTGAGCGAGAAAGAGAGATCTTTAAGCGAGCGCCTCCTCAACCCTTTCGGGGTGGTGGAGGATCACTTTTGCATTTAGGCCGGCAACGGGTAGTACTCACCAAGGCGGGACGATTCCCCCTTGGAGGGGTTACCCCTCGCCTATTAGATTTAGAGTAATAGCGTTATAAAGAATCTTGGTGGAGGACCGATTTTTCGTTTTAGGTGCCAATCGGTGGGGTCCGGCTGTTCGGAGTCCCCCCCTCCCCTTTAGGTTTAGATATATGTGGGATTAGGACCACCCAAACCACAAATACCGTAGGAAATTAGGAAGAAGGGGGGGGGGAGGGTTCCGTGGGTGAGCGCGTTAGTCGATCGGCTACCAACACGAGGGCCCGGGTTCGATTCCCGGTGCGGTGCCTTCCTTTTTCCTGAGATCCTACATATATTTATCTATTTATATAAATAATAGCGTTAGAGTGTATTAGCGTTTAAGGCAAAGGGAAATAAATCATCCAGGTCTGGGCAAGTTCTGGGTTAGGTCTTGGTTAGGTCTTGGTTAGGTCCCAGGGGCCGCGGGCGACACGCCTTGGGGGGCGTGTCGTCCAGACTCGGCGGTCCCCGGGATGGAGGGGCATTGCGTGGGAGACCGGTGCAATGCCCTGATAGATGAAATTTGGGGGGTCATGTCCCCCCCGTGTCTGGGGCGGCGGCTTGCCACAGCGGGGGAGTGGTCCAGTAGTGTTCACCACGAGTTCCTGGCCACTCCCCTACCGCATAGGCAGGTCTCCACAGGGTTTTAGTGGGTATACCCCCCTTCTCCTCCCATCCAGGAAGGTGGGGAGTTCCACATATCCCCGTCCCTCCCCCAAGGGGGGCGCGGAATGCGTAAAGCATTTCCCTGCGTTAAAAAAAAAAAAAGGTCTTGGTTAGGTCTGCGGCATGATCGTTCACCGAATTGCCCAACTTTCACAACCACTCATATCTCTAGAAAAATAGGTAGCATGGCTCGGTGAATGGTGTCACCCTCTATTCGGCTGGACGACCGACGGACATTGGCAACGCGGCCCACAAACCGTCTACCAGTCGGGTAGAGGGTAAACTCTCTCGGTAATGCGCCGCTCTTTATGAGGCAGAAAAGGTTCCACTGGGTCTAATGCAGCCTTGCATACTGGAACCGTCCGGATGCCCGAGAGCCTAAGACAATAAATAAATAAATAATAGGTCTGGGTTAGTTCCAACCTGTACGGAGTCCAAAAGGAACGCGTCCAATCGGATGGCGTCCAAACGGGGGTGTCCCAAAATTTTTAATGCTATCTGGTGTGCGGGTACGTTCGCGCAGAAGAGAGTGATCCATTCAGACACGTTGTTTAACGTTTAATCGGCGAACCGTGTTTTCTTTTGTGTCTAGTTTCGAAATAACTTCGTCGAGTTTAATGTTCAGCGTACCCATCTTCTCGTTAAAGCTTTTCGATCGATGGGACGAAGCCGAAGATTCCGAAAGTTTCCAACAATGGTACTTTATAGCTCGTGATAGCCGTTGAAGTCCGTAGTTAACAGCCGACGATAATAATTTATCGGAATCGGTTGCATAATTACTCGGGACGTCGCGCCGCGTCGTCTCGTCGTGATTGTTCCTTAACTGGAAGAGTGTGGGCAAAGCGTCAGGTTGCCTCGGCAATAAGGGGGCCGTCTATATATTATAGCAATAGCGAACGATATGTGGCCGCCTTAATAACAGCCGGCGGGCTCCTCCCAATTTCAAGTTCGTGCTACCAAGTTACCGAAAATTCCCTCGTTTCGCTCATTACCTGACGCCGCGCGCGCGGGCCTTCCCTCCGAACTGACGGTCGACTGTAGGTAGAGCGTGACAGCGGAGCAGGTAGACAGGCCGAATGGGTGTCGGTGTTGCTACCTCGTATACGTGAGTGTAATGCATGCTAAACATGTCAGGTAATTAACGTGAGCATTACACGTATGCTCCCTCCCATCCTCAGTTTCGTACACTAATTACAGCCAGCTATAATACCAACCAACCAATCGAACGGAGTTTGAAGTTCGTAATTGTATCGTGATCTAGGGAACAAGCAGCTGTTCCTAGCCGATGTCTTCGAATGGTCGCTGGAACCTGCATAGATTGTGTGCGCGCAGGTTGGTGCTAGCTTTCTCTGTAATATAGAATTGTTATCTTAATTACAAAGTAGAAGGAATGTATAGATGAACTAAGGCGTACAGTGTAGTTTCTATAGAAATATCAGTGGGACAACAATGGGTGCAAAGCTGCGGTACAGTGAGGAGCAAAATGGAACTGGAATTTGTTCACGAAACAAATTGACAAAAGTAATCTTCTGCATTTAGTAGGCACATTCGATCGCTTGACTTTCGACTATTATGGGACCCTCGACTTTAGGGCGATCGTTTACTTTTTCCAGAGCGGTCCTCACTCTAGAATATTTCGTTGATGAGTAAAGACGTGCCTCAGAACGTGTCTTCGAACGTATTGTTTAGAATAAATTCTATTTTATATTTAAAGAGGGAGTGCTTTATTTTATACCCATAATCCAACAGGAACCAATCAAACCATTTTTTTTTCAAAAAGTCGTTATTTATATACTTATTGAGCCAGGGTTCCCCAACATCTTAAGAACCACATGATTTTATGTTTATTTTAGCTTAAGAAGCCATTAACACTGTAGACTTCCGCACAACGTGACCAAGAAAACTGTTTAAAGAGACTGTATAATTGCGGTCACTGAAGATGTACACCAGTGACGGGCAATTTTGCCTCAATTGACCGTAGCGCCATCTGTCCCCTCCAGTAAGCGCGGTACAATGGGGCAACGAAGACACAAGACATCAGCGTACGCAACGAACGTGCGCGCTGCATGAAAGAGAGGTTGGTGGGAGAAGCAGGCGTTTGAGGAGCTCCACCCATGCCCACCGCTGATGTACATACATAGTCCCTGCAAACAATTTTTCGATCGCCTTGTACGGGAGTTTACTCTATTACATTTAATTTACTGGTTACAGTATTTTATCCCTGCATCGGTACGATACCAATCGAAAATATTAACAAAAACATATATTTAATATGTTGTCCGAAAATCTTTAACCCAAAATATCCACAATAGTAAGGCCAGCTATGTTTGCAACTACCAGTCTTAAAGTTCTAGACCCGGGATGGGCAATTTTGCCTCAATTGACCGTAGCGCCATCTGTCCCCTTCCAGTAAGCGCGGTACAATGGGGCAACGAAGACACGAGACATCAGCGTACGCAACGAACGTGCGCGCTGCATGAAAGAGAGGTTGGTGGGAGAAGCAGGCGTTTGAGGGGCTCCACCCGTGCCCACCACTGATGTACATACATAGTCCCTGCAAACAATTTTTCGATCGCCTTCTACGGGAGTTTACTCTATTACATTTAATTTACTGGTTACAGTATTTTATCCCTGCATCGGCACGATACCAATCGAAA
This sequence comes from Sphecodes monilicornis, assembly GCA_913789915.3. NCBI lineage: Eukaryota > Metazoa > Arthropoda > Insecta > Hymenoptera > Halictidae > Sphecodes > Sphecodes monilicornis. Next base: position 11,239,011 of record OU565300.1, on the reverse strand, counting down.
ATATTAACAAAAACATATATTTAATATGTTGTCCGAAAATCTTTAACCCAAAATATCCACAATAGTAAGGCCAGCTATGTTTGCAACTACCAGTCTTAAAGTTCTAGACCCGGGATGGGCAATTTTGCCTCAATTGACCGTAGCGCCATCTGTCCCCTTCCAGTAAGCACGGTACAATGGGGCAACGAAGACACGAGGCATCAGCGTACGCAACGAACGTGCGCGCTGCATGAAAGAGAGGTTGGTGGGAGAAGCAGGCGTTTGACTAAACAGAACACTTCACAGTACCACAATGATGAAGACTATCTGTTTATATTTCAAAAAAGCTTAGTACCATAAATCCCATTGTTTTTCTAAAAACAAATCTTAAAAATCACTTGTTTTCACTGTCGTTATACCAGAAGCCCCCCCCCTCTCTTTAACGACCAATTTGTGAACATTTATAACTTGATCATGTTTAATTCCGTGCTCCAAGCAGAGATTTCTTTAAAATATGCCTGTAGGGGTAATCTCCTTCGCTAGAAATTACGTCTATCAGTTCCTAATGATTTCTTGCCCGCAGATGCAACTAGTGACACTGTGTCAAAGGATGGGCGACCATTGAATCCGTACAGAGGAGGGATTTTTTCGATTGTCTCACAATGTGGGCTCGTTTAATGGCCCCGCTGGATTTAATGTTAATAGTTTGTTAAACGAATCGTGACTTCGTTGGAACCCGCATTGGTCGACGAGGATTCGGGTTGAAAGACATCGGGCACAGAGACGCATGGGCCCGTGTATGAGGGCTCAAAGAAAGTCTAATCGAGAGACCGGCGAACGCGTGTAAGCGACTCGTCCTGCGGCAAATTACACATACGGGTCCCATTACGCGAGGATTACCGTGTCAATTGAAAGCTTCCAATCTCAACAACGTTGCCCCTCTCTGACTAAACGCATAACCAGGTGGAATGGTCTAGTTTGAACGGCAAACGACGATTAAAGCAGAATTTTCTCTAATGTCTGGCAAGATGGTTCAATCGTTCTCGTTAAACTTACCAAAATGAACCATCTATGTACAAGACGACGAGCAAATATTTGCAGAGTTCTTCTGCTTTCAACCGATGTGTCCGCTATTTCGAGGATTACTTTTTTTTAGAAAATGGGTGTTTATCGATCACCCGTCGATAGAAAAGCAGGGGTTAAAGGGGAGAGACAGAGAATGTGGACGCATCTTTTACAAACCTTTAACGATGATGCATCGCCTCCAAGGTTTCCTAATGGCCGCAATCCTGGCCATGTTACTGTCACTTAGAAAACGAAGCTGCGAATCGGTCTCTGAGGATTCTAGCAACATCAGTCTAGAGAGTTCAGGGTAATAAATTAGTAAGGCCAGTGCCGGATTAACCAATAAGCAAACTAAGCACGCGCCTAGAGCATCAGGAGATGGGGGCACCATAGTTTTCTACATAGTAATAATATTGAAGAAATCGTAAGTTTATCAATATACCAGAATATACTAGAATATACTAGAATATAGTAGAATATGTTATAATATTGCAGAATATACTAGAATATACGAGAAAAAACTACAATATACTATAATATACTAGAATATACTAGAATATACTAGAATATAGTGGAATGTACTAGAATATACTAGAATATACCAGAATATACTAGAATATAGTGGAATGTACTAGAATATACTAGAATATAGTGGAATGTACTAGAATATACTAGAATATACTAGAATATAGTGGAATGCACTAGAATATACTAGAATATACTAGAATATACTAGAATATACCAGAATATACTAGAATGTTCATGAATATACTAGAATATACCAGAATATACTAGAATGTTCATAAATATACTAGAATATACTAGAATATACTAGAATATACTAGAATATACTAGAATATACTAGAATATATCAGAATATACTAGAATATACCAGAATATACTAGAATATACCAGAATATACTAGAATATACCAGAATATACTAGAATATACCAGAATATACTAGAATATACCAGAATATACTAGAATATACCAGAATATACTAGAATATACCAGAATATACTAGAATATAGTAGAATATTCCACAATATACTAGAATATACTAGAATATACTACAATATACTAGAATATACTAGATCATACTACAATATACTAGAATATGGTAGAATATACTAGAATATACCAGAATATACTAGAATATAGTGGAATGTACTAGAATATACTAGAATATACTAGAATATACTAGAATATACTAGAATATACTAGAATATTCCACAATATACTAGAATATACAACAATATACTAGAATATATTAGAATATACTAGAATATACTACAATATACCAGAATATACTAGAATATACCAGAATATACTAAAATATACCAGAATATACTACAATATAGTAGAATATTCCACAATGTACTAGAATATACTAGAATATACTAGAATATACTAGAATATACTAGAATATACCAGAATATACTAGAATGTTCATGAATATACTAGAATATACCAGAATATACTAGAATGTTCATGAATATACTAGAATATACTACAATATACTAGAATATACTAGAATATACTACAATATACTAGAATATGGTAGAATATGCTAGAATATGGTAGAATATACTAGAATATAGCAGAATATACTAGAATATAGTGGAATATACTAGAATATACTATAATATACTAGAATATACCAGAATATACCAGAATATACCAGAATATACCAGAATATACTAGAATATACGAGAATATACTAGAATATACTAGAATATACAAGGAATAAACTAGAACAAATAATCCTAAGAAATCGTACATTCACCCAACATTACTTTGCGTTGAAGTGATCCTGTATAAGGGGGCCTCAAAATCTTCTAAATGCTATGCCCCTAAATATCTTAATCCTAGCTTTGTGTCAGATAGATAATAATACCCAGTTAAATTTGTTTTCCTTCATAGAAATTTCGTTTTTCAAAATATGAACAGTTGTTTTTGATATTGGTTCACGTCCATTTGTTCATACATTGGGATATTGAGGGGTTTCGTAAAGACTTTAAGGGCACTGCAGACTGAAGTCGCAATAATTAATAATTAATGTGATCAGAAAGTTGTTACAATTATAATTACTACGAATGGATTTTTTCCACTTTCAACAAAAACATTCCTGCGATAAAAATATAGAAAGAGGATATCTATATCTCACTAAAACCACCATTGACTCAGTTTTTCCAAAAATGGGCTTATACCACTTTCAAAAACAACGGTTCATATGTGAGATACCAAAAGCAATCTAAACTGGTCCCTTTATAAATACCATTTCATGAAGAAGAATTTATTTTTTTGCTCGTTGGTAATTTCAAGAGAAATTATTCGGCGTATCGAAGGAGCTCCATGGTCGAAGGACGTAGCCGTGATGCAAATGGGAGAAACGACCGCGGCTGGATGATTATTCGTGAACGGGACGAAACGTCGCGGAACGAGAACGAAGAGAAGACCTGAAAACCGGCGAAGATGCAATTGGTGAGTGGCGCGAGTATCGGGAGAGGGGTTGAAAGAGGGACAGAGCGACAGGGTAAGGACCTTTAGCCCGGTCCTTGTCGCGATCCTACGGGGCGAGCATGGTCGTCGCGACGCGATGCGACGCGTCCGCAGGACCGACGAACGGTTAGTTAAGGAACACGGGAAAGCACTTCTGAATCACTCTCGACGACGCGCGTCCCTTCGCTCGCGTTGCTTCGGATACCACGATGCCGTACACTTTTCCACTAGATATCACCCCGTGCATATATCAATTTTCCACTCACGTCACCGTGGCTGGATAGAATGTATGGCGAAAGTGGAATTTGCGAGGCCAAGATACGCGAAATCCGATACGCAACGTTGATTCACCTGTAGATAACTGTCAAAGATCGAAAATTTCCCTTCTCGCAGCCATGGGTTTAAGAAATTACAATTAACCACGTAATTTTGTCGATAACCGAGTTCTGCGGATCGCTTGTAAATGGCGGTAGTGTAGACCGAGTCTACATTTCACGCCGATTTTCTTTCGTTTCTCTTATATGTATCGGTCATTGTGCGATACAGAGCTGTGAAGTCGAAGTCGGATATTTTCTTCTAAAAATTTTGCAAAAATCAAAAATGAGCTAAAAATAATTGAAAGTTGTAATAAAACTATTTATACCAGGTGTAGCGGTTAATAATTCTTGCGTTAAGAAATCGTCACCGCAAGTTTCCACAAAGATACGACGGCTTTCGCTCGCGTTTTTCTTTTGATTAAACAAGAAAAGCAGTACGCGCCGCAAATGCTCTTTATTTGGTTTGAAAGCAGACATGTTTACCACAAAAAAGAATATGACGCTAACTCGAGATCGTTTGAACATCGATTGCGTTTTGTAAGGTTATGTCATAGCAAAATAATAACATAAGAGTTTAGACCGTGAACATGCCCTTGCTTCCAGCAGTGTTGCCAGATTGGTTAAATTGAGGGGAATACGGTTTACCACCTCTCCGATGACCAGAGTAATATGTATCACGTTGCGCGGCACGTCACGTGACCAGTCTACGGCGTTAGTGGGGGACGTTGGAGCGTGCTCGTGTAGTGGAATGGGAAGGGGAAAAGGAGGAGAGGAAAATCAACCCATTTTTGTGTTGATCCGGCGACACTGGCTTCCAGTGCCATCCAGCGCAGAAATTAAGAATTATTAACCGGTACACCTTTATATGGTACATACATTACAAATATTACACTTGTATCAAAGTACAAGTAAACATTGGGCTTCACCGATGTTTCTTTCATATTAGAGAGGGGGAACCGTGAATTTTGAATTTGAACTCTGAATTTTGTAGGAGTAGAAGTGCTATAATTGCAGTGATGGTCATATCTTAAAATTAATGAAAAAATAGCTACATCAATTTCGGAGAATACCCTATTCATTCTTTGTCTGTCGATGCCATCACCGCGATGATCATTTTTCTTTTCTTTTTCTCCAACTCTTTCATTCTGTCCACCGTTTCATTTTTGTCATATATGCACAAACTCCGCAGTCTACTAATAACTAATATTCTTAACCAATAATTATAAAATAAAAAAATATGCTGGCACAACGCAAGCATCTTGCGTTAAGACATCGTTACCCTAGGTCTTCACAAGGTTACGACGGCTTTCACTCGCGTTTTTCTTTTGATTAAACAAGAAAAGCAGTACGTTCCACAAATACTCTTTATTTGGTTTGAAACCAGACATGTTTACCACAAAATAAAAATACTACGTTAACTCGAGATCGTTCGAACATCAATGGCGTTTTGTAAGGTTATGTCATAGCAAAATAATAACATAAGAGTTTAGACCGTGAACATGCCCTAGCTTCCAGCAGTGTCGCCAGATTGGTTAAATCGAGGGGAATACGGTTTACCACCTCTCCGATGACCAGAGTAATATGTATCACGTTGCGCGGCACGTCACGTGACCAGTCCACGGCGTTAGTGGGGGACGTTGGAGCGTGCTCGTGTAGTGGAATGGGAAGGGGAAAAGGAGGAGAGGAAAGTCAACCCATTTTTGTGTTGATCCGGCGACACTGGCTTCCAGTGCCATCCAGCGCAGAAATTAAGAATTATTAACCGGTACACCTTTATATGGTACATACATTACAAATATTACACTTGTATCAAAGTACAAGTAAACATTGGGCTTCACCGATGTTTCTTTCATATTAGAGAGGGGGAACCGTGAATTTTGAATTTGAACTCTGAATTTTGTAGGAGTAGAAGTGCTATAATTGCAGTGATGGTCATATCTTAAAATTAATGAAAAAATAGCTACATCAATTTCGGAGAATACCCTATTCATTCTTTGTCTGCCGATGCCATCACCGCGATGATCATTTTTCTTTTCTTTTTCTCCAACTCTTTCATTCTGTCCACCGTTTCATTTTTGTCATATATGCACAAACTCCGCAGTCTACTAATAACTAATATTCTTAACCAATAATTATAAAATAAAAAAACATGCTGTTTGAAATAATGTTATTGCAGAAGTGTCCTTATCTGCTGCTAATCAATAATTTTGTCAAATAACCTTATAAAGACCAGTCATGCATTAGTAAAACAATCAAAATATCGCTAGAGTTATATTTCCGGGAAAAAGACGAAGAACACAATTGAACAAAAGCAGATTCATAACGCCATTGATATTTTGCAAGAGATAATAAAAAAACAAGTATCGCGCCGTTTCTTTTGTGCTTGAGGCGTTCGTGTCTTAGTTACGAAGTAGCTTGTGCTCGCAGCTCCCCGGAGCATTGTTCTTCGTTGTTGCATCGCCTTTTCTTGGCGAAGAATAAAGCTTTTTTAGCCGGGCGCATTTTGCAACAATTACACAAATAAATTCCCCGGCGGGCGTGCAAGCTCGTTCGACGGACGGACGCTAACTTTGCTTTTAAGAAACGCCGTCGAGAAGCCGCGATAAGCGCGCGCTAACTCAAGAAATAAATCGCGGGGAACAATCCTTGAGACGTTCTTATGTGGCCGCGTTTCCACGTCTTCTCCTGCGTTCCGCGTGCTTTTTTTCATTTTCCTTCTTCCGCCGCGAATATCATCTTTTTTTCGCGCAGGGAACGGGGCGGAGAGCGGGGCAGGCTCGCGAGCGTAGATTCGAACTCGAAAGTGATGCATCATAATCAGGCGGTCAACTTACTTAGTCCGGAGTGCTACGTGCTTAAGTTAATTAGCTAATTACTAATTTTAATCGGATGACGTATGCGCATCTCGGGGGATACAAGCAAACCCTCTTAGCAGGGGGAAACTGAATTCCCATCGCCCTTCTCCTTCTCTCCAGTCCCGGCTCCCTCGGTCGTCCTTTATTCTCCTCTCTCGCTCCATCCCCATTTCCCTCTCCCCCTCTCTTCCCCCCCCCTCTCTCTCTCTCTCTCTCTCTCTCTTTCTTTCTTTCTTCACTTGATACTCTCGGAGCTGCGAACCGTTGCTAGCTCTAAGGTAAACTCGGCTTAATTGGGTTTAAGTAATTTTGCTAAAACTCCTCGCTTATTTTTCACCCATTTTCGACCGTGGCTCCTTCATTCAGTAGCCCATTCCCAGCGTCCATGAAGATGCACGCGTAAGAGATCACCGTGGCCACGGTCTTACAGCGTTGTGGATATTCCGGTAATAACCGTAAGAGCATCGAGGGTCTACCACCACGCTGTCGTTGGAGGACTATCAAACCGGGCTGCAAACGAGGTTTCCTCTTTAATGGTGCAAAAAAAAAAAAAAGAAAAATTGGAAAAAAAAGGCTAACTGGCAGTGGTGAGAAATAAATATTTAAAGCGATTTAAATGTCAACGGGGAACAAGTTAAACCGGTACAAACGGAGCTGGTCTCGTTCGCCGGACTCTGGCCAATTTCATTACTGCTCGTTTTCCGTAACACAAATTGTCTTATTTCCTGTAGACGCGGTTTTATCCTCGGCATTTGCCGTCCCGACGTGATTGCGTTAATATTAGAACGAGACGACCCGGATAAATTTATTATCAATTCCCTAGATAAATGTCAGAGATCGCGTCTGTCCTGTTAATTCGGCGTATCGAAATATCAGTCTGGATCCAGATATTTCAAGGTATAACAATAGACCGGCGGACTCGTTATGGGACATGTGAGAATGTCGACAGACAGCTGGAGCGGCTTGATCTCTGAATAGCGCACTCGCTCGATTATTGAGGTAAACTGCAATTTGCATTTGCAGAAATAAAAGCATCGGAAACGGCTTCGCGTAGAACTCAATAACGAAGTGTTGGGAAATCACTGTACGCGTAGTTAGTACCGGTATATTTACTATTCATTACATCCGTCTTTGAAGAGAAGTCAAGTGTTGGGTACTTTAAAATTAGTGTATTACCTAGATTCTAGACCAATTTTGACACCGTTTCGTTTCTGATGAAAGGTGTGTACCATAATCGGCTTAATCGAGGTACATAATTGGATCAGAGTGATTGTTTCTTTGTAGACTCGATTGACCGATAGACATCGGTTCCCATGCTGTCGCAAAGAAACGGCGAAACTGATTTAAAGAGCGATGCGAATAATAAATGGTTCCCGCATAATCAGCATTTTACCAAGGAATTAAGGACTGTGCATTATGTTGCGGAGGTGAGACGAAAGATGGAAGGGGTATCATATCGGCCATCTTGGATAGCAAACACTGTGGTGCGCTCTATAGGCAGTGTTGGGATATGGTCACGGACCTAAAGGACTGAGCATAAAGTGGGTTTATAGGCGAGAGGCTCGTACAATGAGCGGGGAGGGAAGGTAGACTGCGGCCATATTGAAAGGCAAAATTAGTGTTGCCATCTATATAACGGTGCGGGAACATTGAAACGATGTGATTCTGAAAAATGAATGTATAACAAGTGTATTTGTATATATATATATATATATATATATATATATATATATATATATGAAATATTAAAATTTAATATACATTGACAATGACTCACAAAAGTATTCGCTCGCCCTTTAAATCAGGTTAACTTTCTTACAATTTGACCAAACCATTTTACTTTTTTTTTTAGCAATTAGACGCATTGATTTAGTAAATCACGTGCAAAAAAGATTTTGAAAAAATTGCAATTCGTAGGAAATACGTGGAATGGGCACGGCGTGGTTTACACTAGTACTTAAAGTTGCCTATAGAGCGCACCACAGTGTTTGCCGCTCAAGATGGCCGAGAAGCTGATACCCCTTCCGTCTTTTGGAACGCCCTCGCAGGCTTAGACACAGTCCTTCAAGTTGCGTACTGACGCATCGACACTTTTTATTTCGTAGCGTGTCAATGACGTCCAATAAACTTGATTGAAAGCAGCGCCATTTAGAGGGACGCAAACACATGGCGAAGTATAGAGGATCACGGGGCGAAGAGGAGTACGAGGGGTACAGTACACCGGTCGAACGATAGCGGCGCTGGCATCCAAATCTACTGTTCAATTCGGGACAAAAAGCTGTGTAGCTGGCTTATGGCAATACCGTATCCATAGTATATATATCAGTGCATTTCAGCCTCAGTGAAGTAAGATTCTCGATAAAATGGGGTACCTTGAGCACACAGCAGAATTTTAAAAAATTGGTGTGATTTGATTCTGAAAAATGAGTGTATAACATGTGTATTTGTGTATATTTTGTAACTCGCCTGTAGGACACGTCTTGAAGTCTTTTTGTCCGGAATAGATTGTTTCGAGACATTTCCGCCTATATAACTGTCTCAGGGCTCCACTACCTCTGTCATCATGATATAGATACATTACTGTTTTGGTCGCGCATGCGCGTGTAATATTGCACTATATCCCAACGCTTATACATAGGTAGGTAACGTTAAATACTAGTTGCTTGAATTTGCAATGCAATCATGCGGGAAATGGATACACATAATTTATTTATAAATTTATATTGGAGCCGAATGTGCAATATTTTATATATATATATATATATATATATATATATATATATATATACAGATATATATACAAATACACTTGTTATGCATTCATTTTTCATAATCAAATCATATCAATGTTCCCGAAACGTTATATAGATGGCAACGCTAGTTTTGCCATCCAACATGTCTGCAGTCTACCATCCCTCCCCGCTCGCAGCACGACCCCTCTCACCCATAAACCCACTTTATGCTCAGTCCTTTAAGTCCTTGGTATCAACTTGTCGGCCATCTTGGATAGCAAACACTGTGGTACGCTCTATAGGCAGTGTTGGGATATGGCGCAAGATTTCACGCGCATGCGCGTGTAAAGTTCACGCGCATTTCAGCCTCAGTAAAGTAAGATTCTCGATAAAATGGGGTACCTTGAGTACCCAACAGAATTTTAAAAAATTGGTATGATTTGATTCTGAAAAATTAATGTATAACATGTGTATTTGTGTATATTTTGTAACTCGTAGGTCACGTCCTGAAGTTTTTTTGTCCAGAACAGATTGTTTCGAGACATTCCCGCCAATATAACTATCTTAGGGCTCCACTACCTCTGTCATCATGATATAGATACATTACTGTTTTGGTCGCGCATGCGCGTGTAATCTTGCACCATATCCCAACACTGCCTATAGAGCGCACCACAATGTTTGCCATCCAAGATGGCCGACAAGTTGATACCACGGACTTAAAGGACTGAGCATATATATACAGATATATATACAAATACACTTGTTATGCATTCATTTTTCATAATCAAATCATATCAATGTTCCCGAAACGTTATATAGATGGCAACACTAGTTGTGCCATCCAACATGGCCGCAGTCTACCATCCCTCCCCGCTCGCGGCACGACCCCTCTCACCCACAAACCCACTTTATGCTCAGTCCTTTAAGTCCGTGCATTTTACTCCGCCTCCCGGCTCTCCGCGTCGTCGCTGTGGAAGATGGATGCCGACAATTCAACACGCTCTTAAAACCACTTTTACGTCCACGCTCGTTTCAATATCGAATCGACCGTGAACTGGTGTTTCTTTTGTCAACGATATTCTTGTACGATCCGTCAGCGTCGCGAGAAAACCAGATGAGGATAAGAGGGGCAGGGCTAGAAAGGGCGGTGAAAGGAACGCCAAGCATTTATTGTCCCTTGCAAGAAACAGTTTCTTGGAGCTGAGCCTAATTAGAAAGCGTATCTAAACGAATTGAAACAAAACCACCGGGACTCCACTCTCCCCGAGGTTATATCAACGTTCGCGGAAAGATGTGAGAGAGAGAGAGACGTCTCGACGTATGAGTATGTACACGGACCGAATGAAAAAAAAAAGAAAAAGTCACTGCACACCGAGATACACGAGCATATGCCAGTGTATTCGCTGACGCGCATGCGGTTTAAGTGCACGCGCTTAATTAGTTCTCGGTATTCCCCCCCTCCCCCCCCCCCCAACCTCGGCCCCATCCCTATGCCACAGCATAAAATTACTAAACGCGTTATAAACCAGATATCGTTATATAGCCCCGTAATATGATCAAACTTTAATTAGATTCTTCGTAAGAGTGCGTCCACACGACAGTCTCCCTCGTGTGCGGCTCATAAACGAGCACCGAATGCAGCCAGACGCGCGTCAACGTATCATTTAGGGATCGTGGTAGCTTGATCGCGGTGCGGTGGACATAATACCGGACGAGAGAGCAAGATTGGCCATCGGTTCAGCCTGCCGAAAACAATTATGAATAACGCGTGGCACCACCGAGACCCGTCGTGTACGAGCTGCGCGATAGATTGCTTACTCTGCCGAAGAGACTGCTGCTCGATTGGGCTTCGTTAATGAGGTGGGAGTTAATTAACCAAACTAAAGCGAGATAGACGACCGCTGGAAAAAGAGATAGAGATAGAGAGCGAAGGAGCGGGGGACAAGGGTTGAAGGGGACCCCGGGTGGGTAGAGGTTGGTTCCTCGTTGCGGAACGGAAGAGCAAAACAAAATATCGGTTCGAGGAGGAGCGAAGGTTATGAGGGGTTGGGAGAGCAGAAGAGTTGAAGCAAGAGCCGATAGAGACGCCAGAGGGTTACGGATTGAAATACGGGTAGCAATAGTGGCGCGATGAGGAGGGCACGGAGCTGGGGATAGGACAGCAGAAAGCGACAGATCATGGGGGTGGAAACGAGAGGGGGATAGGTGTACCGTACAGGCAGTGCGGCTTCGTAATTAGGGATCTATAATTGCATGGAGTCAGCTAGAGCGGTTGTGTCGAGTGGCAGGCTCCCGACGTTACGTCGTTCACACGTGCGCGCATTTGCGTAGCTACGCGGCCTAGCCCTGTGTTCCCGTGCGTGTAAGCTGGCCTCTCTGTGTGTGACTGCACCGACTCCGGCGAGGGGGCATTGGTCGACACCGGAAATGGAATCGGACACGACGGCCGCGAGTAAAACGGTCCGTTGCGAGTAGCTTGCGAATCGAAGATCGCGCGATCATCGGCACGCGTTGCGAAACAGCACGTGAAACCTCCCATTCGAATTTTCATCGCTAGCTGCTCTTTTTGCAATCACTGGATTTCAGCGAAATATAATCGAAATTTTAAAATAAAACTTTTCTAAGGCATAGATCTAATGGCTAATATGTGTCTGCTTTAAAATACACAGACTGTTCAGGTTTGGTTTTATATTCGAGATAGTCACTCTGAGTAAACAGTCTGAATAGAGGCCATGCATACTTTTCACGATTGTCTTTATATAGAAGCCTTTTTACATTATGCGATACATTCGTTCTTTATTCATTAGCCATGAATAATACGTTCGAAAAATAATACATGACTCATGGCGTAGAGGGAGCGGGGGGTGGGGTGGGGGGTGGAGGGAGGTTGGTCAGCCAGCGACTTTTTCTCGCTAATTGGCACTGCATTAATCACTGTATACATTACGTCCACTGTGGAGTAGCTTCCATCGCTTTCGGCGATAATTTAACAAGTAGTGTGCATGCACGTATGTACGGGGTGCACTCGATTACGCGATTCAAATATTTTAAGGGATGACTTCACGAGCTAATCTAATTGTAAGACTAAATTTAAGAATAAGAATTTTGCTGTAACGGATTTGTTTGCAATAATTTCAGTCAACAAATACCGTTGCACGAACCAGATCTTTGTTTCTGTCCTTTTAGCGATACGCAATTGTCTGCGTTCTCTCTGACCTGACTTACGCACAGCGCTATTGATGGATATGAGAGATTTTTAATAATTACTAAATCGAGACTAAAGCTGTCCGAGTACAGTATTTCATCGGTAATTGTCCCAAATGTCTCCGACATAATTGTCCCTGAGATATCCCCACTAGTGCGGGGTGTACCCCCTTGAGGGGCCGCGAAGCTCGAGAGGCCTCGGTCGCCGAGAAATATGACTCTAATCCGAATTTCCAACTTCTTTATTATTCATTATTTTTTTATGGGACTTCGATGACCCTATTTGTGGCATTTTTCTAATAAAAATCATATCAAATATGATATAATTCCGATGATATTTACTTGTGTAATAGACGATTAAAGTTTCGGGCGCGAAGAAGGATAGCGTATGGGAAAGAAAGAGGCGCGGAGAGTCGCAGTCGGCGGCACAGTTCAAAGGCTCGCGCGTCCTCACAATGTATTACTAAGGAATAACTTTTTTATTATTACTTATTTTTTTATGAGACTTTTTCTAATAGATTTGTGACATTGTTCTGATTAAAATGATACCAAACACGATATAATTCGGATCATATACAGGTGTATGGTCATTAGGTATAGGTCAGGTACATAACATCGTTAATGCAATGATGACACTCTTTCATTTTTAATTAATCTTTCAAGAGTCTTTTGCCATCATATTTGTAATACTTCTCCGATCAAAATTTTTCTGATTGTACATACATACAATATTTCATTGGTAATTGTCCCAAATGTCTCCGACATAATTGTCCCAGAGATATCCCCACTAGTGTGGGGTGTACCCCCTTGAGGGGCCGTGAAGCTCGAGAGGCCTCGGTCGCCGAGGAATATGACACCATGCGGCTCGGGTATATCGGTGAGACCACACTAATCCGAATTTCCAACTTCTTTATTATTGATTATTTTTTATGGGACTTCGATGACCCTATTTGTGGAATTTTTCTAATAAAAATGACACCAAATATGATATAATTCCGATGATATTTACTTGTGTAATAGACGATTAAAGTTTCGGGAGCGAGGAAGGATAGCGTATGGGAAAGAAAAAGACGCGGAGAGTCGCAGTCGGCGGCACAGTTCAAAGGCTCGCGCGTCCTCACAATGTATTACCAAGGAATCACTTTTTTATTATTACTTATTTTTTTATGAGACTTTTTCTAATAGATTTGTGACATTGTTCTGATTAAAATAATACGAGGCAACAGTTACGCAATGACGACACTTTTTCATTTTTAATTAATCTTTTAGGAGACTTATACCATCATATTTGTAATATTTCCCTGATCAAAATTTTTTTGATTATACATACATATGTATTTTTTTAATTGACGATGGAGTAAGTTTTGGTGACAAACAAACAAAGTAAACTTGAATCGTCGATTACACAAGTAAATATCATCGGAATTATATCATATTTGGTATCATTTTTATTAGAAAAATGCCACAAATATGGTCATCGAAGTCCCATAAAAAAATAATGATTAATAAAGAATTTGGAAATTCGGATTAGGTATGTTTACATTTCTCGGTGTCCGAGGCCTCTCGACCTTGGCTGTCCTTCTCTACGTTCGGCAAACCTCAAACAATGATATCCCTCGCGCATAATTGTCCCTCCGCAGACCCGCGTTGTGGACAATTATCGATGAAATACTGTAGTTGTCTTGCTCCGTATTCTCAGCTTTCCACACGAAAGTTGAGAGGTAATACCCATACGGTCTTACCATAATCCATACGACTTTCAAAATCAAAAAGATTGCCACGGTCCATACAACCCTAAAAAGAATGTTATTGTGATTACGTTCAATAAGAACGATAATATCACAATTGCACAACAAGTGCTACTTAATATTTCTTCTGCTCCTCAATTTCAAAGACGTATAAAATAAAGAGAATAATTCGAGTTTAATCGAAGATGAAGAAGAATTATTAAAGTACACCGACTTTGAGACTTCAAAGAGTAGTATCCTAGAGATACTGGGAATAGATACCAATGATTCCAAATTCAAGGAAGTTAAATATTATAATATTACTTGGTTGAAATAGAAATTCGGATTTTGTATGTTTACATTTCTCGGTGACCGAGGCCTCTCGACCTTGGTTGTCCTTCTCTACGTTCGGCAAACCTCAAACAATGCTACCCCACGCGCATAATTGTCCCTCCGCAGACCCGTGTTGTGGACAATTATCAATGAAATACTGTAGTTGTCTTGCTCCGTATTCTCAGCTTTCCACGCGAAAGTTGAGAGGTAATACCCACATGGTCTTAGACTAATCCATACGACTTTAAACATCAAAAAGATTGCCACGTTCCATACGACCTTGAAAAGAATGTTATTGTGATTACGTTCAACAAGAACGATAATATCACAATTGCACAACAAGTGCTACTTAATATTTCTTCTGCTCCTCAATTTCAAAGACGTATAAAATAAGGAGAATAATTCGAGTTTAATCGAAGATGAAGAAGAATTATTAAAGTACTCCGACTTTGAGACTTCAAAGAGTAGTGTCCTAGAGATACTGGGAATAGATACCAATGATTCCAAATTCAAGGAAGTTAAATATTATCCAGAGCTAAAGAATACTTGGTTCAAATGGAAATACGGATTAGGTATGTTTACATTTCTCGGTGACCGAGGCCTCTCGACCTCGGCTGTCCTTCTCTACGTTCGGCAAACCTCAAACAATGCTACCCCACGCGCATAATTGTCCTTCCGCAGACCCGTGTTGTGGACAATTATCAATGAAATACTGTATAATCTTGTAGAATCAGTCCTTAAAATACTTGACACGCGTAAAACACACCCCGTATATACGGCAGGTAGAACGTTGCAGCGGAGACACGGCCATTGGCCCGTGTAACAACGTCGCCGCTAATTGGAACGACGAAAAGTTTCAGTCATTACGAGCAAAGCGTTCGCCTATCGGGCAGGCACACGTGGTCGGTTTTCCATCGCATCATCGCGGCGCGGCGTGTTGTAAATGCGTGTAGATTCGGGTGCCGCGTAGGCAGCAGGGCCGACCGCCTTCTATCGGTTCGCTAATGAGGCAGATTATTCTCGGCGGGACGGGCTGACAAGAAAGTACGAGAATGCGCATAGGAAGTGGGTTTGTCGTTCGCATGCCGATAGCGCGACATCGCGTTCAACCGTGGAGATAAGTGCATCTGCCGGCGATACGGTAGTTGCTGGAACTTAACGTTTTCCAGACTGGAGAGGCTACCGTAGCGAGCCAGCGCAACGGATGCCAGGCGATCTTGAAATTCGCTGGTTAATTTAAGCAACATCGAAGCTTAATTGCATCGGGGCTCCCCGGTCGGGCCAACGCAGGGTAGCCTGCTGAAAAGACAAAACGAAAACATCGTTAAGTCCGATAAATCCGACGGGACGACGAGCTCAAGAGCGCCGCAATCCGATGAAGTAACGAGAGGCCGAAGAGTGTAGGCGTGTACGCTCGCGTTCTCTCTGTATACGAAGGGAGCAGGATTAGGGTCTCTGCACAACCATCCGGGACGGGCCCCGGAGAGTTTTTTTTACATAGCTTTGGTATAGGGAGGGCTCTCCGAGATTTCTGATCCGGTGTGGTTCCGATTCTTCCCTCGCGCGACCGAAGGACCATAAGGGTCCAACTATACTGCCGGGACGTGATTTTTTTTTACATAGGGTGGGGTCTACGGTCGGGGTTTTCTCTAGACCCCATCCTATGTAAAAAAAATCACGTCCCGGCAGTATAGTTGGACCCTAATTCTTGCACTTTTAGCGCGCGTTGACAGTTCCCTCTGTGCATAGCACAAAAAAATATACCCACTGACTCCACACCTCCTTAAAGTAAACTATCTAAACTAACTAGCTAAATCCCGGTCCGTCCCGTCCCGGATGGGTGTGAACAGACCCTAAAGGTCTCTGCACACTCATCCGGGAAGGGCCCCGGTGAGTTTTTTTACATAGCTTTGGTATAGGGAGGGCTCTCCGAGATTTCTGATCCGGTGTGGTTCCGATTCTTCCCTCGCGCGACCGAAGGACCATAAGGGTCCAACTATACTGCCGGGACGTGATTTTTTTTTACATAGGGTGGGGTCTACGGTCGGGGTTTTCTCTAGACCCCATCCTATGTAAAAAAAATCACGTCCCGGCAGTATAGTTGGACCCTAATTCTTGCACTTTTAGCGCGCGTTGACAGTTCTCTCTGTGCATGGTACAAAAAGATGTTTTCAGGAGCTCCACAGCTCCTTAAAGTAAACTATCTCAACTAACTAAGTCCCGGTCCAGCGCGTCCCGGATGGGTGTGCAGAGACCCTTATGAAGACTGCGCCTTCTCTCGGTGAGTATTAGTCACTGAGCACCTTGTTCGATCGACTTGTACACACGATGTACTATGTACACTATGGTGGACCTTATTTTTTGACCAACGAATTTTTTTCACGACGCCCCCCAGAATGGTTCCTTTCGGTGAGAAAAAAATTTGTGCAAAATTTGAGACCGATCGGATGAAAGGATCACGTGCCGCATTTGAATTGAAAATTGTGAAATTTTTGAAATTCATCGTAACTATAAAGTATTATATATCGTTGAATTTGTAATTTTTTTCTAAATAAGAATATGGAAAAATTATATGACCTTAATTTTAAAAAGAATAACGATGACCTTGAAATTTCGAAAATTTGATTTTCAAAAAAGATTTCTTTTTTGCCATTATATTTACCATATTGAACAGTACAACTTTCTCCTTTGGCATTTTTTCGTATAACCACAAATAACAGAGATATTTAATTTTGTATTGTACTATATATGTGAATGAACGTATTTTACAGAATAGTAATATGGAACTATTTCTTATATTCTAATGTAAGACTATCCGCTTTTAGGATGGGAAGAACAGAGCCGGTCACCAAATACAAGCTTTAGCGTAATAACCTGTTTTGAACCGCGTTTTCGTTTAGGTTCGCTCGGACCAGGTTCCATGACATCGTAATCACTCGCATTGGACTCTAGCACAGGATTCTCATTAAATTACTGATTTTCTTCATCATCGTCGATGATGCATTTTTGCAAGGTAATAACATTCATAAATACAATTTCTTAAGTTTTTTCATAAAAAAGTCTCCAACACGAACGTTTCTTTTGACCCTTCGATCGGCCATGCGGCCACTTCAGTATACTCCGCAGGGAGGCTATACACTAGTTTTATTGTTTTTTAAATCTGTTCCCCCAATCCGACCCCCATGTAACTTGTGCAACTTATAGCCCAACAATGAAGCTTTACTCCTAATTTTTTTTCAGAGGTGTCACTCGAGGGGTTGTTTACCAAAACCACCCCGAACAAATTCATTCCTTTATTTCTACCGTCCATGATTGAGCTAAAATTTTGGAAAAAATATATTTAATACAGCTTAAAGGTACGTACAATTTCCATTTTAAAGCATTCGAATATCTCGAGTAGTTTTTGAGAAAAAAAAATATAAAGTTTAGGGTTGTTATCCCCATATCACCCTTACGGAAGGGGGTAGGGGTCTGAAATTGCTCACAGTGGTTCTTCAAGCAAACAGCCTCATTTCGAGAGTTCAAACACTAAAATCGGTGCTGGGGCCGTTTTCCTATGCTAGACCCTTCATGGTTGCGTTCGTCGCTGTTTCTGTCCTGTCGCGCGTGGTGTCCGGCTGTTTTATGGTAGACTAAAACCTGTAAATTATGAAAAATTCGGTACCAGTCCGTAAGGTTTCTGCGTCTGCTGTCGAGTTGTAAATCGCGCGGCCTAAGCCGCTGTACGGGCGTTTCGGCACGCGGCGTTCCTCGTTGTTGCGATCCGCAACACTCTCGAAACCAGTGAAATTGTTCGTTTATCTATCTCTTGGTGAAAGACCGCGGCGAATTACCGGGACATACGTGGACACAAGATTTGAACGGTAACGAGGGGCTAAGGCGCATCTAAATTGAATCGTACGAACGAGAAGCGATCGCTGTGCCGTACTTGACCGAAAATTTCCTCGAGGACGTGGATGTCTAGCCTGGGCACGGTCGAAGGCGACGGAAAAGAGCTCTCCGTGGCGCGATGCTTTCTTCGGCTTGGCAATCCTTCACAGTTAACGCCCCTAATCGTATTCATTAAAGTGCTCTCAATGCTTTTACACGGCTCTCAAGCTCTGCCACCATTTTCTCGCTCCCACTCTTTAAACACCCGCGCTCTCCGCTCGTCCTCCTCCGGCCCCCTCTTCTCGGCACACCTCCCCCCCTCCTCCTCGTCCCTCCCCCCACCATCGTCCACCGTCGCCTCTTCTTCCTCCCGGTTCTCTCTTTCTCTAGCTTTCCAACGATGCTTTCAACGGCCGAGATCTTGAGTAGATTCTCTCTACCCCGGTCCTTAGCCTGTTCCCTGTCGGTCTCTCCTTCACCCTGTGCCGTCGCGCGAGAGCTTTTAAGTTGGCAACAATGCGCGGATTTATAAACCAGACCGAGGGCATTGTTATCGGCGAGTGATTGGAAGCCGGCGTTTCGACACTGGCCGAATACCAACCATTGGTTACCGGCCATTGTTGACCCCATTATCTTGGAAATTCGTGCTCCACCACCTTGGCTCCCACCGACCGAACCCGCCAGGGACTCGCTAAATCACTTGGTTTTATTGATGGACTCGGCCGCGCCGCGCTAGAAAGGCGCGGCCGCCATGGTATCACGACTTTTGATAAACGGCCCATTGTGGGCCGCCTTTTCTTCGTGGTTTCTTCCTGTCGGGCGACCGTTCCTGCCCCCTTCCACTAACCTTGATGCATCCGATTCCCGCTGCCGATCTTTTGTCTTTCCTCGTTTTCCTGAGACATTTGATCTGAGTTGGGCGTTCGAGGAATTTTTCACGAGCGCGATTCGAGCCGGATCGCGCACAACATTAGTCAATGGCGACTGTGCTCGAATCTGGATCGAGCGAGGTTGGTGGGCCACAGGGCGACGAGCACCTTTTTGTGCTCGGTATTAATGCCGAAGCGTGTGGATTAGGGTGGACCTTAGTTATACTTGGTGAAAATTATTTTGTCGAATTTTTTTCGGGACACCCCCTAGAAGTGTGACACTTGACGCAAAAATAATGTGTGGAAAATTTGAAATCGATCGGATAACGGGAAGTGCTGCCGCATCGACTTTGAACATTTTTTAATTTTGTAACTCGATTTTCTCCACTGTAGTATATCATTAGTATATATTTTTATATATCGTTGAATTTGTCTTTTTACTTTTAAAATGCAGCATTAATTTAAAAAAAAAAAACTTCGTGACCTTGAAATCTGAAAAATTAACTTTTCAAAAAAATTTTTTTTTTTGCATTATCTTTAATTTAATAAACAATACAACTTTTGTCTAAGAAATTTTTTTATATTTTTATAAATAGCGAAAATATTTAGACATTATATATATGCTTATACATAATACATTATTAATATATATATACAATATAGATTATACATATAATACAGTACATTATACAAAAAACTAAAATTATTTTAGAAAATTTCGTTGAAATCATTTATTTATCTCGTAATGACTTTTTTGATACATCTGGATATTGTTTCCTATTTTCGGAAATAATTTGTAAAATATATTGTATCTCCTCTTCATTTTTTGATAATAACTGATTATAGTCTTGAATAAGCTTAATACCGCGCTCAGCAGTGTCATTAACAACTTTTAAGTTTTGTACAATGTTTAGTCCAAATTTGAAATCCTCGTCATCTTCCTATGAATCGGGATCTTTTTTTTAAAATTCTATAGGAATTGAAAATCTTTCAAAAAATCGTACTGTTTTGTGGGAAATAAAATGTTCAATTCCATTACCAGCATAGTTTTTTAAGTCTTCACGAGTTATTTCATATTTCTTACATAATTCGTCGGTTTCAATGTTATCAGAATCGTCGACTTCAGTGGTAAGTGCCTCCACCATTCGTAATTTTGTATTCTTCTCCACGGTTTTATGAAAAAATGCTAAGGCTACCGCTTCTGTTGATAAATACCATAAATGGTTGCAAAATTTGTTTAATGCAATAGAACTTATTTTTTCGTCAGTAGAACGGTATACATACAGTTCCTGTAAAAATGTTGTAACCATTTATGGTATTTATCAACGCTATTTATTTTCGCTATTTATAAAAATAAAAAAAAATTTCTTAGACAAAAGTTGTATTGCTTATTAAATTAAATATAATGCAAAAAAAAAAATTTTTTTGAAAAGTCAATTTTTCAGATTTCAAGGTCACGAAGTTTTTTTTTTTTAAATTAATGCTGCATTTTAAAAGTAAAAAGACAAATTCAACGATATATAAAAATATATACTAATGATATACTACAGTGGAGAAAATCGAGTTACAAAATTAAAAAATTTTCAAAGTCGCTGCGGCAACACTTCCCGTTATCCGATCGATTTCAAATTTTCCACACATTATTTTTGCGTCAAGTGTCACGATTCTAGGGGTTGTCCCGAAAAAAATTCACAAAGTCGAAAAATAAGGCCCACCCTAGTGTGGATGCGCGTGGATCCCTTGAAATTATACGCATCGGTGATACTGCCTCGCACAATGGGATACGATAGGATGAATCGAGTTTCTACCCTCCGTTTGCTAGTTGACTTTCCCATGATGCGGCCGTAATCAGATCATCCCTCTTACCCCACTGACTGCCGCGTATCGCCGCTGACTGTACTGTCGATGGTTAGCGTTTTTGTTTATTGCTTAAGTGGCTCCTATTGTTGAACGCGGCCGACGTGGTTGCTTCTCGGTTGAAAAATTAATTAAATCGCGGCCACGCGACGGGAGATTGTAAAACGCTGATAATCGCGTTTGAGGATGTTCAGCCGGCCGAGAAATGAATTGAAGGAGCTGCGAGAGCGACGAGGGATGCGCGTACAGCTGCGTGGATAATGACAAAAGAATCCTAGAAAATTCGCTATCAAACCCCCCTTCCATAACCGCATTTCTTAAATTCGTCCGTACACCTCGGGAGTACCTTAGGAGCATGAAACTTAATTTTGAGGGATGATTCTAGTCAATTTGAGATGTCGAGATTGCGATCACGATCATTATGTCAATAGTAAATTAGTTACTAAATGCAGTAAATAAAAAGATATAATTCGAAATAAAAGAGTATACATAAAAAAGTTATGAAAACCATCTTTTAGTATGTTCTTTGCAATTCCGACCGACTGACGTTCTTTCAAAATGTCTTCTTTACGCCATGGAGTGAACTAATTGTCCTAACTTCTCGAAAAAAAAAACAATACAAGTCCAATATTTAAAAAATTGTCTTTTGAAAGTTGCCCCAATCAATCTGTGACAGACTGTAGTGTAATAGAAAAAAAGTGAAAATTTGGATGTCTCAGCTATTACAATTACATTTGCTTACTTTTGATCAATCGTAGCAGTAACCAAGAATATGTATGGCTCCCGGGACAAGCGCAGTTTGTCCGGTGCCACGTGGGGTACTGAGCATGACAAACGTTGAAACTGTTGAGTAGTGCTAACTCGATGACTAGAATCTGAAATTCTAGGTTGTCTTAATTCGAGCAGTTTGTATTAAAAACCGCTTGTGAATGAAACGTACAAAGGTCGGCCGTTAACTGACGCTGAAAGACAATTTGCATGGTAATGTCCCCCTGCGATGGGGATTGATGCAACAAAAATGACATCGGTGGATCGAGGGGAGGGTGATGGGTGCCGCTGTTGCTAATGCTAGCCTATCCTTACAAATAGCTGCTTCTCGAGCGGTATAATTACGGATTAGATGAACGAAAGATAGCCTTTAACTGCGTGGCGCGAAGGGTGGGCCGAGATCGCGGAGTGGCCGGCGACCGCGTTGCCGGGTCCGGGGATCGATCAGTATGCACGGGCTTCTGCAGGCAAACGCAAAGGCACACGCGTGCCTCCCGAAACACGCTGTCACGTCGGCCACCGATACCTTCCCGCGGCAGAGAAACGCCGTGCAGGCACGTGTCGAACGCCTGAGACACGTGCGCCGCTCCGCTACAGCGAAGATCGATATTCTTCCGTGCCAGCTACAATACCAGCCACCTCGTATATTATTTTAACGCGCTTTAAGCTCCCTTTCTGCCGGGGCACACAAATTTGTCTATCGCCGCACCGACGACGGTTCCCATGACGCGTAAATCGCTTAATGATCTCGCTACGCTCGCCGTGATTCGAGGGACTCGTGATCTCCTGCTTCTGATTTCGGGAATCGAGGGCTGCAAGGGAAGGCATTTGTAAATGATGCGGGACCATCCCCTTAGCGAAGAGACAGAGAAGTTTGCGAATGATACTCTTATTGTAAACTTGTTTGTTGTTGCGTGTTGTGATAACAGGCGGTTGGAATGATGTTGGTTCCTGACAAGGGTGGTGTGTAAACCAGGTGTGGAGCACTGATCTAGCTCCGGGAGCTAAGAAATTGTGCCTACTATTGGCATTTTATGTTCTGTCACTGATCTTCTTCTCGGATGTCATTTGCCCCTGAGCGTTGCTCTTGATGCAAACCTAGAGCGTTGTTAAAACTGTGGTGGCTACTTCCTATGCTCGTCAACAGAGGGACATTACGACAACACCTTTCCCGCTACTACCTGAATCTTCCTCTGTTTGTATATATATACCATCCTAAACTGTCCTTACGACATCCCGCGTCTCCCCCTCTACTATACGCTTCCCCAAGCCCTCAAACTCTCAACCTACTCCCCTCACTCTCCTTTTTTTTTTTTTTAACGCAGGGAAATGCTTTACGCATTCCCCGCCCGCCTTGGGGGAGGGGCGGGGATATGTGGGACTCCCCCCTTCCTGGTTGGAAGGGGAAGGGGGGTATACCCACTAAAACCCTGCGGAGACCTGCCTATGCGGTAGGGGAGTGGCCAGGAACTCTTGTAGAACACTACTGGACGCTCCCCTCACTCTCCTGCATGCTTATTAACTAACCTTGCATGATACTCATTCCTATGCATTACTCATGTCTTTTGGTTTTTGCAAATTTTCCCATATTTAAAACTCATCTTACTCCCACCTACCTCAAGCTGGTAATACCACTAACAAATAACACATCATTTCTAGTCGGTAAAGGAGCTTTTCTCTGCCCCTAGGTACGACTTCAAACTCATCGAAAAACATCAAAACAAAAAAAAAAACCTTACGACATCCCGCGTCTAAGGCACGAGTCAGCTAGATAGCCTTACCGATGAGTCCTCTAGCGGGCCTAGGACGAAACGCTTCCTTCTCCTTTTTCCTCCTCTCTCACACTTTTCAGCCACCACAATTGGTGACCCCGACAAACGAACAACAACGCTGCCTTCTGAGCAGAGGAGACGACAACATCAACAAACCACGGACAACATCAGGAGGACTGGAAGGTGACTACTCTGTCACTGCCTTGCCTGAACTACTGCACGACCAACAACGAGGACTTCTCCCTACTATGCGCTTCTGACGTCATCTTCGCAGCATTATATGGTTTAACGTTTCCGCACCTAAATTTGTGCGGCGTTCTCGTATCTACATTTGTGCGACGTTCATCCATTCTTTGTGCGACTATATTAGTCCTACAAGCGGCTTAGAGAGCTACTCAACTTCGTCAATTCGGCAGCGTCACTGGCGGGCACACTGACAGCACACATTCCAGCGACCTCCTTGGATTCCGGCGGAGATCAGCGTAATTAGAGGGAAATCTGTCCAGATATCGTTGACCACTGGAAAGGGGTTAATGTGGCGGCTACTTTCTATGCTCGTCAACAGAGGGACATTACGACACACCTTTCTCGCTACTACCTGAATCTTTCTCTGTTTGTATATACACCGTCCTAAACTGTCCTTAGGACATCTCGCGTTTATGGCGCGGGTCCGCTAGATAGCCTTACTGATGTGTCCTCTAGCGGGCCTAGGACGAAACGCCTCCTTCTCCTTTTTCCATCTTTTCAGAATTTATAGCCGCCATAATCTTCTTCTCGGATGTCATTTGCTCCTGAGCGTTGCTCTTGATGCAAACCTAGAGCGTTGTTAAAACAAAGAGCCCTTGTTGCCCATTCCGAGTATTAATGTACACCAGAGATGGGCAATTTTCCCTCAATTGAGGCAAAACCGTCGACACCGTAGCGCCCTCTGTCTCCTTCCAGCAAGCGCGGTACAATGGAGCAACGAAGACACGAGTCATCAGCGTACGCAACGAACGTGCGCGCTGCATGAAAAAGAGGTTAGTGGGAGAAGCAGGCGTATGAGGGGCTCCACTCGTGCCCACCACTGATGTACACCCTAAGATTGGACTTGCACTCTACACCACTATTCAAATAGTAGATAGGAATCAATTCAATGTTTAAACCAATGATGGCTTCCGACAATAAGCTCCTAATATGGGGGGGGGGGGGGGCAAACCGCACGTCAGGTTTCCCGGAATACCTTCCAGTGCTTCTATCAAATCATTTCGATTTACGTCGGCGCAATATTTTCGCCGCTTTAATCCTATCCAGTCTGTTTGTCATCGGATTCGCCGCGATCGAGTCTCAGACGAGTTGGAAGAAACTGGCCGGTGTCTCTCTGTTTCTCCACTTCACCCGGGCATACAGGAGCGTAAATAAGCGAGTGAGTTTTTCTTTGCACAATATGTTACGGGACCATTACTTAGGCGGGCGAGGGCGAGGAGAGGCACAAGGGACGGGGAGGGTGTTGGGTAGGTTCTGCGCGGAGAGACTGGCTCTTACCTAAATAACCACTCAGTCACTCGCAGACTTAGCTGGGAAATGGCGGAGAGGCCGGGGAGGGTGGTTCGGTCCGACGAGTTGGCGGGGTTTGGTGGGAGTTAAGGCCAACGGGGGATGGCCCGATACTATTACGTGATGTAAGAGCAGCCGAGCATCCAGAAACCACCCCGCCAGATTAACGAGGCCATTCTCCGATTGATTTCTCGAGAAACGCTTCGATCGTTAACTTCGATACCGTGGTTCGGTAGGTAAAGTAACTTTTCGTAGGGTTCCGGACTCCAACCCCGCCTGCCCTGCGTTCTCGTAACGATGCCGTACAGAAGTTTCCATTCATCCGGTTATTTTATACGATGAAATTTATTGATATCAAACCGGCAGAGTTTGCGAATCTTTCAATCCTGGCATTCGCCGCTCAAATTGATTAACTTAATCGATCCCCGCTATGTCTTCAAAGCTAATCATTGAAGTACTTCTGGCGCGCGAACCTCTGGCAGGTTAATCGATAGCTATTTATCACCCCTTAATCTTGTGTCATGCTCGCGAAAGGTTCGAAATAATTGACTTTTTTCGTCGTCATTCTTGACGGGTAATATTAATTCATGAAATTATTTACAGATCTTTCAATTTTTTAACAATAGTTGGTACTAAGTTCAATTATTAAAAAACATGTATTCTAAATGTAAAATATTAAACATCCATCCGGAACTAATTAATTAGTTCGGTGGACCATCCACCGAATTTTTATATTCGCAATACTGTTTGAATATGATTTCCGATCGCGCTTGCGCATCTTTAACGTTTCCATGAAAATTTTAAACACGACGGCAACACGAAATTTTGTAGTCTTTCATAATGTCACTGTTTGAATATCCTAGCTCGTTACCGCTTATCTCCGGCCGTCATAGAAATTTACCAAATACATTGAACGCGGATCAGCCACGTTCCGATGATTGCCCGAGATTAGGGCGGTCCTTCACACGAAATTCGGCAGCGATAGGATCACGCTTCTTCGTAGCCCCAAAATTCTTTGTTTCTATTGGGATGGAAAAAGTTTGCCAGTTGACCTCGCAT
This sequence comes from Sphecodes monilicornis, assembly GCA_913789915.3. Classification (NCBI taxonomy): domain Eukaryota; kingdom Metazoa; phylum Arthropoda; class Insecta; order Hymenoptera; family Halictidae; genus Sphecodes; species Sphecodes monilicornis. The sequence continues at coordinate 11,212,565 of OU565300.1, read as the reverse complement.
CACATCGAGTATTACTTTTCAATCATCGATCTCCGTCGATCCGTCTTATCACTGATATCGCCTCCTGATCCGAACTGCTTGGATTATTCAAATACTTTTTTCGTAGAGAAAGCAGATACTCTCAAAAAACCTGATGTTTAAACCAGGGGTTGAAACGCTTCTGAAAATAATTGTTTAAAACAGTTACAGTATTTCATCGGTAATTGTCCCAAATGTCTCGCATATAATTGTCCCTGAGATATCCCCACTAGTGCGGGGTGTACCCCCTTGAGGGGCCTCGGTCGCCGAGGAATATGACACCATGCGGCTCGGGTATATCGGTAAGACCACACTAATCCGAATTTCCTACTTCTTTATTATTCATTATTTTTTTATGGGACTTCGATGACCATATTTGTGGCATTTTTCTAATAAAAATAGACAATTAAAGTTTCGGGCGCGAGGCAGGATAGCGTATGGGAAAGAAAGAGACGCGGAGAGTCGCAGTCGGCGGCACAGTTCAAAGGCTCGCGCGTCCTCAAAAAGGCAGCGATCACAAAGATAAGAGAGTGACGAAAATTTTAAGTATAGCGTTGGCAATTTCGTCGAACATCCTTTGATGCTTTTTCGTTGTCGAAGAGGTCGCAAGTTTTCCACTAAACAGACCGGTGAAAGTTTCCGGACAAGCTTTCATTACGAGACTTTTCTCAGCAGCGTCTAAGGCGGTCTCACGAATCACAGGGTTTGGGAAATTAGCATCGCAAGCGCCGAAGGTGGCCCGAGATATGCGGGACGCAACGAAGTAACACTCGCAGAGGGACAGAGAGCGTTGAGACGACTGGGTTGAGTGAGGGACCAGACGTTGCGAGGCAAAGTGAGGTAATAGCGTGTTTGAGTTAACTGGTTGATAACCATCGGTTATAATTAACTCAACCTAACCGGTGAACAAGCTAACCCTGTTAACTGCACCAAGCCGCAACTGTGCGTTTCGCTCTATGGGTATCGAGCTGTGGTCTCAGAACCAAGATTTCTCACGTGGCTCGTCCAGCCCAGTTTCATACTGAAGATTTATTGTATAGTTTGATCGAAATCAGTTGATCGAACCAAAAATGATCACACACCATTTTTTGGAACGACATTCCAGACGTTTGCATATCGCACAAATTTCATAAATCTATGGCGGCTGAAAAGTGTGTGAGAGGAGGAAAAAGGAGAAGGAGGCGTTTCGTCCTAGGCCCGCTAGAGGACTCATCATTAAGGACGGTTTAGGACGGTATATATAAAAACAGAGGAAGATTCATGTAGTAGCGGGAAAGGTGTTGTCGTAATGTCCCTCTGTTGACGAGCATAGGAAGTAGCCGCCACATTACCCCCTTGCCAGTGGTTATGAAATTATGAAAGAATTATGAAAAGATGGAAAAAGGAGAAGGAGGTGTTTCGTCCTAGGCCCGCTAGAGGACTCGTCAGTAAGGCTATCTACCGGGCCCGTGCCTTAGACACGGGATGTCCTAAGGACAGTTTAGAACGGTATATATACAAACAGAGAAAGATTCAGGTAGTAGCGGGAAAGGTGTTGTCGTAATGTCCCTCTGTTGACGAGCATAGGAAGTAGCCGCCACATTACCCCCTTGCCAGTGGTCAACGATATCTGGACAAATTTCCCTTTAATTACGCTGATCTCCGCCGGAATCCAAGGAGGTCGCTGGAATGTGTGCTGTCAGTGTGCCCGCCAGTGATGCAGCCGAATCGACGAAGTTGAGTAGCTCCCTAAGCCGCTTGTAGGACTCATATAGTCGCACAAAGAATGGATGAACGTCGCACAAATGTAGATACGAAAACGTCGCACAAATTTAGGTGCGGAAACGTTAAACCATATAATGCTGCGAAGATGACGTCAGAAGCGCATAGTAGGGAGAAGTCCTCGCTGTTGGTCGGGCAGTAGTTCAGGCAAGGCAGTGACAGAGTAGTCACGTTCCAGTCCTCCCGATGTTGTCCGAGGTTTGTTGATGTTGTGGTCTCCTCTGCTCAGAAGGTAGCGTTGTTGTTCGTTTGTCGTGGTCAACAATTATGGTGGCTGAAAAGTGTGAGAGAGGAGGGAAAAGGAGAAGGAGGCGTTTCGTCCTAGGCCCGCTAGAGGACTCATCAGTAAGGCTATCTAGCGGGCCCGTGCCTTAGACGCGGGATGTCGTAAGGACAGTTTAGGACGGTATATATAAAAACAGAGGAAGATTCAGGTAGTAGCGAGAAAGGTGTTGCCGTAATGTCCCTCTGTTGAGGAGCATAGGAAGTAGTCGCCACAAATCTATTAGAGAAAGTAACTCATCATCGGGAGCGCAGTGGTTCAGTGGATAGAGCGCGCGACTACAAACACTGTGGTCGTGACTTCGAATCCCACCGCCGTCACCTCTGGAAATTCTTCTATGTAATATTATACTGCGTTGCCCAAGGTGGTTCGGAGCCCACCTTTATAAACTGTAGGTCCCTCACGCATACGTCCATACACACACACACACACACAGATCGTACACTCAGCGATTACAGTACCAAATCTCATTGTTCCACCCCCGTCGTTAATGACCCTGGCAGTTGAAGCGACGTTAAATAACAAAATAAATAAATAAAAAAAAAGTAACTCATCGCTGATTGTTGATTTCTGTTCAGAGTTTCTCAAGGTTCGGGCGAACGGTCTCGGGTTTCGCACAGGAAGAGTAAACAAGTCTTCGCTCGGAAGCAGCTTAAAAACGACACACGGTACGATCGTTGTCGTGGCAGTCGTTCCCGCTTCCTCGGTGCATTCTCCTGGAGGTTAATCCCTATTGTCGGCTGACATAAGCCTCTAATGGATGGAGCCGATCCGCGTGCGGCTACGGCGCGCACCCTGTACAAACGCGCAACGAATTCAATTCACTTTGTTCGTTAGTTGAAACGACGAGCGAAGCGCAAACAGGGGTGCAACATATCTTTTTTTATTAAACAATAAATCGACACCGTTCAGCTTGGCCGTGCGTCTGGACGGTGTCTTCGGCTCGAGTCGTTTCAGGGGGTTGTAGTTATCGACGTTAGCCTTGGAAGACGTATCGGTGAAATCCTTCTTCCGATGATCAGCGGTCAGGCGGAAAGGGAGGCTGCTAAGCAGGGTGTCCGTTACGGGTGCTTTAACGAGGCGAAACGAGCCACGGACAAACGCGGCAAAAGGGCCAATCCCAATCACTTTTCTCTCTTTTCCTTTTCTCGGAGCCATGGTAGATTGCGGGCACGATGGGGCAGGGCGCGGGGTCGAGGGTTGTTGGGCGGCGGGGGTGGAAAGGCCGGGCTGCGCGCAATCATCGCACAGTCTTTTAATTTCCTATACTGGCAGGAGCGAGAAAGAAAGATAGAGGTCGAGAGAGAGGGAGAGAGAGAGGGGCATAGAGAGGGAAGAGGTGAGCAAGGAACGAGGAGAGAGAGCATGTGTCGGTGTACGCGTGATCGTGTATGCGTGCATTCGTTTGAAACGGATGTAGGGAAGATAGGGCTGAGAGAATGGAAGAGAAAGTTTCAAGTAAAGGAGGAGGAGAAAGAGAACGCTGCTGGAGCGAAGGTGCGAGAGAGCCGGATGAAAGATGAAGCGAGAGAAGTGAGAGGGAGAAACGGTGGCTCGTGCGCGAGGGTCTGCACGGGGTGGTAATTGGCTGTCATGGCTTCCCAGTTCTACCAACCGCCCAACAACCCCGAGAGATTGGTATCGCTTATAATTAACTTCTCCGTGCCACGAAGCCACCGTTTCCATCGCGGCGTCCACGAGAAAGAGTGCAAGCTACAAAGGAGAAGGGGCGAGAGTCTAAAAAAGACGGGGTCACAACGTGTGGGATGGCAGAGGGGCGAGGAACTTTCGGACGGTATCTAAAGTCGAAATGCTCGGTACTTGAACGTACAGGGAGAGGAAAACGAAAGGGATCGCGAATGATTCGACGAGTTCTCGCCTTTATTTTTTTATTCGTAATATCAAGTCGGACGGGGGGTTCGGTATCGAAATTCCGTGTGCCCGGGAGCGTCGAACGGCGGTCTCGTTATTTCGTAATTTTCCTTGGTTGCCGTAATTGGAGCCTTTTGTACGCGCGTCGCCACTCTAACGAAGAAGATCATTAGCTTTGAGAAAATCTGGTAGTCCCGCAAGTTTCTCGGCGAACACCTTTGTAATGAGCTCGCCGGCACCTTTAGGCTACTAGGGGGTTGTGCGGATAGGAAAGAACGTTCCGCAAAAGCCGTGCGTCAGAGTTCGAGGAGGATTTTATGGGACATGGTAGCGCGTGGTGATGTGACCTCGCGCGTCGCTGGAGAAGACGCGCGACACCAACGAGAAGGAAACCTCTTTCATAGAAAGAGAGAAGAAAGAGCGAAAGCGCGCCGCGGCGGGCGGAAGTTCCGCGTATGAGAGACAGAGACTGGCAGATACGGATGCGGCAGCGCAAAGGGTGTGAGGGAAGGGATAGAAATGCTTCGAAGTCTAAGTAACATCCATTTCTATCCCCTGCCATCTAGGTCTTTTACTTTGGTTTACCTTATATACTTTACGCGTTACTTCTGCGACTTTTTATTTGCAATTCCACTTTCTTCCACGACTGCCACCTTCCCGGCGCTCTTTCCGAACAGCACCACCTCAGTCAACTACATATTTCATGGCTTTCTCCGACAATACCATTTGTTCGTTACGAAACCCTCTCCCTCTCTCTCTCCTTCTCTGTTCAAGGGGGTGGCTCAATCGAGCGTGTCAAATGGGTGACGTTTTTAACGAGTTTGTGGCGGCTACTTCCTATGCTCGTCAACAGAGGGACATTACGACAACACCTTTCCCGCTACTACCTGAATCTTCCTATGTTTGTATATATACCGTCCTAAATTGTCCTTACGACATCCCGCGTCTAAGGCCGGGTCCGCTAGATAGCCTTAATGATGTGTCCTCTAGCGGTGCTAGGACGAAACGCTTCCTTCTCCTTTTTCCATTTCTTCATAATTTACAGCCGCCATAATTGATGGCCCTGACAAGCGAACAACAACGCTGCCTTCTGAGCAGAGGAGACGACAACATCAACAAAACACGGACAAAATCAGGAGGACTGGAAGGTGACTACTCTGTCACTGCCTTGCCTGAACTACTGCCCGACCAACAGCGAGGACTTCTCCCTACTATGCGCTTCTGACGTCATCTTCGCAGCGTTATATGATTTAACGTTTCCGCACCTAAATTTGTGCGACGTTTTCGTATCTACATTTATGCGACGTTCATCCATTGTTTGTGCGACTATATGAGTCCTACAAGCGGCTTAGGGTGCTACTCAACTTCGTCAATTCGGCAGCATCACTGGAGGGCACACTGACAGCACACATTCCAGCGACCTCCTTGGGTTCCGACGGAGATCAGCGTAATTAGAGGGAAATCTGTCCAGATATCGTTGACCACTGGAAAGGGGTTAATGTGGCGGCTACTTTCTATGCTCGTCAACAGAGGGACATTACGACAACACCTTTCCCGCTACTACCTGAATCTTCCTCTGTTTGTATATACAGGGTGAGTCACCTAACGTTTGTACCTCAAATATCTTTGTTGTTTCTAAAGATACGTAAAATATGGTATGGACAAAGTTGAATGGTACAACGGGGCTGACACGATGCCAGAAAATAATTTTGTTTTTATGCCATTTTTGTAGAGATATCAAGGTCACCTTGACTTTTTTAAATGGAACCACCCTTTTTTAAACATCTACAATGATAATCCCTTTCATTACGGATTCAGTGACTATAATTACTCAAAGTCATTCAAGGTCACGGACAGAGTTCAACATTCCTTCAAAGCCCGTTTACAGGCATGTATCGGTGTTATATCTTATAGGTTATCTCTGCCCGCGACCTTGTATGACCTTGAGTAATTGTTGTCACTGAATTCGTAATGAAAGGGACTACCATTGTAGGGTGAGACACTAACTATTGCCACCTCAAATATCTTTGTTGTTTCTAAAGATACGTAAAATATGGTAAGGACAAAGTTGAATGGTACAACGGTGCTGACACGATGCCAAAAAAAATTTTGTTTTTGTGTCATTTTGTTTAGAGATATCAAGGTCACCTTGACTTTTTTAAACGGAACCACCCTTTTTTAAACACATACAATGATAGTCCATTCCCTTACGAATTCAGTGACTATAATTGTTCAAGGTCATTCAAGGTCGCGGACAGAGATAACGTATAAGATTTAATATCGATACATGCCTGTAAACGTGCTTTGAAGGAATGTTGAACTCTGTCCGTGACCTTGAATGACCTTGAGTAATTATAGTCACTGAATTCGTAAAGAAAGGGACTATTATGGCAGATGCTTAAAAAAGGGTGGTTCCATTTAAAAAAGTCAAGGTGACCTTGTAAATCTCTAAAAAAGTGACATAAAAACAAAAATTTTCTTGGTATCGTGTGAGCCCCTCTGAACCATTCAACTGTGTCCTTCAGACATTTGACGTATCTTTAAAGACAACAAAGATATTTGAGGTGGCAATAGTTAGAGCCTCACCCTACAATGGTAGTCCCTTTCATTACGAATTCAGTGACAACAATTACTCAAGGTCATACAAGGTCGCGGGCAGAGATAACCTATAAGATTTAACACCGATACATGCCTGTAAACGGACTTTGAAGGAATGTTGAACTCTGTCCGTGACCTTGAATGACCTTGAATAATTATAGTCACTGAATTCGTAATGAAAAGGACTATCATTGTAGGTGTTGAAAAAAGGGTGGTTCCATTTAAAAAAGTCAAGGTGACCTTGATATCTCTACAAAAATGGCATAAAAACAAAATTATTTTCTGGCATCCTATCAGCCCCGTTGTACCATTTAACTTTGTCCTTACCATATTTTACGTATCTTTAGAAACAACAAAGATATTTGAGGTACAAACGTTAGGTGACTCACCCTGTATACAAACTGTCCTTACGACATCCCGCGTCTAAGGCCGGTCCTGCTAGATAGCCTTATTGATGAGTCCTCTAGCGAGCCTAGGACGAAACGCTTCCTTCTCCTTTCTCCTCCTCTCACACACTTTCCAGCCGCCATAAGATTAACACCCTTATAAAGAAAAACGAGGACATAGAAACACTTACACATAGTTTGAAAAATAGACATGCGAATCCTCGGATGGTAATAAAATACGAGCCGGTGCATCAACCCCTGGACACATATACGTATTCAATGTCGCGTAGAGTCCATGGAATGTCAGTACAGTCCTTCCGTAACTAGTTTCTGAGCAGGTCACCCCAATTACCGTTTTTACGTGCAGTTCGCTCGTCCCCTTGCTTTCGTCCTTTGGCTTTCTCTCTCTCTCTCTCTCTCTCTCTCTCTCTCTCTATTTCTCACTCTCGCCATCTCTCTTTGTCTATCTAACTCTCTTTCACTCTCTCTCTCTCTTAAGGTTTGCCCGCTACCAGCATTCGTACCCTCAGCAGCCGGCTTTCTCCCTGTTTCAGCGTTGGCACGCTACGACCACGGCAAGTCTCGCAGAAACTTATAATTGCGAAAGGAGTCGGCAATTATAATTGCCTCCGGCCAGCAGAGACGGATGTAATTATCTAAACATTCGCGGCTGCATGGCACGAGCTCCTCGAAAATTGGGCATACACGGTGACGTGGGGTTGAAACACGCAAGGGTATCATTCGGAACAAAACTTGAGGCTGCTGGCAAATATGGTTTCTCTCGGATCTAATTGTGTGGACAGTTAAGCGTTTTAGGATACAAGTCGTAAGTATACTGCACTCATTACGCGTTCATACTATTGTAAATTTGATCGTATAAAGCCCTGGGAACTAAATCTCTTCAAATATTTATTAATAATATTATATAATATTTATTATAAATATTATAAATATTTATTAATAATATTATATTTATTAATAATAGAATATTAATTCTATAAATATAGAATTAATATTCTTCATCGCCTGAAAGAAACACACATCAAAAAACAGTAAAATTAATGTAAAGACTGCATATAACACCATTATCCAAATGTCCCTATTTGCTTTTAATATTTGTTATTGGCATGTTTAATGAAATTAAAAGCTCTAATACAAAGCTGACTTGTCTTCTAATAATTAAAACCCTAAAAGCTGAAAATCATGAAAAAATAATGTTTTTCAGCTTGTACCAAAAGTAATCGAGCCACTGTGCGAAAACGAAACTTCAAGTGAAAGGATTTTCGACTCATTTTTACATGAAGAATCTCCTCCTGATCGGTTGACCATGAGTCGCGGGACACCCTGTGTATATAACCTAAAAAGGAGTAAATGTAAATATACTAGAATATTGGATTGATCAAAGATTTATAAGGCCATTTCTTAATCAACTACACGAGACAGCCTGGACCGAGCATTTGGTGTTTTAAAATTTATTCTTAAAACAGGAAAGAAATAATTTCATAATAACTTCTTTAGACGCGACGATTATTCCATAATTTTTGAAAGTCTATGGTCCATGCTTGAGGATTTTTTAATAGATCCTTCAACAACAACAGGAACTTCAATCATAAACCACTCACCAATCACAACAACTCGTCTTCAACGACGTAGTCTAATAATTTCGTTTGGGATTGTTAAGCTTCGAATTATTGAGAAGCCTGTTAAGAGGTTCCCAACAAACAAAGTGTTGATTGTGTATCTTCCCATTCGTTCTGGTGCGCTTTCAACGGGACACGTTGCAACACTGCTGCCTGGTAAGCGTGTTGCGAGCAAAAAAGTTTTCGCTTTTAAAGGCGCAAAGGATAACGGCACGGCTGTCCTTCTTCGTTCTTCGATTTACGGGATCGAGCGAGGGACGACAGCCAAGAAATGGTGGAGGGAGGCTGCGGAGAAGGGAGACACGCGAAAGAGAGAGAGAGAGGAGAGAGTGACTGGTGCGCGCGAGTTGGCCAAAGTAAGGAGTGAGAGAAACCAAGGAAGGTGGGAGCCAAGACTCCGGTCAATTAAGCGCAGGAAATTAGAGTTTTAATTACGCAGTCATTCAGAAAATTACATCGGGGACCGTTAAGAAGGCATCCGCAATCACCAACGAGCAGCGACGATGGCGCGGCGTGCCCTTTCCTTCCGACGACGGGCAGTTCGACGATTTTAAAAAAGTAAATATGGATGGATGGGTCGCGGTGGTCAGCCCATTGTCCAACGATCGAGACAGGTTCTTGATTCTGATCCAGCCCCGTTGAAAATAGCGCGATCGACGACCGACCAATCGGTGGATCCGGGCGCCCCCCTTTTTTCCGTGCGAATAAATTGCACCAATGCGAGCGCACCGAGCCTTTTGCTTTAGCTGTTGCATTTAAGAGTGCGGACTCCTGCGCGCAGCGCTCCAAGCGGCCGCTAGGGGAAGCTCGAATGAGAATGTGTGGCACACACACACTCCGCTAGATTAGCCTATACGTATACGAACAGAGAGGAAACTCGTAAGAGATTTCAAGCTATTTCAAGGTCCCGCGGGGCCCGTTTTCACGGCGAAAAAAACGCAAAAGTAGGAGTTTTGAGTATACACGTCCACTAAATGAAAGATAAATCTAGTGTGCTTGACTATAGAGACAGCCTACTTTTGCGATATTGAGGCGTAGTTTGGGATATTTGGCAGCATGTTGTCCATCAGAAATCGTTGTAGGCCGCGTGACGTCACGACATGTTGAATCTTTAAGTATATGGAGATTTAGGGTACTTATAGAGACACCTAGATGCACCTCCGCTAGCGAGGGCACATATAATGTTGATGAAACGTCTATTATGTTATTTGTTTACGTATTTTAGGCGTAAAAAGTAGACTTCGAGAGAGACATAGTTCCGGCATTTGTCGCTACGAGCGCTGATATCTGTATTAGAAGTCTACTTTTCGTCGTGCCGCGAGCGGGGAGGGATAGTAGACTGCGGCCATGTTGGATGGCAAAACTAGTGTTGCCATCTATATAATGTTGTGGGAACATTGATATGATTTGATTCTGAAAAATGAATGCACAACAAGTGTATTTGTATATATAAAATATTGCACATTCGGCTCCAATATAACTGCCTCAGGGCTCTGCTAACTTATCTCATCACGTTACCCCACACTACCCTACAATTTAATGGCCAGAAAACAATATTAGTTTATTAAAATAGGTTCTTTTACTAGTGGTAACATTATTTTTTTGCTTACATATATAATTATATCTAACCTTAACATAGTTATTAATTATACACTTCATAAAGTGTATCCTATGGTCGTAAAGTGCATTTTGATCATTGCAATGGTTGAGTCAATTTATAAATAAGTTGTATGTATCTATTTCCCGCATGATTGTATTGTAAATTCGCGCAACTAGTGTTTAAAGTTGCCTATAGATAGCGTTGGGATATGGAGCAAGATTTCACGCGCATGCGCGGCCAAAACAGTAATGTATCTATATCATGATGACAGAGGCAGTGGAGCCCTGAGACAGTTATATTGGAAGTTTAAAAAAAACTTCAGGACATGTCCTACGAGTTACAAAATATAGAGAAATGCACGTGTTATACATTAATTTTTCAGAGTCAAATCATACCAATTTTTTAAAATTCTGCTGGGTGCTCAAGGTACCCCATTTTATCGAGAACCTTACTTTACCGAGGCTGAAAACGCCGCGCATGCGCGTGAAATCTTGCACCATATCCCAACACTGCCTATAGAGCGCACCACAGTGTTTGCCATCCAAGATGGCCGACAAGTTGATACCCCTTCCGTCTTTCGCCTCACCCCCGCAGCATAATGCACAGTCCTTAAGTCCGTGATGGTATACTGCGGCCATGTTGGATGGCAAAACTAGTGTTGCCATCTATATAACGTTGCGGGAACATTGATATATATATATATATATATATATATATATATATATATATATATATAAAATATTGCACATTCGACTGCAATATAAATTTATAAATAAATTATGTGCATCTATTTCCCGCATGATTGCATTGCTCATTCGCGCAACTAGTATTTGAAGTTGCCTATAGATAGCGTTGGTATATGGTGCAAGATTTCACGCGCATGCGCGGCCAAAACAGTAATGTATCTATATCATGATGACAGAGGTAGTGGAGCCCTGAGAAAGTTATATTGGCGGGAATGTCTCGAAACAATCTATTTCGGACAAAAAGACTTCAGGGCGTGTCCTACGAGTTACAAAATATACACAAATACACATTTTATACATTCATTTTTCAGAATCAAATCATAGCAATTTTTTAAAATTCTGCTGGGTGCTCAAGGTACCCCATTTTATCGAGAATCTTACTTTACCGAGGCTAAAATTGCCGCGCATGCGCGTGAAATCTTGCACCATATTCCAACACTGCCTATAGAGCGCACCACAGTGTTTGCCATCCAAGATGGCCGACAAGTTGATACCCCTTCCGTCTCTCGCCCCACCTCCATAGTATAATGCACAGTCCTTAAGTCCGTGATGGTATACTGCGGCCATGTTGGATGGCAAAACTAGTGTTGCCATCTATATAACGTTGCGGGAACATTGATATGATTTGATTCTGAAAAATGAATGCATAACAAGTGTATTTGTATATATATCTTTATATATATAAAATATTGCACATTCGGCTCCAATATAAATTTATAAATAAATTATGTGTATTTATTTCCTGCATGATTGCATTGCAAATTCGCGCAACTAGTATTTGAAGTTGCCTATAGGCAGTGTTGCACCATACTGACAATCTTGCACCATATCCCAACACTGCCTATAGAGCGCACCACAGTGTTTGCCATCCAAGATGGCCGACAAGTTGATACCCCTTCCGTCTTTCGCCTCAGCCCTGCAACATAATGCACAGTCCTTAAGTCCGTGGTCCACACCCTTAAATTCCAACAAATGAGCATTTCAGTCTTTAATTGTTTTACAACCTCACCCGATGCCCACAGATGTCTCTGTGGGAGCAGCGTGTCGTTTCTGGGAACGATCGTTTTCCATGAAACTGGCAGCGACCGTGTTTCGATCAACCTCCATGCATTCATTCGTCGCCCGTGTCAATTTGAGGCGGACCAGCAAACGAAGTTACCGATCGTTTCACCGTGATACGCGCGTGATCCGACGATTTTAATGTCGTTCCTCTTCCCTCCACCTCGTAGCTGTATCCGATCACCGCAATCCAATTATTAAAGTTTCGCGTAGTTTGACGCTGTATCGGGACGTTCAACTTTCGTGTGACGCGAGTTATACATATGCAGCCGATACTGGAAAAGGAACAACGGGGCTCGGGAATAGGGTCTGTGAATGGTGGAGAAGAACGGTAGGAATATCTGGGATATGGGTCACGGGGAAAGTCAAAGGTTGCGCGTTAAATTTAATTACACGTGGCTGTGACGGCTGGTTTGAACGGATATAGCTGAGGATTGCCCAAAGCTTGTCCGGGGCCACTTCGATTCGCAGTCGATAATCGTATATCCGAGGAAACGCGGCCGATATTCGGTTTAAATTGGTATCGATAGTACCCTTTAGGACGACTTTGTGACACGTCCGGGTTCGATCTGTCCAGCCGGACCGCTTGAAATCCGGATTGCAGTTCTGGATCGTCGGGAACGTTTCACCGTGATAGCACGCGCGCGCGTTATTCCAGAAAAATCAAGAGACCGGCTGAATCGAGCTCTCGATTCCATGGCTTAGATATTATTAGTGATGTATAGTTAAATAGAACAGGAGATTGGCCGTCCGTCACCGGAACCGAATTATTATCGCTGTCTGTCTCGGTGGAACGACGTACCTTATCCATTCATGACTATTTCTCTAAAACCGTACCAACACGCTATAATTAACTTATCTAGTTAAATTCCAAGGAATTCCGCTTCCGTATTTGTTCATGTTTCCGATTGCCGCCGTCAGGTTAAAATATTGGATATAACATTAGGAAACGTACCGTATATAGTCCACCTTGTAGAAAGTTTGCTTATCTATTCAAATAGTGATAACGGAGTCCAATCGATTGATTTATAATTAGAGCTGAAACTTAATAGCATCGCGCGGTCGTTGCTGACGTTTTGCTTTGCCCTCATTCGTTTTGATACTTCATATATTCTTTTTGTATCGTCGAACCGTGAACATAGTACTAAAACGTAAAAGATACTTGATTGATTTAACCTCTTAGGCACGGCTGAATTTTGCGCGGGGCTGTTCCTCTGTACGGCGGAGTTCAACGAGAATTACTTGTAAACGATATAACCTGTTTATTATCAACAGGTTATATCGTTTACAAGTAATTCTCGTTGAACTTCGCCGTACAGAGAAATATATATATATATATATATATATATATATATATGCATAATACTTATTTGTCACACGTATCCTTCTCTCACGGCATACCATTCCAAACTGGGCTCACGCCAGTGATGCCAGAATCGTGGAACCGAGGAACTTGCCCCTCCGGTGGATCCTCCGGCTGGACCCCCCACTCTGATGTACCGTCATCGCCTTACGTTGTTTCTACGTTGTATGGACATTTTCTCCTTCTCCAGATGAAAGGCCTGATTTCTTATCTGGGCCAGACTCATCGTAAAAATTTTCTATGAAGAAATCCAAATATTGTGTCGAAGAAATTGGCTTTCTCTTTCAAAAAAATTGTCAAAAGTGTTTGATCGTAGTCTAGGCTCATCGCGAGCGATTTTATTATCCAATTTTTTATCGGATGTTCTTTTCTGTTGTGTGTTTACAATTTAGAGTAATGACTTCATAACTGCAAGGTTTGCTCCTGTCTGCTTTCCTCGACTTTTATCAATTTCTTATTCCACACAGTTCAGTGATTGGTTGACTATTTCACAGCAGCGAGTCGACGACCAATGAAAGTGCAGGAAAACAAATTTTTGTTTTAGTCCCACGAAACTTGTAGCGCGTGATTTTTTAAATCAAAATTATCATCGTCGATAAAATAGAAAACTGGATTAACAATATAGACGCCACAGCGCGTCGTTCAGAAAGATGACATCCGTGAAAACCATTATAGTGGCGCGTCGTGCCTAAGAGGTTAATCATTTTCATACAGGCTTGCGTCGTGGTAGTAAAGAACCGTTGACATTCGGGGCAGGGAAGGAAGGGTGGAGGAACTCAACAAAGACGAATTGAGAATAAAGGATTTTTAAGCGGTTGACAACTAACGGAGAGTGTTAATTTTCAAAATGAAAACGAGACGTCCATCTTTCGCGATATACTTGGCACTCGTCGCTTCAACTGGCATGGCGGCCCATTCTCTTGCTGAACGCATTAGAGTAATGAATTAATTTTCACCCAAAGCCTTATTTCTCTCTCGCCCCTTGTCCCATCGTAGCCCCCGTCTATATCTCGCAGACCTGCCTTTTACCACTCGTTTAGTCCGTAACGACTCCTCCCTCGCCCGTTCCGCCCACCCACTCTTTTGCTTTGCATTCTGGATTTAAAGTCTATCTTCTTAATTATAACGGAGTGACAATGCACTCTTTCCACTGTTGCTTCCTTTCTCAACACTTCCATTTCCACGGGAAGTTTCCAAGGGTCCGAGGCATTGCCCTCTGGGATCAGGCTCGTTAAACGGAAAAGAAAGATTCGACCATGTCCGTAGCAGCTGGGTAGCGGAATTTATTCTGGGGATCAACACGCGCCACAAACATGCGCGTAATACTTTTCCTGATTAATTTTTTCGGCTTTTCATCAAGGCGACTGCTTCGTCTTGAACGGCTCTATGTCTTTCTTTCCATTACTCATGTAATTCATCAAACACTACACGTGCCATGGGAAAAATTCAGAAGTCAGGAAAATGGGTATCAGCGCCCAGATTGGGCTGGAAGACGAAGAAAAGTCATTTTGCAACACAAGAACGCCCCATCACACACGGCGAAAGCGGTCAAAGACACAATTTCTGCACTTGGACGGGAACTCTTGCCCCACCCGCCGTACTCACCAGACTTGGCCCCTCCTGATTACCACCTGTTTTCATCGATGGCTCACGCAGTTTCCCAGGAGCACTTCAAAAATTACGAAGACGTCGAAAAATGGCTCGATGACTTGATCGCCTCGAAATGTGAACCACTTTTTTGGTGAGGGCATCCACAATTTGAACGACAGATGAGAAAAATGCATACTTCGAATAAAGCATTTTGTTCCTTTCTCCCAAATTTAAATTGTTTCCTTTAGAAAAAAAATTAAGAATTATTAACCGGTACACCTGATAATGTGACAACGATTATACAGGGTGTCCCAAAAATGTCTGAGTTCCTTTAAAGGGGAGGTTCCTGAGGCCATTTGAAGCGACATTTTCCTTTGCAAAAATGGCCGTTTCGGCTTTGTTAAGGAGTTATTAACGAAAAACACGGACCAATCAGAGCGCGACCTAGAGGCGTGTTGGCAGAGACGGCCGCGCGCGACAGAAGTCGAGCGATGGTGATACACCGCGGTCGAAAGCAAGGAACGAACATGAGAAGAAAATTTTTCGAGTCCTATGTCGGATAGTTCACATTTGAATATGTTGTAGTCTTTAGTAGCCTATGAAGGAATCTCGAAGGATTTTTCGAAATCTTAAAAAATGTTGATTTTACAGACGTGTAAACAATTTTTTTTCATTAAATTATAACACTAGAACTAACGTACCGAGGAAAATGAGTTTTGAGGAGCTTATAGTGAACACATGAGAGTATCTATTGAAAATATTTCGATTCCGAAGAAATGGTTTTTTCACCATTTATTTTGCAAATGTTTTAAACAAATGCAATTTTCCTATAGCCGGGACTGTTTTAAAAATTCGAAAAAAACGTGGTGACAGCTACAAGTCTCCTGTTTACGGATTCGTTAAAAGGCAGACGCTTTAAAATTAACGGAATTAGAATTATTTAAAGCGAATTCTGCACCGCGATATTACGGAGGCGCGCGACCCCGAAGGCGCGCGGCACGAACAGCACCACACACTGTAACACCGTCAATACATACTGATAAAACTGACTCTTCACTTTTTAGTTATTAATGTTAAAAACTGAGAAAACCTTGCTTACCTTGGTTCTCCTGTAGAGCCCCAGCGATGTGAAAATGCTTCCTGTATTCACAAATAATCTGTGTGCAACACTGAACCTGCCTACTCGTTAAATTCACAAGAGCATTTTAATTATTCGCTCTATGAAATTATCGAGCAGAAGGGGTCAATGTCCTTTCATTGCACGATCCGGCCCACAACATATTCAAATTTGAACTATCCGACATAGGACTCGAAAAATTTTCTTCTCTTGTTTGTTCCTTGCTTTCGACCGCGGTGTATCACCATCGCTCGACTTCTGTCGCGCGCGGCCGTCTCTGCCAACACGCCTCTAGGTCGCGCTCTGATTGGTCCGTGTTTTTCGTTAATAACTCCTTAACAAAGCCGAAACGGCCATTTTTGCAAAGGAAAATGTCGCTTCAAATGGCCTCAGGAACCTCCCCTTTAAAGGAACTCAGACATTTTTGGGACACCCTGTATTCGTTCCGTTGGCAAGATCATTGAGCTACCCATCTACAATTACATTTTTGACTATTGGCGCAACTCGTTACCTAATTAACAAGCTACAACGGAGATCCATGAATATCCTATTTGAACTAGAATCGTTCGTATATCCGTGTTTGAATCCTCTTATAGCTATGACCACGACAGGCCATGTGTTAATAAAATAATCTTCTACATGTAACGAATACGCAATACATACGGTGGGCTGCCTTCTACAACTGGTAGAAGCAATCGCAACGCTATGAAATGAAATGAAATAGGTGTGTATAAATCCAGTTGTACGAACGTCAGTTCTCATTGTACAAATGAAGACACGAGAGTGGAAGGTGGAGCTACTGAACAGCCATTATCCGAACGAGTCCCAGTTATCCGAATCGTCCTGTTCCCGGAACCGTTTGTACAAAATGGAGTCCCGCTGTATCTCAACGAAAGTTGCGGAAACGATTTAACCCCTTAGCTTACAATGACGCCTCAGAGGCGTCGTAAGGTTATCGGACCAAACATGAATAAGACGCTTCAGAGGCGTCGCAAGGTTATCGGCCCAAACACGGATAAGACGCTTCAGAGGTGTCGCAAGGGTATCGGCCCAAAGTTAATTGTACCGCGCACGTGTATATACAAATCATAGGAAGTTTGCGATTTGTACAGTTTCGAACGCTGAGCAAAGTTGTTTGTGTCCCCGGGCGCGACCGACCTTGTTGTCGTTTTTGGACCGCACATTTGGAAATTCGCTCGTAAGGGAAGGGGTTAATTGCGTGATCTCTAATCGTAAATAATTATGAGCTAACGCTTATGCGATTCCAGGTTACGTATTTTTCTGCAGGTGTGTAACGCGACTCTCGCGTGTAACCGTTCGACGGATTTGTGTGTACACGTATATGTATACGCGCGGAAGGGTTTGCAGGCCGGCCGGTTACAGCGACTCTCGAAAAGCACCTCGTGTCATTAGTATGTTAATTGGTAACGCTCTGGCTGCCTACCCGGCTGGCTGCCACATCGAGTTTCGTACACATATACGTCGCCGGAGCCCAGCGTGTTTATACGTTAAGATGTTTAATCGCTTCTGTAATTATACTGTCCCTCAAAGGGTTAATTGTCCCATAAACCCATGAATACGTTAACGAGCGCGCCGTGCGCCTCGCGAGCATCGCCAAAGAACAAGGAGCCACTGGAGGCGGCGAGGGGAACGGACCGAGGCATCGTGCTAAAACCCATCGACGAACCAACACACGCGACCAACAGCCTGGGGTAAACGAAGACGGGGGTTAGGTGGTAATGCAGATTTCACCGACTCGCTGACGACTGGTCTGCTTCGAAATAAACGCACGCCCGCCCATGCACACCTTGGCTCGCGACCGGCTACGCTTCCTAAAATGTCTAACGGTTTTTGCCCTTGTGGATTCTACATTGCCCTTTCATTCTACCTCTGCGAATGCTTCTTGCCAGCCCGAGTCACCGTAGGATGGTTCTAAATCGGTCCATCTATGTCTACGGTTACTTTCAACACTTATATTTCGTGGCGTTGGAGTTGAAACTTACCAAGGAATAATAAAGACGTGTTTCGAAAGAACGTTTAGTTAACTATTGAGTGCAGAGTAGGTTTTGTATGTGCGCATCCGTTTCATTATTTCGAGCACACTTTGATTTGTTAATATACGTATAGAAAGATTGTCATGCGGTAAGAGAAAATTAGTAATATCGTAACATTTAAGGGGTAGTCTACTGTAAAGGTTTAACGACAGTGAGAACAAGTGATTTTTAAGAATTTCTTTTTAGAATAACTATCGGATTCATGAGACTAGGTCTTCAGTCTTCATTGACACGCGACGAAATAAAAAGTGTTGATGACGTCCAATCATCTCGATTGAAAGCAGCGCCATCTAGAAGGACGCGAACACATGGCGAAGTATAGAGGATCGCGGGGTGAAGAGGAGTACGAGGGGTACAGTACACCGGTCGAACTATAGCGGCGCTGGCATCGAAATCTACTGTTCAATTCGGGACATTTCCAAAGTCCGAATACCGTATCCATAGTATATACAGGGTGGCCCACATAACTCTGAACAGCTCAATATCTCGAAAACTATGCCATCGATTTTAAAGTTCTTAGTCTTAAATTGCATGGAACTGAAGGGCCTTTCTGACTACATAAACGTGAAGTGGCCTCCCTTCCCCTTTAACGGGGGAGGGGAGGTACCTTTGTAATTTTAAATGGAACCCCCTATAAAATGTTACATATTTAGATTCTACCGGAAAAAAACAAGTCAATTTTGTCTGAAACATTTTTTTGTCAGATACTTCCATGATGAGATATAACAGTTTGAAGTTTCGAGTTGTAGGTACTCGAAGCGCTCGGAAATAGCGTTATGGAATTATACGCGCTTGAGTCCATTGCTTATTCGTGAAGAAACACAAACAATAATATTTACAATTCTTGAGTTTGACTCACTTATCTATGAAAACGTTTTCAGTTTAGAGCTGTTATTCAAGCAGTAACATTGTGATTGTGGCTACTTTTGACACAGAAGTGAATATGTTATTAACGTTAGGTGAATGCCAAAAAAATTATCGGCGTGCAGCAGTGATGTTTTTTGAACGTTATGGGATCAAAAAATGTCATGCAACATTTCATAATTTTGAAGTCAGGGTCATTATTATTCCATGTACAAGGTTTTTTTTCCAAGTTGGTATTGCAATAGTTTATGTTTTATGGTGGTTGCCAGGGGCATCCAAGGCATTGTTAGAACAAACAAAATGCGGACAGTACCTCACAGACTGTAAACCAAGCAATATACAGAGTGTCCCAAAAATGTCTCATTTCCTTCAAAGAGGAGGTTCCTGAGGCCATTTGAAGCGACATTTTCCTTTGCAAAAATGGCCGTTTCGGCTTTGTTAAGGAGTTATTAACGAAAAACACGGACCAATCAGAGCGCGACCTAGAGGCGTATTGGCAGAGACGGCCGCGCGCGACAGAAGTCGAGCGATGGTGATACACCGCGGTCGAAAGCAAGGAACAAACAAGGGGCCGCGCGCCTCCGTAATATCGCGGTGCAGCGTTCGCTTTAAATAATTTTAATTCCGTCAATTTTAAAGCGCCTGCCTTTTCAAAACTAGGTCCGTAAAGAAGAGATTTGGAGCTGTCATCACGTTTTTTTCGAATTTTTAAAAAAGTCCCGGCTATAGGAAAATTGCATTTATTTAAAACATTTTCAAAATAAATGGTGAAAAAACCACTTTTTCCAAATCGAAATATTTTCAATAGATACTCTTCTGTGTTCACTATAAGCTCCTAAAAACTCATTTTCCTCGGTACGTTAGTTCTAGTGTTATAATTTAATGAAAAAAAGTTCTTTACACTCTGTAAAACCAATATTTTTTAAGATTTTGAAAAATCCTTCGAGATTCCTTCATAGGTTACTAAAGACTACAACACATTCAAATTTGAACTATCCGATATAGGACTCGAAAAATGTTCTTCTCTTGTTTGTTCCTTGCTTTCGACCGCGGTGTATCACCATCGCTCGACTTCTGTCGCGCGCGGCCGTCTCTGCCAATACGCCTCTAGGTCGCGCTCTGATTGGTCCGTGTTTTTCGTTAATAACTCCTTAACAAAGCCGAAACGGCCATTTTTGCAAAGGAAAATGTCGCTTCAAATGGCCTCAGGAACCTCCCCTTTAAAGGAACTCAGACATTTTTGGGACACCCTGTACATATATCAGTGGTTTTCGCACGCAATACCGATCCTCGGTGCGACGAGAAAGAAAGAGAGAAAGAGAAAAAGATGAGGGAGGGTGGGGAGAGAGAGAGAAAGAAAATGGATGATTTTAATAGTTTTTTAAAGATGAGAAAAGGAATTAGGTTCCCTTGATTGGATTGAAACGTATCTCGCGCAAGTTCCCCGTAACGACTTTCCTAATTACGCTGTCCATTAATTTTAATTGACCTGGTTTTTCCTTTCCGAAACGCGGATACTTTCCACGGTATTCGATTAAAAATCCATTGGAGGTATTCCCCGGCAGCCGGCTAGCGGAATATTCGGGTCGCTGTGGAAAATTTCAATCAAAACGTTCCAGCATTTCGTATCCCCGATCGAACCGGACCGAACCGCGTGGTTGCCCCACGGTCGACGAGGTTCGATCGTTCAACGAACGTTCAGCTTCCCTAATGCGATGCGCAGGCCGCGGTTTAACAATACGGGAACCGGCGGACCACGGCTCGGCGCGGCGCGGCGCGTCCGCCATCGGTGCTGTGTCATTTTGTTTGCCGCGTGGGAATTTGATTATCGTATAATCTCAGCCGGGCCGAAACTCAGCCCCTGTAAAATCATGGAAAATCTGGCCGAACAATACCGCTTACCAGTGTCATTGTGAAACCTTTATCGCATTCTACGACACGGAGCACGCGCGCATCGAAAATTGTTGGACCGTGGCGCGATCACCGAGCTGGCTCTCGTATATACCCGCCTCTCGTATACCGAAATGCTTTTGATTTAATTAGCTAATTATAATGTTCATTTAATTAATATAATTGGACCGGTTAGCAGGCGTGGGCGCAGCTTGTACGCTGCGACGCTCGATGACTATTTTGCCGCGTTGCATTTAATAACGCCCATTAACGAACATTTACATTAGCAGTAATTATCGCAGTCGCTGCGCAACCACCGCCCGATCGAAATATTTCGCGACCGTCACGAGGTAATCGGTGTTTTACCCGTTTCGCTGTTAACATTTCCCGGGTGTTTTTGAGTGGACATTTCATCTGAAGATATAAAGAACGACAATCCGATATACCAGTTAAATATTCCATACATAAGCCCAATTCTAATTAGCCTCGAGATTAGTTATGTTTTTGATGGTGATCTGGCCGATTGCCTGAACGGAACTGGCGAACAGATGTTCGTCAATCCTCTATCAAAGACGTCTATTGTTACATCGTTATCAGCAAATTAATTATACTTTACTTGTGTTCATTATATTCTCTCTCTTTATCTCGAATGGTTGTCTCATTACAGAGTTATATTTGATGTCAGTCAGTAACACTAATTACCGAGTTTTTAATTGGTTCAATCGAGAACTCTGTGATATACAATGATTAGACTATGCTCTTTATCTTTGACTAATTCAATGTTATGTACCAGTTTCTGAAAAATGATATCAGAAATTTTATATTCATTAATGCAATTACGGAAGTGTACAGATCCAATCTACATCCAAATTCTGGAGTAAACTGTAAAATCTAATTGCACAGCTCGGCCATGAAAATAGACATTCATAGTCATATGCGCAGTAACCGTTGATCTGCATCATTAAAATGTTATCGATTTGTTACGTTCACCGCAATATACGATTTACTAATATTTTTGATAAGCAACATCTTTATCCCTAACATCTTTAAAATCTTTTGTGCACTCTCGTTAACCCCTTAACCTACGATTTACGTTCGAGAATTTTGGGTCGAAAACGTAAACAAGCTCGCGCAGCCTTCGAGCCATTCGCACGTCTTGTTTAGTACGATGATCGGGCCAATCGTAAATATTACGGGCCCGTAATATTTACTTTTGGCCCGGTCATCTACTACGGGCTATGCCCGTAATATTTATATTCGGCCCGACCATCGTATTACGGGCTACGCCCGTAATATTCACTTTTGGTCCGATGATCTACTACGGGCTATGCCCGTAATTGTAGGTTAAGGTGTTAATCGAAACGCATTTCGTAGTATTCAAATCCTAGTTATCGCTTATGTCAATACCCAGAACTTTTTATGACGTTGAAACAGATTATAGTCGCCGGGGTGCATAGTTTCGGCATATTATTTGATGCGTCGCATGTCAATAAGGTTATAATTATCCAAGAACAGAAAGATCTACAACACTTTTTCTGTTTGTTAACCCCTTAACCTACAACTACGGGCATAGACCGTAGTAGATGATCGGGCCACATGTGAATATTACGGGCGTAGCCCGTAATACGATGATCGGACCAAATATAAATATTACAGGCATAGTCCGTAGTAGATGATCGGGCCAAAAGTAAATATCACGGGCCCGTAATATTTACGATTGGCCCGATCATCGTACTAAACAAGACGTGCGAATGGCTCGAAGGCTGCGCGAGCTTGTTTACGTTTTCGGCCCAAAATTATCGAACGTAAATAGGTTAAGGAGTTAACGCCCTAACCTTAAAATACGGGCATGGCCCGTAGTAGATGATCGGGCCAAAAGTGAATATTACGGACATAGCCCGTAATACGATGATCGGACCAAATATAAATATCACGGCCATAGCTCGTAGTAGATGATCGGGCCAAAAGTAAATATTACGGGCCCGTAATATTTACGCGAGCTTGTTTACGTTTTCGGCCCAAAATTCTCGAACGAAAATCGTAGGTTAAGGGGTTAACCCCTTAACGTACAACTACGGGCATAGCCCGTAGTAGATGATCGGCCAAAAGTGAATATTACGGGCATAGCCCGTAATACGATGATCGGGCCAAATATAAATATTACGGGCACAGGCCGTAGTAGATGATCGGACCAAAAGTAAATATTACGGACCCGTTATATTTACGATTGGCCCGATCATCGTACTAAACAAGACGTGCGAATGGCTCGAAGCCTGCGCGAGCTTGTTTACATTTTCGGCCCAAAATTCTCATACGAAAATCGTAGGTTAAGGGGTTAACCCCTTAACGTACAACTACGGGCATAGCCCGTAGTAGATGATCGGGCCAAAAGTAAATATTACGGGCCCGTAATATTTACTTTTGGCCCGATCATCGTACTAAAGAAGACGTGTGAATGGCTCGAAGGCTGCGCACGCTTGTTTACGTTTTCGACCCAAAATTTTCGAACGTAAATCGTAGGGTAAGGGGTTAACCCCTTAACCTACAACTATGGGCATGGCCCGATCATCGTACTAAACAAGTCGTGCGAATGGCTCGAAGGCTGCGCGAGCTTGTTTACATTTTCGGCCCAAAATTCTCGAACGAAAATCGTAGGTTAAGGGGTTAACCCCTTAACGTACAACTACGGGCATAGCCCGTAGTAGATGATCGGGCCAAAAGTAAATATTACGGGCCCGTAATATTTACTTTTGGCCCGATCATCGTACTAAAGAAGACGTGTGAATGGCTCGAAGGCTGCGCGCGCTTGTTTACGTTTTCGACCCAAAATTTTCGAACGTAAATCGTAGGGTAAGGGGTTAACCCCTTAACCTACAACTATGGGCATGGCCCGATCATCGTACTAAACAAGTCGTGCGAATGGCTCGAAGGCTGCGCGAGCTTGTTTACATTTTCGGCCCAAAATTCTCGAACGAAAATCGTAGGTTAAGGGGTTAACCCCTTAACGTACAACTACGGGCATAGCCCGTAGTAGATGATCGGGCCAAAAGTAAATATTACGGGCCCGTAATGTTTACGATTGGCCCGATCATCGTACTAAACAAGGCGCGCAAATGGCTCGAAGGCAGCGCGTGCTTGTTTACGTTTTCGGCCCAAAATTCTGGAACGTAAGTTGTAGGTTAAGGGGTTAAAAACGACTTCGTCAATTCCCAAATCCTTTCCAAATGGCCAGACAGAAATTACCATTCGCGGATGGGTGCGTGTAAGATCGGGGCGTTCGCTAATCCGAGGCGGTAGGAGCGCACGAGCTAATCCGGGGCAGGAAGCGCGCGTTAATTCGCGAAGAGAGCGGGTGTGTAGGAACATCTTGGAAGGCTGACTGGTGATCGACAGCGAGGCGACAGTCACCTGGTCAAAGACTCGTGGTGACAGGGCCGATTGATAAAGATGACTGGACTATAAAGCCCGACGTAGGTGCTGGTGTGCCAGTGTCGGAGACAATATGTGCAGACGGCACGCGCCCATCGGGCAACCGAGCCTGCGCACGGGCACGCGTGACGTGCCAAATGACGACGCAGTATGGAGCGACGAGCCGCGGCCGAACGACGAGAAGCGAGGAGACGTCACGTCGGCCAGAGCGAGCGCGTCGAGCAAAGTCTAGCTGAGGGAGCCGAGAGCCGAGAGCCGAGAGTGCGCCGAGTGGTTGGCGGTCCTTCGTCGCGTCGTCGTCTCGCGTACCCGCCGCGATTCTCTCCATTTCGGAGTGAGCTGCCGTTGCGGACTGAACCTACAGCCTCCGCGCTCTCTTGCCCGCTAGCTCTCTGCTAGTGCCTTTGATTATCCGCCGGCGACCGTCGCGCACCGGCAATAACGCATTGCGCGGTGCCACGGACGCGATACGTCAGCCACCACCGCCGTTGCCGCCGCCTGCCGCCCACCGCGTGCACGCCGAACGCTAATGAATTGAATTATTTTCGTGGCGCGGCCTCCGACCGCACGCGACTCCGAAGCACGCGTGCACTCGATCGATCGATATCGCGCGACAAGTGACTCCGAAGTGTTAACCACCGTGGTTGCTCTATCCCATCTTCTAACTTTAGCTTTACCTTCCTCTGCCCCTAACTGGTTGGCTTCAAAGAATATCCTGTTGACCCGTTCAGTGTGTTTGATAAGTGCCCCGGAACTGTCGTCACCATCTCTCCCGTTCACTGCCAATAGGATCGGCAACGTTCAAACTGGTCTTCGCGGGTTTAAGGATTTTCAAGGCTTCCCGAAGTTCTCCGATCGGTGAGTAAATCGACGCATTGTACCTTACTTACGTATGTACTTGTGGCGATCGAACGCGATTGAAAGGATTCGAGCCAACGGATGAACAGATTAAATCGAATCGCGCGGACCTACCGAATAGAATAGAAAGATTTGATTATCACGTCTGTTGTCTACCGCTGTTTAACATGGTTTTTCATGCCGACCACCGCGCGGGACATTTCAATTAACGATGGCTGCGCGCGTGTTTTTTGCAACGGCGCGAGTAGCGTCGCCGCACCACCCCGTATAGTTCGGTGTCCGGTTGTCGTTCGGAGATCGCTGTGAGGTGGTTGTTTACATCTCGCGAGTTTGGTCTGCAAGATGTGCTTCGTTTTTCTCGTCTTGCGTTCGCTGGACGATTATTGATTTATCCAATAATTCGCCGGGAACGAAGAGTTTACAAATTTCACTTGTTCGAGTGTACATATCCACTTGCTGATCTCATCGCGATTGTCTTTCGTTCCATATTCGCCAGGATTCTCCGCTCGCACCTCCTTCGTGCGCTGTCATGCCGTAACTCGAAGCGGAATGGAGCAGGGGAGAGTCGCGTTCATTCGACAAGACTTGCGTTCCACGGAATAAATCTGACGAAAAGATAGAGCAGATGGAGGTGTACGAAGGTGGGGGAGGGAAGTTGCAGTTACGAACTGCGTGTATTATACACGTCTAGCATCGTCGTCCTTTTGAATCTGACCGCGGAATAAATCGACCATTATCGGACAATCCGCGGTATTCTCTGGTCGAATGAAACGCTGCGCGCATTTACGTTTTAATGGCTGAATGAAATTTCCCTACTGTTCGACTCGGCTCGGATGAGCGTCTAGACCAGCGAGGAGGCGTTGTTTGTTAGAGAAACGCGCGCTGCCCTCCCCCCCCCTCCCTTGGCCCCCCTCGCCACGCTCGCCGCCCACCCGCCGAGGCATTAATTGGGTGGAGCTTTAATTGCCTTAGCACGACCGACTGCCGTTCCAGTCGAAGTTAGGACGAGAACACCGCTGGAAAGTCGCGTTAACGTCCGCCAATCCATGGCCAATTTCTTTGGCGCTAGCAATTATCCGATTAACCGGGCAAACTTGTGCCCCCGAACAGAACGATCAATCGATTTGCGTTTGCTGGTTAATGCGGTCGATGTTTGGTATCTTTAAATTACAAGCCACTCCGAAAATTTGCGGACGCTTTCGGTTCATCGAATATTAACGCTGTACTCGCCGAAAACCTATTATCGAACTTCTCGATGATTGCGCTATCACTATCTATTTTGTAATATCACAAAATACGTGAATCACTTTGTGTTCGAGATAACTTCTTAATTCATCATGAAAATTGTTGAACTTATTGAAATTATTCAGTTTTAAAAAGCGGCAAACGATTACCGGTAGAAAATGCGTTAATATAAAAACTACGAGATTAATATGTCCTTTGTATCGATCGTAATGTTCTTAATGCGAAATGTTGGGATTTACGGCGCTACGGTTCGATCGTTTGTTAATTAATGTTACCAAGCAATTTTGCTAATAATCAAATAATCGACGTTTCGATCCACGTTTGGATCATTATGAAGATTAATTTTGAAAAGCGTCTGTAAGAATGAATATGTTATACAATTTTCAAAAAACTTTTTTTACGGTAAATTGATTGATGTAGAGAAAACATTGTGGGTAGACGATTGTTTATAAAATCAACTCACTTGCTTTGGTTTAATCAAATGTGTTATTTTGAGCATCGTGACACGATGCTTGTTGTCAGGACACTCAGCGTGTTGGAAACGATCTAGGTTATGTCTATCGATATATGGCGGTAAATTTGAAAAACACAATATGTCTTCTTTTGACCACTGTTCACGAATATACCTTGGTTGGTAAGTCAATTTCTAACGTTCAACTTTCTTTGGAATTGGTTTTATACTAAAGTTGTATCAAATATATAGTTAGTTCATATTTCGAGAAAATAAAAGAGGTTATTTTTGGTTGGAAAAAATAACCTCTTTTATTTTCTCGAAATTTGAACAAACTATATATCTGATACAACTTTAGTATAAAACCAATTGCAAAGAAAGTTGAACGTTAAAAATTGACTTCCAATAAAAAATAACCTCTTTCATTTTCTCGAAATTTGAACAAACTATATATCTGATACAACTTTAGTATAAAACCAATTGCAAAGAAAGTTGAACGTTAAAAATTGACTTCCAACCAAAAATAACCTCTTTTATTTTCTCGAAATTTGAACTAACTATATATCTGATACAACTTTTGTATAAAACCAATTGCAAAGAAAGTTGAACGTTAAAAATTGACTTCCAACCAAAAATAACCTCTCTTATTTTCTCGAAATTTGAACTAACTATATATCTGATACAACTTTAGTATAAAACCAATTGCAAAGTAAGTTGAACGTTAAAAATTGACTTACCAACCAAACATAACCCCTTTTATTTTCTCGAAATTTGAAGTAACTATATATCTGATACAACTTTAGTATAAAACCAATTCCAAAGAAAGTTGAACGTTAAAAATTGACTTACCAACCAAGGTATATTCGTGAACAGTGGTCAAAAGAAGACATATTGTGTTTTTCAAATTTACCGCCATATATCGATAGGCATAACCTAGATCGTTTCCAACACGCTCAGTGTCCTGACAACAAGCATCGAGAACGCACGCTTCTACACGTGTGTCACGATGCTCAAAATAACACATTAGATTAAACCAAAGCAAGTGAGTTGATTTTATAAACAATCGTCTACCAACAATGTTTTCTCTACATCAATTTACCGTAAAAAAAGTTTTTTCAAAATTGTATAACATATTCATTCTTACAGACGCTTTTCAAAATTAATCTTGATAATGATCCAAACGTGGATCGAAGCGTCGATTATTTGATTATTAGCAAAATTGCTTGATAACATTAATTAACAAACGATCGAACCGTAGCCCCGTAAATCCCAACATTTCTCACTACGAGATTGTTTTGTACGCACGTTGGTAATTATTATCAATATACGTGGACACTTCTTTTCACGAGTCATTCAGATTCCAACCGAGGAGCAACTAGCACGCTCCGAAAGATTACTTCCTTGGACGATCAATGTGAATTCTCTTGTTGCATCGAATGTTTGCAATCCACTCTGCTCATTATCCAAAGAGTTCGATCTCGACATGGTAGAAAAGGCAATCGAGCTGAGAGTGGTCAACCGTCTCTTGTTCAGCCTCAATTGCCGGTGCTTCTTGTCTTCGGAGTACACTTTCCCTTCGTCCACCCCCACTAGCCCCCACTCTTCTTTCAAGTTTCCTGTATCCACGGCCTCCGATACCCCTCGAAATGCGGATACGGCTAACCCCTAAATGAAATCCTGGAATTAAAGTCGTATATTAACCTCCGCAGCGTCCCCTAAATTAAAAAACAACATTTTTACGATGTCGGTAACGGAGGGGGTGCGGACCGGGGAGAAGAGGGAGTGGTTCGCGGTACGTCGATGAATGGAAATCGGTTCGCGGCACCGCGAAAATTCGCTTTACCATCGTTCCCCGATGTTATCGTGGCCTAACGTAGTCCTTGTTCTACATAGCCTGCCTATCCAGCGCGCCGACAAGGTTACCGAACTCTCCGACCGCTATTCTATTGTCCGTAAATTGCGTTTTTAAATTCGTCGGGCGTTGGGCCACGTGGCCTAGGCGCGCGTGCTTCCCAAACCTGTGAGGGAGCACGGCGAATTTGGAAGCGCGGCGTCAAACTAATAGAAACGGAAACCCACACACAAACACCCGCAAAACCAATCACAAACATACACTAAAACATTACGTTCGTTCTCGGTAATTTTACAGTTGTCTAGCCGGTTTGCAACCGTCTATCAGTAAGAATCCACAAAATTCAATATTTCAATGATTTTTGAATGTATTCACCTGAGAGATCTCCGATAAAAGTTTGTAGAACATGTCGCAGTAATCTCAGTCGTGAAACGGACGCTAATGGTCAGAGGGTTGACTTTACCACTTTCCGAGTCATTATTGTCTCGTGTTCATTAAAGGAAAAAGAGAACTAGAAACGCAAAGAGGGGCAGATCGATAAGATTGTTTACTCCGGAAAGAAATGGAACGTTGGAAGAGGAGGATAAGACAGAGAGGAAGTCGGAGGGTCGTAGGACCGAGCGTAAAGCGTCGAGATTACCATGGAAATCCAGATCGGTCGCTTTGCATACTTTGGAAATACGTCCACGGAATCGGGTAAGGGTGTATAATGGAAGTTGAAATTGGTTGAGCCTGTCCCGTCTGGGCAAGCTATACCCGTGTACGAGGTATCGAGGGAACGCATTCCTTGCCGAAATTGCTTCGCACTCGATTCAACGGAAAACACACGCGAATCTTCCCCGGACTCGCAGCGTGCAGAGGTTGCGTTTTCGCGCGTCGAAAAATGTTCGGGCAGTTTAGGCGTTCCTCTAAATGTAAGCGTGAACGTACACGGGTCATCGGGAGCACGCGGGCGTATTGTGTAATCACGTTCGCGCTCGTGCTCGCGCTCGTGCTAGCGCTGCTTACCCCTCTTCTCGGTGCCTCGGCTTAACTTCCTCTGTCTCACACTCGTAAAGCGTTGATTAAAACCCACCCGTTGATGCGGAGGGGGCGGAGGACACGGAGGGACAGAAAGAGAGCGAGAGGGTGAGACAGAGGCAAAAGAGAAAGATGGAGTGGTTGAACCGGCGCGACGAGGGGGCAGAGGAAGTTTGGGTGGGCTAGCGTGTGTACGCGTGGTGAGTGGGTGCGTGAGGCCATTGTGTGGGTCGTGTGTGCAATTGTGTGAGAGAGCGCGCGCGTGCTCGGACGCAGGCGCACAAGGGTGAAACAGGCGACTGTGTACAGTACAGACATGGGAGAAGAGAGAAGCCTGGGAGGCTAGGGGGCGAAGAAGGAGCAGAAGCAGGATGAAGGTGGTTCATATACACGCGGTAGAGGGAAAAGGAGGGAGAGAAAGAGAGAGAGAGAGAGAGAGAGGGGGGGGGGGAGAAGGAGAAAGAGACTGGATCGTGGAGGGTAAGTGGTAGGGGTGGTCCAAGGCGTTGCTTGCTTAATTACTAAAAGCTAATCAATTCCGGAGGAAGTAAAGTTTAAATTGCAAACTAAAGTATAGCCAGCTCCCGGACGTAACGCTGCAAAGCGATATTACCGTTCGCTGCATTCTGCAATTAGCCCGTGGTAAATCATTGAAAACAAATTATGGGCGAAACCCGGTGGCCTCCAGCTCTCGGTCAACTGCTCTCCTCTATACTTGGAAAAATATTCGCTTCGGTCGGGGACGGAATTCCGCCCGGTAATACCGGTCATGGTTCTTTCGCCCTCGTTAATAAGCCCCAATCAATCGCCCGCTCGATCGCCGATTCGCCACGGTGCCAGGTTTTCTGTCGTGGCGGTGGAATCGCGATCGAATCGGTATCCCGGGGTCGAAAAAAGGTTTCCGGTTGGAGGATGATTCACTGTATTAAAGATCATTCGTGCGTTGAAGATTCGAGCACGATTTCTTGCTACAGATCCTCTCTCTCTCTCTTTATGCCTCTCTAGCCTCTCTGTCCTTCGGAGGTGGCTGTTACACAGTCGCACGGCGGAAGTTTCGCCGCGATAGATAACACACGCGGGGAGCAGGGAAATGGACGGAGAAAGTTTCTTCGACGGACGATGGTTCAAGCGCGGAGAGATGAGAGTGGGAGAAAGAAGGAGTCAGGTGTCGGTTTCAGGTCTCTCGGCGCGGCGCGGCGGAGGAAAGAAGGAGAACAGAACGAGGTATACAGTACTGAAAACAAGCAATAAAATCAATGTCGTTTCCGGCAATTCAATTCGCAAGACACATCGCACAATTTCACATACAATTTTACGGCAGAACGGCCAGGACTCTTATTTACTTCACGGCCGGTCCCTAGCGCTCCCCCCTATAAACGTTTACCTCTTTCGATCCTCTCTCGCTCCCTCGAACTCTGGTTTTCTTTATCTTAAATCCTGGATAGGGGGCGGCCACGCGTGATCTACGAGCCACGATCCTCGCTGGGCAAATCGTTGCCTTAAGGTCGGGTTATACATGTCCGAAATTCGGATCGGACCGAATATTGTTACCCAGGTTTAAATAAGAGTGTTCGCAATCGGAAATCGGCGTCCGACTTCTCAACGATTCTTTTTCTTCGACTCTGGGAGGCCATATGGGCTCCACAACTCCTTTAGCTAAACTATCGGTAGCTCTCCTTTAGAACATCTCGAACGCATCACAAGTTACGTCAAAGTTCGGACGGAAATGTATAAACACCCTAAAAACGCGTCCGATATCGGACGGATGTGTATGACCCGACCTTTAGTCGCTATTAACCCCTTACCCTACGATTTGCGTTCGAGAATTTTGGGCCGAAAACGTAAACAAGCTCGCGCAGCCTTCGAGCCATTCGCGCGTCTTGTTTGCTACGATGATCGGGCCAATCGTAAATATTACGGGCCCGTAATATTTACTTTTGGCCCGATCATCTACTACGGGCTATGCCCGTGATATTTATATTTGGCGCGATCATCGTATGACGGGCTATGCCCGGAATATTCACTTTTGGCCCGATCATTTACTAAAGGCCATGCCCGTAGTTGTAGGTTAAGGGGTTAACCCCTTAACCTACTATTTATGTCCGAGAATTTTGGGCCGAAAACGTAAACAAGCTCGCGCAGCCTTCGAGCCATTCGCGCGTCTTGTTTGCTACGATGATCGGCCAATCGTAAATATTACGGGCCCGTAATATTTACTTTTGGCCCGATCATCTACTACGGGCTATGCCCGTGACATTCATATTTGGCGCGATCATCGTATGACGGGCTATGCCCGGAATATTCACTTTTGGCCCGATCATCTACTACGGGCCATGCCCGTAGTTGTAGGTTAAGGGGTTAACCCCTTAACCTACTATTTATGTCCGAGAATTTTGGGCCGAAAACGTAAACAAGCTCGCGCAGCCTTCGAGCCATTCGCGCGTCTTGTTTGCTACGATGATCGGGCCAATCGTAAATATTACGGGCCCGTAATATTTACTTTTGGCCCGATCATCTACTACGGGCTATGCCCGTGATATTTATATTTGGCGCGATCATCGTATTGTGGGCTATGCCCGTAATATTCACTTTTGGCCCGATCATCTACTACGGGCTATGCCCGTAGTTGTAGGTTAAGGTATGAAAGGCAACTGCTCGCTGCCGAACCGAAACGACGCGACGCGACTTGCGAAGAAACGATCGGTGTTGATTTTGACGAGGCGATATGCTAATCGAACTCCGGTCTGTATTGTGACTGGTTCATGACCGAGTCACGAATGAACCACTCTCGTGCAATACACAGACGCGTATAATCGCGGTCACCATTGAAGCCTTCCGCTGTGAAACGATCGGACGCCACGCCGAGTGTCATGTCGCGTTGCGCAGGTCCTCGCGTCCCCCGGTTTTAATTTCCTATTATTTAAACGGGCCTGCCACTCACCGTGACATTTGTTGATGGCAAATTATGCTCGTGTCGCATATACAATATTCGCATTATGAGGCCGATCATCGATACGGCTCTTGCAATTAATCCCAGCGTTGGCCGAGCGACTTCCTGTGCGTCACATGCGAGCAGTAATAAGTTTTACAGCAAATTGGCATAATTAATTGGGTAACGTGCCAGAGACCGGTCGACGATAGAACGCCGTCGGCCAGTCGGACCAGTTTTAACGAGTCGGCCGACCGTTCGACGGTGATACGGAACCGGCATCGATGTAAGGAAATATTTAAACGCGATATAATGAGCGGTCTAATTAGAGCTCAAGCCGCGATAATGGCGTGACGTGGCTGAGTTTAGCTTCGTTTCTAACGGATCTACTAATAAGTCCGTAATACTGGTTTATAACCTTTCGTTCGTATTAGGGTGTCCCATAAGCTCTAGCTGTTTATAAAAACATGCAGGCTTATCTCTCGGCCGTTTAGGGCATCGGTTTCAGTCGTTCCAGAGCTCTTATAAAGTACGTTTTGTTGGTAACAAAGTCTCTCTTAAAATGTTTTTCTACACCGTTCAATATGGATAACCAAATGAAGTTTTAAACTTCCACATTTTATCCGCTCCAACATGATTATTCTTGCTCAAGGTCATTTCAAGGTCAAAAAGGTGCCATCGTAAAAAAATACTATTTCACTTAAAAAAAACATCGGTGACCCTGAAATTTCATTAAAAAACACGACATAAAAAATTTCGGACATGTATAACCCAACCTTAACGCTCCACTCCTTGTTTGCCAGCGAGATTAGGATTACTTCGGAATTCAATCGATCCGATTCGTATCCTTCGATCTTCTGTGTCCCAGCAACGGAGGACGTCAAGCGCGAAGGGAACTCGAAACAGAGAAAAAGATGAATTCTGGGAGCAAAATCAGAAGTGCAGATAGGTCTAAAGTGAATACGCCCGACGACTGGGGCGCAACGATGACCCGGAAGGAGATTAATAATCTTGAAATCCATCCATCGGTAAGACAGGGGTCCGTTCGTGATAATGAAGACCAGGCTTGCGCGTTACGTTACATAATTAATCGAAAAGCCGATGCTCGGCGAATAATTACGGCCAGCGCCTACGTTTCGTTGGGCGTACGCGTCTGGTTCAGACAACCAATACATTTACATATTGATAAATGAGCCGACAAACGTTGGTTTCTGGAACAGTCGGTTAGCAGTCGTTAGGGAAAGAAAGCGGGACAAGGAGCTTGAGAAGAGGGTGAGTAGCGGCAGATAGAGGAAGCTGACCGAACTACGATAACCATTACGGATCCAACTACCTTTCATTACAGTTCCAAGGGATGAACGGCGAAGATACTAGGGTGTCCCATAAGTTTCTTCCTTTCTTTTATGCAAAATAAATACACGATATTTGTTGTTTAAGGTAGATTTATTGTGTTATACAGGGTGTCCTACATAAATGGGAACACCTAAATATCTGTCGTATTTACGGTCCTATCAGAAAACTTCAGAGGACAAAGCGACACTATTGCAAGTGGCAAATGTAATGGTAAAGAAAAAAAATTTGTATGTCGTGTTTTTTACGATACCAGCTTTTTGACCTTGAAATGACCTTGAGCAAGAATAATCATGTTGGAGCGTTTAAAATGTGGAAGTTTAAAACCGAAGGACGTCTTAACGCTTCGAAAGTCGTATAAGAAGTGAAGAGAAAATACAGGGGTACAGAGAAAACTCTGTTCCCACTGGAAAAGACCATGGCTGCATCTTGACTCTATCCCGAGAGCCCATTTATAAACAGTCACAGGCCTATGGGCCTGATGACATCTGGTCTATTGTATCACTCTATCTAAGCGCAGTGATTCTCAAATTTAACGAGATTCATTTTTGCATCTTAGCAGACGTATTAATACAAACAATCCAACACACAACTCCTTTAGGTAAACTATCGGTAGCTCTCCTTTAGAACATCTCGAACGCTTCTCAAGTTACCTCAAAGTTAAAATGTATAAACACTCTAAAAACGCGTCCGATATCGGACGGATGTGTATAACCCGACCTATACTCGTGGCAGCCGATCGTCTTGGTACCGATCTCTCGATAATTAATGCTCAGACAGTTCACGTATCCTGCATGCCTGTATGCTCCCATGTCTCAGATTTCTGTATAGACTCGCTACCGTATAGAGAGGCTTCTCGTATAGACGATTATACCGGTGTCACGATATCAGCGTTGACCGCAATAATATCGCATTACCAAGATTAACGTGATCTCCAATAATAGATCGGACAGTGAGCAGCCATGCTGGATTAGCTGACAAGAGAGTAGGCCCCGTACGCCTGTCCCCGGTATTATTCTCATTATTCGATGCCCATTAATAATCATGCCGACGTTTATCAGCTCCTTAAACGCAGTCGGCTCAGACTCAACTCGATTGTCCTTCCGACTGTTTCCGGCGCGTATAATACCGTGGAATAAATACAATATCGGTTCGTGATCTTTTTTTTTTTTTCATTTGAGTCCACTGTTGCGATAATTTCACAGACAACGACCTGGAACCACAGAAATCGAATGCAGACCAATTAGAATAAGTTATTCCGACTCTACCCTTTTCTCATATAGGGAACTCGATTTTTGAAAAATGTGATTACACTTTCTACATATTATTTATATTTTTAAATTTATATTTATAGGCTCGGATTAGGTAATTTAAACGAAAATTTGTGTTGCGTATGTGAAAAATGCTATAGCATAAAATTTAAAAACCGAAAGATTTAGTATTTCTGTTGATTCAACGGAAAGGTTTATCAAAATTGTTGTTTTCATTAGTTAGTTAGACTTCAATTTGCACAAATATCTGCAGTCTCCTCAGTGGCGCATTATGACTACTTGGGGCCCCTAACCTCAACTAAGTAATTTTCACGTTGGGAACAATAAAACAATTGTAAAAACATCTACATATTTATTATTGCATAAAAAGTGAAATAAATACACTATCGGTCCGTGATCGTTTTTTCATTTGTGTCCTCTGTTGCGATAATTTCACAGACAACGACCTGGAACCACAGAAATCGAATGCAGACCAATTAGAATAAATTATTCCGACTCCACCCTTTTTCCATATAGGGAACTCGATTTTTGAAAAATGTAATTACACTTTCTACATATTATTTATATTTTTAAATTTATATTTATTGGCTCGGATTAGGTAATTTAAACGAAAATTTGTGTTGCGTATGTGAAAAATGCTATAGCATAAAATTTAAGAAGCGAAAGATTTAGTATTTCTGTTGATTCAACGGAAAGGTTTATCAAAATTGTTGTTTTCATTAGTTAGTTAGATTTCAATTTGCACAAATATCTGCAGTCTCCTCAGTGGCGCATTATGACTACTTGGGGCCCCTAACCTCAACTAAGTAATTTTCACGTTGGGAACAATAAAACAATTGTAAAAACATCTACATATTTATTATTGCATAAAAAGTGAAATAAATACAATATCGGTCCGTGATCGTTTCTTCATTTGTGTCCTCTGTTGCGATAATTTCACAGACAACGACCTGGAACCACAGAAATCGAATGCAGACCAATTAGAATAAGTTATTCCGACTCCACCCTTTTTCCATATAGGGAACTCGATTTTTGAAAAATGTAATTACACTTTCTACATATTATTTATATTTTTAAATTTATATTTATAGGCTCGGATTAGGTAATTTAAACGAAAATTTGTGTTGCGTATGTGAAAAATGCTATAGCATAAAATTTAAAAAACGAAACATTCAATATTTCTGTTTATTCAACGAAAACGTTTATCAGAATTGTTGTTTTCATTAGTTAGACTTCAATTTGCACAAATATCTGCAGTCTCTTCAGTGACGCATTATGATTACTTGGGGCCCCTAACCTCAACTAAATAACTTTCACGTTGGGAAAAATAAAACAATTGTAAAAACATCTACATATTTATTATTGCATAAAAAGTGAAATAAATTCTCCTTCATCCATGAAAACCTTTTACATAAAAATACAAAGTTATTTTGTTAGGAAAACGGCCCATCACGGTAAGGGTTCAACAACTGTATACGTTACTCTATTGTTGTAATTTAATACACTAAAAATCAATTGAATAAAAATTGTCATGGTTTGCCAAAATGAATATCTTTTATTCAGAAATTGATGAATCAGAATTTTACAATACGACGTAAGTTTTGGTGATAAACCCGAGCCGCATGGTGTCATATTTCTCGGCGACCGAGGCCATTCGAGCTTCGCGGCCCCTCAAGGGGGTACACCCCGCACTAGTGGGGATATCTCAGGGACAATTATGTCGGAGACATTTGGGACAATTACCGATGAAATACTGTATTGATGATTATCGAAGCAGAAACGAGGCTCAGAAAATTGTAGAAAAATATTGAAAAGTAAATCTACCAATTGAGAAGGTGTATTCGAAAGGATCCACACGAGCATAGAATCCAAAAAGGGGTATATCGGAATAAAACTGTTTAGCCGGAGGGTCAGTTACCTGGCAGAACGTAGGACAAGTAAGCGAAAGCATTCGCTCCGAACGGATCGTAGATTCAAATTGTCTCCTGCTCCTTGGCGGAGGATTCGATTTTTAATCGGTGAGCAGTCGCCGGAAAATAGCCACTTCGTCCCAGCGGGTCGCATCTGTGGGCGGCTAGGCCAGCTGTCTTTTCCGCCGCCAAACAATTGTCCCTTCGTTCGTTTATCGAGCGAACCGACGAGAAGAACGAAGCACCATTATTCGAAAAACGGTGGACGCGAATCGTGCCGTGCTTACCCGCGCGATCACGCTACCGATCCTTATCGTTGCTCTCATCCCTTATTGTCTTCTATCCTTTTCAGCTCTCTCTTTCTCTCTACCGTTGTTTTCTACTTCTCTCGCCGCCTATGCCCGTTTTCTTCGTGACCATCGATTTCTGACAATGAAAGCAACAGTACCGGAACGTAAGTTTTCTGTATATCACTATTAGCACTATAAGCACACTTGAAACTCGAACACATCGTTCTTAACCCCTTGTGCTTCGATTTATTTGATGATTACAGTGATTCGAGGTTGTTTGTCTTGTTCGTTATTGCCTAGAAGAAAAGGAAAATTAATATCTACTGGAAGCCTAGATAGTTTCTAATGGCTACACATTGACAACAAGAAAATCGAATTCAATTCTGGTTTAAAAGAAATTAATAACATACATATTTAGATGACTTTGTATGAAACTAGTGTGTCACGAGTCTGATTCGATGTTATAGCGGAAGGGGTTAACTGTTCGATTTTCGCAACGGTCCAGACTTTGGATCGAGCCTGGTAGTGATCTTTTAATTTATAATACATTTTTCAAATTTTTTTTGCTATTCCTAGGGCATGATCAAACTAACTTTCTTTCACTCTTAACTTAAAGATATCCGTATAATGAATGTGGTACACGGAAAGTATGTTAAGAACTACACTATGAACTCTCTGTAGTAGCACGCAGCGGTCTTTCATTCTTCCAGCAAAATTTTCTGCATGTAGACATCGGCTGGCATAACGCAAATACGATAATTCTTTAACATCCGCTAAATATTTAGATATTATAGCTTCAGGTATCTAAAAGTACTTTGCGCGAGGTATAAAATGTTTTACGTTCTAAACGTGCGAGAATTATGTCGAACTCGGAAGACTAAAAGAGTGTACAAACTAAGGACAAAAGTTTTTTTTATAAACTGTTGTATATTTGAAGAAAGAAAAACATTGCTAAATATCATCTTAATTTGAAACTTTTTGATGAGAAAGTCCCCTTAACGAGGGAGTGCCACGGCGACAATACTATTATGGCGGCTGTCAAGTGTGTGAGAGGAGGAAAAAGGAGAAGGAAGCGTTTCGTCCTAGGCCCGTTAGAGGACTCGTCAGTAAGGCTATCTAGCGGACCCGTGCCTTAGACCACGGACTTGAGGACTGTGCATTATGCTGCGGGAGTGAGGCGAAAGACGGAAGGGGTATCAACTTGTCGGCCATCTTGGATGGCAAACACTGTGGTGCGCTCTATAGGCAGTGCTGGGATATGGTGCAAGATTTCACGCGCATGCAGTTTCAATACTAGTTGCGCGAATTTGCAATGCAATCATGCGGGAAATAGATACACATAATTTATTTATAAATTTATATTGGAGCCGAAGCAATGTTTTGTATATACAGATATACAGGGTGTCCCACAAAAATGGGAACACCTAAATATCTGTCGAATTAACAGTCCTATCAGAAAACTTCAGAGGACAAAGTCACACTATTGCAGGGGGCAAATATAATGGTAAAGAAAAAAATTTTTATGTCGTGTTTTTTAATGAAATTTCAAAGTCACCGATGTTTTTTTAAATGGAATAGTATATTTTTTTTACGATAGCATGATAGACAATAAAAAACTGAATTTACTGGATACCACCTTTTTGACCTTGTAATGCCCTTGAGCAAGAATAATCATGTTGGAGCGGATAAAATGTGCAAGTTATATACAGGGTGGCCCACATAACTCTGAACAGCTCAATATCTCGAAAACTATGCCATCGATTTTAATGTTCTTAGTCTTAAATTGCATGGAACTGAAGGGCCTTTCTGACTACATAAACGTGAAGTGGCCTCCCTTCCCCTTTAACGGGGGAGGGGAGGTACCTTTGTAATTTTAAATGGAACCCCCTATAAAATGTTACATATTTAGATTCTACAGGAAAGAACAAGTCAATTTTGTCAGATACTTCCATGATGAGATATAACAGTTTGAAGTTTCGAGTCGTAGGTACTTGAAGCTCTCGTATAATTCCATAACGCTATTTCCGAGCGCTTCAAGTACCTACAACTCGAAACTTCAAACTGTTATATCTCATCATGGAAGTATCTGACAAAAAAATGTTTCAGACAAAATTGACTTGTTTTTTCCTGTACAATCTAAATATGTAAGATTTTATTGGGGGTTCCATTTAAAATTACAAAGGTACCTCCCCTCCCCCGTTAAAGGGGAAGGGAGGCCACTTCACGTTTATGTAGTCAGAAAGGCCCTTCAGTTCCATGCAATTTAAGACTAAGAACTTTAAAATCGATGGCATAGTTTTCGAGATATTGAGCTGTTCAGAGTTATGTGGGCCACCCTGTATACAAACAGAGGAAGATTCAGGTAGTAGCGGGAAAGGTGTTGTCGTAATGTCCCTCTGTTGACGAGCATAGGAAGTAGCCGCCACACTACCTCACTGCGGTTCATCGAAGCCAAGTGTAAATAAATAGATTGCAGTTCCCGTTCCATTTGTTAGATTAGAATCAAATATAATTTTTCGAGGTATGGGATCTTGATCAAGGCGCACGGCACGGGAGCCGCATATCCATTTTTCCGCGTAAATACGACCAGCCAGCGAACCATGCCAGGGTAGCAATCTCCGTGGCGCGTTAGTTACGCGAGTTCGATGAGAAACTTTTATCCAGGACGATTCTTTAATGCGTTTTGCTTGCTCGCTCGCTTGCTTGCTTGGCTGCGTGCTGCTTACCTCGCGACGCGTAACATTGAAATTTACTGGTCCCGGCACGCGCCCGACAATACTAAGATGATATTTAATGCGGAGGCGCGCGCGCGCGCGTGGTTATCGGGTCGCGAGCGTAATTGAACGATTAATAAAATTACGAGGCGGCGTTGGCGCGACAAAGCGACGACGCTGCCTCGATCTCTCGCAATAATTTCCCCACGGAATCCGTATACTCGCGAAAATTGCGATCTTTTTCATTTACTCTATCCTACCACTGGCCCTGCATTTCCTGCCTCGTTACGGGCGAGTCGACAGTCATGCCGTTAGATCGGCTGTCCTTCGTTTTGAATTTCAGCCGACGACAACAACATCGAAGCAAAATGGTTTCCGGCATGCCGTTGTCCCGCCATACCCGATCCTCGACCTGTTAAGATGATTTTTTACAAAGGAAGAGCCTCCCGGTTTTTAATATCGCGCAGAGCCCTTCCTGTGTGGGCAGAGGGTAGAAGGCAGAAAGTGAAATTTAATTGACATCGACGATGCATAACCGGTTATCGTGCATCCCACAAAGTCCCGTAGAATATTTTCATCAAACGCCGGTACACACTTCAGCGGTGGGTAAAGTGTGTACCGCTCGCGAAGTTAAATTTCATTCCCTCCTTTCGTTTAAGATGTATATTTTCTGGACTGTGCGGGACCCTTCATAAATTGTGGTCTTCGCAAGCGCACCCATGAAATAAGGTCCGCGAAGGTTCGTATAAATCTTTGTTTTTCTCGTATTTTTTTTGTCCGGGGACAAACGTGTTGTGTATTTCAATCGTTCTCGATCGATGGCTTCCTATCGTTATTTGATTGTTCTTTCATTAGAAACACGAGGGATAGACAAATATTAACTGGACTTTGTATTGTATTGCGTTGTGTTGTTCGGAAAGTAATTTCGTTTTTCATGTAGAGGCGGAAAGTCATTGTATATATTAATAGCTCACATTCCAGACGCCATTTTGTCCCTTATCAGCGCCCGCTCTAGCGGTTACGTCGTCCCGGACAAAAAGACACAAGATATATATATATATATATATATATATATATATATATATATATATTTGTCTAGGGCGCCATTTTGGCTGTATTTAAAAAGTATATATATATATATATATATATATATATATGCCCCGGGCGCCATTTCGGCTTTATTTAAAAAGTATATATATATATATATGCCCGGGGCGCCATTTTGGCTTTATTTAAAAAGTTTATATATACATATATAATATATGCCCGGGGCGCCATTTTGGCTTTATATGAAAAGTTTATATATATATATGCCCGGGGCGCCATTTTGGCTTTATTTAAAAAGTATATATATATATATATGTATATATATATATATATATATACTTTTTAAGTAAAGCCAAAATGGCGCCCCGGACGAGTGTCCGAGTTGCCCGCCCCTAGAGTGGACCCTGCCCTTATATACAGAGTGTTTGCGAAATCGTGGTAAAACCGGCAAGGGGATGATTCCTCACATAAAATGTAGTCGAACAGTTCTAGAGTTCGTTTTATCATAGCTTAATGAGATTCGAGGGCCCGTCATTCGACAGCTTCTTTTTCGGTCTCCGGTGTTTCATTCCGCCGTATTGGTGGCCGTTTTCGCTATTGCACAATACCGAGGGCCTCCACGAGAGGAATAATTATTTCTGCGTAAATGACGATAATCGGACTATTATTACGTTTACGGCATTACAGTGCCGCGATATTACAGTAGTACGTTATTAGAGTATTGGAGGATGAATATTAATCGGGCACGTATGAATGGTGCTTCTAATTAAAGTAGACGCGTCATCGGATGGGAAATTAAATTAAACGATAATCGACTAATTACGCAATGTCATTCCGATGGACAAAGCAACATTTCTTTCGCATAGCTCGTTTATACACTGCAGCGATGCTTGTCTGTTGACTCCACACGTAATACTGCGCAATTCGATTGAAAAATTTGATTTCCAATTAAAATTATTTTACAAGGAAATATTAATTTCACGTAAAATCTGCCACCTAACGGCGTTTTAACGCTAAACAGCTTCGTGCTGTAAAACATAATAAAATCCTCGTAAATTAATGTTTCATTCCACCTGAAAAAATGTATAATTTCTGAGCTGAAATCAAATACAGAGAAAAATACATAATTATTTTATTAATTCAAAGAAATTTTCTTGTAAACTATTTTCTTGGTAGAAAATAAGTGATATATGCTACAAACAGAAATTATTTTTAAATACATGTTAATTGATGGATTTAAGGAAGTAATATTCATTTTTAATATAACAACAATTACTGTCGTTCTCCGAAAGCTTTATAGTAACTTTGAAGAAGAAGAGAAATAAAAATTTATAATCACTAAAGTGAAAGGAAATAAAGTAAGGAAAGTTGACGAAAGCATCACGATACCATTTTAATTTGGTTGAGAGAAAATTAAATCCAAGGGTTGAAACTATTCTGAAAATAACTGTTTGAATCAGTTATATATCGATTCTGACTGAAACAGTTATGAAGAACCGAAATGATGTTGTAACTGTTATGAGAATATCGGTACTCGCTTATATCAGTTACGATTCCGGTTCTTCAGAACCGATATTATAACGGTTCTGTAACTGTTATTTTTAGGTTCTGGATTTCGGTTTCGGTTCTTCAGACTTCAGAACCTATAATATGTCCCGTATCGGTCCCATATTGGTTTTGCAGTTCTGCAACTGATATTTTTTGGTTCCGTATCGGCTGTACAGGGTGACTCAAAATTCCTTCAACATCCGGAAATAAGAGGTTCCTG
This sequence comes from Sphecodes monilicornis, assembly GCA_913789915.3. Classification (NCBI taxonomy): domain Eukaryota; kingdom Metazoa; phylum Arthropoda; class Insecta; order Hymenoptera; family Halictidae; genus Sphecodes; species Sphecodes monilicornis. The sequence continues at coordinate 11,169,590 of OU565300.1, read as the reverse complement.
AGATCATTTGATACGACATTTTCCTTTGCAAAAATTGCGTCCGCGGCTTTGTGAAGGAGTTATCAACGAAAAACACGGACCAATCAGAGCGCGGCTACAGCGAACGCAGTCCGACTCGGCGACAGGTCTCGCTTAGCGTGGCGTCGCCGTTGGCCGAGCCAGAATCAATCCGCTGTAGCTGCGCTCTGATTGGTCCGTGTTTTTCGTTAATAACTCTTAAACAAAGCAGCGGACGCCATTTTTGCAAAGGAAAATGTCGCTTCAAATGATCTCAGGAACCTTCCATTTCCGGATTTTGAAGGAATTTTGAGACACCCTGTATAGTCGATGCAGAACCAAAAAATATCAGTTGCAGAACTGCTAAACCGATGTGAGACCGATACGGGACATATTATAGGTTCTGAAGTGTGAAGAACCGAAACCGAAATCCAGAACCTAAAAATAACTGTTATAGAACTGCTATAATATCGGTTCTCAAGAACCGTAACTCTAACCGATATAAGCTATTACCGATATTCTCATATCAGTTACAGTATTTCATCGGTAATTGTCCCAAATGTCTCCGACATAATTGTCCCTGAGATATCCCCACTACTGCGGGGTGTACCCCCTTCAGGGGCCGCGAAGCTCGAGAGACCTCGGTCGCCGAGAAATATGACACCATGCGACTCGGGTATATCGGTGAGACCACACTAATCCGAATTTCCAACTTCTTTATTATTCATTATTTTTTTATCGGACTTCGATGACCATATTTGTGGCATTTTTCTAATAAAAATCATACCAAATATGATATAATTTCCATGATATTTAGTTGTCTATTACACAAGTAAATATCATCGGAATTGTATCATATTTGGTATGATTTTTATTATAAAAAAGCCACAAATATGGTCATCGAAGTCCCATAAAAAAATAATGATTAATAAAGAAGTTGGAAATTCGGATTAGGTATGTTTACATTTCTCGGTGACCGAGACCTCTCGAGCTCGGCTGTCCTTCTCTACGTTCGGCAAACCTCAAACAATGATATCCCTCGCGCATAATTGTCCCTCCGCGGACCCGTGTTGTGGACAATTATCGATGAAATACTGTATAACATTCTTGCGGATCTCGTAGCTGTTTGAAGAGCCAGAATCAATATCATAACTGTTTTCAACCCCTGATTACCACACTTCAGGCGATTATTTCTTCTCTGCATGTTCGGTGACTCGTAGAAAACACGATACACGACTTTACGAATGTATCACTGGTAGACGACACGTTTTCGCGTTTAATAGCCATCGGAAATACTGCAGAAAAATGCATTTATTATCAGTTGAAATTACAGTAGCGATATGGATGAAATCGTAAAAAAACTACGCGCAGTCGTAAATAATAGCTGATATATGTCTTGCGTAATTTAATGATGAAATAAATCCAGAAAACAAAATTCTCATGTTAATATCGTGGAACAACGGGCATTGTCGTGTATGCGACAATTCGGTGAATACAAAATAAGCTACAAACTCTATAATATATTGCCGTAGAATGTTGCAGAGGTGTCGTATTACGTTCAACAATCGGCGCAGTCGCATAAAATAGCCGCGAGCGGCAACAATGTTAGCCGGTGAAAATTAATAAAATACAGCGATCGCCCACGAAGAAAAAAAGTATCCACGGTACGATATCAAACGGATCCTTCGGTGGATCAATGCCACATATCCGATGAGCCGAGGTCCCAGAAGGTCGCACGGAACCTCGTGATTGGTGTATCGGCTGCAGCATCGCATGGTGTTCCTTCGTGGGCACGGGAATGCAGTGCGGGATCACCGGCTGACAGCTTCCTAATGGAACCCATAAACAGCGCACGAAGCACGTTATGTTTTCCAAATGAAATCCCGAAAATTGGTTTTGAGAGTCGGGATGGGTGTGCGCGACTGGTGGGGCGCATCGAAGAGAGAGAGAGAAGAGAGAAAAGAGAGAGAGTGTGTGGGGAGGTAGGTGGTGGCTCACCCCCGGCAATCCGCAGGGTGGTTTTGCCGCGTGTAACGCCGCCATATCGGACGGTGGCCGTAATAAATAGTTTATCGAGGATCGACAGCGCCATTACTAATGTCTTTTATCAAACGGCCGATTCCATATTTCCGATTACCGTCGAAATTACTTCGAGCCAGCGCGGCAGGAATCATTAAACGCCCCCTTCAAAATTCTCTCCCGTTTAAATACAGCTCTGTTATTAATGACAATAAAAGCCCGCTGATTTCGCGTAAGATTAATTAAACGTTCCCCGGGCCGCGCGCAGCAGAGGCGTTTATAGCGTTTCGCGATAATTCCATTCGGTCGACAGCAACCGATGGCCGGGAAAGGTTTGCTAGCGCGCAGACTCTGCCAGCCGCGAGAGTTTTCGAAAAAGGGGTCGCACGCCCCGACCGAGCGCTCGACCGATGTAATTACTTGGTTTTCTTCTAATTAGCGTGGCAAATGCGCGCCGCTTAGACAAAGACGCGCGATCGTTTGCGACGCCGGGGCGCGACGCTAATTCCAAGATAATTGGCCACCGGTCCGCGCAAAATTTATGGCCAGGTAATTGGTAAAAACGATGTTTTCTGGCGCTGAGTTCGCATGCGCGCCCGTTCGCCCGCCGCCAGCGGAAAATACGTCGGGCCGGATGCCCGCCATTAGCAGTTAATGCAACGTCACTGGAAATCATCGACATTGCGCTAGTATTAATTCGTTGCAGCGAATCAAATTGCATAGCTTATTGTTAATTGTTGCGATCGCAGTCGCGTCCTCCACGCGACTTATTTAAAGCCATTAATAGTTATTTTAAAATGGATCTTCGCTTTCGGTGGACTTAATGTACTATAATTAGAGGAGGCTGCGGCCGAAAGCGACCATAAATCATTCAACATCTATTATAGCCATTACCGCAAATTTTGGGTGGAGGTAGAGGTACGTGTCCCAACAATGTAAATTCGCAATTGATCCATATAACGAACAAAGTGATTTTTCCACACCTTCGTCCTGGATAATTAATTTTTCATCAAAATGACGATTGAAACATTTGAATCTTGCGATATCAGATGACTCACTAAATGTGTCAATTAGTCAATTCAATACTAAATATTAATATTTCATTTCATGTACCCTGCTTCTTTATAAAGTAAAATATTTCTTTTGTAAAATAGAAAGAGTTTAATTATAGTATTCGCGTTTTTAGTTGTCTAGGATTGAATTAACTTATTGTTTTGTTGGTAAAACCAAGAGAAACAAATAAACGAAATGATACGTAATCATGAAATTTGGCTGAAAAAAATGTAAAAACAACAACAGCATGGCAGCGATAAAGACGATAAGAAGTATTCATGCCTGATATACCTTGATTCCGATTGCCTCAGAAAGTGCAATGAAAAATGAGTGTGGTAGTTGGAATGCAACGACTGGACAGACGAGGAATACACGAAGCCACAAAATTTGTAGTTTGTCATAATTATGAAACCAAATAATCTGCAAAGATCAAAATATTGTAATTTTTCAAAGAATATAACATCTACTATTTTCTATAAATGCAACTATTTCACTTCTCTGTATTTTCTGTTACAATTTAGGATTCAAAATGTTTCGATTTAGGAAATTATGTTACCATCTGGGGTTACAAACAGTTATGATATCGATTCCGATTCTTGAAACAGTTACGAGATCCGCAAAAATGTTATAACTGTTATGAGAATATCGGTAATCGCTTATATCGGTTACGGTTACGGTTCTTGAGAACCGATATTATAACTGTTCTATAACTGTTATTTTTAGGTTCTAGATTTCGGTTTCGGTTTCGGTACTTCAGACTTCAGAACCTATAATATGTCCCGTATCGGTCTCATATCGGTTTAGCAGTTCTGTAACTGTTATTTTTAGGTTCTGTATCGACTGTACAGGGTGTCTCAAAATTCCTTCAAAATCCGGAAATGGGAGGTTCCTGAGATCGTTTGAAGCGACATTTTCCTTTGCATAAATGGCGGCTGCTGCTTTGTTTAAGAGTTATTAACGAAAAACACGGACCAATCAGAGCGCAGCTACAGCGGATTGATTCTGGCTCGGCCAACGGCGACGCCACGCTAAGCGGGACCTGTCGCCGAGTCGGACTGCGTTCGCTGTAGCCGCGCTCTGATTGGTCCGTGTTTTTCGTTAATAATTCCTTAAAATAGCTGCGGACGCCATTTTTGCAAAGGAAAATGTCGCTTCAGACACAGGGTGTCTCAAAATTCTTTCAACATCCGGAAATAAGAGGTTCCGGAGATCATTTGATACGACATTTTCCTTTGCAAAAATGGCGTCCGCGGCTTTGTGAAGGAGTTATCAACGAAAAACACGGACCAATCGGAGCGCGGCGAACGGAGTCCGATTCGGCGACAGGTCCCGCTTAGCGTGGCGTTGCCGTTGGCCGAGCCAGAACCAATCCGCTGTAGCTGCGCTCTGATTGGTCCGTGTTTTTTGTTAATAACTCTTAAACGAAGCAGTGGACGCCATTTTTGCAAAGGAAAATGTCGCTTCAGATGATCTCAGGAACCTCTCATTTCCGGATTTTGAAGGAATTTTGAGACACCCTGTATAGTCGATACAGAACCAAAAAATATCAGTTGCAGAAGTGCGAAACCGATATGAGACCGATACGGGACATATTATAGGTTCTGAAGTCTGAAAAACCGAAACCGAAATCCAGAACCTAAAAATAACAGTTACAGAACCGTTATAATATCGGTTCTCAAGAATCGTAACCCTAACCCAAATAAGCGAGAACCGATATTCTCATAACAGTTACAACATCATTTCGGTTCTTGATAACTGTTTCAGTCAGAACCGATATATAACTGTTTCAAACAGTTATTTTCAGAACCGTTTCAATCTCTGTTTCTAATTGCGGAAGATTGCGTGTTGAAATGGCTGAACGTAATCGAGGATCAAAAATGTAATTCTAATGAAACGTTTCCCAATATAGCATAAGTTTACTGAGCGGATACACATCTTAGTGGCCATATCACCATTCCATATGGTTGTGAAGCGTTAAGTGATCAATAGACGGCCAAACATGTTTGTCAATCGTGCCTAATCCACAATTGACTATTCCATACCGCTTAACCATAAGCTGGGCTGAGCATCATGGTTCGATAATAATCTAGATCTTCGCCATCGTGCTAATCGCGACACCTTATTTATGGCGAAAATGGTTAGCTGTCATTTGAAACAGTAGAACGGTTAAACAAATTTTTGAGTTTATAGGGCAAACTGTACTATTGATGGCACTGCATCAGTTATTGGCACTTTTGATTTAAACGACAAATGTTAAGAATTCCTGGTACAGAAAATCATTTTTTATTACTTCTTATTTATATTTCAAAGCAACGTTGTAAGTTTTCAAAGACTGACAGAAATCCACATATCACGCACAACTAGTTCACGTTTAATGCACGAAAATCGACTGTTTCGACTGTCCGTGCACGAAAAATCGTCTGTCCATGCTCGCGACCGTAGGAAGACTAGTTCAGAACAGCTGACGAGGTTAACGGCCTCTCAACAGCACACTGCCGATTTTCATTTCAGCAACTGTTCGATGGAACCGTGTTTTCAAATGGAATGGGAAGAGCAAATGACCGCCCCCAAACCGGGAGTCACTAGCAGGTACGCGTGTACCCCCGAGCGAAATTAAAAACTCGACGATGGCACGACTTCTGGTTACCAAATGTGTACAATAGGTCAATAAAATGCTAAAAGTTTTAACGAAGAGTAACGGTTTTTTGGGAATATTGCTACTACCTTTTCTTACACCGGTATACCGAATACCGGATATTTCGTGCTAATTTGCAATTTACTCGAAAAATTCTCTTCTCTTATTTGTTCCTTGCTTTCGTCCGCGGTGTATCACCATCGCTCGACTGTTGTCGCGCGCGGCCGTCTCTGCCAATACGCCTCTAGGTCGCGCTCTGATTGGTCCGTGTTTTTCGTTAATAACTCCTTATCAAAGCCGAAACGTTCATTTTTGCAAAGGAAAATGTCGCTTCACATGTCCTCAGGAATCTCCCCTTTGAATGAACCGTGACATTTTTGGGACACCCTGTATACCGAACTCGTCCCCTACTCTTCCTTCTGCGGGCCGCGAGAGGACTGTGGCGCCCCGGGAAGAGTGCTAACTATTCCGGGGTTGCGGTATCACCTCCTATCCGCTGCCTGGCCGCCGTAACGACCAGACCAGCACCGTAGGTTAAGTTAGATGTAAGACCGTCTTAGCATGTAAGGTTAAGTTGTAAGAACTCCACCGCCAGTACCGCCCGGACGGACCGACCGTAACCGGCAGAAGCGAGCCGATCGCCCATTCGCGAGACCAGGAACGCTGGCGTACCAACTGAGTCGGCAAAGTCTCCGAGTTGTCGTTACAAACTGTTCGATTTTGCTGAAAAATCTCTATTAGTTTATAATAATAGCAATTTAAGCTCGTTTAAACATATCAAAAACAGATAACAAAATTTTTACTACGATTTTGGATTAGGGTGCCAATCATTGTACAGTTTACCCTAGATGTGTTACTATCACTTTAACAAACTTATCGAAGAAAGAATTATTGACGTAGATAATTTTTATTTTGCCTAAAAATCCGGTACCTATTAATTACACATATTCGATAAGGATTGCAGCCGTTGAAAAACTACAAAACGTATATTCTCTATCGAATGTCCAGGGCGTTGTTTTGCTTTGCCGATTAAAAGATAACAGCTCGAGGAAAGCATTTTCGCTGGTGACGCGAAGCTATTTGCCTGTTAATTTCGAAAAGTTTAAAGGACCTCGCGGAAGCACAGTTTTGATTGCGGACGATGATGAAATTGGCGTCTCGCTACGGAGTCTTTAACTCTCGCAGTATCACGTTCGATTAGCAATCAGATTTGTTTCCTGTCCAATCGAACGATACTCCCCCAATTAAGTTTATTCTAAATTGCACGATCGTGCTGCTTGTTTCTCTTCCATCTCCCTCCTCCGTGTCAGCTGGGATTGCTGTATGGAAAAATCCGTTTTGGTGCTGTCTGCCGAGTCGCATACAGCGTATTTTCTACATCCAATACGCATCCGAACGTGTATGACAAACATTTTCAGCGACGCGTTACAACCTGGAACGTTCCGTACTCCTCCTCCACCTCCACCACCCCTGCCACCCTTGCAACCCACTGCAACCCCCTATCCCTCTGCCCGCCCCCCGCAGTCGCGTTGGTGCACGCTAATCGGTTAAATCTATTCGTCGTAGTTGCGTGCACCGATCGCTAACAAATCGATGGAACCCATTAAATTCCTAACCGTGGAGTGTGACGTTCAAATTATTCATCGTTGGAAGGAGAATTAGCGATTATGTCCGGGGTATGGTTGAAACGATCTCTCATGAAACGGCGCAGATTGTTCTGCTCGTTTCCTGTTCAATTTGGGATCGATGCTCGCGTGATAATGCTTTCAAAAAAGAAATCACCAAATATTTATATACTGTCCGAGGTTATCTTTTAATTACAACACTACGCTTGGGTTTTACTACCACAAGATACAAACGGGCTATACACGTTGTTACGCTGAATCTCATTTGAGAGTTGGTTGTATTTAGTGAGATCGGGCCAATCACCCTTTCGAATCAAGTAACCTTATAGATTCCGCGAGTACGGTATTAATCTTGGCATAATTATTTCCACCTCTCTATGTTCCCTGCATCGCCAGTGCGTCACCCAACAGGCAATGGTACTTAGGTAACTACACAACATTGTCCATACACACTCAATTCTTACCGCGACAGTAACAGTTGTAACAGAGCCAGTTTAATGTAATATACAATTTAGTTCAAAGTAATTTTGAGTAACAATTGATTTTAACCCACCATTCAGATCCAGTAATTCTTAGTTGACCGTTCGCACATGATACAATCTTACCGCTCGGGTTGTATCAATTAATTTATGGCGGCTGAGAATTATGTAAAGATGGAAAAAGGAGAAGGAAGCGTTTCGTCCTAGGCCCGCTAGAGGACTCATCAGTAAGGCTATCTAGCGGACCCGCGCCATAAACGCGGGATGTCGTAAGGACAGTTTAGGACGGTATATACAGGGTGAGTCACCTAACGTTTGTACCTCAAATATCTTTGTTGTTTCTAAAGATACGTAAAATATGGTAAGGACAAAGTTGAATGGTACAATGGGGCTGACACGATGCAAAAAAACATTTTGTTTTTATGTCATTTTTTTAGATATATCAAGGTCACCTTGACTTTTTTAAATGGAACCACCTTTTTTTAAACACCTACAATGATAGTCCCTTTCATTACGAATTCAGTGACTATAATTACACAAGGTCATTCAAGGTTGCGGACAGAGATAACGTATAAGATTTAACATCGATACATGCCTGTAAACGGGCTTTGAAGGAATGTTGCACTCTGTCCGTGACCTTGAATGACCTTGAGTAATTATAGTCATTGAATTTGTAATGAAAGGGACTATCATTGTAGGTGTTTAATAAAGGGTGGTTCCATTTTAACAAGTCAAGGTGACCTTGAAAATCTCTAAAAAATGACATTAAAAAACAAATATTTTTTTGATATCGTGTGAGTCCCACTGTACCATTCAACTTTGTCCTTCAGAGATTTGACGTATCTTTAAAGACAACAAAGATATTTGAGGTGACAATAGTTACTGCCTCACCCTACAATGAGAGCCCCTTTCATTACGAATTCAGTGACTATAATTACTCAAGGTCATTCAAGGTCGCGGACAGAGTGCAACATTCCTTCAAAGCCCGTTTACAGGCATGTATCGATGTTAAACCTTATACGTTATCTCTGTGCGCAACCTTGAATGACCTTGTGTAATTATAGTCACTGAATTCGTAATGAAAGGGACTATCATTGTAGGTGTTTAAAAAAAGGTGGTTCCATTTAAAAAAGTCAAGGTGACCTTGATATATCTAAAAAAATGACATAAAAACAAAATGTTTTTTTGCATCGTGTCAGCCCCATTGTACCATTCAACTTTGTCCTTACCATATTTTACGTATCTTTAGAAACAACAAAGATATTTGAGGTACAAACGTTAGGTGACTCACCCTGTATACATACGGAAGAAGGTTCAAGTAGTAGCGGGAAAGGTGTTGTCGTAATGTCCCTCTGTTGACGAGCATAGGAAGTAGCCGCCACAAATTTATAATATTAAAGTTACGAGGCCGTTACTATGTTAGTAAGGAGCTGGGAGCTACCTGATCTTGTATCAGGATCCCAAAACTGTTATCCAACCTATGCGGCTCCCTGATTTCGCACCAGGTTCGTCCGTATCCTAGCAGCTCCCCGATTTCGCATCGGGTTCGTCTGCGCGTCCACCTCCTAGTGGCTCCCCGATTTCGCAACGGGTTCGTCCGTGCACCGTACTAACAATTAAAAACCATATTCCTCTTTAAAGTATAAAGAGGAATAGGCTCGTAACACAATAAGAAAGAAATATTTAAAAAAAACCTCCGTATTGAAATATACAGAAAGAAATAAGTAATTTCAGAGCAATACAAGGATATTTTCAAAATCTTCAAATTCTTTGACGATTTTGCATTTGATTTACACATTGTTGTCGAAATCCATAGTCTAGTTAGTATATATTAACACACTTTTTCTGCCGAATGAATCGATCGTGTTCCCGCTAGCACGAAACGAACTGCCTGATTCCGCGCGTCCCCGAAAGTTAATTCTTTTCGGTATTAATACAGAAAGTGCACCTCCAATAATGAGATTGCGTTGCGCGAAGGGGATGAAATAAGGGGTCGATTACAAAGCTCGTTCGTAATAACATATTGTTCACTCAGCCGTGTATGTGCCAGGGGTGGAATTGATACGGCGTGTATATATGTAGGTAACACAAACAGACGATCCCGTAGATGCAATAATTAATTCGTTAGCTCACGGTTAACGGTGACTGGTTCGAATATTGAGATTGTCCTTGGGGGTGGCTGGGCTGAAGTCTTCTGTGCTGTGGGTCGGCTTTCGTTCGTCCCGGGCAGGAACGAGGGGGGGGGGGGGGGGAATCGGCTGCATTGGCTCGGACATGTGAAAGATGAGAGTCGCAAGTCACTCGCCCAATTCGTTCGAAGCGTTCGAGTCTCTCTAGCGTGCACGCTGCTGCTGGCCGAGTCCTTGGCCGCGTGATAGAAAAAGTATTAACCGAAGATCAACCGTGGAGTTGATCGGGCCAAACGGTCGATCCTTTTCGTTCCTGTTCCTCCACTCCTCTTTTTTCCCCCCTTTCCTTTCTCTCTTTCTTTCTTTCTTCCTTCCTTTCGTTCTTTATCTTTGTTTCTCCTTTTTATTTAGCGATATCGGAGGAACGATCCAGCGCCGCGCTAGCCGTCTCCGTTCTTTCTGCGAAAATGAGACGTGGCCGTTCGTTCGGAAAGACTGAGATAATTACTTTCGGTTTTCGGGCGTTCGCTTCAGCGAGCGCAAACGAAACAGGCGTATCTTGCGGTCGTGAATTTAATTAAATATTTTCGTGGCCGAATGTCCGTTCACCGTGATCATCTTGCCTCCTTTTTTCCCCCGTAGACACAGGGCAATTTACTTTTTTAATGTCTGTAATGAATTAAACGCTCCCCCAGTCCCCGGGCTCCCTCTGCCCGCCGGTATTACCAAGCCCCGTCCTGTCTCGCTCGCTTCCTCCCCCTCGCTTACGTCGACCTCCATTTTTATCTCAATATTCCTCCATTGTCCGTGCTCGCTTTGCCTTTTGCCCTCGCCCGTTTTGTTCGCTGCCACCACGTGCACGTTACCATTTGTACACTCGTTAATATATTAAGTGGCACGATTACTTCTGCGCGCCGCGCGACTAAAGGCAACTATCGCTTTCGAGCAGCAGCCTCGAACAAAGACGTTGCTTGCATCTCTTCATGAAGATGCATCAACCTTCTCATTCTATGCGGAGTGTGCAACACAAAGGCTCTGCTCTACATGCTTCACCTATCACAGTAAAGACACTAATCTGTGCTTAACGAATTTTTAGACGTGCGGATAACGTGTACTATTTACTCTTTTACACAATATTTTATTTATGTATCTATGTTTCTATACCTACGGATTTTGTAACAGCTATTTGAAGCCACCAGAACGTATTAACGTATTAAGCACTTGCCTTGTAATATTGTAGGATCAGGACCTCCCAGACCAAATACTGTATGGAGATTAGGAAAAGTAGGAGGGTTCCCTGGGTATGTGTAAGAGTTGATCAGCTGCAACCGCGAGGGTCCTGGGTTCGATTCCCGGCGCGGAATTCCTCATTTCTCCTAAGATCCTACATTTGGGGGCACAGCCGGGATGGGGGGAACACCAATGCCCTCATGGTGACAGACTACGAACGCAGTGAGCAAACGTTGCGAAGACGGTCGCATGTGAGCTAAAGGACGATGAAGCGAAGTAAGGGACACATCCAGGGAAAACTGCTAGAGAGGGCAGTGGGATGGTGTTCCCGAAAAGTGACGAAGTTGATGACCAGTTGTGTTGATGGTGCTGAGGCCAAAAAGACGATGGCGCTGCGATGGACATTCGAGGGCGAATGCCGGAGCAGGATGGCCTAGTGTGGGATCAGAACCCCCAGACCAAACACTGTATGGAGATTAGGAAAAGTAGGAGGGTTCCCTGGGTATGTGTAAGAGTTGATCAGCTACAACCGCGAGGGTCCCGGGTTCAATTCCCGGCGCGGAATTCCTCATTTTTCCTAAGATCCTACATTTGGGGGCTCAGCCGGGATGGGGGGAACACCAATGCCCTCATGGTGACAGACTACGAACGCAGTGAGCAAACGTTGCGAAGACGGTCGCACGTGAGCGAAAGGACGACGAAGCGAAGTAGGGGGCACATCCTGGAAAAACTGCTACAGAGGGCAGTAGGATGGTGTTCCCGAAAACTGACGAAGTTGATGACCAGTTGTGTTGATGGCACTGAGGCCAAAAAGACGATGGCGCTGCGATGGACATTCGAGGGCGAATGCCGGAACAGGATGGCCTAGTGTGGGATCAGAACCCCCAGAACAAATACTGTATGGAGATTAGGAAAAGTAGGAGGGTTCCCTGGGTATGTGTAAGAGTTGATCAGCTGCAACCGCGATGGTCCCGGGTTCGATTCCCGGCGCGGAATTCCTCATTTTTCCCAAGATCCTACATTTGGGGGCACAGCCGGGATGGGGGGAACACCAATGCCCTCATGGTGATACACTACGAACGCAGTAAGCAAATGTTGCGAAGACGGTCGCACGTGAGCGAAAGGACGACGAAGCGAAGTAGGGGACACATCCTGGGAAAACTGCTAGAGAGGGCAGTGGAATGGTGTTCCCGAAAAGTGACGAAGTTGGTGACGAGTTGTGTTGATGGTGCTGAGGCCAAAAAGACGATGGCGCTGCGATGGACATTCGAGGGCGAATGCCGGAGCAGGATGGCCGAGTGTGGGATCAGGACCCCCAGACCAAACACTGTATGGAGATTAGGAAAAGTAGGAGGGTTCCGTGGGTATGTGTAAGAGTTGATCAGCTGCAACCGCGATGGTCCCGGGTTCGATTCCCGGCGCGGAATTCCTCATTGTTCCTAAAATCCTACAATATCGAGTTGAATGTGTCAGAAAAGACAGAAAAAATTAACAAACATACTGGATCTTATATTAAGAGCAGACTTTTGAGATCCGTGGCCTGTTATCATTGTCGTTTTTATTTAATTATCAAGAAACCAAATCATTTCTTGTTTTCAATAGGTTTCGAAACAATACATGTTATACCTCTGAAACATATAATAATTTTGAATACAAGAGTTCTTACCCCAGGGCTATGATTTTTTAGAAAATGAGTCTCATATTAGGCTAGTTTATCCTACCCCACTCAGGGGTAGTGTATGGTTAAAAGGCTCGTCGGATTAGAACCTATGTAATCAACTGGAGAAAGCATTGGACGTAATGGCGAAATAGCGTTTGACTTCTCAGATTTAATTTGATCTGCGTTCTTTTGTGTCGTCCTCTTTTTCGACCACTATAACGCGAAATTGGATTTGACGTCGCCCGGGGTATGGACGTCGTTGCAATACCAGCGTCGGGTTGTACGATACGGTTAGCCGACGCGCAGCCGGGGAACCCGGCCAATTACATTACTTAGACTAATGTTATTGATGTCGTGGACCGGAGAGGATTGTTTTTACCGCGTGTCCCGTTCGCGTTCGCGCCGCCAGGGTATTTCGTCCTGTTGACGCGCGCCGGCCACCGCAGGAGCCCGCTTCCGGTGTACGCACGCCCGTATCGACGCCCGCTCCCCCGACCCCGTAACGCCCCGCTCGCGCTATAAGCCGTCAATTCTCCTGTAATCCTTGACGCTCATTTTTGCGATCGATCCTCGTTCGTCGGGCAAGTCGATCGCTATACGTGATTTAATCGGTGCGGCGCGGCACAGCGCGGCGCGGCGGGCTGAAGCAGGCCGACCGGGCCGTTCGATAAAATACGACGCGACGCGGGTTCACCGTCGAGCACCGCACCGGAGGGCTGCAGTCGCGGAACACTGGTGTATCATGGTCGCTGGTCCTCTTTAAGTCCGAAGCCATGAAGCCATTATTTTTTATTTTTAACCCTTTTAGCGCAGACCGGACACATATTGGTTCAAATAACAACGATATATTATCGTTGTTCGGCACTAAAACAAGTCAATGTGTACAGCAGCGATGGGCAATTTTGCCTCAATTGAGGCAAAACCGTCCACGACGTAGTCCCCAACTCTGTCCCCTTCCAGCAAGCGCGGTACAATGGGGCAACGAAGACACGAGACATAACCGTACGCAACGAACGTGCGCGCTGCATGAAAGAGAGGTTGGTGGGAGAAGCAAGCGTTTGAGGGGCTCCACCCGTGCCCACCACTGGTGTACAGGAAAGCATATAAATGCTAAAATTTTCGACCCATACTTTATTTGTGGGACAAAACAAATAAACTTAAACAAAATAACTTGATACAAACTCATTAAACGCGTACATGAAAGGAGAATAGTGAGGGAATACCTGAACAAAAGAAAACTTACAAATGATAAAAGTATGAAGTAGGACAGCGATGGGCAATTTTGCCTCAATTGAGGCAAAACCGTCCACAACGTAGTCCCCAACTCTGTCCCCTTCCAGCAAGCGCGGTACAATGGGGCAACGAAGACACGAGACATAATCGTACGCAACGAACGTGCGCGCTGCATGAAAGAGAGTTTGGTGGGAGAAACAAGCGTTTGAGGGGCTCCACCCGTGCCCACGACTGGTGTACAGGAAAGCATACAAATGCTAAAATTTTCGACCCATACTTTATTTGTGGGACAAAACAAAATAACTTGATACAAACTCATTAAACGCGTACATGAAAGGAGAATAGTGAGGGAATACCTGAACAAAAGAAAACTTACAAATGATAAAAGTATGAAGTAGGACAGCGATGGGCCATTTTGCCTCAATTGAGGCAAAATCGTTCACAACGTAGCGCCCTCTGTCCCCTTCCAACAAGCGCGGTACAATGGGGCAACGAAGACACGAGACATCAGCGTACGCAACGAACGTGCGCCCTGCATGAAATGTAGTTGGTGGGAGAAGCATGCGTTTGAGGGGCTCCACCCGTGCCCACCACTGAAGTAGGATAAGGATGAAAACATAAATAATACCTACAACCTGCAGAATGCAGAACACAATCGCGTGTTCTGTGAACGCATTTGTTAGAAAATCTGCTAATCGTTCGTGTCGAATGATCTGGAAGGCACCCGAAACAGTCTCAAGGGATGGAAAGTGTGGTGTGGAGATCCTCTGCCCAGGTAGCGAACCTGCGGACGAGCAATTTCGTGCTTGGCTCCGATTGTTTAGGTGAAATCGAATCCTGTGTTTCGAGCGGCGCATCCCATTCGATAGATTGGCTAGTAACTGCGAGGGGTAGATTTTTCGTCTTGCCGTCGTGGCGGTGGAAGGAAATCCGAATGAGAAGCAGGAGCTAAATTCGAAGCAGAAATAGGGGCAGTCGGGAGAGGGGGGGGGGCAGGGGGTTCGAGGGATAGCAGCGGAGAAGGAGAAGGAGGATAGCGACATGCGTGTTTCCTCTACCTTTCCTCGGAATCTAATTTCGTCGAATGTCATCCTCGAGACTCGAGAGAGTGCACCGATCTGCATTCGAGGTTGAATCGCCCGATAGCAATTTCCAGGTGAGGGAGAGGGGAAACCTGTCGCGCGTCCCAGAAAGAGAAAGAAGGAGAGGAGCCGTCGTTCGTGGGAGGTTGGTGGTGGCAGCCGGGGGCCAGGGAGTGCGGGACGGGGTTGAATCCTGCGGGAGGATACGCTGTCCGTTCCCGAGAAAGTCTCGTCGAAGTATCGAGACCTGTATCATGGCGGCTATAATACATTTTTTATCTGATCGAGGGGATCTTCTTTATGGAGGGTGGTCCGCGCACGCTTCTCCGTCGCTCTATATCGACGCATATGTACACACGCGCCACCATTTACCCGGCCACCCTCCAAGTACTTCATGTCCTGTATTCGTGTGGCGACTTTCGACTGGTACGCGCGACTCGCGCCGCCGATCGCATGTAGGAGAGGCTCTAGACAGTTTTGAACACGAGCATGCTCGCTCCGTTATACAACTTCAATCACAGCATATTTGTTTACAGTTATACTCGGATAAAGAATACAGGATAGTCACCGTCGTCTCCCACAGTAATTCAACCGGGACATTATTCATAATATTTTGTTACGGCGCACAGTGCGGCCTGCAATGGACAAAAATCAATAGGGTGTCAATTACAGCGAAGAGTGTACTAAAATCTAAATACTTGAAGGTTAGATTATTCGTGCCTCGGTTGCTCTTTTAGGTTAGTTTTCGTTTTAAACTATTTGTTATATCTTAGACATGGATAATTGACTACAGTAATTCAACAGGGACATTATTCATAATGTTTTGTTACGGCGCACAGTGCGGCCTGCAATGGACAAAAATCAATAGGGGGTCAATTACAGCGAAGAGTGTACTAAAATCTAAATACTTGAAGGTTAGATTATTCGTGCATCGGTTGCTCTTTTAGGTTAGTTTTTGTTTGAAACTATTTGTTACACCTTAGACATGGATAATTTGACCATAGTAATTCAACCGGGACGTTATTCATAATATTTTGTTCGGCGCACAGTGCGGCCTGCAATGGACAAAAATCAATAGGGGGTCAATTACAGCGAAGAGTGTACTAAAATCTAAATACTTGAAAGTTAGATTATTCGTGCCTCAGGTGCTCTTTTAGGTTAGTTTTTATTTTAAACTGTTTGTTATACCTTAGACATGGATATTTTGACCAGAGGTATGCATAATTTTAACTGTCTAATTAGAAATTTCGTTTTTTCCTTAAAATGCAAATTACAAAAAAACCGTTCAAAACATCCTGTAATTTTCGTTGTTCTGTATCAACAAGGTCTTGTAGTATATTGCTACATCATTTTTTCTGCGACAAATTGCAACACCCAATGTTATTTAATTTATCTACCAGTCTGTATTAACCCTTCCTTAACACTAGTAAACAATACGGTATTGTATGTGGTCAAATGTATTATCGCAGATATAATTAAATTTAATCGTATAACAAAAAAATATTTCGAACAAAAATGATACAGTATACAGTTGGCAACAAATTGCAAACACAACTAATCATAAAAAACTTTTCATTAAAAAAAAAATTAGCATGATCTTTTTTACTAATGGAACTGTATATCTTTTTGCACTAATCGATGCATTTTTGTATTCCCTTTAAAAAAGTATTAGGGTACATAGGTCAAAAATTGATTAGTTTAGAGGTTATGATTTTTGTCCTGAACCTCCATTGACAGGCCGCACTGTGCCCGCGGCGTTATCAACGTCAAGTAGCCGTAATGCTTTTTTGTTGCCCTCTAGGTAAACTTTTCTGAATTAACTATTTATGGAGAGGCCAGTGACACGCGTGTCCTTCCCGAAGACTCGGCATGCGCATGGACTAGTCTTCAGCTCTATCTACTTTAAACCGTTGTAGAAATCGAAATAATATACTCTAACAAAACACGATAAAGATTCGATAAATATTACACATCCGGGTATACTTAACTATCGCATTTCATCCCCACCACCTGTTAAGACTGGTCTCCCGCAGCGCTGTGGTAAAAGCAGGGTACACCGGGCAACAGAGTAGAGCGAGCACACGTGTGTAAGTAGTGCACGTGAACGAGGGGCTATCTTAACGGCTACTTATCGAACGGCCACTTTATTTAACCTTCCGCCAGGCGGTAATACATCCACACGATTGAGGTCTATAAATTGTGTGCAATAACGATACTATAATAAAGATTGACATTAGGGTAAATGTGCCTTATTTCAGCCACTACCGCGAGGCTAGCCTTTCTGAAAATATATTGATGAAAAATGAGAGATATTTATTAACAAATTCCTATAAATTTCCAATGTATAGCTTCATGTCCTCGTATAAAAAATTGTACACCAACTACTGGGACAATTGACCGACATATTTATTTTAATAAATAAGTGACATAACCTGATCTGGATTCCATTGTCACACTGAATGACAATTCGAAATTTGTTTGGTTGATTCATTTACGACAAAAGCAATCGGGTCGAGGCGACCCCGTCTTGATCAAGGTTAAAGTATTTAGCCCGTTCGTTTGGGAAACTGACTTTGCGCCACGACGTTCGAATTCACGGTGATCTATTCGTGAAATAAAAGAACATTGATGGAGATCGAAATCGACGGACGGAGGGGTGGACGGATGTTCCGAAGATGGTAGGGGAAAGCTGAGACAGAAGTACAGGGAAAGGTAAAGGTGGGAACGGGACACGAAAACGGTAGCAGAGGCCGAGACAAAGCCAGAGACGGATGGTGGCAGCAGCAACGGGAACGATAGTGGGGCGGCACGGAGAGAGCTAGCTCCCTATCGTGTGGGGTAGAGGGAGGTCCGTATAGGGGATTGAAAAGCAATTTCCCCGCGAGGGACGCGCGGCGTGTGGTCCGAGCTTTATATTAATGATCCAGATATATTATCGGACGTGACCGAAATTGCTGTCAAAAAACTCGGATATTGGATCGAGAGAAGATTGCGAGAAGGTCAGTCTTCTCTGCGCGCGACGCGGCGGTCCTGGCCGTGGGTATAGTATAGGTGGTACGCCGATCGGTCAACTGTGGAGCGTCGCTGGGAAACGAGAAGATGCCGAGTCCGGTTCGATGGTTATTTCGAACTTGAGCCACGTCCTCGACCCGGGCTGAGCCGAGCCAAACGAAACGGGGGATAGAACGCGTTTCGTGACACTTCGATTGAAACCGGTCGAATGAGGACGCCGCGCCGGTACACCTAACCTAGACCTAGGCGGCACTCCAACGCTGCGGCGGAAGCATTGTCAAGGATCCTCGGGTCGAATCTGTATCGTGTTTCATGCGCGGTTCCCGTTTATTCCCGCGTATCATGTCTATTATTCGCGCATCACGAGATAATACAACCTGTCGTTCCACGGAGGTCGGACAGATCAATTTTGTTCGCGGATTTGCCTGCTCCGAATCTTTCGCGCAGAGCGCCGGGTCCCGAGTTCAGTCGCAATCCCCCGGCAACACGCGAAACGCTTGTTCGTTCCGTTTACTGCGTTTTACGAATGGATCGAACACACAGGTACAGGTCACGAGCACTAGCCTAGCCGCCCGCCTAGGGACGCGTCCCGTGCGCCATGGATTTACTGTAACGCCGCGATAATCGCTCGCAGACAGAACAAACGAGCGACTTTTAACGCATTATTGTAATCGGACGTGTACGGACCGGGCGCGGGAACCGAGTTAGATTGTCTGCTTCGTCGAATATGCATGGAACAGAGAGCTGCGGAGAGTTGACAGACTACTCGGGCGAAGGGGGAGGAAGTGTCTCGCATGCGGGCGCGTTAAATAGTGGATCCTGCCGCGTTACGTACAAACGCGAAACGTGCTTTACGTGGTCTCGCGATAAGCGATTAAACTGCAACCCAGTAGTAATACCGGTTTCGGCTCGATAAGCCTGGCTAATGCACACACGCATTTTCTGCCAACTCGAATCTCATCGGCGTGCATTACGCGAACCAATGAATAATCCACGATTTATCAATTAATTCTACGTTTATTTCGCAAGGAATACGTAGAGCGCAATTAGGTGTCCTCTATTTTCATCGTGAAACAACATCAAAGCAAACACGCCCATGTACGGGAATCGTGGAATTTATGAAAGCTGTATTTCTTTTCCTGTGAAACTGATAAGCGTTAATGCATTGATTATTAACATTAAAAAGAGATGTATCGATGAAATTCTGTTTGATCCTATCATTGCTTATAACTAGACTGCGGATTTTGTCCGTATAGAACAAAAATGGCTCGGTGACTGCATAGAACGCTACAAATATGAGAATTACATTAGAACCTCAGTTATATTATCTATAATTCATTAAAGTTGTGCGTGGAAATCCACAGTCTAATTAGAACATTTTGAGTGCAAAAATTATTTCATGCGCCCTAAATTCAATCAACTACAAAACCATTCTAAAATGTATTCATATATATATATCGAATATCGATTCAACATTTTAAGCAACATTCAACACATTCCGCAGTCTGGTCATGAGAGTAACTGAACACAATTTAAGGTTATGTCAAATCAGTTTCTACATCTAATATCTTATTTATTTCATTCAGAATATTTCAAGAAGTTAATTGTCGTTTCCTGCAATTTCAAAGTTGGTGCCAATGAATTGTGTCCAATTTGTGTAGAAAATTTCGTTTAAAAGAATTTTACGCTGCTCAATGGTGTATTTGTAACTAAATAAAACTACTAAAGATAGAAATAAATTCCTCTATGTTTCCTGTGTCCTACAATGAACGCAAACAATTTTTATTTTACACAAAGATCCGCAGTCTAGTCATGAGAGTAACTGAATACAATTTAAGGTTATGTCAAATCAGTTTCTACATCTAATATCTTATTTATTTCATTCAGAATATTTCAAGAAGTTAATTGTCGTTTCCTGCAATTTCAAAGTTGGTGCCAATGAATTGTGTCCAATTTGTGTAGAAAATTTCGTTTAAAAGAATTTTACGCTGCTCAATGGTGTATTTGTAACTAAATAAAACTACTAAAGCTAGAAATAAATTCCTCTTTGGTTCCTGTGTCCAACAATGAACGTAAAAAATTTTTATTTTACACAAAGATCCGCAGTCTAGTCATGAGAATAACTGAATACAATTTAAGGTTATGTCAAATCAATTTCTACATCTAATATCTTATTTATTTGATTTAGAATATTTCAAGAAATTTATTGTTTGTCCTGCAATTTCAAAGTTGGTGCCAATGAATTATGTCAGATTTGTGTAGAAAATTTCGTTTAAAAGAATTTTACGCTGCTCAATGGTGTATTTGTAATTAAATAAAACTACTAAAGATAGAAATAAATTCCTCTATGGTTCCTGTGTCCAACAATGAACGTAAAAAATTTTTATTTTACACAAAGATCCGCAGTCTAGTCATGAGAATAACTGAATACAATTTAAGGTTATGTCAAATCAATTTCTACATCTAATATCTTATTTATTTGATTTAGAATATTTCAAGAAATTTATTGTCGTTTCCTGCAATTTCAAAGTTGGTGCCACTGAATTGTGTCCAATTTGTGTAGAAAATTTCGTTTAAAAGAATTTTACGTTGTTCAATGGTGTATTTGTAATTAAATAAAACTACTAAAGATAGAAATAAATTCCTCTATGGTTCCTGTGTCCAACAATGAACGTAAACAATTTTTATTTTGCATAAAGATCCGCAGTCTAGTCATGAGAGTAACTGAATACAATTTAAGGTTATGTCAAATCAATTTCTACATCTAATATCTTATTTATTTGATTTAGAATATTTCAAGAAATTTATTGTTGTGTCCTGCAATTTCAAAGTTGGTGCCACTGAATTGTGTCCAATTTGTGTAGAAAATTTCGTTTAAAAGAATTTTATGCTGTTGAATCGTGTAGTTAATACGGTTTATAATCGGTTTAGGTCTTGTGTCCGAGTCGACTCGGCTCTGACTCCTCGTTACGGAGTTCTCAGCTGGGTAGTAAGGCGCTTCTTCGGTCCATCAATCTCCCTGCTGGCTGCGTGGCGCGGCGCCGCGCTCGCCGGTTCGATTTCGAAATCCGAAGAGGCAAGATTGGCTATCTAAATGCAATATTGGATCGTCGTGGACGCGTTTCTAATACGTAAATGGAAATTCACGGTCCGCGCCGTGGGTTTTTCTGTTAAGACGCCGATGGCGCGGGGTCACGTACCAGCTCGAAAGACCAATTTCCGCTGACTTCTATTTACATAGTTAGGTATACGGTCTGGATAATACGGCCCTGTCGGGACGGTCGTTCGGAAAGGAGAGGAAAGGGGCGTAAAGAGGCGGAAAGGGGGGGGGGGGGAGTTGTGCGAGGGGCTAGCTGTCCACCGGTAGAAGGATAGCTTGGCAGGAAGCGGGTCGTGGAGGGTATTACGGTAATACCCACAGTGTTTCCAGGACGGTGGGTAGGCGTAACTAAATTTCCATATCTCGCCGATTGTAATGCGCATTTAGCGGGCCGGCGACGGCGATAGATCGAATTAGCGTTCCGCCCTGGCTCATTCCCATGTTTACACTTATACTTTCTAATTTTGAGAATCGACTTCCTTCCGGCCAAGTTTCACCAGAACCTCGTCGCGCTCGAATGTTTCTGATACGGAAACTTGATTACCCCAATAGTACTTTAGTGATTTCAATCTTCGCTCAGTAATCGATGAATGATTTATATACGGTAATTGGAAAGTCGTATTCACTTTTTAAGAGTTTTCGATTTCCGCTTGGAGAAACGTGACAAACAGTATAACAATTGCATTTGGAATTTTTTATTTGGATAAGGTAAAAGACTCGTACGAAAGTATTTTCTTTGCGACTCCATGAGGGGCACGTCCGAAATCATTTTTTTTTTTTCACTTCTTCACTATATATTACGGATCACATTTTTCAGCCAATTGGCTTGAAAGGGTATAGCCGAATAAGGGGATAAAAAAGACCCCTTGAATAAAATTAAACGGCCGACGAGTTATTCGATAGGGCATCGAGATAAAACACGTTGCGTTACATTTTAACCTTATATCTCGACCGGAAGGGTAGCTATGGAGTGAAACAAAAATGATGAACAAAGTCAGACAGGTATCAGTTACATTGACGTATACACTGCAATCTGTTTCGGACTTTCAAGTTGAAAATTCTGGTTGGATAAAATTAAAAATCACAGAAAACTGGAAAAATCGAAGTTTGAGAGATATATCATTTATAATCTTACAATATTAATATATTGTTATAAGTATTAAGTATATTAATAAGTGATGCCCAATGAATATTTTTCAGCTCTTTTAATATAAAACTAAAGATTTTACTTTTCATATATTCTGTACGTATACTAGGTGTCCAAGCATTTATCAATCTACAGAAAATGGTAATTTAGTAAGAGTTCCTTTGTACACAATCTAAAGGATAACAATATGTTGAACAATTCTCCTGAAAATGATTTCAATATTTCTAAAAATAAATCGTATTTATTTGTTTCGGTGTTTATAAATATTTGTTGATACAGTATTTCATTGGTAATTGTCCCAAATGTCTCCGACATAATTGTCCCTGAGATATCCCCACTAGTGCGGGGTGTACCCCCTTGAGGGGCCGCGAAGTTCAAGAGGCCTCGGTCGCCGAGGAGTATGACACCATGCGGCTCGGGAATATCGGTGAGACCACACTAATCCGAATTTCCAATTTCTTTATTATTCATTATTTTTTTATGGGACTTCGATGACCCTATTTGTGGCATTTTTCTAATAAAAATGATACCAAATATGATATAATTTCGATGATATTTACTTGTGTAATAGACAATTAAAGTTTCGGGCGCGAGGAAGGATAGCGTATGGGAAAGAAAGAGATGCGGAGAGTCGCAGTCGGCGGCACAGTTCAAAGGCTCGCGCGTCCTCACAACGTATTACCAATGAATAACTTTTTTATTATTACTTATTTTTTTATGAGACTTTTTCTAATAGATTTGTGACATTGTTCTGATTAAAATGATACGAGGCAACAGTAATGCAATGACGACACTTTTTCATTTTTAGTTAATCTTTTAGGAGACTTTTACCATCACATTTGTAATATTTCTCAGATCAAAATTTTTCTGATTATACATACATATCTATTTTTTTAATTGACGATGGAGTAAGTTTTGGTGACAGACAAACAGAGTAAAGTTTAATCGTCGATTACACAAGTAAATATCATCGGAATTATATCATATTTGGTATCATTTTTATTAGAAAAATGTCACAAATATGGTCATCGAAGTCCCATAAAAAATAATGATTAATAAAGAAGTTGGAAATTCGGATTAGGTATATTTCTCGCTGCCCGAGGCCTCTCGAGATCGGCTGTCCTTCTCTACGTTCGGCAAACCTCAAACAATGATGTCCCTCCGGCATTATTATATAATTGTCCCTCCGCAGACCCGTGTTGTGGACAATTATCGATGAATTACTGTAGTTAAAAATAATATTTACATTCATCGAAGGTCTCGACCCAATTACTTTCGTTTAACACGTTCAGCGCCATGTCACCCGTATCTGGTTGACGGAATTATTTATACAGAATTGAAAATTAATTTTTTAAATTTAAAAAAATTAATTTTTTACGTTGATATTTTGAAACAGTAATTAATATCACAAAACTAAACATATTAGTTTTTGTTTTATTAAATATATTGCTTTGATTTTGTGTAATTTTTATAATTGTGGAGTGAGCGCTGAACGTGTTAATCGAAAAACAGCTGAAATTGGATTTCAGTGATTACCGGGCTTATGAATTCTTACGGCTACTCGAACGTGTGTTTGAATAGCGGTGTTTGATTGGCCATGACATCGACGGTTGTAAGTGACTTGCTAGCCCCTTGATTGGATTCTATCCCGAACACAATGAATTGCATGTCGTACGATCCAACTTGATCAAATCGCGACAAGGGTGAAGAACGAAAGGGGATGGCGGGTGAGGTCTGGCGAATTATAAATTGTCATATAAGTCGAGGCTGTTCTATTATAAAAGAACACACTGAGATATTTAGTTTCTCATCGCAGGCGTATTGTGAGAGAAAGAAATAGTACACAGAATAGGAACTGGGAATCGATGCGAGATGATAAGACAGAATAGTGCGAGAAAAATGAGAGGAAGGACGTTCATATATTGGTCACGTTCCGAGGGCGAGCTCGCATATAGTAGTTTGATACTGATTGACGCTTGTTCGCGTGTGGAAGGATTAGTGATCTGACAATGAGTCGTGACTGGGCAACCGCGTTCGACCAGTGGTTACCACCCCTGGCTGGTGCTCAGTATACCCATTACATTGGGGCCATTTACATATTATGTATACGTGTACTTTCGTCTCTTCGATCATCAACGATGTACATTTTATTAAAATTGACCCTTATCACTCTCAGATAGCAGATGATAGACAATAAAAAACTGAATTTAGTGGATACCACCTTTTTGACCTTGAAATGACCTTGAGCAAGAATAATCATGTTGGAGCGGATAAAATGTGGAAGTTTAAAATTTACGTGTTTCAGCAAAGATTACGCGTTGTTTACGTCGGGTTGACCTTGACATATCATAATAAATGTTCGAAATGTTGACCATCCTCATTTATGCAATATTGATAACAATAATAAAGAAAAAGAAAACAATATTTTATCACAGATGTTTTTTTAAATGGAATAGTATATTTGTTTTACGATAGCATGATAGACAATAAAAAACTGAATTTAGTGGATTCCATCTTTTTGACCTTGAAATGACCTTGAGCAAGAATAATCATGTTGGAGCGGATAAAATGTGGAAGTTTAAAATTTACGTGTTTCAGCAAAGATTACGCGTTGTTTACGTCGGGTTGACCTTTACAAACCACAATAAATGTTTGAAATATTTTTCATAGTAAACAGCGTATGTTTATGTTAGAGTATGCATCATTGAGATCGTTAACAAAAGGTTATTCGGTTAGAATAAGTACGTTGTTCCTTCTGCATTATTCGAATTCGAAACGTGAAAGTGATAACAATGCGTTATACTGTACAGGAACGAATCGATATGGTTTTCACTTATGGCGAAAGCCACCAATCTTTGAGGCAAGCAGTACATTTGTATCCTGAAAAATTTGTGAATCGTATTTGTCCTTCGATACACGCATTTTCCGTTGTGGTAAAACAATTTAAAAATACCGGTAGAGTAAATTCTAAAAATCGTAATAAACAATTGGACTGACACCATTGGACTTTTATCTATGGGGCAAGATAAAATGTATTGTGTACAATAGATAATCCCACAACGCCACAGGATATACGGTAAAGTATTACTGCAGCATGTGCTTCAATTACGCCTCAGAAAATCGACAATGCCTACAGATCATTTAATGCAAGATTGCAGTATTGCATAATTGAGGATGGTCAACATTTCGAACATTTATTATGATATGTAAAGGTCAACCCGCCGTAAACAACGCGTAATCTTTGCTGAAACACGTAAGTTTCAAACTTCCACATTTTATCCCCTCCAACGTGATTATTCTTGCTCAAGGTCATTTCAAGGTCAAAAAAGTGGTATCCACTAAATTCAGTTTTTTATTGTCTATCTTGTCTACCATTATATTTGCCCCCTGCAATAGTGTCACTTTGTCCTCTGAAGTTTTCTGATAGGACTGAGGTACAGTCAGGGACTAAAACTTAGGATACCTTAGGTTTCTTTGTGTTTCGATATGATATCGTTATTAAATCAATTTTATGATAATTTAAACTTAGATGTAAATATCTGTACGGAAGATTATACGTAGTATCCGTCTCTAACAAAATGTTATGAAGAAAGACGTATGTCCGTACATGTTGAAGTCCTCAAATGGAACAAAATTATACGTCTGCACAGAAAATGTTAATATTACATGTCGTGAGAAGTCTCAAGTACATAGTATTTAATATAAATGGCTCAGTTTGTACAGTGCATAAAATGTGTCGTGGAAAAACATTAAGCGCGTCTGAAATGGTAACCGTTCTAAAAATGTTTCAAGAAAAGTTTTCTATTATCAAAAATGCTAATCTTAAAACGAAGTAGAAACGTAGTCAGTAAATTTGTTAAAAATCCAGATAATTATGGCACAAAACAAGAGCTCTGGATGTTCTCCTGTGTTAACATTACGTCAAAAACGTAAAAAAATTCTCCCCAGCATCGAATTCGAAAATACCCGCTACAGAAATTGCCGAGCATCCTGGAGTCAAAACACGTGTAAGAAATGTACGACGAGTTTTACGGAGTTTACATTTTTTTGGGGCACTTATTAAATAAAGACCACTTTTTGCAGTGAAAAGAATGTTCAAACCACCTTGAAGTACTCGATAAGACTAAACAAATTATGCTTCTCGTAGCATTGATATGACTTCTCTACTATAGTGTGTGCTTTCGTTGACCTTTGAACACAACTCTGACTTTGCGACCTCGTACAGTTTATTGCCTCGCTATATCATCATTTTCCAGCACAATTTCGACGTGAAATGTGTTGAACGCGTTAGGTCATCCAATAAATTCGTGGCGATTTTCATACTTATAGCTTTCCCAATACATATCATACATATGATATTCATATCTATTTCACGTAATAATCATAAAGTAATTATAGAACGTCATTACAAAATTCTTAAATATTCTTTCCAAAATATTCTAATTTTCAAATTTATTCGTGAAATATTATATATAATAAGACTAGGAACATATTCGGTAAGAGTTCCTTTTAGAACCCACCTTCGATTGCCTTCAAACTTACTCTGTAGACGTCCCACGAGGAGTCTGACAAAATTAAGGTGCCGAAATGGCACGGAAATGAAATAAATTTTTTGCTGGCGGAACACAATTTTAATATCGACTTGAGGTATAAAAGTACAAATCAGGATTATTAAGAAAACCTCAAGCCCACTGAACCTAACCTAACCTAACCCAGACATAACCTAACCTAACCTAACCCAACCTAACCCAGACATAACCTAACCCAGACATAACCTAACCTAACCTAACCCAGACCTAACCTAACCCAGACCTAACCTAACCTAACCTAAGAAAATAATATAACTAGTTTAATATTGGCCTAACTGGATAGCACAATTCCTGAAACATGTCACTCTGTATATTCTTTCCCAATTCCGTGCCATTGATCTCACTAAAACACGCGCAACATGTTCGTTCGGGATCATTTTGACTTGATTTATCAGAACTGTCGCATTGTAACTTATTCAACTTATTAAAGACAAGAGACAACAGTTTAGGGTGTGCTAATAAGTGAAAATGGCGGATACGAGTCATTAACGCAAACTGTTTGTTGCGCATGCGCAGAGCATTTCCGCGTCACGTGACCAACCCACATGACTCTACTGAGCATGGGCAATATTTCGGGTAAGTTGGGAGCCAATCGGAGGTGGTCGCTAAAAGGAACTTCACCCAAATATTCCAACATTTACAATTTTTATCTAACAGTTTAATCTGATCTTGCGTCTTGTTTAATGAGTGAGCTGAATGTAGAAGAAGCTCGACAATTTTCTGTTAAATATAATAATTTAAGAAGAAGTTCTTACATTATACATATATACATTTTAAAAAATTATTGATTTACGAATGAAATTGTTGTCATTTTTGAAAAATTTATTGAAAGATGATCTTTCGCAAGTATTACAATACAAATTTTTCGAAACCATACAAGTATGCCTAGATTATGGAAATGCAAAAACTAAAAAGTATACGTATCGACCTCGAAATCGATATTGTATATCGAGATTTCATTATTAATCATATATTATTTGAATTATTAACAGACCGTTTTAAAGTACGACTAGGCAGAGAAATTAGAATTAATTTATATTTATATATTGAATAGAAAGAATTTCAACACCTTGAACGTTCACGATACTGTTACGAAATCCCAAAGCAAACATTTCGATTGTAGAGGAAATTCCATGACACGGGTGTCAGTCTCACTTAGAAATCGATTGTTTGTAAAACCTTCTCTCCGAAACTAGCGTCAACCTTTAAACGAAGTTTCAACGTCCGCGTTCCATCCTTATTCGCCCTGCTTTCGTTGTGATTACTCTGTAACTCGGTCTCGCTTCGACATCGCGTTCGATTCCCAAGAGGACGGAACGGGATCCAGGCAAACGGTTTCGTCCAAGTGACGAGTTCCGGTGTCCCCTCGGCGAGCTCCAAATACGAGATTCCTTGGAAAAAGAGGATTGAATTTGTTGGATGATTAAACGGCGTGATCGTTGATCAGTTATAGAGCTGCAATCTCATTTTTGTATCTGTTAGTTTTTAGTAAAAAAAGGTTAAAACCGCAGATCGAAATAAGCTTTCGAAATACTGAGGCGTAAAAGTACCCAGACACACCTTAAGAACGGACAACTTTTTCAAAATTGGTTCAAACGGTTTGAATTGTTTTGAGACGTTAGAAGGATTGGATTAATCCTGGTTGAACTGCGTTTTGGAGAACTCTTTTTGCAAGTTTTTTTTTTATACAATCCTATAGATTTCGACGTGAAAACATCGAAAATGACAATCTTATTGTAAAGAATTCATTGGTTCAAAAGTTATAAGCGTATAAAGTTGAACACTTTTACCTACCAGCGCCGGTCAACTACCGCTTTCAGATGCTATCGTAAAAAAAATATACTATTCCATTTAAAAAAACATCGGTGACGTTGAAATTTCATTTAAAAACACGACATAAAAAATTTCCTTCTTTACCATTATATTTGCCCTCTGCAATAGTGTCACTTTGTCCTCTGAAGTTTTCTGATAGGACTGTAAATACGACAGATATTCAGGTGTTCCCATTTATGTGGGACACCCTGTATAAGGCCAATGTAAAGAAAGAATACAAAAAAGACGCTCTTCGTGTGAGGGCTTAACTGCTAGCTCCCGAATTGATGTAAATTTAACACTAGGTTTACGGAGCACTAAAATTGATTATTTCACATTGCTTTATAAAAATAATAAAATTGTATTTACTCAGATCTTCAGCGATTTTTATTGTAAAATGTACACAAAAAATAAATCTATTTAATAATTCCTCACGAATAACTCCTAACATTCTTAATAACCGTAAATTAAAAATTTTTGAATCCGTCATTTTGACGGGCCCCGTAAATCTAGTGTTAAGCAGGCACGACTGTACCAATGATAACAACGCTTAAGATGGCTGACCATTGTTCTCAAACGGCTGACTACTGAAACAATTACGCTACTCGGTATCGCGGAGATTTGACGAAAATCATAGCACTCGTTCTTTATGGAATCATGCACATTGGACATGCGGGGAAGAAAAATTGATTCCTGTTCCGTTTGCAGCGGAATTTGTGCCTCGGCCAAGCAGGTTCCGGGCTTGCGAAGCGGCGGGCAAGAGGCAAACAACGTGCAAGAATGAGGCAAACGATGGGGGAAAAAAAGACGATCGGCAGGGATGGTGGTAGCGTGAACGGAGCACGGAGCACGGAGAACGATGGCTATTCGAGTGCGGGGGTGAAGAAGGGATTTGTGAAACTCGAGGGGGCTCGGGGATCAGTAGGCTGGTTCGAGGACTGTGGGGAAGGGGTGACTGTACTTAGTTAACGGACAATGCGGCCCCTAATGAACAGCCAGGGGGCGGCCGGCAGAGCAGCTACTGGAGCACGCCATCTAGTCTGAGACAGACAGATTACGTTGCGTAGCGTTATACCACGTTATCCTCCCCCGGCTGTTGCATTCGAGGTTCGCATTGCGTGGCAATTTCGATTACGGCTGGCCGTTTCACCGTTTACGACACGAGTAAACCGTATCGACGTTCCTAAGTACCGTTCAGCGTCCTAAAGCGTGAAAACCCTTCGGAGACGGCTGGTTGCGTATTCCGCAGGACGTCTTCACCGATGCGCCTACTTAACCAGCTCGGTGATCAAATATCGAATATTTCCAGCACAAATGATACGGGCGTTTGAAATGACGCCGTGTCGGTGAACGTTCGAATCTTGATGAGGGGTCTGAAACAAAGACCTCGCCAGTCACCGCGGCTCAGAGTTAACGCCGTCGAGGGACGAAAACGGATTCGAAGCTTCCTGTAAATTAGTCGTAACTTCGCCGAACGCCGTAACTTTCGGTAACATCATTGGAAGTTGACGTTAACGAGACGCGCCGCCTGCCGCTTGCCGCGTGAGGCGAACCTAACGAGTAAACTCGTCGCCACCGCGGAATATTGGCTCGCATTTGGCCGTCTTCGCGGCACGCTTGCACGCAATCTGTCCGTCCATAAAAGCGAATCGAGAAGAAATGAGTCCTATTCGAGCAGATGAAAGATAACAGACAGGGGACACCGTCGTTTGTTTGCTGTTTACGACGGTCGCGTGATGGTGTGTCGCGTTGCGCCGAACGCGAATGCAATTAAAACTTTAATTTCACGAAAACCTGTTGTAAAATGGAGCAACATCGCTGTCGGTTGTTAAAACGGACGAGAGAACATCGGTGGCTATGAGGAAGAATCTTTTCAGTTTGCCTTTTTTCCTCTCTCCCTCTCTCTCTCCCTTTCTCTCGTTCTCGTCTTCCCGGTCTCTCTCTTTTAATCGAGTTACCAGAACGAGGGAATATCGTGCGGTGTGCGTCCACGAATGGAATAAACGAGCCGCGTTACGGCCCCGATTGAGATCCACTGGCCGCTGCGGCGGTTGTAATTGGATTCAATTGTCCCGCGTTAAATCAGTGACTGCACTCTCCTGCCAGTTCTCCATTCTACGTCTATCCATCCGCTACTCCTACGACACAGCTCATTGAAATGACTCGGCTACAGCGCCGCTCGGGGAAACCGAGTCCTTCACGACATTCGCGGAAGCTTGAAAAGAGCTTCTACCGGGAGTTCCGCCGGTGCATAGAAAAACACCGATTATTCGCGGAAATCTTTGTCTCGCTGTACCACCGTGCAGCCGGCTACGGTCCGATTCATCGCTGCGTGTATCATTTCAATTAAAGAAATTGTCCACTTTACTTCGCGCCGCTCTTCCAACCCGCCGTGGAAAAATCTTATACAACGTTTCACCAAAGTTGTTCTTCGGTTTTCATTTGAAGTTTTCGAGCAAGTCAATTTTGAAAAGAAACGCAAATCTTCAATTTTGAAAAGTTCTAACTTGCATCGCCATATTGTGTTTACCTCTTTCGAATAAGATGGTATTGTAGCGGCAAGTTTTCGGAGTATGAAAAGATTGAGAAAGGAGAAGGAAGCGTTTCGTCCTAGGCCCGCTAGAGGACTCATCAGTAAGACTATGTAGGATGGGATTTAGCTAGTTAGTTTAGATAGTTTACTTTAAGGAGATGTGGAACCTCTGAAAATATTTTTGTTGTGCCATGCACAGAGAGAACTGTCAAAGCACGCTCGAAAATGCAAGAATTGTGGGCCTTCGGTCGCGTGAGGAAAGAAACGGAACCACACCGGATCAGAAATCTCGGAGATCCCTCCCTATACCAAAGCTATGTAAAAAAAACACTCCGGGGCCCGTCCCGGATAGGTGTGCAGAGACCCTTAGACGCGGGACGTCGTAAGGACAGTTTAGGACGGTATACAGGGTGGTCCGAAGAAACAGAACACCTAAATATTTCCGTTACTTTTCGTTGTACAAAAAAACTTCTTAGGACAAAGTTACACTGTTTGAAGGGCCACATGTAACCGTGTAAGGGAACAAATTTTCAAGGTAATTTTTTTTATGAGATTTCAAGGTCATCGATGTTTTTTTAAATGGAATGGTATATCTTCGTTAACGTAATGTTGTAACTGACAAAATAAAGAATTCATCCATGTAACACAATATGACCTACAAATGACCTTCAACCTAGATAAATGGAATAAATAAAATTCAACGTGTAAGATCCATTTGCTTTATTTATGTTACGTGAAATGTTCAAAAATATTCCCTTGAGCTGCTATACATTCATTTAGCCGTGAAGTTACAGAACGTACTGCTGTGTAATTCATTTCTGAGGGAATCGACGCACAAGCCCTGAAGATTCTTTCTTTCATGTCGTCTACAGTGGTTGGTGGTTCATGATAAACATCGTCTTTCAGTTTTGGGTTATTGGGACTCTTGGGCCATCGTGTACCTTCTACGTGATAGTGTCGCACTGAATCTCCTGAATCATGAGACACTAACAAGACCAAACTGTAAGTTTTAGACGAGTAAGTGTACTACGCATTCCTACGAGTACTTATAGAATTGATATGATAGTTTTTTAAATTATGCGAAATAAGGAAAATTTGAAAAGAACAGGGTGTAAAAGAATTGTTGAGAAACGATTGAAAACTAAAACCTCTGGAACATGATATACTGTTGCGGTTGATGAGATTTTTGGGTAACGCAGAATACATAACAAAGCGGCGATTCGTGGGTAATTAATAGCATCGTTGATCGCTGATTGCGATTGTTTGAACATTAATATAATTAATTTATTAATCTATTTCAATAGTTTCGTTCTATTTACTTTTGACATGCATGAGCACGATTATCAATATTATGAGGTTCCATATGCGCGATCACGATAAACGCTGCACGATTAATTATGTTACTGCAATGTGGGAACGTTTGCCGGTAAATAAATATATTCCTTGTCGAATGTATCCGAGCACGATCCGTCCCCGCGTTTATCGAATATCATGGACGAGTGGCGGCATTACATACATACAAACAATATACATATAGTTATAATATGGCGAACAAATTTCACCTGACGTTGGGAACGTGTCCGAGCGCAATGGAATATTATCATGGCGGCTGAAAAGTGTGTGGGAGGAGGAAAAAGGAGGAGGAAGCGTTTCGTCCTAGGCCCGCTAGAGGACTCATCAATAAGGCTATCTTGGACGCGGGATGTCGTAAGGACAGTTTAGGCCGATATATATACAAACAGAGGAAGATTCAGGTAGTAGCGGGAAAGGTGTTGTCGTAATGTCCCTCTGTTGGCGAGCACAGGAAGTAGCCGCCACATTACCCCCTTTGCCAGTGGTGAACGATATCTGGACAAATGTCCCTCTAATTACGCTGATCTCCGCCGGAATCCAAGGAGGTCGCTGGAATGTGTGCTGTCATCGTACACCCCAGTGATGCTGCCGAATTGACGAAGTTGAGTAGCTCCCTAAGCCGCTTGTAGGACTCATATAGTCGCACAAACAATGGATGAACGTCGCACAAATGTAGATACGAAAACGTCGCACAAATTTAGGTGCGGAAACGTTGAACCATATAATGCTGCGAAGATGACGTCAGAAGCGCATAGTAGGGAGAAGTCCTTGCTGTTGGTCGGGCTGTAGTTCAGGCAAGGCAGTGACAGAGTAGTCACCTTCCAGTCCTCCTGATGTTGTCCGAGGTTTGCTGATGTTGTCGTCTCCTCTGCTCAGAAGGTAGCGTTGTTGTTCCTTTGTCGGGGTCACCAATTATGGCGGCTGAAAAGTGTGTGGGAGGAGGAAAAAGGAGAAGGAAGCGTTTCGTCCTAGGAACGCTAGAGGACTCTAGTCAGTAAGGCTGTCTAGCGGACCCGTGCCTTAGACGCGGGATGTCGTAAGGACAGTTTAGGACGGTATATATACAAACAGAGGAAGATTCAGGTAGTAGCGGGAAAGGTGTCGTCGTAATGTCCCTCTGTTGGCGAGCATAGGAAGTAGCCGCCACATTACCCCCTTGCCAGTGGTCAACGATATCTGGACAAATTTCCCTCTAATTACGCTGATCTCCGCCGGAATCCAAGGAGGTCGCTGGAATGTGTGCTGTCGATGTGCCCACCAGTGATGCTGCCGAATTGACGAAGTTGAGTAGCTCCCTAAGCCGCTTGTAGGACTCATATAGTCGCACAAACAATGGATGAACGTCGCACAAATGTAGATACGAAAACGTCGCACAAATTTAGGTGCGGAGACGTTAAACCATATAATGCTGCGAAGATGACGTCAGAAGCGCATAGTAGGGAGAAGTCCTCGCTGTTGGTCGGGCAGTAGTTCAGGCAAGGCAGTGACATAGTAGTCACCTTCCAGTCCTCCTGATGTTGTTAGAAGTTTGCTGATGTTGTCGCCTCCTCTGCTCAGAAGGTAGCATTGTTGTTCCTTTGTCGGGGTCACCAATTATGGCGGCTGAAAAGTGTGTGGGAGGAGGAAAAAGGAGGAGAAGCGTTTCGTCTTAAGAACGCTAGAGGACTCATCAGTAAGGTTATCTAGCGGACCCGTGCCTTAGACGCGGGGTGTCGATGAGTTTGAAGTCGTACCTAGGGGCAGAGAAAAGCTCCTTTACCGACTAGAAATGATGTGTTATTTGTTAGTGGTATTACCAGCTTGAGGTAGGTGGGAGAAAGATGAGTTTTAAATATGGGAATATTTGCAAAAACCAAAAGACATGAGTAATGCATAGGAATGAGTATCATGCAAGGTTAGTTAATAAGCATGCAGGAGAGTGAGGGGAGTAGGGTGAGAGTGTGAGGGCTTGGGGAAGCGTATAGTGGAGGGGGAGATGCGGGATATCCCGCTAGAGGACTCGTCACTAAGGCTATCTAGCGGACCCGTGCCTTGGACGCGGGAAGTCGTAAGGACAGTTTAGGATGGTATATATATACAAACAGAGGAAGATTCAGGTAGTAGCGGGAAAGGTGTTGTCGTAATGTCCCTCTGTTGACGAGCATAGGAAGTAGCCGCCACATTATCTTGAACGTATTAAAAGTTCCTCTTTCATCTCGATCGATACCATTTGCAATTACATTCGCCACGGAATCGGCGAATGGGCTGAGGGGAAAACGGGTTGCGCGCGACGCTTTCTGATTTTCAGCCTCGAGCGGAACGGAACGCCACTTACCAAATACTCTTTACCCCCTTGCACGCGTATCGATAACACGGCAAGCGGTAATTTTGCTAATGGCATTGCCGCGTCCTTTATATTCTATGCCATTTATGTCCTCCCTCGCTTCGCCCCTCTCGCGTCAACCCTCGTGGTTCCGGCACTTCCGGAGACACGGTACGCGATACGTGCGTGGTTTCCGTACACCTTTTGCATCGTACCCGCTCTTGTAAAGGCACAAATACTCGATCCGTTTGGTTCTTGAGCTCCTGGCAACCAACGATGATCCTTCGGGATCACGAAGATTCATCTCTCTTTAACTATTGGATGATTGTAAAAGTTCCTCCCCGATTTCTAGAGATGGCGGCAACCTTATCATTGACTGCGGATTGTATGGATTTATTTATAAAATGAATATGTCAGGTAAGATACCGTGAACATGTTTAAAGAATTTAAAAACACTTTTGTATTATTTCCTATTCATTAAAATGATCAAGAAGAGATACAAATGTGGATGTTGAGATGAATTTTTCTTTTAGTGTCATGTTACATACCGCCACGAGTAGACTGTAAATCTTTGTGCAAAATAAAAATTATCCAAGTCGATTGTAACAAACAGAAATTAAATGAAAATGCATTCCCGTAAGAAAAGGCACCCATCACAGTGAAGAAACCCTTAAACGCTGTTACAACAACATAATAAGTGAGTAAAGCCAAAAATAAAGCAAGTATTGAATTAAATAAGCGAAGTGTTCATTCTAGATTCTGTATTTTAAAAAATGCACAATTTTAAATATCGGCTGCAGGAGAATTTGTCGGTAAGATCGTGAATCGTTGATTCTGTTATCAAGATTTTCGCTTTGATGTTCCGTGGTGTTCAGATAGTTGAAATCGAGGGTAGTGATTAATTTCTCGAACGTAGACGTCGATCAAGCGCGGCGGAGTCTCTCGAGTGTAGCAAAAGTGAATTAATAACGAAACGAAGTCGGCCTTTTCGATTTAATCCTTTTACGCGTAACAACTCTGCGTTTCCATACAAAAGCGAAACGACTTTTCACCGCTAGTCGGGCAAGTTTAATGAAAATAGTTCTTTCGTTTTCATCTGCGGATCTCAAGGGGGGCTGGCGCGACTCCGGTAACGAAGATTCTAATTAACCCGGTTGGTATATAGCGCGCCGTACCCTAAAGAAGATTTCGTAGCATATCTAATAAATATTAATAATACTCATTTCGATATAAGCTAAGGTTGCTCAAGTCGTACCCCATAAGAAAAAATTGTAGGATTTATCAAAGAAATAAAAATTCTATGTGCCACTCAAAACTTGTGTGAACATTGTTCATATTTATTACGATAAAATCCAAAATAATCTACTCTCTTAGTTTTAATTAACAAAAGTTATAAAATCAAATTCAGTACGACTAAGGAAACCAGTGTCCTAAGTGGTACCACCTATAGCTGAAGTCGTACCCAAGGATAAAATTAAACAAACGTAACAAAACTTTCTCTTTCTTAAATAACTTATTTAAATTAACAGTTAGTACAAACACCACAAACATATTTCTTTATTGTTTTGTTAACGCCAGCTCATAAATCATGAGTCCATGTCTTGCATTTCAAGCACTGAATCATATTTTCTTCGCGGGCTTCTGCACAAATGTTATAAAACCAATCGTTTTTAGTTGTTTGGGCTTTTTTCTTTTTAACTTCTATTGTTTGTGTCTTTTATTTAACGGCTCCTTTATTTTTATATGCAGCTTTCTCGACTTCTTCTTTATCCGCAGTAGACGTCATTTCGATTGATGAGGTACGACTTAAGACGCGGCACAATTTAGATTTCAAACGAACATAACGAAACACTGAATATAGCTAATACGATTTTGTTTGCAGTAAACAACTCCTTAAATGATACTGAATGGCTTCGAAATAAGGAGCAGGATTTTATCAATAATTTACTTGCTAGATAAACTACTAAACATGTACAGAAAATTATAAGACAATGATGATAAACTTACTTGTTGAGAGGTTATGTTCCCGCGGTGTCGGTTACAGACGAACAATATGTGAATCAATACGGTTGACTAAATAGTCAATCTTTTTTCCGTAGGGGCGCAGATATTACGTCTAATATATAATAATATTTAAAAGGTACGACTTAAGCAACCTTACCCCATTATAGAAACTTTTCATTATGCATAAAGATCCATACTCCATCGATGATTTATTTCATCGAGACTTAAATAATTGGAAGTAAAATTAAACTTCAGTGCCTACGACACTGTTTCAATAGATAAAATTGTTATCGATGTTAAATTTATTATGGTTCCCATTGCATTAGCAATGTTGCACGGCCTGGATTCATCTTTAACATAATTGATGATAATAATAGCAGAAATAAATGATAATCTAATTTGGCTACCACTGATACAATCGATAGCACAATCGAGTGGATACCCTTGGAAATTAATAACTTTTTTAAGATTAGACCAAACTATTAGTACCTTTTAGTAGATGTTAGAATTAGTTTACCAGGTAATGTGTAAACAACATTTGTCTGAGATCGCTATTGCCCGGCATTTCGAAAACAAAAGTGACGATCACCATTTTTTAACTTTCACATCTGTAACGAAATGCAATTTCTTACAATTTTTGCTCATAGCAAACTATTCTTTTTTTCTTCGCAGTATCGAGCAATAGTAATTTTTAGTTAATCCTTTTATGCATTATCTGTATTTTTACAAAAAGTTTTAGAAAACTCATTAATTTTCCTTCCGCCTGTTAGTACTTTTTCAGCTCACAGTCCTATACTTGAATTGTAGAAAAACAAAATGCATGAAAAATTAATAAATAAATAAATAAAATAATGTTATCCCCTATTTCGTCAAGATTCGATGAAAAGGCACCGAATTTAATTATACACTTAACTTTTGGTTTCATGTTCCAACTGTTTTATACCACCTTGTGTTTTTGTTTTAATCCGTCACGGTTGTTAAGTGACGAGACAGTCTGTCAAGCAACACGTTAACACTAGTTTTACGGAGCACTAAAATTGATTATTTTACATTGCTTTATAAAAATAATAAAATTTCCTTAGATCTTCAGCGACTTTTATTGTAATACGTACACAAAAAAATAAATCTATCTAATAATTCCTCACGAATGCCTCCTTACACTCTTAATAATCGTAAATTCAATATTTTCGAATCCGCCATTTTGACGGGCCCCGTAAATCTAGTGTTAAGCACGCGGAGATGGCAGCGTTCTTTTTTTTTCTACCGTCACGTCGGTCGTCAATTATTAAACCGTAAAACTTTTCGCAAAAGACTGAGAAAAGACGGATCGATTCGTGTCATGTTCCTCGTGCAACAGTGGATTCCTTCAAAGAGAGCCGCAGGAAAAGTGAGAATGTCTGGCAAGGAAGAAAGTACCGCAACGCTCGGCCGGCCGTGATTCTTTAATCTCGGCATTTATTAATCACACGGTGCAAGCGGAGGACATTTATTACGTTGGATACAAACTTCAATTACGCTTGCCATATAAGAGACGGAGACGACCCGCTCTCTCCGGGGAGAGCCGGAGGAGCTCATAGACAGACAGGGGGATGGAAATAAAGAAGGACAGCTCATTATCCGCGGCGGTCTCGTTACTTTTAAATAAACTGGTGCCCACGGATAAAGAATAATCCATCGTGGTCCAGCTGTCAGAGACAGATTTTTAAGAGTCGCGTCGTAATGGGGTCTCATTATAACCATTGCTCTTAGCTACTAACAGCTAGGCCACCGTCGAGCGTGCACCTAGACTTCGAAAGAGGAAAGAAAGATAGAGACAGAGCGGTGAGACGGCAGGGTGCGGAAGGGGAATGGGTGAAAAGAAAAAGAACAGAAAACAGAGAGAAGGAGAAACGAAGAGGGAAATTGATTGCTCGGCCTGTTTGCTCGTTATGCTCGCTATGCTCGCCATGTTCCCGATGTCGATGCGTAGACGCGCGAAAGAGGCTTAAAACGCGACCGCTTCAATTCATCGGGACGCGGTACTCTCTTCATCCAAGCCTAACAATGGACTTTCGTGCGGATGAAAGTATCGACTTTCCGTTGGCCGTTGACGCGTGATTATCGACGAAAACGCGTTTATTCTTTGCGGAGTTCTCTCGCGAACGATGTTCGTTAACCGCTGAGACGTCGAGTTAAGTTACGGCCGCAATGCAACAGAACAGGTTTCAAATCGTTTCCACGGTGACCAGATTCGCTGTAATTACTTCATCGTTAATGTAATAGTATTTCTAATTAAGAAAAATGAATTTGTAAATTCGCTCTAGAGATTATTTAACGGCGACAACAAAATTATGCTTCGCTTCGACTCGTAGGGTAAGGTTGCTCAAGTCGTACCACTGCATAAATCGTATCTTTTAAATATTATTATACAGGGTATACCGTAACTGGTGGTACAACCGAGCAGGGGGGTGATTCTACATGAAAAACTGAGTCGAAAATATAGAATAAAATTTTTTGATACAAGGCTTTATTTTCGAGAAAAATGAGTTTGAAAATTTGTCTAGTGCGCGTGCACTCGGCTTACTTGCGGCTCAACGGATTCCACTCAGCGATGGGAATGTTGGCGCTTTTCACGCGCATGCGCCGCGATTTTAGCCTCAGTCAAGCACGAAAATCGGGTTCCTTGGCCGCCCCGCTAATTTCGCAAAATTTATTATGATTTTATTTTGAAAAATGAATGTACAACATGTGTACGTATATATATATATATATTTATATATATATATTTATTAATATATATATATATTTATATATATATTTTTATATATATATAAATATATATATATATATATATATATATATATATATATATATACGTACACATGTTGTACATTCATTTTTCAAAATAAAATCATCATCATAATATATATATATATATTTATTAATATATATATATTTATATATATATTTATATATATATATAAATATATATATATATATATATATATATACGTACACATGTTGTACATTCATGTTTCAAAATAAAATCATCATCATAATATATATATATATATTTATATATATATATATTTATTAATATATATATATATATATATTTATATATATATATATATTTATATATATATATATTTATTAATATATATATATATATATTTATATATATATATTTATATATATATTTATATATATATTTATATATATATATATTTATATATATATTTATATATATATTTATATATATATATTTATATATATATTTATATATATATTTATATATATTTATATATATATTTATATATATTTATGTATATATTTATATATATATATATATATATATATATATGTATATATATGTGTGTATTTAAAATGTAATATACACATACGTATATAGAATATATAATATATAAATATATAATTTTTATGTATCTATGTACAATATAATATAACTTACTCTTCTTCATCATCTTGGGAATAAGGAAGGGAAGGGTACTAAAATAATGTATAATAACAAACCGACTACTTTCGCCCCAATAGTCCCCCTCAAACTTCGGACGTAGCTCCGGTGCTGCCGAAACTCGCGCATGCGCGTGAAAAGCGCCAAAATTCCCATCAGTGATTCCACTGCCTTTGATTTTTATTTGTGGGGTTAGGTGAAGTCGATTGTGTATCGTGATGACATAACGAGCATCGAACAATTACAACCAAAAATTGTGATAGCGTTTGAACACTTAAAGCAACATAATAATTGCACATTACAAGAGGTTCGAATGAATTTAATACGAAGAGCACAATTATGTCTACAACAACGTGGACAGCACTTCCAGCAATTTATGAATTAAACGAAATCCTCAAAGGTAATTCTAACATTGTAACCTCGACCTTCGATTTATTCGATGTATACAAACCTCGAAAACCTTTGCGAAAAAAGGTTGAGGTAACTCAGAATAAAGTTCGTTGAGCCGCAAGCAAGCCGAGCGCACGCGCACTAGACAAATTTTCAAACTCATTTTCCTCGAAAACAAAGCCTTTTATCAAAAAATTTTATTCGGTAAAACTTACGTTTAGGGGAGGATGCTCCGATGACCTTGACCTTGACATATGTTGTTGAGGACAACATTCTGAACAACTTTTGTCATTACAACTACCCGGTGCTCGGTCTCAGTTTTCGAGATATTTGCGAAAAACTATTGCTAATAGTGTATTCAATTTTCCGTATTCTTCCACGCTCCGCATCTGTTTATTTTTTGTTTGTAAACGCGTTGTGGGGATGAGAAGCAACAATACCACACACACCCACCCAGTGTTTCTAAAAAGAAGGCTCTCGCATTATACAGTATAAAATCAACTGAGACGAATACATCATACATGTATTATATTATCGCATTTGATAGTAAAACAAATTGCAAAACCTAACCCAGACCTAACCCAGACCAATACAGCATACATGTATTATATTATCGCATTTGATAGTAAAACAAATTGATATTGGTTTCAGTTGATTTTGCATTGTTTAATGTGAGAACCTTCGTCTCAGAAACACTGTGTGGGTGTGTGTGGTGTCGTGTGTTGGTTAGGACTAGGTGGTGGGGGGCGGAGAGCACGCAGACGAAAATTATGAGTATCTCGAATAGTATCTATATCAAACTGAGAATTTTATTCTGTATTTAAATGGTCTAATGGATACATAGAATTCATTATTTCGAAAAAAGCATCAATGTGTTTTTATCAAAATTGTACGTTCTTTTAAATAAACATTCGGCAATATTATACAAAATTCAATACAGTACTAGCAATAGTTTTTCGCAAATATCTCGAAAACTAAGACCGAGCACCGGGTAGTTGTAATGACAAAAGTTGTTCAGAATGTTGTCCTCAACAACATATGTCAAGGTCAAGGTCATCGGAGCATCCTCCCCTAAACGTAAGGTTTACCAAAAGAATTTTGAGAATTTCAATACATTATTCACGAGTCTCCTGTTTCTTGCAATTGATGCAGACGATTTTTATTTTGCACGAAGATTTGTAGTTTAATAATCAGACTTGATACTATTTGCATGAAAAACATTGAAAGAACTGTTACAAATGAATCTCATCGATTTTCTCTACTTTTTCAATGGTAAAGTTGATCGATTTGGCAAATAAGCGGCTCAATTTGAAGTCGAGATAGTTAAATCCATACAGATTTCGTTAAAATTTTGCCCACGGGCCGTGTCGGAAGTTCCTGCTGCAGGATTACACGAAATTGTTTAATCTTCAAGAGCTGTACTTATTTCCGATGCTCGGCCGAGTTGCGCAATCGGGTTCGTCGGCTGAAATCTCTTTTAATTATCGGCGTCGAATAATCATCCGTTTAAGGCGCGAAATTAATGGATCCTCCCACCTCGGCACTTCCGTTCCCCGCCGACTATATTTATTTCCCCTTGGTTCTTCCTTTTACCTTTTTCCACGTCGTCTTTTCCACGACGTAACGACAGAACCATATGGTGGGCGGGGGAATCGGGTGGTTGGCTCTATGGAATCTCCATAATATTCTGGCTTACAGAAAATGACAGCTTTTAACGTTGATGCACAGTTTATACCGGGAGTATTATTTTAAGTGGCGCTGTCTGTATAATTCAAGACGCGGGGTGCATCGGCAGAGAGCGAGAGAAGCGCGCCGGCGAAGACCCTGCCGATATCAATTCGTAAGAGTGAAAGAGAGACATAACGAACAGTAGGATGAAGAGGAAGGTGGCGGAGGGGAGAGGTATTTCACATCGGCTAGGAGGAGACAGTGCAGGGGAGGAGGCGAGATGAAGCGAGAGAGAGAGAGAGAGAGAGAGAGAGAGAGAGAGAGCGAGTTTGCGGGTGAGGGCAGGGGAAGGTCGACGCGGTAATGGCATCGTCGTGTCGCCAGCTTAAAGCTCCAGTGATTCTCAATCACGCGAATCCATTCTCCGTGTCCATCGCGTTGGCGTCGAGTCCGCGCCGCGGATATAACATCGGTGCGGCGGCTGCGCTGCAGATACGTTCCGCTTCGTCGATGGCGACGTTTCCGTCGTCGGACAACTGTCAAGTAAATAATCTCAACCAACAGGCCGAACTCTCTCTCTTCCTCTCTATTTCTCTGGCGTTCGCTTCGGAAAAATTTGAATTCGTTCGTTCGTCCACCGAACTGGGAACGACGTTCGCCCGCGGGTCTACCTTGTACGCGAGAGCGTAATGGACACCGTAGAGTAGACGGAAAGAAAGAAGACGAAACCGAGAGGAGAGCAAGAAGAAGAAGATGAAAAAACGGGTGGGGGTCGACCAACCACAGAAGGGGACCAGCTGCGGTCGCCTCTAATCTTCGTGGAGACTCGACCCCACCGAATTAATACGAGGACCCTGAAGAAAAGATAAACATTCCTGTGAATACTCTCTGGGGTATACACACGAGAGAGGTGCGCACATGCGGGCAGCAAACCGTGGCCGCGCCATGTGCCTGGCAAGATGTTTTGACCGAGGAAAGTATCCCGTCGTCACGGATGTCGTTTCTGTTTAATTGTTCGCTTTCTCCCCTTCGTATCTTCCTTCTTGGTTCCCTTCGGGGGACAGCCGGGTTCGTGAACGAGATCGAAACGACTCGCCGGTGAGAACGTTTCCGAAGAATAACCGTAATTTCAGGTGTACCCGTCAATCTGACGAGCGCCGCGCAACGCGTCGTTCATATTCTGGCCGGAAGACCCGATCGAGCTCGCGTTAAATTACGAT
Source organism: Sphecodes monilicornis (assembly GCA_913789915.3). Taxonomy (NCBI): domain Eukaryota; kingdom Metazoa; phylum Arthropoda; class Insecta; order Hymenoptera; family Halictidae; genus Sphecodes; species Sphecodes monilicornis. The sequence goes on along the minus strand of OU565300.1, from coordinate 11,125,864 downwards.
ACCGTCGAATCGCCTTTAGAAAAATCCATCTTCTCTCCGGCAATAGGCGGATTTAACGATATAAGTAACTCGACTGGAATTTAAGGGACGATTGGGGTGGCTGCGCGTCGTCGTCGGTGGTTAAGGCTGCCGAGGGGGAGCGGCTAGGGACGGAAGGGGAGATTGGAAAGGAATCAAGGCTAAGAGAGACAGAGAGAAAGATAGGGGCGGGGACGGACGAAAGAAGATGGGAACATGGAGCCAACGTCGAGGGGGAGGGGTTAGAGGGGGGACGCGAGAGCCGATAGACGTAGGCGCCGGCCAAGTTGCGCCGCTGATTGCACCACAAAGGGTGCAATTATGCGGCCCTCCAGCAATCACCGCGCATTCTGCCCGCCATTTGACCCCTCGGCACCCCTCGACGCCCTCCCCCCTACCCTCGCCTCTCCCACGGAAACCTCACCGTGCTGCTACGAGGCACCTACCCGTCCCGGGTACATAGGCACATCGCATACTACCAGAGCACGACAGACATATCACCGCTCCGGGCCACTGTCGCGTTTTATTTAAATGCGCCCCCTCGACGAGCCAACACCCTGAATGCCCCACGGAGCTCGTGCAATTTAACTCGGTATCGCGAGAAAAAATCTGTTAATGAACGATTGTCGGCTACTGGGATTCGGATGAAAATATTCTGGATGCCTTTCTTTCCTCCTTTCTCCCCCCTCCCGTCGCAACGTGCTGTGCCATGCCGTACCCCAACGACGAATTCGCGAGGTGATCAAACGTTTATTCGCCGTCTTCGTTCCCCGGATCCCGGCGTCCCCTACTGTTCCGTGAATTATGACGGAACAACCAGTAATTTCATATCGGGCGCCCCTCTTTTTCCCCACAAACGGAATCGGTCGTTTCGAGCCTGTCGCCCGCGTCCGTCATTGTTAATCTGAATTAACTTAACGAATTGCTTAATCTCTTACCCGCGTGCACGGTGCCCGTGACTCGATTACATCATTTCGAAAACGTATTATGCGCTGTTGAGTGGAACGAAGTATTTCCCCAGTTTTACTCAAACGCGTCCCCATTCTACCGCGTGAATCTTAAATCAATATTTGTCAGGGAAATCCCGAAAGGTGGACAAACACGCTTGTTTGACCAAAACCTCTTCCAAGCAAGAGCGTACACTTTGTTTATCTAACTCGAATCAAGTAAATGATATACTGCAATTTTATGTCCGACTTTTTAAACTTCGAAATGATTTAATCTCCAGTCTTTGATAAATAAAATAAAACTCTGTCAACGTTCCTACGGATATATGAGCAGCCCGAGCAACCAGTTCCGAGGTTTCTGCCATTGCGGATTGGAGAGGGCATAGGTTAATCACGCCCCGACGTTCTATTCGAAACATTTCATTATCTTTTGCGACTACGATCCGACGGCTGTCTCGGCGAGGTCTGCGCTGTACGTAAATGCGAACCACACGAACATAATTTTAGGGCTTTTTGCCTATTACTCGAGACCACTCACGATGTACCGATTATGGGGAAAGAGAATGAGAGGCGTAGGACGAAAAAAGCGACGGCGGAGCAAGGGAGCGGGTAGACGGCCGAGGTTAAAGTATGAAGAAGGACAGGACGATCCGGTGAGTCGACGAAGGAGGTGCGGCGGAAGAAACGTTCCAGATGTGTTCCCGGCTTCTGAGCAAGTTCACAGTCAAGTTGCCAGACCTCGCTCCCTCAGCCGTGGCTTGTAGGCAGGAAGTGCCGCATTAAAGCCGCTAATCTGTCTGCTTTCATAGCTCTCTCTATCGCACTTTGCTCCACGTTCCGGTCTTTCCTACGCATTCGTGGCTCCCCACCTCGCTCGTACTCGTGTGTTTATACCCGTTAGTTAAGGAAACGAACGAACCAAGAAAGAACGGAGAGCCGAACGATCGATACGCAGTGTCAGCGTCGGAATCCCCGACGACTTATTACATGGTCACGCGACAAAAAAAAGAAATGCTCCCTCCACGGAAAAAACTCCGATCTCGTCGTTTTAACGATTATCGATTTCACGGATCGTCTGCAGACACTTTTCCTTCCAACGAACTCGACGACCACAGCCCCCCCCCCATACTCGGACTTAACAATCAATTTTTAACACTTTGACTGCCAAAGCAATGGCCTCAAACATTTCATAAAATCGAAGTGATTTATTTAATGAAAAAACTATTGGAAAATTAAAATTTAGGACACCGAGTAGTTCTTTAATCTTCTTGCATTTCCCAGATATTAACGAAATTTGGTACAATAATTATATTAATGTAATAATTCATTTTTAAGTATGGACAAATAATTCTGTCACCCATATATGGGTGACACGGCAGTCTACCTGATAAAAGAGTTATCAACTATGACAAATTGCGATCGTTGTTATACTTATTCCGTTATTCTCCACAAATTAACTTCGCAAACGTTTTATCGGCAACTTCAAATCGTAAACAAAGTTTAGGTCTGGGTTAGGTCTGCAGACGCTTTTCCTTCCAACGAACTCGACGCCCCCCCCCTCCCTACTGGGACTTAACAATCAATTTTTAAAAGAGTTATCAACTATGACAAATTGCGATCGTTGTTATATTTATTCCCCTATTCTCCACAAATTAACTTCGCAAACGTTTTATCGGCAACTTCAAATCGTAAACAAGGGTTAGGTCTGCAGACACTTTTCCTTCCAACGAACTCGACGACCACACCCCCCCCCCTACTCGGACTTAACAATCAATTTTTAAAAGAGTTATCAACTATGACAAATTGCGATCGTTGTTATATTTATTCCTCTATTCTCCACAAATTGATTTCGCAAACGTTTTATCGGCAACTTCAAATCGTAAACAAGGGTTAGGTCTGGGTTAGGTCTGCAGACACTTTCCCTTCCAACAAACTCGACGACCAAACCCCCCCCCTCTACTTGGACTTAACAATCAATTTTTAAAAGAGTTATCAATTATGACAAATTGCGATCGTTGTTATATTTATTCCCCTATTCTCCACAAATTAACTTCGCAAACGTTTTATCGGCAACTTCAAATCGTAAACAAGGGTTAGGTCTGCAGACACTTTTCCTTCCAACGAACTCGACGACCACAGCCCCCCCCCCATACTCGGACTTAACAATCAATTTTTAACACTTTGACTGCCAAAGCAATGGCCTCAAACATTTCATAAAATCGAAGTGATTTATTTAATGAAAAAACTATTGGAAAATTAAAATTTAGGACACCGAGTAGTTCTTTAATCTTCTTGCATTTCCCAGATATTAACGAAATTTGGTACAATAATTATATTAATGTAATAATTCATTTTTAAGTATGGACAAATAATTCTGTCACCCATATATGGGTGACACGGCAGTCTACCTGATAAAAGAGTTATCAACTATGACAAATTGCGATCGTTGTTATACTTATTCCGTTATTCTCCACAAATTAACTTCGCAAACGTTTTATCGGCAACTTCAAATCGTAAACAAAGTTTAGGTCTGGGTTAGGTCTGCAGACGCTTTTCCTTCCAACGAACTCGACGCCCCCCCCCCTCCCTACTGGGACTTAACAATCAATTTTTAAAAGAGTTATCAACTATGACAAATTGCGATCGTTGTTATATTTATTCCCCTATTCTCCACAAATTAACTTCGCAAACGTTTTATCGGCAACTTCAAATCGTAAACAAGGGTTAGGTCTGCAGACACTTTTCCTTCCAACGAACTCGACGACCACACCCCCCCCCCCTACTCGGACTTAACAATCAATTTTTAAAAGAGTTATCAACTATGACAAATTGCGATCGTTGTTATATTTATTCCTCTATTCTCCACAAATTGATTTCGCAAACGTTTTATCGGCAACTTCAAATCGTAAACAAGGGTTAGGTCTGGGTTAGGTCTGCAGACACTTTCCCTTCCAACAAACTCGACGACCAAACCCCCCCCCTCTACTTGGACTTAACAATCAATTTTTAAAAGAGTTATCAATTATGACAAATTGCGATCGTTGTTATATTTATTCCCCTATTCTCCACAAATTAACTTCGCAAACGTTTTATCGGCAACTTCAAATCGTAAACAAGGGTTAGGTCTGCAGACACTTTTCCTTCCAACGAACTCGACGACCACACCCCCCCCCCTACTCGGACTTAACAATCCATTTTTAAAAGAGTTATCAACTATGACAAATTGCGATCGTTGTTATATTTATTCCTCTATTCTCCACAAATTGATTTCGCAAACGTTTTATCGGCAACTTCAAATCGTAAACAAGGGTTAGGTCTGCAGACACGTTTCCTTCCAACGAAATCGACGACCACACCCCCCCCCCCCCCCCTACTCGGAGTTAACAATCAATTTTTAAAAGAGTTATCAAAAACGTTGGGTTAATAATAAAATTGCAAATTTTCTGAATTTCGAATAAGATCGAACCCTTGCGCCGAAATCAGTTTCACCACATGACTCTATTGGGCATGGGCAATATTTCGGGTAAGTTGGGAGCCAATCGGAGGTGGGTGCTAAAAGGAACTTCAACCGGAAAAATTATTTGAATAACTGAAACATAAGTTACGTATACTTATTTGCAAAATCAAATAAATATTTCAAAAACTGAACAGAAACTTGGGCCCAAGTTTCGTCGAGCTAAACGGCACGGGAAGGGGTTAATGAAACATACTAATTCTTTGAAGTCTCATATGTATACATGCCAGTTTAATGTATAGTTAAATAAATTGTTTTATTTTTGTAGAATTTTCATGTGTTCAGGTTGGACAACCAACTTGTTATTATCTAGATCGAAGAATTTCAGACGCGTAACGCCAGTGTTCGGATTCCAAGTGTTTCACTTTTATAACTTGTACAAATGACAGCGTGTACGGTACGTTTTCCCGAGATCATCTGCTCTGGCTTAAATAAATGACGAACAGCCCCAAGTGTCGAAGAGGCGAGTGTTTTATGTCTAGAAGGGACAGACCTGGGTACCATCATACGATTTTTAATGCAGGAACACGTCTAGAAGCCCATGCTCCGGGACGTATGTATTTTCGGACGCGAAACGCGGAGCCTGCGAGCGCCAGGTTTAAAGTAAATTTGAAAAACGTATCCGTCGGCGCCCGACGAGAATCTCTCCCAGCGGCCCGTTCCTGTAATCCGAGGACATTAATTTGTTGGCAGGACGGACTTAAGAGTGTCGAGGCGACCGTTCCCTCGAGGGACTCCTTGTATTTTCTCAGGTTATCTGGGAGGAAGCCGTGGAACGGCGTGGGACGCTCCGGCCAAATTTTACGAGCTGCACGGTCGTGTACCTCGACGGGAGGACCGCCTCGTCTGGCGTGTCTGTCTGTCCGCCTCTTTTCAAATATTAGCTTTCGGATTTCGCCACGTGTTCGGTTGGCGATCGACCGCTTCGATTCCGTTCGAAGTATCGTCCCATAGATAAACCCGCCCGCGTGGCTCAAAGATAAAGCGTTGAGCGTTTTGACTGTTCTTTCCAGAGCGCAAAGAAAGTTTAGGGTCTCTGCACACCCATCCGGGGCGAGCCCCGGAGAGTTTTTTTTTACATAGCTTTGGTATAGGCAGGGGTCTCCGAGATTTCTGGTCCGGTGTTGTTCCGATTCTTTCCTCACCAAGGGCCATAATTCTTGCAATTTCCAACGCGCGTTGACAGTTCCCTCTGTGCATAGCACAAAAACAATGTTTCCAGGGACTCCACACCTCCTTAACCTCTTAACCTACAATGACGGGCATAGCCCGCGTACGATGGTAGGGCCAAACCTAAATTTTACGGGCATAGCCCGCGTACGGGCCAAACCTAAATAAACAAGTCGTGCAAATGTCCCGAACGCTGCGCGAGCTTGTATACAATTTCGGCCCAACATCTTCGAATCTAAATCGTAGGTTAAGGGGTTAACATTAGGTTTACGAAGCATTAAGAGTGAATATTTTACATAACAGTGTAAAAATGACAAGAATAAGTCTATTCAAATTTTTAGCCATTCTTTAAAGAATATATGCCCAAAGAAATAAATTTGTTGACTAATTTCTCATGGATGCATCTTTACAATCTAAACAATCGTAAATTCATAATATTTGAACCCGCCATTTTGACGGGTCCCGTAAATCTAGTGTTAAAGTAAACTATCTAAACCAACTAGCTAAATCCCGGTCCGGCCCGTCCCGGAGAGTTTTTTTACATAGCTTTGGTATAGGCAGAGGTCTCCGGGATGTCTGATCCGGTGTGGAACCGATTTTCCCTCGCGCGACCGAAGGGCCATAATTCTTGCACTTTTGAGCGCGCGTTGACAGTTCCCTCTGTGCATAGCGCAAAAACAATGTTTCCAGGGACTCCACACCTCCTTAACACTAGGTTTACGGAGCATTAAGAGTGAATATTTTACATAACAGTGTAAAAATGACAAGAATAAGTCTATCCAAATATTTAGACGTTCTTTAAAGAATATATGCCCAAAGAAATAAATTTGTTGACTAATTTCTCATGGATGCATCTTTACAATCTAAACAATCGTAAATTCATAATATTTGAACCCGTCATTTTGACGGGTCCCGTAAATCTAGTGTTAAAGTAAACTATCTAAGCTAACTAGCTAAATCCCGGATTTATCCCTAGGGCCCCGGAGAGATTTTTAAAATAGCTTTGGTATAGGCAGAGGTCTCCGGGATGTCTGATCCGGTGTGGTACCGATTCTTCCCTCGCGCGACCGAAGGGCCATAATTCTTGCACTTTCGAGCGCGCGTTGACAGTTCCCTCTGTGCATAGCACAAAAACAATGTTTCCAGGGACTCCACACCTCCTTAAAGTAAACTATCTAAACCAGAGATGGGCAATTTTGCCTCAATCGAGGCAAAACCGTCAACACCGTAGGGCCCTCTGTCCCCTTCCAGCAAGCGCGGTACAAGGGAACAACGAAGACACGAGACATCAGCGTACGCAACGAACGTGCGCGCTGCATGAAAGAGAGGTTGGTGGGAGAAGCAGGCATTTGAGGGGCTTCACCCGTGCCCACCACTGATCTAAACTAACTAGCTAAATCCCGGATTTATCCCTAGGGAGAAGCGTTCAAGATGTTGTATATGAGAACCACCGAAAACGCGTCCGATATCAGACGGATGTGTATAACCAGACCTTAAGGGTCTCTGCACACCCATCCGGGGCGGGCCCCGGAGAGCTGTTTACATAGCTTTGGTATAGGCAGGGGTCTCCGAGATTTCTGATCCGGTGTGGCACCGATTTTCCCTCGCGCGACCGAAGCGCCATAATTCTTGCACTTTCGAGCGCGCGTTGACAGTTCCCTCTGTGCATAGCGCAAAAACAATGTTTCCAGTCACTCCACACCTACTTGAAGTAAACTATCTAAACTAACTAGCTAAATCCCGGCCCGGCCCGTCCCGGATGGGTGTGCAGAGACCCTTATCCGGAGCTTGTAGCGAAATACTCTGGAAACGTCGTTAAAGTGTATCACTGGGACGATGGGTTGAATCGATCGCGACGGAGACGGATCGATGGTGATAAATGGGTGCTTTGATACCATCATCGGTAGCGGTGATGGTGTCTACTTCGTTGTTCTTATTTTTGTATAACATTAATACACATGCGTTTCAAAACATGTGTGCATGATGTCAGGGATGGATTCAATACGCTAAAATAAGGAAAAATGTTCGTACAAACATATATACGATATGACCTTGTTTCCGAATTATAGCCGTTTCTATACAAGTAGGACTCAATTTATATGAACCTGTCGCGAGACAAGTTTGTTCTCATAATCAGGTGGTCTATACAATAGGTCACCTGTGTCTCTCACTGCAGACTATGATTTTTCATTGATTTAATAGTTCACGCTTCACTTGATGGAGTACCACATTGGAACAAACAACAAAATAGTGTTCACATAGCAGACCAGAAGCTCGTGCATGAGATAGGAACCGTTAGTTGTAAACAATTCAATGAACCAGGCAATAGAGCCATGAGAATTACTGGAAGACATAAACATGTCTTCACATACTTATGAAGACATAAATAAGTATATGTTCATAAGAGCATTTTATCTTGTTTTAGCGTATTGAATCCATCCCTGAAGTTATACCCACATGTTTTGAAACACCCTGTAAATATTAATTCAAGTCACTGTTGTATCTTCACAACTAACACAATGTTAGGTCGTCTCAGACATTTTTTCCGCATTATGAACCAGATAATGTCACACAAAAGAGTGAGATACAGTATTTCATCGGTAATTGTCCCAAATATCTCCGACATAATTGTCCCTCAGATATCTCCACTAGTGCGGGGTGTACCCCCTTGAGGAGCCGTGAAGCTCGAGAGGCCTCGGTCGCCGAGGAATATGACACCATGCGGCTCGGGTATATCGGTGAGACCACACTAATCCGAATTTCCAACTTCTTTATTATTCATTATTTTTTTATGGAACTTTCACCAACATTGTCGTCGCATTTTTCTAATGCAGAATCATGCCAAGTACGATATAATTCCGATGATATTTACTTGTGTAATAGACAATTAAAATTTCGGGCGTGATATATTCTGAAACCGATATATTTATATAAAGTTATAAGAGTTGTATTATAAATAAAGTTTGTAAATAAATATCTCGGGATGCCGCGGCGTACGACGCGAAGTAAAGAGGAAAGAGGCCAATGGAAGAACAGGAGCAGGTCAATGAAAAGATTAAGGAGAAGTTGCGGTTACGAGGACTTTACATCTCTTAGAGCTAGGGTCACCAAAGCTCTAGACATGGAAGCCCTCGAATTGCTAATGCCAAGAAAACAAATTTTCAACCGGAGTTTAAACCGTACTACAGTATTTCATCGGTAATTGTCCCAAATATCTCCGACATAATTGTCCCTGAGATATCCCCACTAGTGCGGGGTGTACCCCCTTGAGGCGCCGCGAAGCTCGAGAGGCCTCGGTCGCCGAGGAATATGACACCATACGGCTCGGGTACATCGGTGAGACCACACTAATCCGAATTTCCAAATTCTTTATTATTCATTATTTTTTTATGCGACTTCGATGCCCGTAGTCCCATAAAAAAATAATGATTAATAAAGAAATTGGAAATTCGGATTAGCTATGTTTATATTTCTCGGTGACCGAGGCCACTCGAGCTCGGCTGTCCTTCTCTACGTTCGGCAAACCTCAAACAATGATATCCCTCGCGCAATAATTGTCCCTCCGCAGACCCGTGTTGCGGACAATTATCGATGTAATACTGTATTCTCGAACTTGTCACAGAAGACTATACTGTTCTGTCTGTGTAGACTACCCTTGAGTAGGTGTGGCTTTCGATAGTGTCAAGAACCGAGCTGACGATCAACCAGGCAAAAATTAGGGCGAAAGCCATAGAGTGAGAGTCGAGTTCCTTCCGAAATCGGTGCAACGAGGCGATAAATGGCGGCAATATCCTGTCGATCGTGGCGCGACTCCTGTAGCTGGTCGAGCGTGTAAAATCGGTGATCTCGCGTTCGCAGCGGCTTCTTCCTGTTCGTCTGGTGGTGCGTATCAGTGTTGTCGGCGGCAGAGATCCAGGGGGTGGCTCACAAGCAAGAGCGGGCGGCCAGGCGGGAGGTTATTGCCTGTTGGGTGATTTATCTAGTAATACTAGCCGACAGGCCACGAGGCCGGAGCATGGGCATGGGGGCAAACCCGTGCCTTCTACCCCTACCCGTGGGGCCAACCACCGGCACCGGTGGAAATTAAAAACTCACTTTATTACACGTCTCATTCTGTGCTCCCCGGTCGTCCCTGCTCCCCGCCCCACCACCGCCTCGCTCCCCGGCAAACCGTCTCTATACGATGCTCTCCTCTCCTTTCCTCTTGCCTGCCCCCGGCCGTTCCGCTCTCGTCACATCCTGCTGGCCCTGCAGCGCCTCGTCCACCGCGGACCGACTTAATATGAGGCCGGCCATACCTGATGGAACGAATATTATTAAAGTTCGCCCGCACGCGAAACCCGTGAAATATCGCTGCTCCCTTCCCTCCTTTCTCCCCCTATCCCCCGGCATCACCCTTCTTCTCCTCGGTAGCGTCGTTTAGACCCTTCACCTCCTCAACTCGCTCACTGCCTCTCTGTCTCTCTGTCTCTGTCTCCATCTCGCACTCCTGGTCAGCTTTCGCCTCTTGCCTCGAGCTTTTATTACCTGCCTCTCTAGCTTATACTCGAGACGGTGGCGAACTCCTACCAGAAGCGAAAATAATCGTGGTGTAAGCTGCGATGTAAATACCCCGTGTGCCTGCCGCGGATCCGCTCGGCGCCTATCTTCCCCGTTCCTCTTCTATCCGACCGCGGCCGGTTTCGATTTTTTTTTTTTTTTCGAGGCACTCGTGGCCCGGCGAAATGCTACGCGGATGCCGACGAGGATCGCGGGGCTAACACTTCCTGTTCCGCGATGGATTATTTATGATTCCATGCTTTTATCTGTATTACTTGGTACGAAGCGATGCGATGGTGCCATCCCGGTGGCAGCGGGCCAGTGTCGCCAGCTCGCTTATGTATTAAGATCGACCCGGCCCGACTCGCGCGTTGTCTAGTCACGCACATTTTCTCTCGCGAATCCGAAGCGAAATTGCGATGTACCGAATAATTCGCCGCAACCACGATTGCAACAGACCCTGTCAACGGTGATGTCACTTAATCATCCCGTGGACGAATATCGCGCACACGCGACACCTCCCTGTGTCACTCGTATCGTTCTGTAACGCGATCGCGTGAAGTCGTTTGCTCGTTCTATGGCGGTTTCGTGTCCCGCGACGCTATCACCGGCCGAACGAAGAACAGATTCGTCGGAAATGTGGCACGACGGCGGAATTCAATCCCCATCAGCGACTGATAGCTCGCAAAGGCTTATTCCGTGAGACACGCGGACGCTCCGGTGTAATTTGATTATTAACACTTTGCCGTCCGGAAAAGTATTGCTCAACGGCCGGCGACACCACAGTGGTGTACTGGACGGCATCGTGTTAATTGCGCAATTATTTAATGCATTCAGGACATATCAACGTTTCAATACAGAACGCAAGAGTCTCCGATTTCATGATTTTTTATTGAAAGTGTCTGCTGCTCTCATGAGAGCTAACGATGACATTAGTAAAACTTGAAAATTTATAATCGCCCGATAACCTGAAGATTGGCCGGCGCCAAGCGAAGAAATTTTTACGAGACGTGCGGACGGCAAAGTGTTAAAATAACTCGAAAGCAGACAAATTGAGGTTAGGGTAAACGTGGGCGATACCCCATGCTTTTGCATCAGTAGCCAATAACAACTTTCTTTTCGTAGCAAATTCAAACAATTAATTTTTTCTTATAACAGTAAAAGTATATACATATATTAAAGTATATATATATATATATACTAATAGTAAATATAAATAGTACTAATATATATATATATATATATATATATACTAATAGTAAATATAAATAGTACTAATATATATATATATATATATATATATATATATACTAATAGTAAATATAAATAGTACTAATATATATATATATATATATATATATATATATATATATATATATATATATTAACTAGTAAATATAAATAGTACTAATATATATATATATATATATATATTAACTAGTAATAGTAAAAAAGTATATGTATAAATAATAATTTTTATTTTTCATTTCATTGTATATAAGTTGGCAAAGTGGTATACGTCACACACTAATTCTAATTTTGTTTTTATCAATATTCAGCTATTGAGGTTAGACATACAATGAATATAATTAGACTGCGGATTTTTATGCAAAATAAAAATTGTCTGCATCGAATACAAGAAGCAAGTGTAAAACAGAAATACATATCTTCTTGGAATAATTTTAGTACGTTAAAAATAACGTAACAGTATTCATACATTCTTGGAATTCTTCAAATGTTTCCTACTTAACCGACTGGTTTTTGTCATAAATACATAAAAAAAAGAAGTTTAATTTTGCAGGGTAAGTTGAAGAGAAAGATTGATAGAAGAAATTTACACAACACAACAAATATCACATGTCATTACAGAACGGCGCTGCGGAGACAAACGAACTACAGTATTTCATCGATAATTGTCCACAACACGGGTCTGCGGAGGGACAATTATGCGCGAGGGATATCATTGTTTGAGGTTTGTCGAACGTAGAGAAGGACAGCCGAGCTCGAGAGGCCTCGGTCACCGAGAAATGTAAACATACCTAATCCGAATTTCCAACTTCTTTATTATTCATTATTTTTTTACGGGATTTCGATGACCATATTTGTGACATTTTTCAAGTTGGAAATTCGGATTAGTGTGGTCTCACCGATATACCCGACCCGCATGGTGTCGTATTCCTCGGCGACCGAGGCCTCTCGACCTTCACGGCCCCTCAAAGGGGTACCTCCCGCAGTAGTGGGGATATCTCAGGGACAATTATGTCGGAGATATTCGGGACAATTACCGATGAAATACTGTAATTATTTTGGTCGTTCAATTTCAAATGACGCGGATACATCTCGACGTCACTACATGAACAACATTTACATTGCGCCAGAATATTATCGCATGAGAATAAATCGACCTAATCGAATCGGTTCTCTATAATTGAAAAGACAGTGACTCACTTAAATATCCGCACACTCTCAAAAAGATAACTTTTTTAAATTTTGGAAATATTGCAATTCGTTGGAATTGCTGAGAAAATACTAAAACTTGTGTTTAATAATTTTTTCATGTTATCCTATATTAAAAATTTCGTACTACATTGTATTTCTAGCATTTTCTCTGAAACTCCGATCACCTGGAATTTTTTCAAAATTTCTTTTCACGTCACGTGGTAAACTAATTATTATAACTCAGTCAACCAAAATTTCAAAACAGCAATTATGAATGTCCAAAAGAATGTTTTTTGATAGTTTCCAGCTTGGTAGGATTGAAAATCGCAAAATTTTCTTGACATTTTCGAGCTAAACACGATCTCGGCCCACTTCATTCTCCATTTGACGATTAAATATTGGTGCTTGTTGGGGCTGGTGCTGCATAATCCGCAGACAATCAAGATTGCCGGATGGAGGTGTGCGGGTAGCAGCGATTGATTCAATTTCCAGCGCAAAAGGGGGAGGTTACGGACGGAAAATTGAAGCGCGCCGACGATCGGGCTCGAAAACGCTCGTGGTGCATACTTTATCTTATCAAGCTGCAGTGGCAAGAGGCGTTCGTCTTCTGCTAAACGGCTGGCGTCGCAAGATGCGTTCCTGTCCTCTCCGACGTCCCCCGCTCCCAAAGACACCGTTTACGCACTCGGCTCGCTCGGGGTCGTGCGACGGTGCACTGTGCATATACGGGCAGTGACGTACCCGTCGGTATCTGGCCCGTTTTATTAATGTCAATAAGGCAATTATTGTCGATGAATGGCGTGGGCGGGTATCTGGCTCATACCATCCCGCGGCAGGGGTTACCTGCCCTCCGGTATCGATGGCTACGAACGTGTTTTTATTCACAGCCGAATGGAACAAGCTTATCATGTCGTGTTTGCGACCGGTTTTTGCGTCGATTGAATACCGTACGATCGCCTCCGGGTACTTCGAACAAATAGTTGCCGCATGTTTCGACGGATAATTTCGTAGAACGCAAATACCGTCTGTGGTGGAATAACAAGACAAATAAAAAACGGAGAATCGAGTGCGCCACGTTCGTAACGTTCAATTCGAGAACGGTTTCGGCTCTATCACCGTTTTTCCGTTGGTCTCTCGCTTCGACACTGTGTCGAGTTGAATTCCCAAACCGTGATTCGTTCCTCTCCCTCGTAGTCGATTGCCCGATCTCGTGGAACCTTCCTTGGGTATGGCTTATTGAAAATTATTCACGGCAACCGCTTTAAAACTAATTTCTTTTTTACCGGCTCCTTGAACGTTTGCGCGTTACTCGGCGCACTCGCTGAACGAAATGTACCGGGGTATGGGGAGAATAATATAGGAAAGAGGGGTTTCTCCAGTCTCCGCTAAGCAATATCTATCCACCCCACATGCCTGCCTGCCTGCTCGACTGCCTGCCTGCCTGTCTGCCTGTTCGTATTATCGGTGTGTACAGACGGGCTCTCAGCAATTTATCCATTACGGTCCCAGTCGCGCGCGCACTATTATTGCATTTTTTGAAATTATTGCTCGCCCGGCATCGACAACGCGCTACCATCTTGATTGACAGGCAGCGCCTTTATCGCGGACACGACTGCTCGCGGAATGCACACCGGTGGTGCATCGATTTTATTGATTTTTTTTCTCTCCCTCTCTCTCTCTCTCTCTCTCTCTCTCTACGCCTTGATAACACGTACTTCTTACACGCTCGACAGGGGCCGAGCCGGTTTATCGATAACCAAGACACTTAATGTTATATTAAGAAAATGATAAACGGATCAATCGATGATTACTTTTGAAAGTGATCGGTGACACAGTGCGAGCAAACTTCCCACGAGAAAGATTTTCAACTTGCGATTTAACTTCGTCTCTCTTCTAGGCGTCATAGCGCACAAAGCGAGTCTAAAATAAGTTTGGAGAAACTATTGGCGTATTCTGGTCATTGCGTCTTGGCAAAAGTTCTGGTAGGAACTAATACAAGTTTTAATATAATACTTGCTCGTTGTTACAAGTTCTGTGATTAAAGACGCATTAAAGGAGATTAGAACATTTTTATTGCATATCAGGACACTTTTTTTGGAATTTGTGAATTTCATTCGCTTTAGCCATTGTCTATTTAGTTGTGAGTAGATCTTTATGGATTTATGGAATGTTCAAATTTATAAACTACAAGTAAACGTGGGGAGATTACGATTTCCGTGGCTTCTTGTTTAGAGATTGAGAAGTGTATACAGTATTTAATCGGTAATTGTCCCAAATGTCTCGCACATAATTGTCCCTGAGATATGTATCCGTCAAGTTTCATTTTCGGTTTGCAAGAAGTTGTTTCGAGAGAAACGCATTCAGATACTATTTTAGAGTGCACAACAGTTTTATCGTCACTAAACTCTCGAGTTCAGCTGCAATCTTTTAAAAACTTACATTTCTGAAATACTGATAACCGCAAAAAAGTGCAAAACCACGGAAAACGATTCTTACATCCCGTCAAACTGGAGGAATCCTTTAATCACCGTCAACATAAATAACTGAAAGTCACGTACGGTCCGTTTTGGCGAAAATGTCAAAGCCAAAATTTACTGTACGGCAGCTGCGGTGCTCGGCTTCATTTTCTCGTTACAGAGCGGCAAGTGCGCCACGATATTCGTCAATCTTTCAGAAGGTGTAGGTACATGGAGGCTCAATTATCCTGAGTATGCTAGAAGCCGATCGTGTCCGAGGAGACTTCACCGGACCGGAAAAGCTGGCTCAAAAAGAGGAAGTGAGTGGTACTCGGAGAGGGAAAGAGAGAGCGCGAGAGAGATTGGAGGAGGAGAGAGAAAGAAAAAGATGGAGGAAGAGAGAAAACGAGTGAGCCAGGGCAGAGCTTGGTAATACATCGTGTCCGAAGCAACTGGAAGGATATACGTGTTCGTTTGGGGCAGCGAAGTCCGCAGAGGCCCGGTAAAGGTTGGCACGGTAAAAAATTCAGAGGGTGAATAAATCAAGGAACGTCGCAGCAGCCATAGCGCTCTAGGTATAAGTACGGCCGATGTGGCACGATCCGGCTCGTCCGACTCCTCTTCTTTTGTACATACTTTATGGCGAATAATGCGTGAAAAGGGACAGGACGAGAGGCGGCTTCGAGCGCGTCTCGTTTCATCGAGGACATTCCCACGTGTATGTATACGGCGTTCGAGGCGTAATCCTCTGATCCGTTTTCAGTCGCGCGATGATTTAGGGTGACCCGGTCCTCTATGGAGAAAAAGCAAAGATTAACCACGGCGACGCTTATGCATTCGTATCCGAGGTGTCGAGTTGTGCTATTCAAAATTGTCTTCTATACCGTAGCCCGTTCGGGTCTACGACAGTTACACCCTACTCGAGTACACTCCCCTCTTCTGAACGCGTGAAGTCGACTAAAAAATACGATTAGCCTCGGTGAGATTTTTATCTCGATACCAGGAGAGAGAGAGGAAGAGAGAGTACCCATCCTATGCCCGTCCTATGCCCATCCTATGCTCGGTGGTGGCGAGACGTCTTGCAAATAAGGAGAGAGCATAGTCCGAGACGCATATCGACCTGATCAAGCAAAAAGGTACCGTAATTACAAGCCTATACGAGACACTGTCCGACGCCTTTTATGCCACAACCTATACGCAGGGAAAAGGATTAAGGGGCCGGACAAGGAGAATCGAGAAGCAGGCTGCGCGGGAGGGATATATCAAAGGTAGGAGAAGCGCGGCGGTGGTGGAATTGTGAGAAGCAGAGGGACGGAGAAGAAGAAGAGCGGAGTGGGATGAAGAAACGTATCTATACGGTATAGATCGCACCGTATCGTTGAGTAAGTTGGAAGCGGAGGGCAGGAGGCTCGGAGGGATGGCAGCTCATCTTGTAATGGACTCAGAAGACAGGCGAGTCGGCTAATGGACCCTGCTCTCCCAGAAAAGCTCTCGGTATCTGTGCCACACTAGCATCGATGCCATCGGGCTGCGTCCTTCCAAAATCCGCAACGCGCATCAGCATTCCGATGTAGGCACCGTCCAGCCCCGTTCAACGGCCGTGGCCGATATCGATCGATTATACTTTCCCTCGATTCCGTCCACTCCCTTTATCCTGTTGTTCGATTTAATAGTCGAAACACTGACCGGTTGTTTTTTTGAGTTCACGCTCGAAAAAATATTTGCCGGAGCAAAGGTACGGTATCCCATGTGGTTGGCCGGTATAACAGGGACGGCGGCCGTTGTGTGGCTAGGAGATCGCATCGACTGCCACTGGGCCACACCACACTGCAACACACCGGAAAGAGACGGAGGACTGGTATACAAATATTTTTCCGGCGGTGATGTAAACGAGTTGGCATTTTTGAGAAGGTCGACCGGTCGGGGAGTAAAAATACATACGTGGCGACTGTTTATAACGTCGGGCAGACTGACGGCCGAGGCGAAACGTTCTCTGATCGGATTAAAGACGGAAACAATACACGCGGAAGCGATTAACCAGTAATTAAGTGAGCAGGAGTGAATGGATGTTGAGGAGACTGGGGCAGAGCGGAGGATTGAAGAATAAAGTGTTGTCCATAGGCGGTGGATTTTTGTGCGAAATACAGATTGTGTAAATTGTAAGAAACAGGAGCTGAATGGAAGTGTCATTGTTGTTTTGGGTGTACTTCCGAAAGGAACATACATCCGAGTTTTTTATACTCTGGATTCTTACGTATTTTGACGTGCTGATTGCGAATATGATAGTGAACATAGGCGCAAATGTTATTTTTAAATATTATTTTCATAAACTTAAACTTAATGTTTAAGTTCAGGTTTAGGGTTAGGTTAGGTATTTTTAGAACAAACAGGTTTATTTTTTAGTTTGTATGTGGTTGTTTCATTTCTTCTATGACGAACAGTCATTTAAGTTAATGTTTAAGTTTAGGTTTAGGTTAGGTAAGGTTAGGTTATTCCTTTTGGGGATAAAGCTTCCCACAGATAGTGGATCTCGCTATGCGTGGAAAGTTAAAGATCCAATAATACAGAAAACACGTGGGCGAGGGAGGAGCTTTGCTGTATCCCTTTTTAGTATTAACTAATGAAATTAACAATAAAACGTGATGTGTTGGATGAGTTATATGGAGTTTTGAACATTTAATATCGTTTTTCTCAAAAACTATTGTCTTTATGACAAAAATCAATAGGACATAAAATGTGTACTTCGATGAGACCTACAACTTTTATTTGAAGTATTTTTCAAAATTACCGTTATTCACGGAAATAAATGGAAAAACTATGATTTTTCGTAATCAGTGCGTCAAAATACATAAGAATCCAGAGTATAAAAAAAATCGGAGGTATGATCCTTTCGGAAGTTTATCCGTAGTTTTTTAACAGTTTCGATGATATGAAAATAATACTAATAATCGTTGTATTATTTTAGATTCCACCTATTCACTTTTGTCATAAATGCGTGAAACCACACAAAATTAACAAAACGGGAGATGTATTGGATTGCTGTTTACTGAAAAAAATCTCTTCACTATTTAAATTGTAATAAAATGATGATTTTTCGAAATAAGTTCCAACATACAGTTTTGACGCATATGGTCATGATAAAATCGAGTACAGACGGCAGAGTACTCGATATATCCCCTAACATCTACACCCACGGAATTCATCCAATTTCACAGATCCCAATTAGTGAAGCTATCATGGCATCGAAAATAGTTTTACGCATGTTTCCAATTTTCTCTGATTGCTGTCTTGTAACTTTTTTTTTTTACAGTTACAAGGCTTTCTTTGTGAAGTTGCTGATGCATTGTAAAAAAATACGAACACGTAACATGATATTTTTTCATCATCATCCTATTCTGTTCCAGCGTACAATTTACAGTAATAATATAAATATTGCATATTACAAATACAACGAAGAGGAATAGAAAATGTTCAACGTAAACATTTACTCTTTCGTCATTGGTATTAAAATACATCACAAGGAGAATAATTGATGACATCTAATCTAAAACAAATTAGTAGTCGTGACATTTTTAGTTCTTAAATGGATTTTTATGGAGTGTTTCAAAAACTGCAAAATCTTAATTCATTTAAAATTCAAAGTGACTAAGGTACCCCATTTTAGCCCAACTTTGTACTTTACTGACGATTAAATCGTCGCGCATGCGCGAGAAAACCGAGACCATGATCACTGATGCATAGTCCTTAAGTCCGTGCGCGAACCTAGACCAATTTCTTAGCCGTGTGGTTAAGTAGTTATTATTATTATTATAGTAATACTTTCTCCAAACTAATTTCTTAAAATTCTGTTGGGTGCTCAAGGTACCCCATTTTATAGAGAATCTTACTTTGCTGAGGCCAAAATCGCCGCGCATGCG
This sequence comes from Sphecodes monilicornis, assembly GCA_913789915.3. Taxonomy (NCBI): domain Eukaryota; kingdom Metazoa; phylum Arthropoda; class Insecta; order Hymenoptera; family Halictidae; genus Sphecodes; species Sphecodes monilicornis. Next base: position 11,106,864 of record OU565300.1, on the reverse strand, counting down.
CCAGAAAAGATGGACCATATCCCAACACTGATTTGCGTGCGCGGATCCTTTCGCGTATTACCGGTGGATAGGTTCGTCGAGGCGGATAGAAACTCGCATCGGGACCTCAAACAACGATATCCCTCGTGTATAAATGTCCCTGCGCAGATCCGTGTTGTGGACAATTATCGATGAAATACTGTGTGTCACAGGTGGGTCTGGTTTACTCGGTAAAGTAGTTTTTCATAAATCTGCAAATATCTCGGTAACTATGCGAAACATGGCAAAATATCAAGAGACCTTTTTTGTAGAAAATTAAATTTTCAACAATCTATGTCCTATGCCATTTTTTAATCAGCTGCGCAGTTTCCGAGTATATTTATATTTCGGTGAAGTTGCAGAACAACTGCTTCCCAACCGAAATGATGGTCGGGGGAACGTAAAGACTCCGTTCACAACTGCTTATACGACACTCAAGAAATTTCCATGTATTAAAACTCCATTGAATACTATTGTGAACATTATTGACGTATTAGGTTAGGTTAGGTTATTAGCCTTCAAAGTAGTGGCCACGACCGTAAACATGCACATTAGTAAGAATTAATAACATTTTTTCTTTATTTTTACTAGTATTAATAAATGGTGTTGGAAAACAGGATTCCGACTATTGTAATCATTTGACACAAAATGTATCAAAGACGTCTCAATTTATATGTTTTAGGTGTCGCAAAAACATCGTCAGTTTCGTCATTGGTATTAAAATACATGACAAGGAGAATAATTTCTTACATCTAATCTAAAACAAATTAGTAGTCGTGACATTTTTAGTTCTTAAATGGATTTTTATGGAGTGTTTAGAAAACTGCAAAATCTTAATTCCTTTAAAATTCAAAGTGACTAATGTACCCCATTTTAGCCCAACTTTGTACTTTACTGACGATTAAATCGTCGCGCATGCGCGAGAAAACCGAGACCATGATCACTGATGCACAGTCCTTAAGTCCGTGCGTGAACCTAGACCAATTTCTTAGCCGTGAGGTTAAGTAGTTATTATTATTATTATAGTAATACTTTCTCCAAACTAATTTCTTAAAATTCTGTTGGGTGCTCAAGGTACCCCATTTTATAGAGAATCTTACTTTGCTGAGGCCAAAATCGCCGCGCATGCGCCAGAAAAGATGGACCATATCCCAACACTGATTTGCGTGCGCGGATCCTTTCGCGTATTACCGGTGGATAGGTTCGTCGAGGCGGATAGAAACTCGCATCGGGACCTCAAACAACGATATCCCTCGTGTATAAATGTCCCTGCGCAGATCCGTGTTGTGGACAATTATCGATGAAATACTGTGTGTCACAGGTGGGTCTGGTTTACTCGGTAAAGTAGTTTTTCATAAATCTGCAAATATCTCGGTAACTATGCGAAAAATGGCAAAATATCAAGAGACCTTTTTTGTAGAAAATTAAATTTTCAACAATCTATGTCCTATGCCATTTTTTTATCAGCTGCGCAGTTTCCGAGTATATTTATATTTCGGTGAAGTTGCAGAACAACTGCTTCCCAACCGAAATGATGGTCGGGGGAACGTAAAGACTCCGTTCACAACTGCTTATACGACACTCAAGAAATTTCCATGTATTAAAACTCCATTGAATACTATTGTGAACATTATTGACGTATTAGGTTAGGTTAGGTTATTAACCTTCAAAGTAGGGGCCACGACCGTAAACATGCACATTAGTAAGAATTAATAACATTTTTGCTTTATTTTTACTAGTATTAATAAATGGTGTTGGAAAACAGGATTCCGACTATTGTAATCATTTGACACAAAATGTATCAAAGACTTCTCAATTTATATGTTTTAGGTGTCGCAAAAACATCGTCAGTTTCGTCATTGGTATTAAAATACATGACAAGGAGAATAATTGATGACATCTAATCTAAAACAAATTAGTAGTCGTGACATTTTTAGTTCTTAAATGGATTTTTATGGAGTGTTTAAAAAACTGCAAAATCTTAATTCATTTAAAATTCAAAGTGACTAAGGTACCCCCCATTTTAGCCCAACTTTGTACTTTACTGACGATTAAATCGTCGCGCATGCGCGAGAAAACCGAGACCATGATCACTGATGCATAGTCCTTAAGTCCGTGCGTGAACCTAGACCAATTTCTTAGCCGTGAGGTTAAGTAGTTATTATTATTATTATAGTAATACTTTTTCCAAACTAATTTTTTAAAATTCTGTTGGGTGCTCAAGGTACCCCATTTTATAGAGAATCTTACTTTACTGAGGCCAAAATCGCCGCGCATGCGCCAGAAAAGATGGACCATATCCCAACACTGATTTGCGTGCGCGGATCCCTTCGCGTATTGCCGGTGGATAGGTTCGTCGAGGCGGATAGAAACTCGCATCGGGACTCGGGACGTGGAAACGAGACGGTGAACGACGGATCGTGAAAAGGGAGTCTGAGGCGGCTGGTCCGTTGTACGGAGGAGGTTGGTTCGGCTACTCTCATCTCTCATCTACTCCCACCAAGTCTTCACCGTCTCTCTTCTTATCCATCGCAGTCGTCCTTTCCCGGTCCACTCTTGAGAATAACGTCTACCTCCCTTGATGGGCAGCGCCACTTGAGCGGCACTAACACACGGACACACGCGTACGGCGAGCTACAGGATCCACGTAGCTGTCCGGCCGATGTCCGATACATCAGGTCCCATGCATAATAAATCCACAGGGCGCGAACACGCGCGAGCTTCAGCCGTATTGGACGACTAGCCCGCACACTTGAACCGAGACAGGAGTATGCACTTGTTCGAGAAACTTGGGAAACAAAGCCCGGACGTCGCGTCACGCGTGTTTTGTACGTATACTCGTCGAGAGGGATAGCCCCGGATATCAATATCGGAGGACGTTCCTATCACGTGGAAATTTGCCCGGCGAATTTCGCTGAATTCAACGGCCGGGCAGTGTGTCAAATGGCCAGGACATTTTTAGAGGGACAAAATGAACTTTCAAATAAAGACAAATTAACTGGGCCAATATAATCTAAAGTAATCATGTATTAACACTAGAACTACCGGACAATGCAAAATGACTGGTTTCTAAATTTTTCTTTTATAAATATTGAAATTATAAAAATGTTTTCCGGAGTAATGTTTTAGTCAACTTCTCTATTAGAGTTCATATTTAAACAAAAGTTGTACGGAAGTTGAATAAATGCATTCTTGTCGTTGTTAGAAGGCAATATACACCAGTCGCGTTTAGCGCTCGGTAGTTCTAGTGTTAAAACTCCTTCGATATTAAAACTTAAAATTATTTCTTTCAATGTATACAGAGCGTGTAAAGTTCACCTTAACACTAGGTTTACGGAGCAGTAAAATTGATTATTTTACATTGATTTATGAAAATAATACAATTGTATTTACTTAGATCTTCAGCGATTTTTATTGTAATGTGTACACAAAAAAATAAATCTATTTAATAATTCCTCACGAATGCCTCCTTACACTCTTAATAATCGTAAATTGAAATTGTTTGAATCCGCCATTTTGACGGGCCCCGTAAATCTAGTGTTAAAAACGGACGGTTAACCTATAAATGAGTATCCCGAAAGTAATTTCCGAACAGATATATAAATTTCCATTTATATTATTTAACCTTATTCTAAGTCGCAAAATCATTGTTATCGAGGCAGTTGACATTTCTGACGTCATTTCGCAAATAATACCAGCAAAAGGCAATTCACGAATTTTTGAACAATTTCTTATATGGACTACAGTATTTCATCGGTAATTGTCCCAAATGTCTCCGACATAATTGTCCCTGACATATCCCCACTATTGCGGGGTGTACCCCCTTGAGGGGCCGTGAAGCTCGAGAGGCCTCGGTCGCCGAGAAATATGACACCATGCGGCTCGGGTATATCGGTGAGACCACACTAATCCGAATTTCCAATTTCTTTATTATTCATTATTTTTTTATGGAACTTTCACCAACATTGTCGTGGCATTTTTCTAATGCAGAATCATACCAAGTATGATATAATTCCGATGATATTTACTTGTGTAATGGACAATTAAAATTTCGGGCGTGATATATTCTGAAACCGATATATTTATATAAAGTTATAGGAGTTGTATTATAAATAAAGTTTGTAAATAAATATCTCGGGATGCCGCGGCGTACGACGCGAAGTAAAGAAGAAAGAGGCCAACGAAAGAACAGGAGCAGGTCAATGAAAAGATTAAGGAGAAGTTGCGGTTACGAGGACTTTACATCTCTTAGAGCTAGGGTCACCAGAGCTCTAGACATGGAAGCCCTCGAATTGCTAATGCCAAAAAAAACAAATTTTCAACCGGAGTTTAAACCGTACTACAGTATTTCATCGGTAATTGTCCCAAATGTATCCGACATAATTGTCCCTGAGATATCCCCACTACTGCGGGGTGTACCCCCTTGAGGGGCCGTGAAGCTCGAGAGGCCTCGGTCGCCGAGGAATATGACACCATGCGGCTCGGGTATATCGGTGAGACCACACTAATCCGAATTTCCAAATTCTTTATTATTCATTATTTTTTTATGCGACTTCGATGACCGTAGTCCCATAAAAAAATAATGATTAATACAGAAGTTGGAAATTCGGATTAGGTATGTTTATATTTCTCTACGTTCGGCAAACCTCAAACAATGATATCCCTCGCGCATAATTGTCCCTCCGCAGACCCGTGTTGTGGACAATTATCGATGAAATACTGTATTATGAATAATTTCATTCCTCAACTTTTTCGGATGAAACTTGATTTTTCTTCATTTTTTCTACGTTCACACACACGCACACACACCTTGTATTTACTGTATGTATACTTTCGTCGCGTAATTTGTATATTAGATGATGACAATTACTAGGTTGCAAATCTTGAGAGTAAAAATAAAGTATAGCCTATTTTACAAATTTGAAAATGTGATTAACGCACAAAGAAGCAATTTAATAGTCACGAGATCGATGGAAATCCTAACATGGCATGTTCTTCCACAAGTTTGGCGCAAGCATGCCGTTTAATTTCAGATGTGCAAGTTGAACGGCCCACCCGGTACAATTTGAGTGTTTCTTCTACGCCCAGGAGTGTTGACTGGCGGCGAGATTCAATAAGTTCCGATGAAACTTTCGGACGCTGATTTGGACCGGCTAAATAATCGCTGTAACAGTGCTCGTTAACGGAAATGGACATTGATTTGTGTTTTCGTTTCGGGCCGCGCATCGTGGCAATTATAGGGAACGAATTGCCGATCGCGTGACTACGGTAAATTTCGGTTTTATCGAAGAAAAGCTCGATCGAATTTAGAAGTTGAAACCGTGCGAGCTCTTAATTAACGGACGCTAAATAAATCCGTTCGGGGTGAAGCTCGAATGGCTCGTGGCCTCCCACCCTCCAGCCTCCCAACATCGAGGGGAATAGGGTAGGTCGGTGGCGAGTGTAGAATTTATTTCGGCATCGACACGCAACGTTTCTTCGGGAGACAAGAGCTGGGCTAGGTGCTGGCGCGCGAGCTGCCAAGCAGGTAGCCGACCCCGAGAGCCGTTTAGCTTAATACACGTAACGCTACTCTCCGGCTGCTTTTTCTCCCAAATACTCTACTTTCAACCGGTTCGAAGTAGTATAAGTCGTGGACAAAGTAGACGGCGTACAGAAAACCTCCATTAAACTCCCTAGAAGTGATTAGTACCCTCCCCATCTTCCCCACTCTCCCCCCCCCCGTTCTTCTGTTCTCTCTATCCCGCGCGTTCTCTTCCCACCTTTCTCGATTCGCCTTTCCTGTTCCTTCCGTGTCCTCCTTCTCTCTCTCCCCGCTCGATCTTAGATCCATTTGACATCGTAAAACTTATATTCTAAATCGTCCAACGCATAATCTGCTAGGACTCAGAACTGAACGTTGCCATAGGCAGGCGTGAGAATTTCAATCGGTCGGAAACGATTCCAACCCTCAACGACAGTTTTCTAAAACGTGACCCCCAAAACAGCCACCCTCTTCCGACGGTTTAACGAAAAGTCATTTTCGAGTGTGAACAAGCTCGAGATAGGGGACGACGATGCCGCACAGTGCACAGTGGTCCAGAAGCCCGGTTTTTGTGGTCAAAATTCAATTTTTCAAGGTTAATAGATTAAAAAATTGTTTTTTTGCTATAAACTGATAACTCTTCGAAGCTCCTAGATCCAAAATATTATTGATTTTAGGTAATTGTATAATCGGATACGGCGTTCTAAACACAAAATCATAAAATTGAACATTCTATTAAACGTTTTAAATACCACTTATGGGATACCAGAAAACAAGTTATAATTATGATTTTTTATATGTTAGTAGATGTACTTTAAGTTCTAAATGCCATCATAAACATTTTTTAATCCATAAACAAATATTCCAAGTTTATAACAATTTAAGCTTTAAAAACGGTTTTAAAAAAATGTTTAAAAGTGTTAAACTTTGGACTTAGTTTATACGAACGTTTAAACATTTGTTAAAAAGAATATGCAAAATTTAGCTGCTACCTCTTGCTACTTTTAACTCTGTATTAATTTTAATAAAGGCGTCCGAGGTATTTTGACGTTGCGTTCGGGACCTGAACCCGCTTTGTCTGTTTCGGCGTCTGTGGAGCATAACTGTGATGTTTTCTTAAAGGGAACCTTATCTCTTGTTACTATTATGTATCGCAGACACTTTGGAACATTGTCGTAAACAGATTCGAAGAGGTTTTCTCACTACGTCTTTCGCTTTATTAGATCAGTCTTTTCCGAAGTGACCAAAGCGAAACATCCAGTGCAGTGCAGTGGATATAAATCTTTTCTAGAGTGTTTCTGTTTTATTATTATTTTACTTTATAATTAGTCGTGTAATATTATTTTACCTATATTTAGACATCTGAATAACTTTGACTTAGCTATGGAAGAAATATAGGTGAATATTACAGTCTTTTTTTAAATCATAAAAAATTCTATTACTATTGTTATTTCTTTTTTTCTATAGGTTATACTAATTTAAAGCATGGAATTAAGTATCTCAATGATATTGTTCTATGAAAATGATGAAAAACATCGATTTACAAAATTTTTTAATCGGGTCACGAAATACTGCCCTCTAGATCGCCATAATAACCCTGCCGTAAAAGATTTTGTAAATTTTAATGTCAGATTCGTTACGAGCGACTCCAAAAACTCCTAATTACCAACTTTCAGAAAATTATGACAACATTTTGAATTTTGGCCACAAAAACCGGGTTTCTGGACCACTGTGTGCCGCGACTTCACCGTCAGGATCGGCTATTGTTGACCAAGCTGACGGACACATATCGCACCTTTGGTGACGTTTCAGCGAAAATAAATTCAACATACGTAGATGGTTTTGTTCATCGATTACGGATGAAACCCAGCAATCGGCCCAATTTCATTTCGTCCACGAAAAACAGAAAGAAAGGTAGGCACGAGGCTGAGAAGCATGAAAAAGGGTGAAAGCGGACTGTAAACCGTTGCGTCGAAATCCCGATCCGAAAAATAGACCGGCGCGTTTCTCGCGAACCGGAAACTTGGCGGACGTTAAATTTATCCGCGCGGCGATCGCAGTTGACGGATTTGTCGGGTGGGTGGTTCTGTACGGGAGTGAGGAGAGCGTAGGGTTGTAGGTTGACCTGATCTGCGGAAAGTATATCGGCGAATCGTGTTGAAAGTCCACGAGAGTGTCATAGCGGGATTAATCCACTCCTTTTCCCTGATTTAATCAACGGCCGGCCATAAATCAGTTGGTAATTAAAAGAGAGCATCACCGATGCCGGGGCAGTAAACATAGCCTAATCCATTTCGTTGGGCGGCTCATAGGTGTGGATGGCGTGGGAGTGGGGGGAAAAAGGTCGTAGCCTTTCTAATTTAATCTGGCGAATGATTCCGTGATTCTCAAAGCTGGCGGCAACCCTTTCATTACTTACGTCCCCACCCTGAGGCGAGCTGCGAGGCACCCTCGCGCTTACCACGGTGGCCCCCGAACGGCCGTGCCTCCTTCGCCCCGCGGCCACCCCGCGAAGAACCGGCGCAGAACACTAAATCAGCGACCAGTGTAATTTTTGTAATGGGAGGTGTGGCCTCGTAGGGGTGGTAGACGCGTCTCTCGCCGGGGAGAACCGGACATATAGTAGGGATGCCGTCCCCGCGTTCGCCTCGCGCGTCCTGGTATGGTAGGGTTCGCAGGGGCGATTTTAGGGGTGGAATGCTACGATGCGAGCACGCCGCTTCGGTGGTTAATCCTCCGTCGCTATGTCTCGACTCGAGTTGCGTTCCACAGCACCGCTCTTCCTTCACCCTTCCACCATCGTTCTCACTTTTTCCCTCGGGCTCATTCTCATCGTCTTCGATCCCCTACTGCTATGTGTTTCGTTCGTCGAGCCGCCGCGCGCACGCTCCTATTCAATACAAAGCAATCACTTTGTAGTATTATCCCCGCTAAAGGACGGTAATTAAAGATGTTTCCCATACCCCCACGGCGGATGCTCCCACATTTATTAAATCGCGCGTCAACGAAATGTTTCTATCGCGCCCCTCCTCACCATTCTCCCATCTATTGGACCTAAATTAACTCGATGCTGTCCTATTGAGTTGTCCTATTCACTCTCAAACTTTCGTGGCAACCTCCTTTCCATTGAATTCGTCTACGCGTACACATACTATATCCTCGCAACCCTCTGTTTTGGTACAATCGAACCACCTTGCCTCAGATCGATGAAATGCACGGCCGGCCATCGCGGCGACCCACGCGCTCTGCCGTAATTAATCGTGTCGTCTTAATCGGTTCGATGCGCGAGAATCACCGCCTTCCCGACGCGCGTCCTGGGGAGTTCCGTTCGCAGTTAAATCGCGCGGTGGCCGTGAATGATTCGATAATAAGCAGCACTCTGTAGTGGAGCAGCGTGTGTGGGTTCGAGTTCGATGGCGGGTGTAAATACGGGTTCCGGCTGGTGCGAGTTCTTCGCAACCCGAGTTCGGATACGGGTGCGTTGACGGCCGAGCGCGACGGTTGGGGAGGGGGATAGCGATCGGTGAGAGAAGGGAGACGGATCAGCGGCGCAGGGGCAGCGACATCTTCGCGGTAGTGGGAGCGGACGGCCAGGAGTGAGGCAGCTGGAGGGGTGACTCGGGCGAGTGGTGGGGATTTATTACTCTCGGTGGCGTGCCGCGGTCGCACGCGGTACTCGGCAGTTTACAACCGACCGCTGGTCTGGCGGGTTCGGGATCCTCTCGTTAATGGTGTGTCCATAGATTGCTTCGCGAAGTCCGGAACGCCTGATGGCATCTAGTTTTGTATAATTGCTCGTGATCAAAGTCGCAAACGACTCTTATTTTGCGATACGCGTATACGAATATATTTGGATCTTATTTATTCTACAAATTTGCTGGCTCCTAAAGCATTTAACACGGCTGTCACACGCAGTGAACGTTGTTCTGTGGTGCAGTGTCACGTGACAGCAGACATCCGAGCACGGCGTGTCGCGGAAGGGCTGTTCGCAGAAGTTCGCTACCGTTCCGAAGGTTCTCAGGTAAATAACAGATATTATTATGCGGTGCGTACGTTCCGAATAATTCGGTTAGCTGCGAGCAGCGGCAGTGTGTCATATTTGGCAGATTAATTCTGTGAAACGTGATAGGCGTATTCCATCTGTGACGCGCAATTCGAGTCCGGAGATGATCACTTTAATTGGAGAAAATCGACGTGGTGCCTGGCCGGGTAATAATGGCAGCATTCGTAATGCGACGTGTAATTGAAATTTCACCAATTCGATCGCGCATCCCTGCCCGAACGCAATCACATGTTCAATTTAACGGGGAGCATCCGCGAAAAACCGCTTCCACCCTCGCCGGTACGCTGACAGCACCGCGCGAGCGCTCTTCGCTTTTCCGTTCCCGCTCAATCCGCGTCATTCCGAAAATACCTAATTATAAAATTCCGTGCAATCCGCCTTTCGAGTCGCAGCTAATGACGAAACGTATTCTCAAAAAAGAGACGAATAATTGCCTAACTGACGGAAAAGGGGTTTTTTTCTTGTTTCATCTAACTTTTTTTTCTCACCCACCGATTCTGTCCTTGTCAGCGGTAGCACTGAAGCTGACGCGATTGTATGGTTGCCGTTAGCGATACGGATTCCATAGAAGCGAACTTAATCTGCATCCCGTAAAATGCTGTTTCATTGTCTTTCGCGCTGCGAGGTGACGCCGACTGCGTTGCCGTTGCTCTGGCGGGAATTTTTAATTAAGGATTGAAATTCGAGTATCGTGGTCGCAACGCGTATCATGTTGCTGTCGTTAATAAACAGCCGCAACGTGTCCGTTGTAATCGACTTGGACGGTGGGGGCCAAAAGCGTAACTTGCGAGTGAGGCAATCGGGCAAGTAAAAGTTTCTAAAAAATTGGAGTAATTTTTTACTCCGCTTCTTAGTCTCTTTACAGTGACTACAATTTTCTCGAACTTTAGTGTCATCATTTAGCGTTTGATTCTAAGAACAATCTTTAAGGTGATATAATATTAACGCTCAGCACCACAACGTGTCCGTTGTAATCGACTTGGACAGCGAGTGCCAATTGGGTAACTTGCGAGTGAGGCCAGCGGGCAAGTAAAAGTTTCTAAAAAATTCGAGCAATTTTTTACTCCGCTTCTTTATTCGTTTATTAGTCTTTTTACCGTGACTACAATTTTCTCGAACTTTAGTGTCATCATTTAGCGTTTGATTCTAGGAACAATCTTTAAAGTGATATAATATTAACCCTTAGCACCGCAACGTGTCCATTGTAATCGACTTGGACGGTGGGGGCCAAATGGGTAACTTGCGAATGGGGCCATCGGGCAAGTAAAAATTTCTAAAAAGTTGGAGTAATTTTTTACTCCGCTTCTTAGTCTCTTTACAGTGACTACAATTTTCTCGAACTTTAGTGTCATCATTTAGCGTTTGATTCTAAGAACAATCTTTAAGGTGATATAATATTAACGCTCAGCACCACAACGTGTCCGTTGTAATCGACTTGGACGGCGGGTGCCAATTGGGTAACTTGCGAGTGAGGCCAGCGGGCAAGTAAAAGTTTCTAAAAAATTGGAGCAATTTTTTACTCCGCTTCTTTATTCATTTATTAGTCTTTTTACCATGACTACAATTTTCTCGAACTTTAGTGTCATCATTTAGCGTTTGATTCTAAGAACAATCTTTAAAGTGATATAATATTAACCCTTAGCACTCGAATGGCGACTCTGAGGCGCCACTATAAATTTCTATGCCATTATTCAAAATATTGTTTACGTTATTAAATTTGTTTATATTTGATAAATTACTAAAAATTGAAATATGGTATGAGGTACTATATCAGTTTCATACGTATAAAATGAAAAAAATTATGTACAATGGAAATATTCTAGGTCAGAAGAAATGTTTGATTTTTGAGTTGAAATAGCTCCGAGTGCAAATGGTTAATGACTGTACATTTATCCATTGTTTGTAAGAATAATATACAGTGTGCGGCGCCAATTAGTCCCCACGTTTTTTCAGCCCCTTCGGATGGTCGGACAGAAAAATGTTTCGTACCAAACTTAATCAGTATTTAACCGACAAGAAATTGCAATTTTTTAAATTTAAAAAAAATCGATTTTCAACAAAAAAGTCAGGCGAAAAAATCGGTTTTTATTTTTTTTAACAACGACGCAAGAAACCGAAAAATGTGAAAAAATTCATATATGATACTTATAATAATATATCGGTACTGTAAAAATATAAAGTTAGTCACTTTAGAACTTCCATGTGAAATCTGCATTTTAAATTTTTTTTTGAGGTTTTTGATGTTTTACAAGCAGGATTTTCAATTTAAAAATCTAAAACGAATTGCAGAATATGTATTCGGGTGTTTGACATATCTCAGATTTTTTTCAGAATTTCTAAACTCCGTTAACTAGGGCAAATAGGCCAAAAACTGATTTTTCAATTTTACCCCATAACTACCCTCCTGATCAAGATATAGGGTTAAAATTTTACACAGTATGTTTTTTTTGGATGCCCTATCGAATGACCCGTCCGCGCTATCATTCGACTCAAGGGCAGTTTTGACCATCTTATCCAGCTATACCCTTCCATCAAAATCGGAGTATAAAGAATAGTGAAAATTCAATATAGTATTAGTACTAGTTTTTTGCAAATATCTCGAAAACTAAAAGCGACCCCCCTATATTGGAAAAGGAAAAAGTTGTCCAGAATGTCTTGCTCCATAACATATTAAAATTTCATCAAAATCGGAGTACGCAGACCTTTTCTATATAATTACCTAAATTACAATCGTTAAAGTCTTTATTAACCGGTATCAACGAACCACTGAAATTTGTAGAGTAGAACCGAGCCATCCAACTTGAAACGATATTTACAGATTTCTCCAGAGGCTGCCACGTCATTCATAATTGTTACATTTCGTCCCACCGATATTGGTACTCTGGATCCATTGGATCAGCCGCACCAATACAATTATACGCGGTGTTTAGTATCTTAATATCTACGTTGCTCTGTCCATTCTCTTCGCGCATTCGTTATTATTTATCAGGACCGGATATCGAGTGGTGTTCATTGACCGCGTCCCATCAGGCTAGTGACGCAAGACAGTATCTGGCCGTTTGAATTTCAATAATTGGCGGTAGTTTTGCGTAGCGGCGGTCTCGTTAGCCGGCCGCTCGAACGGAGTGACTTAATTATTTCGTTTGAAGTCCGCGAACCGGCAGACGGTCGCACGAAACGATGGGGTTTTGATGGTGCGGGGACGGGAGCGAGAGAGTTTTTGAACGTTGCAGACGCGGGCTTCTCTCTGTGTGTAGGTATCCCGTCCGCACACGGCTCACAAGTAAATTGAGAAAACTGGAACGAAAGAGAGAGAGAGAGAGAGAGAGAGAGAGAGAGAGAGAGGGAGGTCCGACCGGGGAAAACGTTTATTTTACGCTGACAAATTGGTGCGACTAATTAGCTCCGGCTAAAAGCAGAAGTATGACCGTGACGCAGAGTGACGCGTTGTGTCGCGCCACCGATGTTTCTGCCGCCCACCGTTTACAGTCGCCCGGGTAGGAGCGATTTAGGGTCTCTGCACACCCATCCGGGACGGGCCGGACCGGGATTTAGCTAGTTAGTTTAGATAGTTTACTTTAAGGAGGTGTGGAGTCCCTGGAAATATTGTTTTTGTGATATGCACAGAGGGAACTGTCAACGCGCGCTCGAAAATGCAAGACTCCGGCCGCGTGAGGAAAGAATCGGAACCACACCGGATCAGATATCCCGGAGACCCCTGACTATACCAAAGCTATGTAAAGAAACTCTTCCGGGCCCGTCCCGGATGGGTGTGCAGAGACCCTTACGTTGCCACGGAGCGTGCGAGAATACGGGAAATTCAATACAGTATTAGCAATAGTTTTTCGCAAATATCTCGAAAACTAAGAGCGACCCCTCTATATTGGGAAAGGAAAAAGTTGTTCAGAATGTGTTGCTCCATAACATATTTAAATTTCATCAAAATCGGAGTACGCAGACCTTTAGGGTCTCTGCACACTCATCCCGGACGGGCCGGACCGGGATTTAGGTAGTTAGTTTAGACAGTTTACTTTAAGGAGGTGTGGAGTCCCTGGAAACATTGTTTTTGTGCTATGCACAGAGGGAACTGTCAACGCGCGCTCGAAAGTGCAAGAATTATGGCCCTTCGGTCGCGCGAGGGAAGTATCGGTACCACACCGGATCAGACATCGGAGACCCCTGCCTATACCAAAGCTATGTAACAAAACTCGCCGGAGCCCGTCCCGGATGAGTGTGCAGAGACCTTTAGGGTCTGTTCACACCCATCCGGGGCGGACCGGACTGGGATTTAGCTAGCTAGTTTAGATAGTTTACTTTAAGGAAGTGTGGAGTCCCTGGAAACATTGTTTTTGTGCTATGCACTGAGGGAACTGTCAACGCGCGCTCGAAAATGCGAGAATTATGGCCCTTCGGTCGCGCGAGGGAAAAATCGGTACCACACCGGATCAAACATCCCGGAGAGCCCTGCCTATACCAAAACTATGTAAAGAAACTCTTCGGGGCCCGTCCCGGATGAGAGACCTTAAGGGTCTCTGTACACCCATCCGGGACGGGCAGGACCGTTATTTAGCTAGTTAGTTTAGATAGTTTACTTTAAGGAGGTGTGGAGTCCCTGGAAACATTGTTTTTGTGCTATGCACAGAGGGACCTGTCAACGCGCGCTCGAAAGTGCAAGAATTATGGCCCTTCGATCGCGCGGGGGAAGAATCGGTACCATATGGATCAGAAATCACGGAGACCCCTGCCTATACCAAAGCTATGTAAACAAACTCTCCGGGGCCCGTCCCGGATGGGTGTGCAGAGACCCTTAGGCCAATTCTCGTCTTTCGGTGGCTGCTCCGGCACGCTCCTTCTTTCCTCCTCCTCCCCCGCCTAAGGAAAATTGAATAGAAATCTCGGCTCCGTGTTCCCGTTTATTCGTTGAAACGTGATAATGTAGCCATTAATGTTCGCCTGATCTTTTACACGCTTCGTTTACGAATTGCGTATATTATAGTGCGGCCGAGACACGTACATACGGTTTTCTCGCCGCGGCGGTTGCCCGTTTCGTACGTGTTCGTGACAGGATGATACGTTTTCGCGAGGTATCTGTCGGCAGCGGTCAGGAAATTATAGGGGAACGCAGTGGTGATATAATTTAATAATACCGGGTGCGCGTAATGTCTTTCGACACGCGTCAGCGATAATTCCACGGCGAATGTCCAATAAAAAGCCACTTTGCCCGATCGAAATATCAAATGTAATCCTCTTAAGTCGGGTGCACCGGTCGAACGTGTATCTCCGGGACTGACCATCTCACGCTATCCTTTTTTCATCCACTCCTCTCGCATCCTATCCGTTCGCCTCTCCTTTCCTCGCTCTATGTCCTTCTCCCTCTCCTTCTCTTGCTCGGCGCCCTCCCCACGGTTGCCAGTCTATCTCCATCCTCGTCCACTTCGAGCGATCTACCCGCGAGCTTTCTAACTTAACTTCTGACCCCTCGCCGTTCTCCGTGCCTCCCTGTTCTATCCAGAGGCGTTGCTTTTACGGCGATTGAAGCTTCCCGCGGGTCCTTGGTCACTCCGCCAGGTGGCAGTGCCGCGTCCTTCTGGGCGTCGGCCCCCAATATTCCATTTAAAAAAATTTTTCGTAAAATCCGATGCCCTCTCGTTCCGAACGCGCGGCACCCGACGTGCATCGCGAGGCCACAAATTTTACACCCTCCGGCCCCGTCAGCGGGCCGGGAATACTACCTCCGGCTCTGGGTGTTCTAATTTTTCGCGTGCCGCCCTCTGCCCGCCACCGAATGGGCGGGCTGCGATTGCACGCGAACGCGAATATAATTAACTCGAACTTTAATTCGTTTCCGTCCGCGTTGTGGTTTGATAATGCGATCGAAGAGAACACGGATTTCGAGACCGATTCGACGGGGGAGAGCGTACGTTGAGTAGAGAAGAAGAGGGTAGTTTTGCTCAGAAAATTTGCCGCACGCATTTATCGCAACCCTTTATTCGTCGATTCCTTTCGAGGATCTTTCGCCGAGGATCGAACGAATGATTAACCACGGCTCGACATCGGCCCCTCCGCTATTATTAAAGAACCATTTGCAGTTGCACGGATGACGACCGATGTTGAATAATTAACCGGCCACCGACTAAAATCGATTGATTAATTAATAAAGCGGCTGCGCCCGCTCTACTAATAACGCCGCTCCACAATTGAATAGAGATCGCGTTCATTAACGGACCCCTGCACTATTAGCGGCGGTTGTGGTATATTATGGCTCCGAACCTGAATCAACCGAACCGAGTGGTCGGGTTCTCGCAGTCCAATAAACAATTTTTCCGGATGTGGCCATCCGCTTCCCCCTCTTCCACCGCCTCCATCCCTCCAAAACTCTCTGATAACTCGCGAGCGATCTTCGCGTATTGGAAGCCACACGGATACGAGTTTCCGAGCCCTAAACCCCGCAAACAATAACGGGCTACGTTCGTGTCACGGGACTAAAAAGACTTTGTTCCCATTGTTAACCGGTTCGGCGAGCCCTGACATGGGACGGCTATCGGCGTCGCGGAGTCGCTGCTTCTCCGTGCCGCGAATTTTCCTCCCCGCTTCCGGACCGTCTCGATCCGACGAGAACGGACGGGAACGAACCAGAAGAGGAAAATTCCTGGTTCGCCGACTCGCTCGCTCCGTCGTTCCCGTCGGGTGTGCCCCGGCTATTGGCTAGGATATCTTTCGATTATCAAGACCATCCGTAGCTACCGCCTTAGCCGACCGGGCGCCGTTGTCTTCTCGGCTCTTTCAATTAATGTTTTGATTGATTTCGGACCCTTGCCTGGAGGCCGGCCCTCCCCTTCCGGCTCGCTCGTTCACTCGCTTCACTCGCTTCACTCGCTCGTTTGCCCACCCACCTTCGACCGCCTATACCGCGCGGTTCTTGGTTCTGCAATCCGAGGTTGTACTCGCGCCATCGATCTTCTTACTTATCTTTTCGCAGTTCTATTGCTTCGTTTATTGCCTGGTTTTAGACTAACGTACTTGATTGTCTACTCGATAGTTCTTTTTTTTTTTTTTAATGTACACACCATTGACTTTTCACCATTCTCTGCGAAACGTATCCTGAAAGCTTTACCATTTATCGTTAATCAGCTTTGTAAATACACTGATTTTGATGGATGCAATGCATTTTTCCTACACTGTTTTATCCGAGTTTGTAGAGGCTGATTGAGATTTTAGTTATTGATACTAAATGGGAGGAACGATCTTTTCAATCCTTTATGTTTATTACAGTGATGACAATGTTGTAGCGTCAAAGAAATTGAGATAAGTGTGTTAGTTTAGTTTCGATGTTGCTATGCCGATACAATTTAGCTTTATTTTCACTTAGATCATTTTTAAATAGTACGTTCATCTCATATGCATCAAATTAAAAATTGTAACAAATGGAGATGTTCGAGGTCAGAGAAAGTATCCGAGTTCTGAAGTTAACACTGGGTTTACGGAGCACTAAAATTGATTATTTTACATTGCTGTATAAAAATAATGAAATTATATTTACTTAGATCTTCATAAATGAGGATGGTCAATTTTTCGAACATTTATTATGATATGTAAAGGTCAACCCGCCGTAAACAACGCGTAATCTTTGCTGAAACACGTAAATTTTAAACTTCCACATTTTATCCGCCCCAACATGATTATTCTTGCTCAAGGTCATTTCAAGGTCAAAAAGGTGGTATCCACTAAATTCAGTTTTTTATTGTCTATCATGCTGTCGTAAAACAAATATACTATTCCATTTAAAAAAACATCGGTGATAAAATATTGTTTTCTTTTTCTTTATTATTGTTATCAATATTGCATAAATGAGGATGGTCAACATTTCGAACATTTATTATGATATGTAAAGGTCAACCCGCCGTAAACAACGCGTAATCTTTGCTGAAACACGTAAATTTTAAACTTCCACATTTTATCCGCCCCAACATGATTATTCTTGCTCAAGGTCATTTTAAGGTCAAAAAGGTGGTATCCACTAAATTCAGTTTTTTATTGTCTATCATGTTATCGTAAAAATATATACTATTCCATTTAAAAAAACATCGGTGATAAAATATTGTTTTCTTTTTCTTTATTATTGTTATCAATATTGCATAAATGAGGATGGTCAACATTTCGAACATTTATTATGATATGTAAAGGTCAACCCGCCGTAAACAACGCGTAATCTTTGCTGAAACACGTAAGTTTTAAACTTCCACATTTTATCCGCTCCAGTATGATTATTCTTGATCAAGGTCATTTCAAGGTCAAAAACGTGGTATCCACTAAATTCAGTTTTTTATTGTCTATCATGCTGTCGTAAAACAAATATACTATTCCATTTAAAAAAACATCGGTGATAAAATATTGTTTTCTTTTTCTTTATTATTGTTATCAATATTGCATAAATGAGGATGGTCAACATTTCGAACATTTATTATGATATGTAAAGGTCAACCCGCCGTAAACAACGCGTAATCTTTGCTGAAACACGTAAATTTTAAACTTCCACATTTTATCCGCTCCAGTATGATTATTCTTGCTCAAGGTCATTTCAAGGTCAAAAAGGTGGTATCCACTAAATTCAGTTTTTTATTCTCTATCATGCTATCGTAAAAAAATATATACTATTCCATTTAAAAAAACATCGGTGACCTTTAAATTTTATTAAAAAACACGACATAAAAAATTTGTATCTTTACCATTATATTTTCCCCCTGCAATAGTGTCACTTTGTCCTTTGACGTTTTCTGGTAGGACTGTAAATACGACAGATATTTAGGTGTTCCCATTTATGTGGGACACCCTGTATATACCGTCCTAAACTGTCCTCACGACATCCCGCGTCTAAGGCACGGGACCGCTAGATAGCCTTACTGTGACGAGTCCTCTAGTGGGCCTAGGACAAAACGCTTACTTCTCCTTTTTCCATCTTTTCATACTCCGAAAACCCGCCACCGTAATATACATATATGGAGAATGTATTAAAGACAGAAATGTGTGTTCCGAAATCTCCCTGAAAAATTACGCGAAGACGGCGCGGCGTCGCTACCACCCCTAAACTCCCTAAATCAAAGCACGAGCGATTTAAAGTCACGGGTTGGGACGGTGTAACCGATAGCCGGGCAGCTTTCTTCCCGGATTAACCGTGACTTCCGTTTCCGATGCTCGTGTACGTGCTGTATCCACGGGAAGAATGGAAACTCCCGCGGTGGGTGTTTGGCAACGCACGAGGAGGCGGCGGCGATGTCGTAGACGGCGGGCGGGCGTCACCGTCGACGATCCCCGTTGCTCGGTAGACGGTTGCTCGAATCGGTGTTATACCGGTGGCTGTTTTATTGCGAGATTTGCGGCGTGGCCTCTCCGTGTAACAAGACTTACTGAGATCTTAATAGAATCTGAGACCACCCCCTCTCAGCAAGTCCCGTAGCACACAGGCTAACGCCGTCTTCGACTACAGAGCACAGTAGCCGTTCGTTTTCTGACTCTCTCGTTTCTCTCTCTCTCTCTCTCTCTTTCCTCTTCTTTCACTCATGCCCCTTTCTCTCTATTTCTCTACCCCTCGACCACGTTCTTTCGAGCTTCTTTTTTCCGGCCAACCATTTCCTCTGCCCCTCTTTCCCTTGCCCGGCGTTCCTTCCACTTTGAGAGGAACGGGATGGGTAGGGGTAGGGAGTTGACCCCGGCGCTGCATCCCTCTATCAGGAAAAGGGGTGCTTATTCTAAGCGTATATAAGAGGGGCAGGAGAATGCCCGGGGTGGGCTGAAGGGTGATTTATGAATATTGCCTACCGAGAAAAGTGTATCGCGCTGCCGCGCGTCGATTCCACCTCGACGCCGAGAACTTTGAAGCGGCCCCGTGCCGGGCGAACTTTCTTTTATAACATTCTTGTCGTTCCGATTAGCGGGATAGGCGGAATGAAAAAAAGGGGTTCGCTAACGCGCCCGCACCGGATCGAAATTGACCCAGCAGCTAACTTTCTAGCGGTCCGATGGATTCGACGCTCGTCTCGACGAGAATTTTCGCGTGTCGTTGCTCGAACAGGAGAGAATTGAAGAAGGGGCTTGATTTTATTCTCGACCACCCCCTCTTCCTTTTTCTGTATTCTCTCTTTTTTAGGTGGTCGGTGTACACCAGCGATGGGCAATTTTTCCTCAATTACCAATAATTGAAATACCAATACAATTACCAATAGCGATTGAAAACCCAATTATTTGCACAATAGCTGGTAAACTAATTTTTCTAACATCTCAAAAAGATTCAAGCCGTTCTGTTCACACCTGAAAAGGTTATTCGTTTTTAAAGGGTGTAAGAATATTTTCTACTCTAACTGTATATTTGCGTTTAGCGTGTGGTACTCTAAAGCGCTTGAAAAGCATACATGCATGTGCTCATGGAGTTGGATACTGGTAGGTGTCTTTGCGCGCTTGTTATTCCTTTAAATCAGGGATGGGCAATTTTGCCTCAATTGAGGCAAAACCGACCACACCGTAGCGCCCTCTGTCCCCTTCCAGCAACGAAGACACGAGACATCAGCGTACGCAACGAACGTGCGCGCTGCATGAAAGAGAGGTTGGTGGGGGAAGCAGGCGTTTGAGGGGCTCCACCCGTGCCCACCACTGGTGTACATACGTAGTCCCTGTAAACAATTTTTCGACCGCCTTGTACGGGAGTTTACTCCATTACATTTAGTTTATTGGTTACAGTATTTCATCCCTGCATCGGCACGATACCAATCGAAGATATTAACAAAAACATATATTTAATATTTTGCCCGAAAATCTTTAACCCAAAATATCCACAATAGTAAGGCCAGCTATGTTTGCAGCTACCAGTCTTAAAGTTCTAGACCCGTGATGGGCAATTTTGCCTCAATTGACCGTAGCGCCCTCTGTCCCCTTCCAGCAAGCGCGGTACAATGGGGCAACGAAGTCACGAGACATCAGCGTACGCAACGAACGTGCGCGCTGCATGAAAGAGAGGTTGGTGGGGGAAGCAGGCGTTTCAGGGGCTCCACCCGTGTCCACCACTGGTGTACATACATAGACCCTGCAAACAATTTTTCGACCGCCTTGTACGGGAGTTTACTCCATTACATTTAGTTTATTGGTTACAGTATTTTATCCCTGCATCGGCACGATACCAATCGAAAATATTAACAAAAACATATATTTAATATTTTTCCCGAAAATCTTTAACCCAAATATCCATGATAGTAAGGCCAGCTATGTTTGCAGCTACCAGCCTTAAAGTTCTAGACCCGGGATGGGCAATTTTGCCTCAATTGACCGTAGCGCCCTCTGTCCCCTTCCAGCAAGCGCGGTACAATGGGGCAACGAAGACACGAGACATCAGCGTACGCAACGAACGTGCGCGCTGCATGAAAGAGAGGTTGGTGGGGGAAGCAGGCGTTTGAGGGGCTCCACCCGTGCCCACCGCTAGTGTACACCAACATCCTCGAGCCATGGACGCGCGCACGTTCGCGAATGATACTCGATCGGCAAGATTACGCAGACGCTCGCGACAACCGCGCGCTATTCTTTACCGGGTACGACGTAATTAATTTTACGTTTTATCGCCGCATCGATGATTAATTACCGCGGTGTCAGAGTGGAATGAATGGTCCTCCGGGCGACAATGGAGAAGGCTTGTTAATAAATATGCGGTGCGTGCGCGCGTGTCGCGTATCTTGGCCGAGTGCCGCGATAATGGCGATCGCAAAATTCAAAACACGCGTCTCTGTGTCATCCGGTCTCTCCACGCCCGTCCTGAACCGAATATTCGCCGGGGTGTTTTGCAGCGCAAATATTTTCGTCGGCTCGGAACGGTAAACATCGCGCTCCCGCAATGATTGCGAGGGCTCTGCTCCCGTATTGAATAAATCCACGATCGATATTAATAAACGTCCGAGCGTTTGGAAAAGGAATGGAGGAGAACCGTTCAATCCGCTAGCAGAAATACTGTGGAAATCGGATCTGGAGTACCCTCACGATCCCACTTCGATTACTGCGGTTCTTTAATTCCTGTCTTCAGATCTCTCTCGATGAGAAAAAGTCGCAGAAAGAAACTGTGGCTGTTAGCGATTAAACGATGAGCAATTAACAACAAGGCACGGCGAGGAGTGGCTCGCCTCGGGGAAAGAAAAATTTTCCTTTCCTTTTTTTCCTTCAGTTTCGAATTTATATCCTTTTCCTTTCTCCCTCGTTGGACCCCTGGAGCAGGCCAGAGAAGAGAATGCACACATGGAAACGCGCTCGAGGAAGAATGGGGGAGCCCCGTTGCTGTTGGTGATCGGTTGGCAGAAGCAATTTTATATTTTATTCCCCTATTTAAATTTATCATTTCAGATATCGTAGGAACAAAAATAAGTTTAAATTGAATTCTGTTCTCCCCTATCCACCACGGCGACATCAACGTGCATCCAACCACCATCCATCCCCGTATTCTTCGTACCATCGAACAATTCTATTTCACTTTTCCACCATCCGTAACACTGTCATCTCGATACGTCGTCGTCGTCGTTATTGTACTCGTTTCTAGAAACACTTTAATGGCGACTAACATCAAACGGAGAAACTGTTTCATGGATCCGACCTGTTTGTTGGCAAGTCTGCTGAAGATTTAGCAAACTAGGGTACAATGATCGATTTGTGAGAACGACTTGAGCATTTTTTTCAGACGTAGGAGGATTGATTTAACACGTTCAGCGCTATGTCACACATATATGGGTGCCGGAATTATTTATACAGAATTGAAAATTAATTTTTACGTTGGTAGATTGACTGTACAAAATTTCCTTACGATCTGAGGAATAGAAGAGGTTAGAAACAGTAATTAACCCTTTGCACTCGGAGCTATTTCAACTAAAAAACCAAACATTTCTTCTAACCTAAAATATTTCCATCGTACATAAGTTTTTTTCATTATGTGCGTACGAAACTGATATAGTACCTCATACAATATTTAATTTATTACATATGAACAAATTTAATTATGTAAACAATATTCTGCATAATGGTGTAGCAATTTGTAGTGGCGCCTCAGTGTCGCCATCCGAGTGCTAAGGGTTAATATCACATAACTAAACTTCTTAGTTTTTGTTTTATTAAATATATTGCTTTGATTTTGTGAAATTCATTTAACACGTGCAGCGCCATGTCACACATATATGGGTGCCGGAATTATTTATACAGAATTGAAAATTAATTTTTACGTTGGTAGATTGAGTGTATAAAATTTCCTTACGATCTGAGGAATAGAAGAGGTTAGAAACAGGAATTAACCCTTTGCACTCGGAGCTATTTCAACTGAAAAGCCAAACATTTCTTCTAACCTAAAATATTTCCAGCGTACATAAGTTTTTTTCATTATGTGCGTACGAAACTGATATAGTACCTCATACAATATTTAATTTATTACATATGATGAAATTTAATCATGTAAACTGTATTCTGAACAATGGTGTAGCAATTTGTAGTGGCGCCTCAGAGTCGCCATTCGAGTGCTAAGGGTTCATATCACAAAACTAAGCTTCTTAGTTTTTGTTTTATTAAATATATCGCTTTGATTTTGTGTAATTTTTATGATTGTGGAGTGGGCGGTGAACGTGTTAATGTGTACAAAAATTGTTTTGAAATTGTTTTTGCTCGGAATTTTGAAGAAGGAAGCGAATGTCACGATTTTTAACTTATTCTAGGGCTGTTGCTCTCCCGACTCTTCGAAACTTCGAAGTATCAAAGTTTCGATATTTCGAAGTCTTGGAAGTGCACGAAATTTCAAAGTCTTCGAAACGTATGAAACTGTAACAAATGAGTTTTATACCATGTCACGATTTTTGATAGATAAAAATATTAACGCGTTGAGCTCAAGTTTTTTCGCCTCTTATCCGTTAACTTTCGAAGGTTCGTAGTTTCGAAATCTTCGACCTTCGAAGGAAAGTAACACCCCTAACTCATTCATCTGTGCCAGTAAGGAAGATTTAATATATACCTTTTCTAGGTGTAATGCAAGTTATATTATAAATTATAATACATTCACGAAGTTTCATCGAAATCGGATGACGCATAAAAAAGCCACAGACATTTTCTAACAATTCTTGCCATTTTTAATCATTTGTGGCTTGTACCAATTTTAATCGATTACGTTGAAACTTTCTGTACGTGCACATATAATTTATATAAATTTACCAAAAGCATTTTTTAAATTTTCGTTATAGGCATAGTTAAAAAATTAAAAATCATCACCTTCACGTTTCTCTTCAAATCTCCGACCACTAGCAATTTAAAAAAAAAAAGTATCTTTTACATTATCTAGTAAACTAATCTTTGTAACATCTCTAAGAAACTCGAGTAATTGGGCCCAATTTAACACTAGGTTTACGGGACCCGTCAAAATGACGGGTTCTAATATTTTGAATTTACGATTATATAGATTGTAAAGATGCATTAATGAGAAATTAGTAAACAAATTTATTTCTTTGGGTATATATTCTTTAAAAAATAGCTAAAAATTTCGATAGACTTATTCTTGTTATTTTTAGATAGTTGTGTAAAATATCACTTTGAATGTTCCGTAAACCTAGTGTTAAGGATTTACTTAACCCTAGGTTTACGGAGCACTAAAATTGATTATTTTACATTGCTTTATGAAAATAATAAAATTGTATTTACTTAGATTTTTCTTATAATAGGTACACCAAAAAATAAATCTATTTAATAATTCCTCACGAATGCCTCCTTACACTCTTAATAATCGCAAATTACAAATTTCTGAATCCGTCATTTTGACGGGCCCCGTAAATCTAGTGTTAAGTAACTGGCCGCCACTGTATGATTGTGTATACTGGATGTTACGAACAACAAAATTTCAGTAACGAATGTTTAATTCGATCGCCGCGTTATCAATTCATAATAGAGGTTATTTCAATTCGCGACGATCTTTGCATTCAGCCGGCATTTATTCGCCGTTTAATACGATCTCTTTCTCCTCCCCCCCCCCCTCTCTCTCCCTGTCTTCCACGCTGGGTTACCTCGCTGTTCCACCCTTCGCGATTTTCCACCCTCTCGGTACGGACTCGTTTCTTTAATTCAATAACGGCGCGCTGGACAAACAGAGGCGGGGATGAAATTACGCGGTTTATACTCGACGGTGATAATAGTTAGCTTGGTTGCCGGCTAATTGTCGCGTCGGTTCGAAAATATCCGACGCGGTCAGAAGACGGGACCGGGAAAAGAAGGAACGAGAGCGGGAATGTGCACGAAGAAGAATATTTTATAACGAGCTCGGGCACGAAGACAGCACCACCGGTACGGTTGCCTGCGCATATAACGGCAGGATCGAGAGTAGATCTGTCTCCCCAGGAAGCTTGTTAGGCGTCGGCGAGCTCTGCTATCTTCTAATTGGCGATATAATGATTCTGAAGGATGGAATACCTAGGTACTGAAGGGGCCGAGGGGCACCCTACTCCGTGCCTTCCCTTGTTAGGGGCGAAATTAAAATTTGGCTCTACCTTCTACCCTCCCTTTCTATCCGTCGACTTCTCTCGCTTCCACCGCCACTGTTCTCAGCTCGTTCTCTCCTTCTTTCGCCGCGTTCTATTCACCTCACGCGGCTTCGTCCTTTACCATCGTTCCTTCTCGCTCCTCCACCTCCACTTTCCCCACCCCACGTACCACAACTACCGTCGTTCCGATGCCACTTCTTCCCTCGTGGATTCGTTACGCGGTAGCTGTGAAATTTATATGTTCCTGCGTTCACGGGAGACGGGACCGTCGTGCTGCTCAAATTTCGAGGACTTTTTCTTCCTGACGGAAGGATGCTCGTCGACCTGCTTGATTGCATTTGTTTTCCTCTTCTCGGCGGGCGGAATCACGCTTCTGTGGTCGCAGCCGCGCAGGATCCCTCGGTGCAAACGATTGAAACATCGACATAGGAACGGCGCACAAGGTCGATAAGTACGAAAACTGGGACAAATATATAAGAAAAATTATTTTAGAAACTGAGAATTATTGAAATTATAATAATTGTGTTTCTCTTCTGCCGAACCGAAATTATAGTAGAATTGCGATAATTCGGCATGCTGGGGACTTTTGCAGTGCCTTATTTTAGGACTACAGTATTTCATCGGTAATTGTCCCAAATGTCTCCGACATAATTGTCCCTGTGATATCCCCACTAGTGCGGGGTGTACCCCCTTGGGGGGCCGTGAAGCTCGAGAGGCCTCGGTCGCCGAGGAATATGACACCATGCGAACAATGTCACAAATCTATTAGAAAAAGTCTCATAAAAAAATAAGTGCAGTATTTCATCGGTAATTGTTCAAAATGTCTCCGACATAATTGTCCCTGAGATATCCCCACTAGCGCGGGGTGTACCCCCTTGGGGGGCCGTGAAGTTCGAGAGGCCTCGGTCGCCGAGGAATATGACACCATGCGGCTCGGGTATATGGGTGAGACCACACTAATCCGAATTTCCAACTTGAAAAATGCCACAAATATGGTCATCGAAGTCCCATAAAAAATAGTGAATAATAAAGAAGTTGGAAATTCAGATTAGGTATGTTTACATTTCTCGGTGACCGAGGCCTCTCGAACTCGGCTGTCCTTCTCTACGTTCGACAAACCTCAAACAATGATATCCCTCGCGCATAATTGTCCCTCCGCAGACCCGTGTTGTGGACAATTATCGATGAAATACTGTATATCTATAATAATGTTAAAATGAGGAATACTATTTAGAACGTATTACAATTGTTGTGTATGCAATTTATTGGAAACAGTAATTCGCGCATTGAATATACAATATAATCTAAAATCATTTTGTGGTACATGAAAGTTAATCATTTCTGCGAAACTATACAGGGTGTCCCACATAAATGGGAACACCTAAATATCTGTCGCATTTGCAGTCCTATCAGAAAACTTCAGAGGACAAAGTGATACTATTGCAGGGGGCAAATATAATGGTAAAGAAACAAATTTTTTGTGTCGTGTTTTTTTAATGAAATTTCAAGGTCACCGATGTTTTTTTAAATGGAATAGTATATTTGTTTTACGATAGCATGATAGACAATAAAAAACTGAATTTAGTGGATTCCACCTTTATGACCTTGAAATGACCTTGAGAAAGAATAATCATGTTGGAGCGGATAGAATGTGGAAGTTTAGAATTTACGTGTTTCAGCAAAGATTACGCGTTGTTTACGTCGGGTTGACCTTTACAAACCACAATAAATGTTTGAAATATGTTTCATAGTAAACGGCGTATGTTTATGTTAGAGTATGTATCATTGAGATCGTTAACAGAAGGTTGATCGGTTAGAATAAGTACGCTGTTCCTTCTGCATTATTCGAATTCGAAACGTGAAAGTGATAACAATGCGTTATACTGTACAGGAACGAATCGATGTGGTTTTCACTTATGTCGAAAGCCACCAAACTTTGAGGCAAGCAGTACATTTGTTGATTTATAAAAAACAAAAAATCTACTTTACCGGCTAAACCAGGCCCAGTCGATACCTGTGACATATACATTTTTTTCTTAAAATGCCCCCAAGAATACAAATTTAACCTCTAAATAAGCGGCCACGGAAATCGTAATCTCCCCGGAATATAGCCTACAATATGAATATCTTGAACAGTAACTGTACCAAACGATTTCATTTTTTTGTAGAGGTTAGAACGATTCGTTTTCTATGCGACGCCGAAAATAGTTTTTGAAAATATTGCAATTGTTCAGAAATTCGGGGAACATTTTCAACGTTGTTTTTCACAATTTTTTTTATCAGGGCTCAACTGTTTGCAACTCATTGCAACGTTAACCGATTTCGAGGACATTTCCAGGATTTATTTTCTGACACGAGTTGTTTCCAACGGTAGAATGTCCACAGATTCGTCTTCTCGCTTATCGCTACAGAATTACCGAACTGCAATCGATTCTATATATGGCGTTGTCAATCGAGGCGTTCTTGAGAACTGATGAATTCCAGGCCTCCCTGTTAGCAACGGGATAGAAAGAGATGGGGAGAAAGATAGGATCTGTAATGAATTTTTTGGCGATGCAATTTCAAAGCTTATAATTGCGTGGATCAAAGGCGCGTCCCATTAGCGTTGGTTAATTGGATGCCTCGGATTGAAAGCGGGCGCATCAAGCGGCGATTTCGTTTCATATCTCCGGGAACTATGACTCGGGAAATCAACGACGGGGCCGTAGTTAAGCGCCAATGCTTAATTAAACGTTAATCTCGTGTACGGGCGGTCGATGGCGGGGAGGGTAGTAGAACAGCTGAGAAAGGGGAATGGAGGCTGCGTGGCTGTAGCGAGAACGAGATGGTCGAGGTAGGCGGAGTGGGAGAGGAGCAGAAGGGGGTGGTGGCAGCGAATGGAGGTAGTGGGCGAAATTAAGGCTCGCCGGTTGATTCGAATTCTCCTTGAGAAATTTCCTTTCCCCGAGAACACCCTTCGTGCGCTCTCTAGTAGTTACTAAACTGGTCGTCTCAATTAGCGAAACTTGCAGCTACGTTACCGACTTCCAATTAGTCATAGGTTGCAAACTGTATCGCGCTTACTGGAGCGAGACTAATAACTTCTAGACCACGAAATATATGCGTAGATGCACGATGCAAATTAGTGGTGCACGGCCATTCGAACGTTTACGAAATCCTTCGCGGGTGAAGAAAATTTCGTTCGGGTCTGGCGAGTCTGGAGGCGGGCCGAAACGAGTCTTTTAATTTAACGGATATCTCGTTCTCGGGTTTTTCCGAACGAAGATGGTCGCAACACCTTCTCGCGGTACAAGTGTTTTTTCTTTCCCGTTGAAGGTTCAACGTTCCCCGTTAACTAAAAGAAAGAACCCGCTCGTAGCAATGGAGGCGAGTGTGTGCGGGTGTCGTGTGCTTTGGTGGACGCACGCGCGACCGTGTTGGTGTGCTCGTGCGGCCGAGGCGAGGGTGTGTTACACGGGACACCGAGGACGTCGATCTCGGCGAATTTACGAAGACCCTTGTCGCGCGGCTGATAGTTACAGGCCTGGTCTCAATTAGCAGAACTTACGTCGCTAGGGTCCAATTAGACGTAGGCTAGAAGCTACACCCTGTTTGCTCAAGTTTGCCGTACCTGTGCACCCACCGACCGTCGGATGGGGTTGCTGCCCGTCCTGTAGCTGCTGCCGAGCCCGTTGAAGGTGTCTTTTTCCTACGCTAATGACTAATTAGCAGCCTCTCCACTTCACAGTATAATGACACGGGATACAGCCTTGAGCCGTCGGCTGGGATCATTATTAAACCCCGAAATTGCAGTCGTGACTGCCGTCTCGTGTTATGCGCCGCGTCGCGCCGCGCTGTTCGGTGCCCTATACTTTGCTCTATCCTGCGCTCTGCGCACCCTTGGCTAGTTTCTCGTTTCTTGTCTTCTTGATCGCGGAGTCCGCGATCCACCGCGCGGCAGACACGCGGCAAGAGTGGAACGTGACTCAACGAGGACAGGGGCTGCGTGCGTACCGATTCGACGTTGGTGTTGTCGTCGCAACCCCCCCCTCCCATGAAAACCGACCCTTTCTCTCCCCGTTCGTTACCCCTTTTGTTTCCAACTCCACGGAACAGGTGCGCTCGTATTTGTCTCTCGACGGTTGAATTTCTTCCCGGAGCAAAAAGATGTGAGGTTTCAGCCGGATAAGGGATACGTGTAAAATTGCGAGTCTAATTGCTCGGACGCTGGACGCAATTAAAACGCAGCCGACCTCCGATGTCTGGGAATCCTGACAAACGCGAAGCGATTTTTAATTGCGCGTTAGCCGTTCGCGATGAAAATCTAGAACACCGGACGAAAATTAAGGAAAGTTATAAATGGGGATTCTAATTTATTCGCGGCGCTGCAATGGACCAGTGGCGGCTACCTCCTATGCTCACCAACAGATGGACAGTGCGACAACACCTTTCCCGCTACTACCTGAATCTTCCTCTGTTTGTATATATACCGTCCCAAACTGTCCTTACGACATCCCCCGCGTCTAAGGCACGGGTCCGCTAGATAGCCTTACTGATGAGTCCTCTAGGACGAAACGTTTCCTTTGCCTTTTTCCTCCTCTCACACAATTTTCTGCCGCCATAATTGGTGACCCCGACAAACGAACAACAACGCTACCTTCTGAGCAGAGGAGACGACAACCACGGACAACATCAGAAGGACTGGAAGGTGACTACTCTGTCACTGCCTTGCCCGAACTACTGCCCGACCAACAGCGAAGACTTCTCCCTATTATGCGCTTCTGACGTCATCTTCGCAGCATTACATGGTTTAACGTTTTCCGCACCTAAATTTGTGCGACGTTTTCGTATCTACATTTGTGCGACGTTCATCCATTGTTTGTGCGACTATATGAGTCCTACAAGCGGCTTAGGGAGCTACTCAACTTCGTCAATTCGGCAGCATCACTGGCGGGCACACTGACAGCACACATTCCAGCGGCCTCCTTGGATTCCGGCGGAGATCAGCGTAATTAGAGGGAAATTTGTCCAGATATCGTTGACCACTGACAAGGGGGTAATGTGGCGGCTACTTCCTATGCTCGTCAACAGAGGGACATTACGACAACACTTTTCCCGCTACTACCTGCATCTTCCTCTGTTTGTATATATACCGTCCCAAACTGTCCTTACGACATCCCCCGCGTCTAAGGCACGGGTCCGCTAGATAGCCTTACTGATGATTCCTCTAGCGGGCCTAGGACGAAACGTTTCCTTTTCCTTTTTCTTCCTCTCACACAATTTTCAGCCGCCATAGACCGGGTGAAGCCATCGGGGGGCTGTTATTACAAACACAGTGAAAACTATTAAAGAAAGAACTATACAACTAATCGTTCCTCCAATGTCTCTATAAAGGAACCACCCTGAGAAAGTTGAGCGGTTCCTCCCCACGCGTGCAAATATCGAACCAGCCGGTTCCAGTGGGAAGTTTAGAACCGTGAAACAAAATTTCATAAAATTCGAGAATACAAGCTGCGTGTGTACAGTTTGACGACGCACTGACCCTTCCCCAACCGTAATATGATATGGATGCCATTCTCTTACGTATGGACAACTTCGTTTCGTCCTTTCGAATAATATTTTCCCTCCAACCTCTGTGTATCCCTTCTCTTTCACCGGTGCCCTGTTCTCCGGACTCGTATCCCGTTCTGCGACCAGGGCACAATTTTCCCTGCCCTCTATCTCTCTTTCTCTGGCTCTCTCGCTGGTCCGCTTCTCTTACATTTATTTATTTCCTAAACGTCCGTCCCCGCCGGCTACTTTATATTTGACATTTTTATTAAACCAGCCGGCAGCCCTGTCCGTAGCGACGTATTTCGGGACGACGCGACGCGACGCAACGGCGATCTGGGACGAGGTTGGCCGCTAGGTTATCCCATATTGCTGTTAGGGCAGTTTCGTAATCTCGGAAGGGTGGCTTTTATATTGACCGAATAAAAAGTCGTATCTATCGCCGATACTTCCGTCGATCGGATATCCCCCAGTATCCTTGCCAATCTTCCTCTCAACCTCTCTCTTTCCATTTCTCTCTTCTCTGTCACGTTTGCGGGTCGAGAGACAGTCCGCGTGGAAATGATGTACCTCGTATCTGCCTCTTTACCATCACCCTTTCTTCTACGTGCAGGCACCCTCTCGAACCTGGCTATAAATCAATTTTTCATTTTACGATTGCCGCTCTACGGTTCGAGGCTCGGTGCGCGGTCACGGGTCTCTTGTGTAAGCCGTTTCTTGCTTGAGAACAATTTTACGCGGTCGATGGGGGGTGGAAACATTTTTTTCCTTCTCTCCTCGTGGCTGCAAGTGGCCGCGTAAATCAGAATCGACGGGTGTTGTGCCGAGTATCGTCATCCCGCGCGCGCGCGCGCACCGTTCCGCTCCGTTCCGCCCACGCGTCCGCCGATATATCGCTGCGCGCATTGTCGCGAAATAATGGAACGGTAAATTGACGGGATTAATTTAATTTTATCTAACGTTTCATCGGCCTGGCCCCGTATAACGACCACAGCCTCTCCCTGTAGCCGGATCGGAATTGGATATTGCGTGTGCCCGACAAATAACTGTGTGTCCGTGAAAAGTCCGACCGGGTACACGAGCTAATGGCCAGGCCGGGGTTAAAGAGAGTTTTCCTCGTTATCGATGCCCACGTTCTCGTTTCGACTATCCTGGACGGATCGGCAGTCGATCGTGTAATCAGTGATCGATCGTTCCCCCCTCTCGCCACTTTTCTCTCTCTCTCTCTCTCCTCTTCCGTTACTCTGATGGGAGCGCCTCACGCAAGTGAAATTCTGCTCCTTCGTCATTGACCCGGCTCCCTCCGCTCTCTCGACACGAAATTTTCTCAGTTGATTCCTCGTCTCGCAACGATCCTATCAATCGAACTAGGAATGTCACGGGGAAAGAGAATGAGGGAGAGAGAGAGAGACTAGGGGGGAAAGTCGTTAGAGCAGGCAAAAAAATAAATCCGTGAAAAAAATGGAGCGCACAGATCGTTTGACGAATCACGAGGCGTCCCTCGGATACCGTGGTAGGTGGGGCACGCTAAGAGGGGGGGGGGGGGGCAAGGGGATACGCGGTAGAGGGATGATGTTTTTTTCCTTCGCGGTGCCTCTTTAATTTGCCCTCCAATTAACGGACGGGGTCCTATTTGAAAAATACCTGCCACGACGGCTGGCAATTATACTTCTTCCTTTTTTTTGCGCCACGAGCGCGTTATTAGCGCTATCCGTCGTTTCTCTTGCTCCTCCTCACCCCTGTTTCCTACCCTCTTTCTCTCTTGCACCCTCCCACCACCCTCCTCTCTCTCTCTTTCCCTCTTTCTTTCTCTCTATCCACATCTCTCCCCCTCTCGCCCCTCGCGAGCTGCTCCTCTACGCTCCCACCATCCGTCCCATCCACCCACCAACACTCTGTCACCCTACCTTTTTACGTGCGTGTGGCCGCGTTCGCGTATCCGTATCAGCGACAGTGTATGGGTTTTATGTGCATTGCAAAGTGCACGACCGTTGGCTGGGGGGGTGGGGGTGGGTTGAGGGGAAGGGGCGACTCTCTCGCGGGTAGGTCACACGGGCCTCCTGTACAGAGAAGAGAGAAACGGGGAACATTCGAGCGAGAGGGAAAGGAAGGACGAAGAGAGACGGATAGAGACCGACGGTGGTAGGAAGAAGAAGAAGAACAAAGGAGAGACAGAGAGAAACGGTAGAGGCGGTTGGAGGAAAACGAGGGAGGGATAGATCGGGGTGCTGGCGAGTTAGAGGAGTGGTGGCGTTTATAACTCGTGCCTGGGTCTCCAAGCTTTGAGAAGGCCAATTAGCAGCATAAAGCTACAGCTCGGCCCCGGGGCCGAGGATGTTTGTATGTAATAATGGATTGTTACTCAAAGTATCCGGCTAATTAATTAAGCCCCGCGCCTCGCCGTGCACCCACTCACCATTTTAGCCGACTGTCCTCCTTCCCTCGAATCGCCTTTAGAACGCGTTCGTTCCTGTGATTGTATTCGTCCGTGTTTCACTATTTCTTTCGTCCTCTCTCCCTCTCTCTCTCTCTCTCTCTGTTTCTCTGTTTCTCTCTGCGTCTTTCTCTCTATCACTCTCTAGCTCTCTCTTGCTTGCAACCGCTTTCCAGCACGACCGTTTGAATGTTACTGTGATCGATGCAACCACCCGCATTTCCCATTGATCCTTAGAACGCGGCCACCGGATGTTTCGCCAGCGCCGACGGTAACGGCCTCCTCAAATGCAGGATTAATGGGGGCGAGGGGTCGATCGGAGTCGCCAACCAAAGACGCAACTCGTATCTGTTATAATAGGTTTATTGGATAATGCTTCCGGTTATCTTTGTCGCGAACGCCGACCACGCGTGGTCCTCCGCTAGTTGTGCTAGATCGCGATTTCCACGTGTCGACACTAGCACACTCCGCAAAACTTACTGAACTACGCTGCATTCAGAGTACATCTGAATTTGTACCATTACTCGCATCCTATCAAAATTGTTACATTGTACATGTTTTTCGGAAACGTATGATTTCAAAAGTGATTTATTCTATGTATCCTTACGTCGCACCATTGTGCAATCACTTCTCTTTATATTCTTTATATTCTGTTGGTAATTATTTACGTTAGGGGCTTCCTCACCGATTTTGATGACCTTGAAATATGTTGTCAAGGTCATCATTCTGAACAGCTTTTTCCTACTATATATCCTATATTCGCAAAAAAACTATTGCTAATACTGTATTGAATTTTCCGTATTCTTGCACGCTCGGTGGCAACGTAAGCTACTTCCGGCGCGGCGTCTGTTTACTTTTTTCTTGGAAACATGCTGTGGAAATGAGAGAGAAAACAGGGTCTCACGCTGGTCATATACAGGGTGGGGCACTAACTATGTCCAGTTTGAATATTGCCGTTATTTGTAATAATATGGAAAAATGTTATATAGAAAACTTACACAGGGGGACATATTGTGACACAAACATTTTCTGCGTGGGTGGAGGCATAGAGGAGATTTCAAGGTCAACTCTATTTTTTTATATGGAATGCTATGTTTTTTTTTATCACGATGTGATAACCAGTGTTGAGACGAATTCAGCGAGTTATCATTGAAGGTCGTGCAAGGTCAAATATGGTAGTAAAATAAAGTTTATTACATTACGGGAGATGCTCGAATTGATGACTGTTTGCGTCAATGCAAAGATGCAATCTTCGCATTGACCTATACATAATAACCATACATCTGTATATGATCCGAATTATATCGTGTTTGGTATCATTTTAATCAGAACAATGTCACAAATCTATTAGCAAAAGTCTCATAAAAAAATAAGTAATAATAAAAAAGTTATTCCTTGGTAACACATTGTGAAGACGCGCGAGCCTTTGAAATGTGCCGCCGACTGCGACTCTCCGGATCTCTTTCTTTCCTATACGCTATCCTTCCTCGCGCCCGAAACTTTAATTGTCTATGACACAAGTAAATATCATCGGAATTATATCATATTTTGTATCATTAGAAAAATGCCACAAATATGTTCATCGAAGTCCCATAAAAAAATAATGAATAATAAAGAAGTTGGAAATTCGGATCAGTGTGGTCTCACCGATATACCCGAGCCGCAAGGTGTCATATTCCACGGCGACCGAGGCCCCTCAAGAGGGTACACCCCGCACTAGTGGGGATATCTCAGGGACAATTATGTCGGAGACATTTGGGACAATTACCGATGAAATACTGAACTTATGTACGATAAAAAAACGGCCTCTATATGGGTTCTACAAGTCTGCATTGTGTGCCACGTAACAAATTTGTCTGTAACATTTAATATTTTTAGTTGGAATTAACGTGTTAGAACTATTGATTCATGCGAAATATTCCAATGTAACGCGCCATCGAGTGCCGATCAAGAGAGGTAACTGAATGCACAAGATTTGACACACGATGACGGACGACTAGTCCAATTAGCGTGGATCATTATTACACGTTGTCGGCCACTTACTACGCGCAGACGCTTATTACCGCGGCGTTCGTGTACATTACTCGTAGACTGCCTGCGGGACAATTGTTATGAATGCACAATGGTCGCGAGACACGATTCACGATATCGTTGATTCAACCGGTCCCCCGTTCTTTTTCTGTTTCTAGACGGCGTTCTAGCCAGAAGCACGATGACTATGGATGTGAGCAAGTCTGAGACGAATAAAAATGGCACCACGCCACAAGAGTGTGCCGGTTGCGGGAAAACGATCACGGAAAGGTGACTCACCTTATATTTTTACTATTTTTTAATTATGAACACTTATATTACAATATCATTGCAAAGTATTATCTTTTTTGAGACGTATCCAAGTGTACGAAATTTTCTGTGGTGGAAAATGCTAGTGAAATATTGAAGATAAAATAGTAAAAAGCGATGAAATTATGAATATTATGCTTGCGAAGGTCGCGATTGATCTAATACGCGCAAGGAAAATTCGTGAATATGCATTTTACTATATCATAAAGGAATAGTGTATTTTTTTTACAAAAAGTAGATTGCAGTAAAATCCTTGGATGAACTTCCGAAAAGACCATACCTCCGATTTTTTTGTACTCTGGATTCTTACGTGTTTTGACGTGAAGATTACGAATATGATAGTGAAAATTGGCGTAAATCTAATTTTCATAGCGGAAACCACGAAAAAACTATAAAAATCATAGCTTTTTCCATTTATTTCCGTAAATAATGGTAATTTTGAAAAATACTTCAAATAAAAGTTGCAGGTCTCATTGAAGTACACATTTTATGTCGTATTGATTTTTGTCATAAATATAATAGTTTTTGAGAAAAACGATATTGAATGTTCAAAACTCCATATAACTCATCTAACACATCACGTTTTGTTGTTAATTTCATTAGTTAATACTAAAAGGGGATACAACAAAGCCCCTCCCTCGCCCACGTGTTTTCTGTATCATTGGATTTTTAAATTCCCACGCATAGCGAAATCCACTCTCTGTGGGAAGCTTTATCCCCAAAAGGAATAACATAACCTTACCTAACCTAAACCTAAACTTAAACATTATGTTAAACAACTGTTCGTTATAGAAGAAATGAAACAACCGCATATAAACTAAAAAATAAACGTTTTTATTCTAAAAATACCTAACCTAAAGCTAAACCTGAACTAAATTTAAGTTTATGAAAATAATGTTTAAAAATAACATTTGCGCCAATTTTCACTATCATATTCGTAATCAATTGAAATACGTAATCTAATCTCCAGAATTTTGACCTGCACCATTATGATTCTCAGCCCGCCAATCACGAAATATAAAACCGTGTACTAACCTAGATGAGAATTGAGAATCATTGGTAACCATTTTTCTTATAATTCATTTTACAGCTACAGTGATTAGAACTTTTTGTTGTTCATAATTTCCTACAGAGGAGTAAGAGAACTTAAAATCTTGAATAAAATCTTCACTACAAGTCATACTCGAAATCAGTGTTGGGATATGGTCCAACCTTTCTCGCGCATGCGCAGCGATTTTGGCCTCAGTAAAGTAATATTCTCGATAAAATGGGGTACCTTGAGCACCCAGCAGAATTTTAAAAAATTGGTATGATTTGATTCTGAAAAAACGAATGTATAACATGTGTGTATATTTTGTAACTCGTAGGATACGTCCTGAAGCCTTTTTGTCCGGAATAGATTGTTTCGATACTTTCCCGCCAATATAACTGTCTTAGGGCTCCACTACATAATGATATAGATACGTTACTGTTTTGGTCGCGCATGCGCGAGAAAAGTTGGACCATATTCCAACACTGCTCGAAATTATAAGGCAATTGGTTCACAACATCTTGGTTCAGGCAACTATTTATATTAATATTAATTATCGCGCGTCGCGATGCATACCGGAAATTAATCGTGACTCCCACCATTGAAAATCGCGAATCGAGAACGCAAGTCGAAGGTGAATTCCCTGCCCTCGAATCGCGATAGTAGATTAAGTCGCGCGGATGCTGGGCTACTGGTCGGTAAGGAGGGAAACTATGGTCGGTTCTTCAGATTTTACCTGAAGGCTCTGGACCTCTACTGGCACGAGGATTGTCTGAAGTGCGAGTGCTGCGACTGTAGGTTAGGAGAAGTCGGCTCTACCTTGTTCACCAAGGCCAACCTTATTCTCTGCAAGAGGGACTACTTCAGGCTGTTCGGGAACAAGGGATACTGCTCGGCCTGCAAGCAGCAGATACCACCGTTCGAACTAGTCATGAAGGCCAGGGCGAATGTCTATCACCTCGACTGTTTTGCCTGTCAACAATGCAGTTACCGGTAAGTTCGAATGACCTACGGATTCGATAAGAAACCCGATGATTCGAGAGATACAACGTATTCGAAAAGTTATTATCTTTTACCAATCATTTCGGATCGAAACGAGCGCAACATACAGTCAGTCAAAAAAGTTTCCGTACACACTTTAAAATGAAATAATTTTAAAACGTGTTCTGACGACTTTAGATTTTTTGAGATCTTAAAAGGATTACCAGTAAAAAACTTTGAAAAAATTGAGTTTTGTTGGAATAGCAGAGAAAATAGGAAAAATTTCTTTTACAAATTTTTTAAGTCCATATTGAAAACTCAAGAAATACGTTTACGTGTCTTCACCCTTAAGCTCTCATCTTGAAACGTTTGTAGCACATACACAACTATTTTTCAGATACAGTTTGTTCAGTTAATAAAGCGTGGGAAGATTTTTGAAGCCCTTTGTTTATAAGAACATACGGGTCCTAGGCTTGAGGGTTCAAACGCGTTATTTTGAGTTCGCGCAAATAGGTGCTAGCTGGACAACAGTGGCGCTAAACACCAGCTCGTTAATTACGTTACAGACGGTATTAGCCATTATTCGCATCATCCGCAACTAGCGAAAACGATCAACATAGAAATCGACGACAATTGACTTCTAACGGAAATTGGCAGCGCGAATCATTTCTGGTCAACGTGAACCATTTGATATCTCGCATTGAATAGCGGTAGTCACTGAATTCGCGTATCTGCTGTACACTAATTGGGCTACCCCTAGGCCGGTCAATTTCATATTGAACACCATTCGTTAGTGTATCAGATTTTTTTTTTCGCCCTGTACGCCGCAATTGCGTTCGTTCAGCCTTTTTTTGCGCAACACTGTTAACGACTGTGTCGGCGATGAAAGAGGATCGCGAGCTGCAGGGGGCGGATGGCCACGGGAGCAAAGACAAAAGGATGGACGAAAGAGACTCGTCTAGAGTAAAGGGTACGGAGACATATTGGGGGGGCAGAGAGGAGGCGAGGGGGTGGGGGCAGAGGCAAAAAGGAAAGAAGCGAGTACTGGTTTGCGAGACACAGTCCACTCGGGAGTTGCTTTACAGGTCAGCTGGGAAATCACCCTGTGCTCTATCTGTCGCGGAGAATCCCCCCCCCCCCGTGCTCGCGACGCCATTCCACGCAGGAGGAGGCCAACTTCTCGTCGCGTTATTCCTGCGCCACGTACCTCTCCCCATCCCCGCTCCGACCACCCACTGCCGCCTCTTTCCTGCCGACCCCCGAGACCAGTTATGTAATTATCTAGATACTGCTGACATTTTTGTATGATATTGCTCCACGCCGGGGCGAGCGAGACGGCCCCTAAATGCCGAACACGCCGGCTCCTCTCGGCGAAACCTCGCGAATTCCGGGTACGACTGAAAAATTCTCACAACCCTCCTCCACGTACCTTGCGAATTGAATCGCGGGACTGTCCTGCTATCTAATATTGATTTTTATGCGGACACTGTGTCACGGAGGAGATCCAGTAAACAACTGTGGAGGGACGCGAATTTACTTGCTTAAATAAAAGACGCGAACGTCTTCCATCCCGGAGTCGCAATCCTCTCGAACAACTTTAGGCCACCGTGGACGAGCGAAACAATATACTCGTGTTTGTATACATATAGTTGTCTTATTTAAAAATAGATTTCTTGATTTTGATACTCCACGAATGTATCCTTACACTGTAGGTACATTTTTGTAGATAATATTTATTTCGCAAATCATAGCAGTTATTTAAAACTAAAATTAAGTAGTAGCAGCCATTGTGTAACTTTTTAACGAACTCAAATCAAATGAACAAGTCTGAAGTCTTAATTATCACAGACAATTCAAAGTTTCGAATAGTGATCCAGTTAACGGGTTAACGGATCGCCGGATCATTCTCGGTTTCCATCGTTGCCACGATCGATTGCGTTCCCTTTTCACAGCTGCTCTTACGAATGTTTCCTCTTCCTCCCACGTCTTCCCGGTTTTTATGTTTTATTAAAGTTCCGCAATTTCGCTCGGGGCAGTTCCCCGGTTCGGGGCCTGCCATCTGGCGCGTAAATTACATCGGACATCTCCGAGTAATTTGCTGGGATCCGAAATTTTATTGCAACCGGTAACGAGGCTCGAAACGGATTCCGCGACCCCGGTTCTTGTGCGATCTTGTATGAATGTTCGACTCGAAGCAGAAAAATCTCGCGAGATAGGTCTCTGAAAGTTGTGCGGATGGTCGATCGATATCAGATTCGTCTCATGAACCAAAACTAACGGAGCTGAAAACGGAAGCGTGACTGGTGGGGGCTTCGCAGGCAAGAAATCGAAAAGATAGATCGTAGATGGCGGCATTGGAAATGGAAGAGACTGCTTGGAAGCGGTCAATGTAACGCGTCGAAACTATGGAACCGTGGCGGCACACAATACTGGGCTTATTGACGAAACGAAAGGTTTCGAGGGTTGCCGGCGAGCAAAAGCGGGTTGGCAACGGTCTGGGCAAGGGGTAACGGGTGCAAACTAGAGAGAGACAAAGTGGCGGGCGAGATCGCGGGGGCGGCGGTTAGGAACGGAACAGGAGAATGTAGTTTGGAGCCAATAACAGTGGCTCGTCCAGGCGTGCGACAAACGTTGTACAGCTTCTCAAACAATGCGAACAAAAGAGCATCAATTTTACGTTTTTATCGCATGGCATTGTCTATCTTCGACAATGGGGACCGCCGAGCGCGGGCAGCGGCTCAGCGATCTCTCTCTCTCTCTCTCTCTCTCTCTCTCTCTCTCTCTCTCTTTGTCTCTCGCTTTCTCTCTTTTTCTCTGTGTGTGCAGGCATGCCCAAGGCATCGTCGCATTCGACGTCACAACTGACTTTCACGGAATCAACGGGACCCGCTTTTGTCTCTTAATTCACCCCTATAGAGAAGCGTGGATATTCTTCTTGCGGCGGCCACGGTGAAAAGCCTTTTTCGCTCAGAACGGGGCCCAACGGCTCCGACAATTGCCTCGCTCGGGGAACGATTACCGGCAAACGGGGCGCGTTGTGCGAGTTTCTCGGTGACTCGTTCGACCTGATTTCTATTGCGGTGCCCGCGACTTTGACCATTTCGTAGCTTAATGAAACCACCAAGTACTATCTGGTATACCAATTGGTCCGTTTCCCGTTCGAAAATTGCCGTCCGAGTTTTATATTAGTTCCACCCTACCCCCCCAGTCCGCCCACCAACACGCTCTTTTCTGTCGTTACTAGTGGCCCGTGATTCTACGAACCCTTTGCAAGTCTCCTTGGGACGGGTAACGTAATAAAGAATGGAAATATGAAACACCGTTGTTCCCGTGACGCTCGGTCGCTCAAGGAAATCCTTTCAAACTCGCGTGACGCACGCGTGAAACCGAATAGGATTTGGCATGTGCGTCCAGTTATTGCTGATCGTTTCTATTTACGGGACCGCTAACAACGGCAATTCGTTGAGATCTGTCTGCCGTTCAGTGTAATATCACAATTTATATGGCATCGACGCGGGTATGAAGATTTCCCACAACAATGTTAATGGGCACAATTACGAGGATCAGTAGAAACGTCGAGCAATGGTCAGACGTCCTAATCCACTTGTGGCGGCTACTTCCTATGCTCGTCAACAAAGGGACAGTACGACAACACCTTCACGCTGCTACCTGAATCTTCCCCTGTTTGTATAAACGCTTTCTTCTCCTATGGCGGCTTTGGAATTATGAAAAGATGGAAAAAGGAGAAGGAAGCGTTTCGTCCTAGGCCCGCTAGAGGACTCATCGGTAAGGCTATCTAGCGGACCCGTGCCTTAGACGCGGGATGTCGTAAGGACAGTTTAGGACGGTATATATACAAACAGAGGAAGATTCAGGTAGTAGCGGGAAAGGCGTTGTCGTAATGTCCCTCTGTTGGCGAGCATAGGAAGTAGCCGCCACATTACCCCCCCTTGCCAGTGGTCAACGATATCTGGACAAATTTAATTACGCTGATCTCCACCGGAATCCAAGGAGGTCGCTGGAATGTGTGCTGTCAGTGTGCCCGCCAGTGACGCTGCCGAATTGACGAAGTTGAGTAGCTCTCTAAGCCGCTTGTAGGACTCATATAGTCGCACAAATAATGGATGAACGTCGCACAAATTTAGGTGCGGAAACGTTAAACCATATAATGCTGCGAAGATGACGTCAGAAGCGCATAGTAGGGAGAAGTCCTCGCTGTTGGTCGGGCAGTGGTTCAGGCAAGGCAGTGACAGAGTAGTCACCTTCCAGTCCTCCTGATGTTGTCCGAGGTTCATTGATGTTGTCGTCTCCTCTGTTCAGAAGGTAGCGTTGTTGTTCGTTTGTCGGTGTCACCAATTATGGCGGCTGAAAAGTGTGTGAGAGGAGGATAAAGAAGGAGGAAGCGTTTCGTCCTAGGCCCGTTAGAGGACTCATCAGTAAGGCTATCTACCGGACCCGTGCCTTAGACGCGGGATGTCGTAAGGACAGTTTAGGACGGTATATATACAAACAGAGGAAGATTCAGGTAGTAGCGGGAAAGGGGTTGTCGTAATGTCCCTCTGTTGACGAGCATAGGAAGTAGTCGCCACATTACCCCCTTATCAGTGGTCAACGATATCTGGACAAATTTAATTACGCTGATCTCCACCGGAATCCAAGGAGGTCGCTGGAATGTGTGCTGTCAGTGTGCCCGCCAGTGATGCTGCCGAATTGACGAAGTTGAGTGGCTCCCTAAGCCGCTTGTAGGACTCATATAGTCGCACAAACAATGGATGAACGTCGCACAAATGTAGATACGAAAACGTCGCACAAATTTAGGTGCGGAAAACGTTAAACCATGTACTGCTGCGAAGATGACGTCAGAAGCGCATAATAGGGAGAAGTCTTCGCTGTTGGTCGGTCAGTAGTTCGGGCAAGGCAGTGACAGAGTAGTCACCTTTCGATTGGTTCGATATTTGCACGCGTGGGGAGGAACCGCTCAACTTTCTCAAGATGGTTACTTTATAGAGACATTGGAGGAACGATTAGTTGTATAGTTCTTTCTTTAATAGTTTTCACTGTGTTTGTAATAACAGCCCCCCGATGGTTTCACCCGGTCTATGGCGGCTGAAAATTGTGTGAGAGGAGGAAAAAGGAAAAGGAAACGTTTCGTCCTAGGCCCGCTAGAGGAATCATCAGTAAGGCTATCTAGCGGACCCGTGCCTTAGACGCGGGGGATGTCGTAAGGACAGTTTGGGACGGTATATATACAAACAGAGGAAGATTCAGGTAGTAGTGGGAAAGGTGTTGTTGTAATGTCCCTCTGTTGACGAGGATAGGAAGTAGCCGCCACACTCCTTTTTACCTCTTCTCATAATTCAACAGCCGCCATACACTTAATCCTTTCGGTATATGTCCCACTAGTATTCAACTCGATTATCCGTACTAAATAGGGATACGTAAGATTTCGTGTAATAGAATGAGTTACTTAATTACAATGCTAGATTCAATCTTTATTCGTTTGTAGATTAAATAGCGTTGCTTATGGGTTGCCTGAGATCGAGCTGTTTAAATTTGAAGTATGTTGAGATACTGTAGAAATCGGATGTTTGTTTCCGCTTTCACAAATGATTAAACCCGCGTTGAATGCAAACATTCGACCGGCTGCCGTGAATCTATAAAAAGAACACTGTCCATTCGGGGTGAGGGATTCGGTGGCCGACCCTCATTCGGCAGATTTAGACACTTTGAGCCCGGGGATCGTTTCCAATTATTTCGCCTGTAAAAAACGAGCGGGCGAATTCGAGGAGGGCAATTATACGCGGGGCGCCGCGACCTGTAACGCGACGACTTAGAGTTTGCAATTAAACAGCAACAATTACACGGGGTAACTTTAGACTGTAATAACACGGAATAAAGGGTTGCCGGTGGCGAGGCCTAGCCTACCACCCTCCTGGTTAGAGGATGATTTACCGATCCAATTAGATCTCTCTCTCTCTCTCTCTCTCTCTCTCTCTCTTCCTCCCGCCCCTTCTGCCTCGCGCCTAACCAACACACGCGATGGTGTGTCGTGTGCACCGACGCCCCTCACGGTTCACCAACACAAGCACAGATGCCAGAATTCGCGTCCCCTCGACGTTTCTTCGATCCCCTCGAGAAGACGTCCGGCCAAATTTAACGACCGCCCAGTTAATGCGCGCGGACTACAAATTGGTATTTGTCGACATAACGTCGCCAATGGTTCAATGTTTTCTGGGAATTCTACAAAATCATTAGCGACATGAAAGAAACGGTATCATTATTACCCTGCGTATCTTCATGCAAAATACTAATTTTCTGCACTTCTTGCAA
The DNA here is from genome assembly GCA_913789915.3 of Sphecodes monilicornis. Lineage (NCBI taxonomy): Eukaryota > Metazoa > Arthropoda > Insecta > Hymenoptera > Halictidae > Sphecodes > Sphecodes monilicornis. The sequence continues at coordinate 11,063,088 of OU565300.1, read as the reverse complement.
GAAGCGAAAGCCACTTATTATTAATCTCATTCTTTCTTTAACCCTCGAGTGAATCACCGATGCGACTTCACTCAAAGGGTATAGCCGGATAAGATGGTCAAAACTGCCCTTGAGCCGAATGATATCGCGGATGGGTCATTCGATAGGGCATCCAAAAAAACCATACTGTGTAAAATTTTAACCCTATATCTTGATCATGAGGGTAGTTATGGGGTAAAATTGAAAAATCAGTTTTTGGCCTATTTGCCCTAGTTAACGGAGTTTAGAAATTCTGAAAAAAATCTGAGACATGTCAAACACCCGAATACATATTCTGCAATTCGTTTTAGATTTTTAAATTGAAAATCCTGCTTGTAAAACATCAAAAACCTCAAAAAACATTTTAAAATGCAGATTTCACATGGAAGTTCTAAAGTGACTAACTTTATATTTTTACAGTACCGATATATTATTATAAGTATCATATATGAATTTTTTCACATTTTTCGGTTTCTCGCGTCGTTGTTAAAAAAAAAACAAAAACCGATTTTTTCGCCATTTTTTGCGCGAATTTACCGCCTATTATCGACCCTGGGTCCAAGATTGGTCCAAAATATGTTTTTCAATATAAATAAATTCTACGAGTACAAATTTGTAGAAAAACTTAATTTGCAGAAGGGTGAATTTTCCAAATGAAATTTTGCGTACAGCTAATAAAATTATTATTATTCATGCCGCTAACAGACATAAATAATTTAATTCGTCGTAGTATACTCAACTGTATAACCCATTCCTGAAAATATGTTTTTCAATATAAATAAATTCTACGAGTACAAATTTCTTCACGAGCATTTTCTCCTTAAAGTCAGAAATTCCTGTTTCAGCGTGTATCTCACTAATTTGCGCAGCCAGCACTTCCCGCCTCGGGTATCCTTTTTAATTCACTTTTTTACGGGTGGCAATCGAGAAAATTCGTGGCGCAATACTTCCAAAGGAAATTAAAGCAGGAACCGTCGCGCGGGTGACGTCCTCGAGCCATGATCGCGACACAGGGAGAGTGAGAGTGAGAGAGAGAGAGAGAGAGAGAGAGAGCATGCTGGTCTGGTTGCAGCGGCTGCGTATGCAAATTTTATACAAGAAACCCGTGTCCCTTCAAAGAAAGGATTCACAGAGGACCGGTGAATGTTTTAGGTGGCCGGTGCCGGGTGCAAGGAAAGGCATTACTCTGAGAACGTTACAACTGCACCAGTGCCGAACATGTCCCGTAAAGTGACTCTAATGGGGTCACGCATTGGCACCGGTTACTTTATTTATTTATTCGAAGCCGCTCACCTCCGGTGTTCGTTTCCACGGGCTTCGTACAATTTTTTCTCGAATTCCGTTACCGACGTCCACGAGCCCTTCCGGGTTTTGCAAAGCCAGTTGATCCTCGTTAAAGATTCAACCGAGTTATCCGAGTCCCTGGACCACTCCTCCGACCTCCCCCCGCCCCTTTCTAGATTGAAATTTTCCATGCGAACCAGCGCAGTCCTTCGCCCGAGCGAGAGACCGGCCAGGTCTCCTTTTAGTCTTCGGGCCACGCGGTCAGTTAATATTTTAGCCTCGACGTTGTTGTGGGATCGCCCGTATACCTAGGTCCCTCCAATCTAATTGCGAGAGCGACGACGCAAGCAGCCACCAACCGACGTAATTTTTCCTATAATCAATCAGGAAATATGATAGAGAGGACAGCTCTTAGTACATTGCACCAGCAATGTTGCCGCCGCGCAGTTTCTTCTCCGGACCGGTTAGATTATTTTAACTGGTCTTAAGTGGCGTCTCGTTTCGTCCACCGCTCCGAGCGAAATGGATTCAAACCGTCGTAGCTGAACCAGTCGCAAAAAAATTCTGCTGCAACATTATGCGAACCGATTCCATTTTATCCATCAATTTCTATGGAACTGTCACGGCAGCTAGTAAAGCCAGATAAGGTATTAAAAATGAACGCGGATAATAACATTTTATAACGCCCGCGTTCTTTCACAAACATATGTTCTTCTACGTATTCATTTCTATTATGCAAGTACGTCTTTCGTGAGGCAAACTCTTCCATCTCTTCCTCAGAGAAATTGGCCACTGGATTTTTTTTAACAAACTGTCCGTTGCACCGCGGGTATCTTCAACGTTATGAAAATGTTAAAACTACAAAAAGAGATTGAGATCGCCGACTGCAAAGCGCGGGCTATAAAAAAGAGCGGTAAAAAAAAGTTTCATTTATTTGTCAGGCGTTTCCTCAACATTCCGTAGTGTTTGACAATACATTGCGGTGGTTTATTGTTGTACTGTGATAAAATACACCATTAAAGTTTCGGGCGTGGGGAGTGTTGCTGATGAAATTGCTCATTTATGGTAGTTACTACGATCGCGTATACAGAGAGGATATACATACGACTGAAAGACAGACATTAATGGAGCGAGTTTTGGTAGGATGAAAATGGGAACGAAAGTGGAAAATCTGGGAGTACGACTGGTCGGTATCGTGCCGCGACAGACACCTACACCGGACGTGGGAATTAAAGGACCGGGAATCCACGCGGCATTATTCGCGGGATCATAATAGAAATTCTGGAACAAGTGCGCTCGTGCAACGCGATAATGCCCGCTCGCCGCGCGCAATTATAGGAATATCTGTTTCGATCCAGACGGACAGGGGTACGCATTCGCAAGGATTGCAGCGCTAAATCACCGAAAGTTGATCTTATTGTCATCCGAATATATTACTCTTTCGGACTCTCTTTCTCTCTTTAGTATTTGTCACGGAAACAGGCTGCTAGACCATAATAAAATGGTGGAATATTTAGGAAATGGAAAAAGTAGAAGGAAGGGGTTCCGTCCTAGGCCCGCTAGAGGAATCATCAGTAAGGCTATCTAGCGGAACCGTGAATTAGACGCGGGATGTCGTAAGGACAATTTAACAAACAGAGGCAGATTCAGGTAGTAGCGGGAAAAGGTGTTGTCGTACTGTCCCTCTGTTGACGAGCATAGGAAGTAGCCGCCGCATAGGTAATACAGTATTTCATCGATAATTGTCCACAACACGGGTCTGCGGAGGGACAATTATCGATGAAATACTGTATTACCTATGCGAATGAAGCGCCAACATTCCCATCACTGTATGAACGTGTCAGACTCGCGATGAAGATTTTAAACAAAGTCTAAGAGATACGAATGTTAAGCCTTCCTTTTTAGACGAAATAAAATTAAATTCATTTGTAATTAATATTTAAGTATTGAAGTAAATATAGTCATAAAGAATATATAAATTTTTTTTTAATGTTCTGCGAAATTTTTGAGGTTAAAGACGTTCTAATCGCCGTAACCGCAAAGAAAATGGTACGGCAAGGGGTTAAAATGCCCCCAAGTACACACATTTAACCTGCAAAGTAGGGGTCACGCAAATCGTAATCGTGCTTACATTCCAAATTGCGTTTGATATGCAAACGATAGTTGCAGCTCTAACAATATTTCTCGGCATGAAGTGGTTCATACGTTGAATATGTTTATAAAATTCTTCGAGTGCAAAAAATATATAGTTTCACAGAAATGATTAACTGTCATGTACCACGAAATGATTTTAGATTATATTGTATATTCAATGCGCGAATTACTGTTTCCAATAAATTGCATATACAACAATTGCAATACGTTCTAAATGGTGTTCCTCATTTTAACATTATTATAGATATACAGTATTTCATCGATAATTGTCCACAACACGGGTCTGCGGAGGGACAATTATGCGCGAGGGATATCAACGTAGAGAAGGACAGCCGAGCTCGAGAGGCCTCGGTCACCGAGAAATGTAAACATACCTAATCCGAATTTCCAACTTCTTTATTAACCATTATTTTTTTATGGGACTTCGATGACCATATTTGTGGCATTTCTCTAATAAAAATGATACCAAATATGATATAATTCCGATGATATTTACTTGTGTAATAGACAATTGAATATCATGGAAATTATATCATATTTGATATGATTTTTATTAGAAAAATGCCACAAATATGATCATCGAAGTCCCATTAAAAAATAATGAATAATAAAGAAGTTGGAAATTCGGATTAGTATGGTCTCACCGATATACCCGAGCCGCATGGTGTCATATTTCTCGGCGACCGAGGCCTCTCGAGTTTCATGGCCCCTCAGGGGGGTACACCCCGCACTAGTGGGGATATCACAGGGACAATTATGTCGGAGACATTTGGGACAATTATCGATGAAACACTGTATTTGGACACTTTTAGAAAGACGATAACTTTTTTAAGATTGCCAATTCTTTAAAAGTTTAGAACAAATTTAAAGTTTTGTTGAGAGGTAACTCTTTTCACTTGAATGAGAAACCATGTAACTAATTTAACCAACATCTTTCAAACTGAGATTTCTCAGAACCATGAATTAATGTTAAACCTACCGAGCTCGAAAAATTACTGTAATCATTTCCAGTGAAAGCATCTTTAAAATTACAATAATTTTAAATAGAAAAATTTTGGACCGCTCATTTTGACCAGCAGCGGTAGGTTTAGTGTCAAAAATTTAGAATCATAAGACCTCTCGCTGACAGTTGTGATTATCTGTCGACTTGAAGCATCGGTCACAAAAAGACGAAAGCCAATATTAGAAAATTGAGTTCACTATATTATAATACAATTAATTATCGAACAAGTCACATGTACATTTTTTTGGAATTTACAATATTATTATATGAAAATCGATTTGTGATCGCCGTCAAGTAGTTTCGTTCAACTGTACAGCGCGTCGCGGCGGCGGGAACAGGCGCCGGAAGAGTCAGTCGTGGATGATCGGCCAAAGTAAGTAGCCTTGCGTGGTTTAGCTGACGAGCAATTGGCAAGGAGAGCACCTTGAGAGCGAGAGGACCGGTTGTGGCGAGATCTCGCGCCGATGCGCGGTGGACAGGGACCAGGAATCAGCAGGTGACGGTCAGATGAATGGTGCGCAAGGTAGACTGGCGTGTCACAGAAGGATGGAGACCATGGAATAGAGGAAGAGAAAAACGAGAGAGAGAGAGAGGGGGGGGGGAGGGGTTGGGACGGCGGAAGAGTGAAGGGATGAGGATCGGAGTACAACGTCATTTAGCAGACGACGCGTATAATGGGGGAAACGAGCGAAACCCGGTATAAGCTATGCTCGCCGGCAACGGCCGCGTGCAATGCGATAATTCTATTTGCTATACGATTATGAGAGTATCTACCTCGAACCAGACTGCGCGCTCTCGTATTTCGCTCTCGCATTTCCTACCAGGATCAAAGCGGACGTGAGACCACTCGCGGACAGAAGCCCGATAATAATTATTTGTCCGACACGCTGCGATACGCTCGTTATCCGCGGCCCGTCCCCCCGTAACCCCATACCTCCAGTGTTTTCCCTTCGGTCTTTTTGGTGCCTCTTTTATTTTTTTTATTTTGTTCGTCGTGACAATGAACCTATTATCGATGAGCCCCCGCCTTTAACGGGTTGCTAGTCGTCGTCGGTTCGTTTTAGCGAAAGAATTGCCCGCGTGTTTCTTTTAAGTTTTCCTTTAACTCCTGCACGAGGTGTGGGTGACATATTTTATCTTTTTTTGGAGTAACGTCCGGGAATGTTTGAAATAATTTTATTGAAAAGATGAGCTAACTTATCATTGCAATGATACAGTAGAACCCCGTATAACGCAATAAAAAAATGGTTTAAAAAGATTTTAGTGTTGCGGTCTTCTCACAGACCGCACCGTCATTTGTTGAGGCATATTTCTATTGTTATTGTGTCCACATTTCGCATTCTCGGTCTAGCTGAGTATTATAACCTCAAAAACGTAACTTCTAATCAACTGATTAATTATTGCCATTTGTATAAGTTGTACGCATTTTCGGTCTGACACCGCGCGCGCCCGCTGGTGTTGTATGCTTTTGTCATCGTGGTTTGTGATATAAACATGTGGAAGTACACATACGAGAATATACTTTTGGTTAATTTTGAATTTTTGTTTATAGTTGAAATTTTTATGGAACGATGCCGTATTTAATTTTTTTAATGAAAAATATATCATTATCTTTTTGTTAAAGACTTTTATATTCTTGCATGTGAACATATTCGCACTTGCAGACGAAAACACCTTAAACATTATGATTAATATTCGATGCGGTCCCACAGACCGCGCGCGCCCTCTCATGTCACAAAATATGGCGCGCCTACTGTAGGGATAATCTCCTTGACACTTTGTTGTTCTATTTTTTGCCGTTTATATGGCAGAAAAATATTTGAGCAAAGGACTTCTATTTGCCAAAAAAATCAGCAGAAATTAATTTAGGTAACTATATACAGGGTGCGGCACAAATTAGTCCCCACGATTCTTCAGCCCCTTCGGATGGTCGGACAGAAAAGTGTTTCGTACCAAAGTTAATCAGTATTTAACCTACAAGAAATTGCAATTTTTTAAATTAGAAAAAACCACTTTCCAACAAAAAATTAAGGTCGCTGTCATATCATTAAGTGGTACTGGGTATTTTTAAGTTCATAATATTCTTGGCGACGTCAAAACGAATTCAACGACTTGCTATACTTTGATGACCTTCAGATGACCTTGAAAGAAAATATCGCCATGAATCAATTGCCTGAATATTTGAAATATTTCGATGGTACGTAATAGCAACGCCTCGCATTTAGAAGTAAACAAATGAACCTAAACATTGTGAATGCTCATTTCCTCAACTGTTGTCCGTTTGTGTCGCAAGATCTGTTAGTTCATTACATGAGATTGTTTTCAATTTGGCTCCGTATAAATTTGGTTTTTTGCGAGTTTTGTTTACCTCTCATGTCACAAAATAAGGCGCGCCTACTCTAGGGTTAATGAGAACTCGCCAATGTACCTATGTACGTAAGTGGCTCTAATAATGTGGGTACACGACTGTAAGTGTAAAAATCGTGCGGGGTCCCGTTGGCAGACTGCACCGCAATAAAACAATGCGCACGTCGGCTGACGGATAATACGGATAATGATCAGATCGCGCGGAAATGTCGAGTCGCGGGTCTGGGCGATCAGCAAAGGTTCGACAGTGGCTGTTTCTGTTTGCAGGTTTTGCGTAGGCGATCGATTCTACCTGAACGAGAACAAAATTCTCTGCGAGTACGATTACGAGGAGATGCTGGCCTTCGCCAATATGTCAGTACAAACACCCGCTTCGCTGGCGTACATCAAAAGGCAACTGCCCCCAACGCCAACGCCGCCAGGCCAGAACATGCATCCCGGTCACAATCCACAGCAACCTCATCAGGGACTTGGCCAGTCGGCGGGTCAACATAATCACGCGTCGAACGTAAGTTAAGAGAGGCGGAACGTTTCAAGCGTTTCATACGCGCATGCGTGAAATCGTTCGTGCTTTTGTCGTTGTCATCGATACTCAAGAGTGCCGCGCTTTTTAATTGTACCACCAACGACCATTTCGACCACCCCACAAAACTTGCGTCTTTTGCGGTATCACGAGTCGGATTAACCTTCCGTCGGGCGCAATACCTCGACCGCCGAGTTCGGGCGCAATGTGCTTGACGGGCACACATTCAAAAAACACAATAAACACCTAATTAAGTTCATTCATGCAACTGCTGTTAGGGAAATACTGCACTTGGTACCGTCTATACTTGAAGGAACGCTCTTTTGGGCCCTCACCAAGAGTGGGGGGTGACTGAGTCGCTTGTGTTTTCCAGATACTTACGTGATACCTGAACCTTCGGCACTGGGACTTTACGATACGGTCAATGTGTTTTCACAAAATTAATGAAAACCCTTACATTATTTAAATTAAAGCGAAGATAATAAATCATTTTTATGCTAATATTTCGAAAATACGTAACTTCAAAAATGTGATGAGTTCGGACGCACACACAATAATAAGTGGGAAGGATCCTTAGAGCACGTCAAAACGGGCAGTTACTGGGAACGCCAAATGACAATGTTGCCTGGTGGGGGGGGGGGAGGTATCCAAATAACCGGGCTGTGCCTCTCAGATCAGTTGCGCCCGACGGAAGGTCGTTCATCGACTACGTTTCAAACGAACGCGGTATAAATACGGATTAAGAGCCTTTGTGTATCAGTTTTGATAATTACCAGCGACTTTTGATGTCTCTCTAATTACCGGGGAAGATATTAAATGTAGCTAAAATGAGTAAAACAATTGTAACGTTCGTTCCCTTATCCTATATCTATGTCTGGTCACATGTTCCCAGTGTAACTTGTTTTACCTGCTTTGACTGTTACCGTTAGCATCCTTAACATGTTGGTTGCCACGTATTCAAATGTTGTTAGTTACGTGTGGTTATGCTATGGGCACTTATATTTTGTTTATATGATACATTAGAAATTTTATTGTATCAGATTGTGTAAAATTATTATAGTGACAAAGTGCTGGTACAGTTGCTACGTTTATATTTTGAGAAATTGTTACAATTTTATTCGCTTCTATATGTATAATATGTAACGATTCCTCATAATATAAGTTTTTGAGAAAGATTGTGAGATATATCGATAAAAAGAAAAAGGAAAGTACAGCAGCCGATATGTTGAAGAAACTACCCCCTTGTTTGGCCTAAAAGGACTTCCGGTTCAATCAATTTCTCGCCTAAGTATCTTTCAGCACGTTGACTGTCGCGTTAACCACGCATATGTGAAAAAACTCCTTATCTAGCTTCAATAACTGATTATAAAGTCAATTCAATGAAACAAATTCCAACAGAGAGAATTTCGGGAAAATTTTATTTTCTGCTTTAATAGTTTCAATGTTCACCTTGAAATTACTTCAGACTAATGTAAAAAAATATCGAGTTAATTTTTCAAGTGTGGAGCTTTTTAACGCATGTTTGAATAATCCGTAGACCAATAAACACTGTGATCAATCTTAACCCTTTGTACTCCGATTTCGAGTGTGACATTACATCAATTTTATTCACAAACACTGCTTTGTTGACTGTGACTCGACAGTTTTGAATTGTCAGTATAAGTATGTGTTAGGTGTACAACTTTGCTTCCGCCGTTTTCTTTTCCGAAATTCGAAGCTTTATTGTAAAAAAAACTGGTTACACATTTACGAATCAATTGTAATGAGCGTGCCAATCCTTCTTGACTTTTACACGAGCCTTCATTAAGCAATGCCTTCAATTCTGCATCTTCGAAAACCTTCTCTCTTCCACCGCTATGCCGGTCTTCGACGTGAAAATCACCGTTCTTGAAGAGTTGAAACCACTCACGACACGTTCTTTCAATAATAGCGGACTCACCATAAGTATTTGAGAGCATTCGATGAGCCCCAGCCGCAGATTTCTTCATATTGAAGCAGAAAATTAAAACCTCCCACAAATGACGAGAATTTGGCTCGTAATCTGACATCTTGGTTAAACATTTTTTTGGGGGAACAATTTTTTTTTAACTTTTTTTTATGCAGTCCTACAGATTTCGACGAGAAAACGCCGAAAATGAAAGTCTTATTGCCAGGAGTTCACTGGTTCACAAGTTATACGCGTGTAAAGTTGAGCACTGTTAAGCGTTTTGACAGGTTAAAGTGCCGCAACATTGGTATATTTGCTAGGTGGTACACGTAAGATCGGCTAAATAGTACCGAGAAGCTCCGTTAGATGGCAGCACAAGCACGTACGTAATACAGTAATTCCCCTATAAACGCATAAGCCTCGGGGGGATAGTTATGCGTTTATCTTTGACGGGTAGCTATTTTTTTGAGCTTCTAAGGCCGAGCCGAACGTAGAGAAGGACAACGCGTGTAAAGCGAGACCACGCGCGGACCTTTGAACTGTGCCGGCGACTGCGACTGTCCGCGTCTCTTTCTTTCCCATACGCTATCCTTCCTTGCGCCCGAAACGTTCATCGTCATTGAAACCACTAAATACTACAACAGTATTTACACAGTTGAAATCATATCGTGTTTGGTCTTTTTTTAATCAGAAAAATGCTACGAATGTATCGGTGAAAGTTTCATGAAAAAATAAGTAATAATAAAAAAAATTAAATATTGGTGTTACATTGTCATGACGCACGGGCCTTTGGATTGTGCCGACGACTGCGACTCTCCGCGTCGCATTAGTAGTGGTTCGCACCGATACACCCGAGTCGAGGTCGGATTACTAAAGTGGAGGGGATATATTTTCTGCGTTTATAGAAGATTTACTGTAATGACACATGTACGAAATCAACGCGACGACCTAACCCCAAACCAACTTGGACTATATCTTCTTTTTGAGATCCTGTATATTTTCATATTGTACCGATGAACACTACCTTTCTTAAATTTCCGCGACAATCCACAAATTGAAATTAAAATCAACAATAAAATGTACAACAAACTGCAAGAAAATATTAAAATCAGCTTCATTTATCCACGTGCTCCTGTCTAGTAAACATACAGTGCCATTTAGCGAATGCGCTCAGTACTACTTAGCCGATCCGCGAATATACCATATTATCTGGCGCATGTAGTCAACACTCCTACGTCTACCACCCAGCGAATATACTAATGTGACGACACTTTAATTTGTGAAAAACACTATTACATTGTTTACAGGCGTATAACCATGTATCCCTTGCATGCGCTCAACAGTCCTACTTCTACAGCCCAACGAATATCCAATGTGGCGACGCCCTAACCTGTCAAAAACGCTAAAAATTGCTCGTGCTTACAGACGTATAAGTTATAAACCAGTGAATTCCTAACAAGAATACTTACACTTTCGTAATGATCTCATCGATATCTACAAAACATCTGGTCCTCTAAAAGAAAGAACAGCCGACATCTTCAATCGAGAATAGCTTTATGATGCAAACACAAATCGACTAATGTTTCTATTCTATTGACAGATGCCCAAATTTATTGTATGACATCTATTATTTATTTATTTCGACCACTACTTACCGCTAAAGCCATCTATAGGAAAACGGCGAAAGCAAAGTCGTACACCTAATATTACGTCATATAATAACATTGCGAATTTTTATGCAAAATAAAAAGTATCAATATCAATCTCAAGATACAGGAGCTAAATTTATATGTATTTGATTTACCCAGTTTTGTTATAAATGTATGGAATCTATACACGTGTTTAATCACCGCATAATTAGCAAACAAAACAATTTAAAATTAGTACCAACGAAGGATCTGTTTTTTGAAGTAAATTTTAAGTAAAACATATGAAATGATGGATAGTTGTTGGGAACAAAATTGAAGAAGTGCAAAAGTGTTAATTTTCCACTTTCTGTTGCGTATGAAAATTTTTATTTAGAAATTTAGGAGGCATATAGATAAAAATTAGATTATTATAAAATTTTGATTATATTTAAGATTGTTAATTTAGTTGGTAGTAGTATTGTAATATTTGTATGAAATTTTGTTTCTGTTGCATCTTGCAAATTGGATTCCGTGAGATTGGATCGATTAGTCAACGTGTTAACGATAGGGATTCCATTTTTCTACACGTTCCACCAGTTTTAGTAAGAAATAATGAATTAATGGCTGCAGGGACAAATGTCGGGGAGCACGCCGACAGCGAACGGTGGGACGGCCATAGCCGTGGGTGGTCCGAGGGCTCCTGGCGACATGAACAACAATGGGCTGTCTGGTCCGGCTCTGGGCCCGGTGAAACCTCCGCCGATGTCCGTGCAGGCGTCGACCAGCTGAAACGAGTTGTCGCCTCCCTTGAAGAAGCTCAGGTGTCTCAGCGGTTACTAAAGCTGCCCGGCGGACCGAAGCTGAGAACGTTGATGACGGAGCGAAGAACAGAGATGGGAGAAAGAGGGAGCTGGCGGGAAAGGACGAGAGAGAAAATGAGAGAGAGCGAGAGCGAGAGAGAGAGAGAGAGAGAGAGTCGGGGTAGTGAACGCGCCTACGGGTGGACTAGAGTGAGAAAGAAAGAGAGCAAGGGTGCGAGAAGCGCGGCGGGTCGCGAGGATCGCGATTCCTTACGAAACCGAAGAGAACCGAAGAGAAAACGAGAGCCGGCTTTTCGGCGAAGTTGTTAGCGGACGCCACAGGTCGATCGAACGTTTTTACGATACTTCGTCGAGAGGTTCGGGATTTAATCACTGTGATCGCGAAGAATGTGAACAAATTTAACAGAGGATATGTTGATAAAATTAGGACCGTATGATCATATTGAACGCGTACACACGACCACACACATGCATACAGAGACGTGTACACACACATGCACCGACACGAACACACACGCCACAGCTACATACACTGTCACATGTACAGGCAAACGCGTCTTGTTATATGATACCGAAGTATAACAATAAGATAGACGATTCATGTAAGATATATTTCTAGCGTGAAACTGTGCGAGAACGATTAGAAGTGTGTGCGCGCGCGCGCGTGTGTGTGTGTGTGCGGAAGAGAGCATGTTTGCGAATGTAGCAGAGTCCTCTTGTAAATATTCGAGATCGTCGACTCTGCAACCCCGAGAGAGACTATCAGTATACGCAGACCAATCGATGATTTTTAATGGTACTCGTGATTCGTCGCTATTCGACGTAGCAGCTAATCGAGCAGGCGAGAGTGCGGTGGAGTGGAGAGAAGAGGAGAATCGGAGAGAAAGGAATAGAGAGAATGAGACGACGAGGGATCGATTACTGGGATACTTTAGGGTCTCTGCACACCCATCCGGGACGGGCCCCCGGAGGGTTTTTTTACATAGCTTTGGTATAGGGGGGGCTCTCCGGGATTTCTGATCCGGTGTGGTTCCGATTCTTTCCTCAATTGACAGTTCTCTCTGTGCATGGCACAAAAAAGTGTTTTCAGGGGCACCACAGCTCCGTAAAGTAAACTGTCTAAACTGACTAGCTAAATCCCGGTCCGGCCCGTCCGGGATGGGTGTGCAGAGACCCTTAAACGACCGTGACGAACGCAGGAATGGTTGATTCGTCGTTAAGCCTCGTTTGTTCTTAAACTATTAGATCACTGTTTCGCAAATTGTTATTTGTTTTATTGTTCAGTTCGGTTGAGTCGCGCGACGCGTTACGTATGTGTACAGTGCTCTCGATTAGACGTCGTTTCACGCGCGAATATGACGAATCTCGAGGGGTCTCCTAATCGCGGTATAACAAGCCGAAAACGTGGCGGAATTGTTCAAGATGGTTGATACCAAAGATTAACGATAAAAGAGTTTCGATGCCCGCTCGAAGGCAGCTATCAAATTCAGATTTTTGGATTCGAAGCTCGGCGATTTCGGCGACTCTGCTCGGAGCGAACTAAATTGACCACGGCTCGGGGCTGCTTCCTCCGCTTCATCTGCGTTTCTATCAAAGGCGGGAATGACCGATCAGCGTGGGTGGGGTCCAGCGACCTCGAACGGCCAATTAACTTCGTCTCCATGTCGCAGCCTGTCGGAATCGCTCCGTTTCCCGCTCGAACTCTGAACGAGAAGCTTCGTCTCGAACGCGATTCCAATTCGTTCGTGTTCGGATCAGTGATGGGAACTTCGTGGGCGCTGGGCAAAAATACTACCACCACTCTGACGTACCTTCTTCCCCTACTTTGCTTCTACCGCACATGCGATACACACAAGCGTAACTCTACTCTGTCCGTGTAGAGTAGAGATACGCCTGTGTGTAGCGCGTGCGCGATACAAGCAAAGTAGGGGAAGACGGTACGTCAGAGTGATGGTAGTATTTTCGGGACACCCCCGCTTGGACGCCATCCGATTGGACGCCTTCCTTTTGGACTCCGTGCCGATTGGACTCCGTACCGGTTGGACCTAACCCAGAACTAACCATATATATTTCACACTAAAATATAACCATATGTAGAATTCGAAAAGCAATGATTATAAAATTTACGGCACACAAATGTTACGAATCCAAACGGCACGGCGTCCAAATGTCACAAATCCAAACGGCATGGCGTCCAAACGACGAGTCCAATCGGCACGGCGTCCAATCGGATGGCGTCCAATCGGATGGGGTTCAATCGGATGGCGTCCAATCGGATGGTGTCCAATCGGATAGCGTCCAATCGGATGGCGTTCAATCGGATGGCGTCCAATCGGATGGGGTTCAATCGGATGGCGTCCAATCGGATGGCGTCCAATCGGATGGCGTCCAATCGGATGGGGTTCAATCGGATGGCGTCCAATCGGGACGCTTCCAATCGGATGGCGTCCAATCGGGACGCTTCCAATCGGATGGCGTCCAATCGGGACGCTTCCAATCGGATGGCGTCCAATCGGATGGTGTCCAATCGGGTGGCGTCCAATCGGGACGTGTCCAATCGGGACGTGTCCAATCGGGACGTGTCCAATCGGGACGCGTCCAATCGGATGGCGTCCAATCGGCACGCGTCCAATCGGCACGCGTCCAATCGGATGGCGTCCAATCGGGACGTGTCCAATCGGGACGCGTCCAATCGGATGGCGTCCAACCGGATGGCGTCCAATCGGGACGCTTCCAATCGGATGGCGTCCAATCGGGACGCTTCCAATCGGATGGCGTCCAATCGGATGGCGTCCAATCGGATGGCGTCCAAGTGGGACAGCCCCGTATTTTCGCGCAGCGCCCACGGAGTTCCCATCACTGGTTCGGATGTCTGCCAGACGCGAGGGGCTTAGTCGCGGCTTTACGCTTTAATGCCAAAAAAAAGAAGTTGGAAAAGTAGAGGCAAATGGAGATGTGGGCGACACCTATACCAAAACACAGATGGATGATGAGCGACGCGCGTGTCAACGCGGGATCCGTTCCGCGTCGAAAGCGAACAATCGCGCGGATCGCGCACGACGATCCTGGAAAACTTCCCTGGCCGAGGAGACCAGTTGCGTTCTCTTTCCTCTGCCTCCGAAAATGATCTCAAACCCATCGTAGCTGAGGCTCACGGAACTTTTCCATGGATCGCTGGACGATCTGTCGATTGTAAATTATTCATGATCGTGAGCAAAATTTGAAACCACCGTATCGATTAAGTACAAAGAGGTTACAGCGAAAGAGGGAGAGACAGATAGAGAGCGAGGGAGGGAGAGAGAGAGAGAGTGTGTGTGAAAACGAAAAAAAACCTGTAAGATTTGCACCAGCTGTGCGATAGAGAAAGAGAGAAAAGGAACAATCGTTGGTGTATAACACAAGAGATGCGAACTCTTTCCTCTTTTTTTTATCAATCTGTATATATATACATATATATCATTTATTAGCGCACTAATAACGTATTTACGGATCGCCTCGTTAGAGGCTGCCCCATTACTACCGAGAAAATATAACATTCTTATAAACACAAAACACTGACTTTCAACCGAATCATCATCTCTCGCTTCCAGGGACCAAAGGCACGAAGACGGACGGCAGGTTGGCCGTTACGACGAACGATCAGGTTTGTCTGTTTCTCCTTTATTTATGTATCTTATCCCGACATTAGCCTAACCCTCCAACGTTTTATTCGATGCTCGTCGGAGTCGCAGGAGAATCGACGGGACGCAAAATCGTGTTGCGCCGCGTGATCCGCTGATTTGTGGGAGCCGTATTGTCCGTATGCTACAGTGAAATATCTAGAACCGAGCCAGCACGTTTCTGACGAGGGGTGGGATCGAGGGTGGTTCGGCCGGGAAAGGGGTGAGGGAGAAACAGCCAGGGGGAGGCAACACGATTTCCCTAATGCCTTCCAGCCCACGGAGTTGAATGTTATTATGCACGGTGAAGACTTTATAATAGAACGTTGAAACTCTTTAAAACTCACGGTCCCGTTCCGCATCGTTCCGCTTTACTCCGCTCGTCGCGCACACCAAATTCGACACTTGTGTGTCGTTTATCCCCGAAAATTCCTCGCGAACCTACAGATTTAAACAATTCCGAGGTTCAAGCGGACATTTGGCAGAATCAAATCTTTCGATGGAGTTCATCAGTTGAATGGGTATGTACCTACCACATATATGCAGTTTGTCACGAGAATCCTATGTACGCTTGATAAACTTTAATACTAGGTTTACGGAGCACTAAAAGTGACTATTTTAGGTTATTGTGTAAAAATAACAAAAATGTGTTTATCTAAATTTTTCGACATTCTTTTTATAATATATACTCCGAAAAAATAAATGCATTAAATAATTCCTCGTGGATGCGTCTTTTCAATCTCGATAATCGTACATTAAAAATATTACAACCCGTCATTTTGACGGGTCCCGTAAACCTAGTGTTAAGTATTTTAATAAGACAAAGTTTTTTGCATCGGATGAAATTAATTTTCCCGGTTTCATTAACTTTCCTATATTCGATTGAGTTCGAATAGATAAAACTGTCGATATTTTGTATATTTGTTCATATAAAAAGAAGAACGTCTCTTGAGGATATTGATTAACTTTTACAAAGTCTATTTTTAGCATTAGCTTATTACCACTGCGGAAACAAATTTTATTTATTTTAATGTGTATTATTCAGTCTACTAATACATGTTAAATGTATTACTATTAGTAATTTGATTACTGTGTTTATATTTTGAGCTTTAAAGTGAAATTTTACATATTATACAAATTCTTTATATCAACGTGTCGAAATCGGTTCGTGACAATTAAGATTATTTGTATATTAATTTATTTATTACGAGATCGTGGATATTTATACTTGTTTACACTTCTACAGGTAAACGCAAAAATATTATTGTTAAAAGAGAATTGATAATAAAATTGACAATGTTTCAGTTTTAAATTAATTTTTATCAGCTTTCAATCCACTACATCTAAAAGAATTAATTATTGTACAGAGTGTCTGTGAAATTGTGGTATAAGCTACCGTGTTCTACATGCAGAAACAAGTCGAAAAAAAAGAATAAAGTATTTTTTCTTCGACGACTCGTTTTCGAGAAAATTTAGTGATGACTCGCCGGTCTTGCGTGTCCCACTATGTGCTGGAAGTAGAAACGGTAGTTCATGAACAGACGCATCAGCCGATTCCTATCTAATAGCACGCGCATTCTCCGAATGTTCCAACCAGGGGGTGAAACGGTTCTGAAAATAACTGTTTGAAACAGTTATACATATATACAGTTATAATATATATATATACATATATTATATATATCGGTTCTGCCTGAAACAGTTATGAAGAACCGAAATGATGTTGTAACTGTTATCAGAATATCGGTTCTCGCTTATATCGGTTACGGTTACGGTTCTTGAGAACGGATATTATAACGGTTCTATAACTGTTACGTTTACTTTTTTCGTAGAAAAAGCAGATAGTCTCAAAAAACCTGATGTTTAAACCAGGGGTTGAAACGCTTCTGAAAATAATTGTTTGAAACAGTTATATATCGGTTCTGACTGAAACAGTTATGAAGAAACGAAATAATGTTGTAACTGTTATCAGAATATCGGTTCTCGCTTATATCGGTTACGGTTACGGTTCTTGAGAACCGATATTGTAACGGTTCTATAACTGTTACGTTTACTTTTTTCGTAGAGAAAGCAGATAGTCTCAAAAAACCTGATGTTTAAACCAGGGGTTGAAACGCTTCTGAAAATAATTGTTTGAAACAGTTATATATCGGTTCTGACTGAAACAGTTATGAAGAAACGAAATAATGTTGTAACTGTTATGAGAATATCGGTTCTCGCTTATATCGGTTACGGTTACGGTTCTTGAGAACCGATATTGTAACGGTTCTATAACTGTTATTTTTAGCCCTTTGCACTCGGAGTTATTTTAATTAAAAAAACCAAACATTTCTTTCGACCTAAAATATTTGCATTGCTCATGATTGTTTTCATGTTCCGCATATGAAACTGCATATAATACCTCGTACAATAATGAATGTTTACTAATTTATTAAATAAGAACAAATTTTATAATATAAACAATATTTTGAATATTGGTATAGCAATTTTTAGTGGCGCCTCAGAGTCGCCATTCGAGTGCTAAGGGTTAGGTTCTAGATTGCGGTTTCGGTTTCGGTTCTTCAGACTTCAGAATCTATAATATGTCCCATATCGGTTTTGCTGAGATGATTTGAAGCGACATTTTCCTTTGCAAAAATGGCGCGCTCTGATTGGTCCGTGTTTTTCCTTAATAACACGTTAACAAAGCTGCGGACGCCATTTTTGCACAGGAAAATGTCGCATCAAATGATCTCACGAACCTCTTATTTCCGGATGTTGAAGGAATTTTGAGACAGCCTGTATAGCATATACGGAACCAAAAAATATCAGTTGCAGAACTACAAAACCGATATGACACAGATACGGGACATATTATAAGTTCTGAAGTCTGAAGAACTGGAACCGAAAACGAAATCCAGAAAAAATAACAGTTACAGAACCGTTATAATATCGGTTCTCAAGAACCGTAACCGTAACCGATATAAGCGAGAACCGATATTCTCATAACAGTTACAACATCATTTCGGTTCTTCATAACTGTTTCAAGAACCGAAATCGATATGACCGGTTAGAAATATTTTATTTTACAAGTCTTGAAATTATAGAGATGCTTTCATTAGAAATTATTAAGTGCATTCTTTAGGTTCAAGTAGACATTGCAATAAAAATCGCGCAAACTCCAAATAAATTCAATTGTTTCATTTTTATAAGGCAACGCAGACCTGGTACTTTTAGTGCACGGTAGGATTAGTGTTAATTTCCTAAAAAAACGAGGCATCAAACAAAATAATGTTATTCCTTTTTTTGACTTGTTTTCGCATGTAGGATCACCACCCGACCGCTTGTACCATAAATTGAAAGACACCCTCTATACAGTTTATTTTTAGTAATTTAGTTATTTTTAATAATTGATGGGCCTCCGGGAAGGCTGAAATAAAAGTAAAAGAATCGAAAAATATTATACTAACCCTCTATATCTCCGAGTATCTAATGTACGAATATTCTTGAGACTAATTTTATTTTTAGCCACAACGTGACAAAAGTATCTTGCTCTGTAGTTCTGCTTCGTGGCCAAAGAAAGTTATGCGTCGTTATTGCCAATTCTTTTTTCACACAACAGAATAAATTGATTCTCTTTTTAAACTGTGAATTCAAAGTTTATTTTTATTTAAATAATGGTATTTGTTGTTTCATTTCCAAGATACATTTTGTTGGCTTTCATACACGAAAATTGAAATCAATTTTGTTCAGATTGGCATTTGCTAACAGTCTATAACTAATTAGTGTGTCCATCTATTATTCACTGGTTCTACTTCATCTCAATATACGATCTTCCCACTCCGCAACAATCTATTCGAGTCGATCGTTGAATATTTAACATAAAGAGCAGCCAGACTCCTTAACCTGTCTGCAGTCGTCAATATTCATAGCCCGCGAATATTCAAAATAAACATCCTCGGAAATGTCGTCTCGAATGGAGAAATTTCATTAATTATTCCACAGTTAGTTTATACAAGGTGTCTCCCCATTCGTAGTTGTATCTCGCATTTGTCCTATTAATCCAAATTTAACTTGTGCACGTCGTGGACCGTGTAACGAGAAATTAGTACTCGGACCCACATAGTAACTATTATACAATTATTTTTTATCAACAATGCGAAGATAGTATATTGTGAATTTCCGATGGTCGTATCTCACGCGACATACTATCATTTTCAATGAATACTTTATTCGCTAGTCCACTGAACTATTTCTTTACAATGATTTTATTATACAGGGTGCGGCGCCAATTAGTCCCCACGTATTTTCAGCCCCTTCGGATGGTCGGACAGAAAAATGTTTCGTACCAAAGTTAATCAGTATTTAACCGACAAGAAATCGCAATTTTTAAAATTAAAAAAAATCGATTTTCAACAGAAAAGTCAAGGTCGTTGTCATATCTATTAATGGAACTGGGTATTTTTAACTTCATAATATTGTAGGCAACGTCGAAACGAATTCAACGACCTGCTATACAATGACTTTCAGATGACCTTGAAAGATAATATCGCCATGAATCAATTGCCAGAATATTTGAAATACTTCGACGGTACGTAATAGTAACGCCTCGCATCTAGAGGTAAACAAATGAACGTAAACATTGCTTCAGAACTTAACTCACAAAAAACCAAATTTATACGGAGCCACATTGAAAACACAAATGTTAAACCGTGTACATGTAATTAATTAATAATTAAATTAAATTTTCGAACTGCATCCCATCTTGTGTAACGCAAAGTTCTGCTCTATGTAACAAAGTCTCATGTGTAGCTTCCATGAGAGAACTTCTTTTTACATTTCTACACGCTTGAATTATCCGTTCTTTAAGATTTTCCATATTATCCACAGGTCTTTCATACGCAATCGATTATAAATATCCCCAAAGGTAAAAATCTAAAGGGGTCATATCCAGCGAGCGAGCTGGCCATCGAATTGGACCATATGTTCCGATCCACTGATCCCCAAAAACTGTAGTTAAGTATGTTTTTACAATTGCAGCATTATGATCTGGGTCGAAATATTTCAAATATTCTGACAATTGATTCATGGCGATATTATCTTTCAAGGTCATTTGAAAGTCATTGTATAGCAGGTCGTTGAATTCGTTTCGACGTTGCCTACAATATTATGAAGTTAAAAATACCCAGTTCCATTAAAAGATATGACAGCGACCTTGTTTTTTTTGTTGAAAATCGATTTTTTTTTAATTTGAAAAATCGCAATTTCTTGTCGGTTAAATACTGATTAACTTTGGTAGGAAACATTTTTCTGTCCGACCATCCGAACGGGCTGATAAAACGTGGGGACTAATTGGCGCCGCACCCTGTATACATATAAAGTAGTACAGATACTACTTGACAAACCCTCTTGAAGTTTGCCGCGTCACTTGTCGGTAATAGAGAGCACAGAAGAGAATAGAAGAAACACGTGCATCAAGATAAGGGGGAATTCGAGTTAGAAAGCATATTAGTTAATATAAGAAGGAAAGATAGGGAAGAATAGGCTGTAAATGCCGTTTTATAATGTCTTTCTTTTATACAACGTGATGTGGGTGAATAAACCGAGCTGGTTTTCACTATAAATAGAGTTGATATTTATTAAACAATAATTAAAGTTTCTTTACATTATTTACATTATTTACAGATCCCTTACCTATAAATAGAGAAACGGCATTTACAGCCTATTCTTCCCTATCTTTCCTTCTTATATTAACTAATATGCTTTCTAACTCGAATTCCCCCTTATCTTGGTGCACGTGTTTCTTCTATTCTCTTCTGTGCTCTCTATTACCGACAAGTGACGCGGCAAACTTCAAGAGGGTTTGTAAAGTAGTATCTGTACTACTTTATATATATTTCCCAACAACTATATTCATATTCCAAAATTATCCAGAAAGTACCACTGTTTTGGAACACCCCGTATATGTACGTACTGTAGCAATTAATAAATTACGTTCGGGCCTTTTAATTCTACGATTAGCGTGAAAAATTTTGAAAATTCAAGCGAACTTAAATTTTTTACCAGCGGGACGTATATGTCCCACTTCTGTTTTTAGACTATTGTTGATGTATGCTTACAAAATTTTTATACACAATTTAAAGACTTGCATGATTGTATCAAGAATTGAGACAGGATTTGCTGGGTCCTACTGACGAGTCCGCAAGCAAAGCCGGGACGAAATAATTTGAGTCACCTCTTTTCGTAATATACATAATATTTATAGTAACTTCTTTTTCCGACCTTAGAACTGTTTTTCTTTTGGAGAAAATTTTCTTTTGAAGATTGGAGCGTATTAATGAATTTGTTTAATATCTCTGCGAGTCGTGTATATATGAAAAAAACTCTTCAAACAAACGTTGTAGTATGTAAGGAGGTGAATCAGGAGAAAAAAAAATTGTTCAAGGTCATTTGCTCAAGTTTTCAAGGTCACGGGTGTTTTTGATATTAGCAACTGCTTATGCTATATATGGATTCTTAAAGAGAAAAAAAAGACAAATTCAACGATATATCATAACGTCTATTTATGTTAAGATTTAATAAATTCAAAATTTTCAAATTCGCCCTTTTGCCATGATCCAATCGACCCCAAACTTTTTCCAGATCATTTTCTCAACATTTGTCACAATTCTGGATGGTGAGACCGAAAAAATTTTCGTCAACTATAGCTAAGGTCCACCCTAGTGTACACCTTCGCGGCGTCGAGGGGTTGAAGTAATAAAATTCTTGAAACACTTGACACCTGGAAATGGAAAAACCATGTAGGCGAAACAAACATCATCGTTGTCGGGCCGATCGTTGCCGGTATCAGGAATCTGGCCTAACGTGGCGCGTGCTCGTTGTGCCAAGCAAGTCCCACCCTCATTTCGCGCGAACGGGGATCGCTGTCGGTGGGCGCGCGCATAAATTAATCGGTCAGCACGCGAGCGGGCCTGAAAGGTAACGCGAATCTGAATCGCTGTTTGCTTCGGTTGAACCGCCCGCTTTGTTGACCCGGCTCGCATTAATCACCTCGGTTGTGGGGACGGGCGAAACGGGGGGTGGGGGGAGACGTGGCCGGGGCTGGCAGGAACGCGGAAGGGGAGGGGAAAGAAAAGCAGAACCCCTTAAAATAATCTGGCTCGAAATGAAATCAGCCAAGGCAATTTCCAGCCCCTGTACCCAACGGTGATGTTAACAGCGCCGGTGGTTTTATCCACCCACTCCGGCCGTCCCTGATTCCAGCGCGGTGCAACCGACAAATGACGACGCGGCAACCCCCTCGCGGCGGCTCACGGAATTAAAGATCCCGAGATAAGGGTGTCATCCTTCGCTATGCATTATGTGTTCGGCAAAAAGCTCGCCCTCGCTATCCTGAAGCTGGTCCGTCCCTCTTCCTCGTTCCCGCCGTCTCTTTCTGCCTTCTCTCAATTTCCCTTCTAGTCTTCTACCCCCGTCTCTTTTTCTCTTTCTCCTATGCACCCATCTCTTCCTCTGCGTGCCTGTTCCCTCGGAGGAGGTTCCAATTAATCTCCCTTGTATCTTTTTTCCCACCCCGTAGAAGATACCTCGCCGTTTGGCCAGCTCTATCGGCATCGCGAATCCTTTGACATGTGTCAGGTTGCTTTATTCCGGCGCCGGTCTTTTTGGTCGACCTGGCTATCGGCAGCGGCAGCGCACCGTGACGGAACTTCGCAAGTCAGTTTGGTTTCTCAGTGGACCACCGATCACGATGTATGACGAGATTCCTTCAGGAAATGATCGATTACATGAAGTCGATTCGTGTCACTTTTCGCGCGGCACGGTGTATTTCTGGTGGGACACCCCCGTTTGGACGCCATCCGATTGGACGCCATTCGATTGGACGCCATTCGATTGGATACCATCCGATTGGATACCATCCGATTGGACGCCAATCGATTGGACGCCATTCGATTTGATGCCATCCGATTGGACTCGTGTCGTTTTAACGCCGTGCCGTTTGGACTCCGTGCCGATTGGACTCCGTACCGGTTGGACCTAACCCAAACCTAACCCAGACCTTTTTTTTTGAAATGTGGGGAATCCGGCTTATGGCTACCCTCCCACCTCGCCTGTAGAGGCGAGAGGGTTATGTTGGGCTCTCCTGACCCAAAGGTCAGGCCTACCAACTAAACCCAACATTCTGCCGTGCCCTGGGCTTTTAAGGTCCATTCCGGGATCTGTATAGCATTGCTACCGGAATGGACCGCCCTCTTATGCACATATGGGAAGGGAGAGATCTAACCCAGACCTAACCCAGAACTAACCTAGACCTTTTTTTTTTGAAATGTGGGGAATCCGCCTTATGGATACCCTCCCACCTCGCCTGTAGAGGCAAGAGGATTATGTTGGGTCTCTCCTGGCCCAAAGGTCAGGCCTACCAACTAAACCCCACGTTCTGCCGTGCCTTGGGCTTTTAAGGTCTATTCCGGGATCTGCATAGCATTGCTACCGGAATGGACCGCCCTCTTATGCACATATGGGAGGGGTGAGATCTAACCCAGAACTAACCCAGACCTTTTTTTTGCACCTAACCCAAACCTAACCCAGACCTTTTTTTTTGAAATGTGGGGAATCCGCCTTATGGATACCCTCCCACCTCGCCTGTAGAGGCAAGAGGGTTATGTTGGGCTCTCCTGACCCAAAGGTCAGGCCTACCAACTAAACCCCACATTCTGCCGTGCCCTGGGCTTTTAAGGTCCATTCTGGGATCTGCATAGCATTGCTACCGGAATGGACCGCCCTCTTATGCACACATTGGAGGGGAGAGATCTAACCCAGACCTAACTCAGAACTAACCCAGACCTAACCATATATTTCACAATAAAATATCACCATATGTAGAATTCGAAAAGCAATGATTATAAAATTTACGGCACCCAAATGTCACGAATCCAAACGGCACGGCGTCCAAATGTCACAAATCCAAACGGCATGGCAAGGTCCAATCGGGACGCGTCCAATCGGATGGCGTCCAAGTGGGACACCCCCTTTCTGGTCACTTGAAACTATTTAACATTCCACAGGTCTGCAAAATGAAGAATTCTACTGATCGGGACTGATAAATTTAAATATGACAATCTCCGTCGTATTTTTATCTATAAGGGGATTTTAATATTTTATATGCCAGTGTGCTCAAATAAGAACGAAATTCTGTCGTTTGTTTTAACACATGATACTTGAAATCTGCATTTTTCTGCTTAATCGTACCAATAGTTGTTATCTGTGAGAATTGACGAATGGAAATATGAGATTGAACAAGATTAATAATTTTATCGGATCAACATTCAGTGTTAAAGACTGCTATTTGATTGTTTAGTAGTCACAGGTAATTTCCGTAACATCTGTTAGATGTATGATGAGATCAGGAACATCAGGATTTGGATGCAAGCGATGCTGAAAAGCGTGTGTTGTTTTGTTTGACGATCGAGAGGTCAAGGACTCGAGGCAGACAAGAGTTCGAGGACTCGCTCGAAAGGAGCGAGCGTGTCTTTTTGAAATGGTCGTGTAAAGTAACTCATGAAAGCAACGGGGTGTACAGAGCGCGGGCCGTTATGATCCGGACATCCTTTTCGGTCGAGGCGAATAGAAGTTCGACCACCGTGCACGCTCGTATTTCACGTTTTATCGCTCGAAAACGTCGAGGGTGGGCCATGCCGGTCGTGCTCGCCAAACCGTGTACGAAAAGCACGGGAGACGGCCGCGAGAAGTTTGAAGGAAAATAGGCCGCGGCGCTCTCCTCCCTAGTAGATAAGCTAGGACACCTAGATGGAGCTTCAGGGCATCGACCGTACCGATTGTGTGTAAACTCGAAGTCCGTTTCTTGGAAGAAATGCAGCTCAGCCAGCTCGACGAGCTGTGTTTCTTAAAGATTTTTACTTTCTCCGGTGATTAACGATCGCTATCTCTGGAAACAGGTAGGGCACAACGGGCTAAGTAATATTTTTTGGACGAGCTTCTTGGTAATATTGATGAAAATGCTATCGGCGCAAAGGTTCGATCTTATTGAAATGTTTCAGCAAATTTGCAATTTTATTAATAACCCAACGTTTCGATTCATATGTGGATCATTTTCAAGGGATTAATGCGTCTGAAAAATTATATTATTATAATGTAAATAAATCGGGATATTAATATTCAGTCACAATCATGTCGAAAATCAATAATGGAAAAGAAATTGAAAGCTAGACTTACTTGCTGTGTACTAATTGCAGTAAAAGCAGAACAAAGAATTTTTTTTTTAATATAAATAAGTATAGTTACGATGCAACCATCGTGGCAAATACGTAACTGAGCCATGTGCCGGGCAGTGATGGTATATGGTCTCTGTCTTCTCGAGCATGCTCGACGATTTTAGCTTCAGTAAAGTACAAAGTTGGGCTAAAATGGGGTACCTTGGTCACCCCGCATAGTTTCGCAAATTTTTTTTTCTATTTCCAAATATGAATTGCCAAGTAGCTCCTTCTCCAATACTAGTTGCCATCTTCTATCGCAACAATTGCCCCTTTGTATTGTAGGATCTCAGGAAAAAGGAAGGGGCACCGCGCCGGGAATCGAACCCGGGCCCTCGCGGTGGTAGCCGATCGACTAACGCGCTCACCCACTGAACCCTCCCCACCTTCTTCCTAATTTCCTACGGTATTCGTGGTCTGGGGAGTCCTAATCCCACAGTATCAAACATTTGTTTTTTCTTATATATCTTCCCTCATTGCTAATCAGAAAGGAGATATTTGAGGTGAGAATCTTAGAAAAAAAGGTGGCACGGTTACAGATTTTTGATCGCCGTCAAGTGGTTTCGTCTCACTGTGTGGCTGCGTCCGTTGTCAAGGACGAAGGGGGATAGTCTGCGGGCCTGAGATATGGCAAGAAAGCGGCTGTAACAGTAGTTGGTCGATGTAACAGAAAAAGTGGGACCCATGCGGTGAAAACTAATCGTACACTTACAAACAATGAGAACAGTTCGTGGGAACATATGCGCTCTCTGTCATCGTGTACGACGAGTAACGAATATTCTGTTACCCAACTATCCTTGCCAAACGAAACAGAAAAGGCCAACAGGGGTGGGGGGGGATTGAGATTCGTTTCGGAGGTGACCGACGTGAAGGGCGAAGGATAAAGAGGAATTCCGCGGAGCCGGGGAAGGGTAAGGAAGCGGCTGTAACAGTGGTTGGTCGGAATCGGAGAGTCGGTTTACCCCGGTGTATTGTCGGCGCGCATCCTAAAGCAATCACACGGGCGGCCGGCCAACCCGCCATTACACGATATACTGCCTTAACTTTGGACGGAGAAGAGACGCCGGCGTCGGTCTGCGTCGCGCCACGCCACGCCACGCCAACCCAGGCCAGGCCGCATGGCGAATGTTACGTATAGGGTGTACCGAAGGAAATAACCGTCATCTGTATTCGCGATAACATCGTAATTGAATGCGGTTGACGGGGATTTGCTGTACGGCAAGCGACCACCGGGCCCATAACCGTTCCCTTTTACCTCGGCTGCCTTCACCCTCCGCCATCCTTCTCCTTTTTTCCCCGCAACCGCCACGTCCCGTTCTCTCTCTCTCTCTCCCCACCCCTTTCTCCGACATTTCTCTCTTTCCTCTCATTTTCTTTCATCCTTCCCCATCTCTTCCACAGAGGCTCTTTCCTTGTTCCGCGTCCTGAGGCTCACCCCCGCCTTCCATCCCCTCCGCGCCCCTCGTGACCCCCTATGGTCCTATCTCGCCGGGATATTAATCATATCGAGGTGCGGAAAAATCTACTTCACCAACGATTCAACGGTGTCTTGTGGTGGTATAGTCACGTACACACCGTTCGTGAGGTGCGTGGTCGACGCGCGAGCGCGCCAACGGGACAAGGAGACTGAATGGCGATACAAAGATAGCGAACGTAGGAAAGAAAGTTTACGAGGGGTGGTTCTCGTACGAAGGGATTCCTCGTGTTTCCTTGCGCTCCCGAAGTGGACCGCTCCCCCTCCGTCAATGGTTTCCACAGGCCATTCTTCTAAGAAGCAATCTCTCTCGGATGAGGAACCGCGCGACGACGCTGACCCCGAGTCTCGATTTCAATTAGTTGTTATCGTGGTCCGCGGAGTGACTCGCGCGTGGACCAACCCATTTCCATGGCTACGCGACAAAACGGTGACGTCGTTGCGGCTGTCATAAAGGAGCAACCTCGCCAGAGTGTATCAGAGTGTGAAAATCAATTAACAGAAAATAAAAACACACACTTGGGCGAGATAGCCGGAATTGTCCGGGAGCATCGATACTAGCTATCGGGCCTGTACAGGGCTGCTAAATGCGGAAGAAAGAGAACGGGATCGCATATCGGAATAATAAACGGAATTGGGGGGGGGGGGGGGTGTCCGGTGTTGGTTGTGGGAGTATATCGTGTCCGTGGCCAGCGAGTTGATGGAAAATACTTGTTTCCTCGGAACTGTCGCGAAAGCTGATTGGCGCATGACCGCAGGATTTCGTGCTCTATTAATGGTCCTTCGCACCACTCTCGCTTCCGGTCAAGCCTCCTTCTGACTTTTCGCCGCCCTAGTGCCGTTGTCCCACAACTGCGGTCATCTACGATCGACACAAAAACTTATACATATATACAGATTGGTCCACTAATCTCTGGACGCTTTTAAAAGCACGATAACTTTCTCAAGATTAGAGCAAACGACTTCAATTCTGTCGAGATGTTAACATGTATAGTTTCCTAGCTGACGTAAAAATCTGTTTAAAAATCAGTGGTTGAAGTTACAGGAACCATTCTTGCGTCATCCGTATATAATTATTTCTAGTGATCTAAAATTTTTAATATGCTGTATAAGAACGGCAACTGCAGGAGATATAACAGATTGAGAGACATGACACTTATTCGAGGTGTCTCCGAATGTATGATTGGCTGAGTGCTGATGCTATTAATTATTTCGCCTAACCATGTCCTTCTCGTGATCAGCGAACACGTCGGTTACAGACGACCGGCAGTGTCTCTGTCCTCGAATCGCGCCGGTTATATCCATCTCCTTGTAGTATGTAGCATTGGTAGTGACGCCGCGATTCAACTTGCTCGCTTCTTGCCCGAGCTAAGTATAAGCGTATACATTATTCGGCGGTACGTCATGAGGACGGGCAAACAATTCGGCTGCGAGGCCGCCGGAAGATCGATAAATTGCATTACATAAATAACGATCGACCCACGGCGTCGGTGTCATCCTGCAATACGTTAGAATGAACTATCTTGCACCGTATTACGGATGATACCGGTGATCTGTGGCGCGGGCGTCCGCCAACCGCTCGCTCCTCTGCCTGCCAGGAATTATAGATCCGACACTTTTACGGTGGCAGAAACGGGCTGGGAATGGATCGTTTTTGTACGATTGTATTCGACGTTTCCGTTTTACGCCCTGACGAATACAGGCCGTAACAAAAGCGATGCGCACTGATTTCTCTGGACGCTTTTGCATCCATTCGTTTCATTCGACAAGAAGAACGATGATCGTAAGGAGCTACGTCTAATGTCTGGATACACATATATGAGGAAGAGGTGTGTGTTCCATAACAAGGGAACCGTACAAAGGGCCTGTTCTTTAGACTTTATTTATGGCGCCTACGCGACTCTGATGCTACTTTCGAGGATTAGACGCTCGATGCACATTTGGTGACCAGTCGAGCCATCGCCTAACTTTCGTATTTGTTTCGCCTCCTCAAGAGTTAGGGTCCCTGCACACCCATCCGGGACGGGCCGGACCGAGATTTAGCCAATTAGTTTAGATAGTTTACTTTAAGGAGGTGTGGAGTCCGTGGAAACATTGTTTTTGTGCTATGCACAGAGGGAACTGTCAACGCGCGCTCGAAAGTGCAAGAAGTATGGCCCTTCGGTCGCGCGAGGGAAGAATCGGTACCACACCAGATCAGATATCCCGGAGACCCCTGCCTATACCAAAGCTTTGTAAAAAGCTTTCCGGGGCCCGCCCCGGATGGGTGTGCAAAGACCCTAAGGGCCCATCCAAGACGGGCCGGACCGGGATTTAGCTAGTTAGTCTAAATAGTTTACTTTAAGGAAGTGTGGAGTCTCTGGAAACATTGTTTTTGTGCTATGCACAGAGGGAACTGTCAACGCGCGCTCGAAAGTGCAAGAATTATGGCCCTTCGGTCGCGCAAGGGAAGAATCGGTACCACACCGGATCAGACATCCCGGAGACCCCTGCCTATACCAAAGCTATGTAAAAAAACTCTCCGGGGTCCGTCCCGGATGGGTGTGCAAAGACCCTAAGGGCCCATCCGGGACGGGCCGGACCGAGATTTAGCTAGTTAGTTTAGATAGTTTACTTTAAGGAGGTGTGGAGTCCGTGGAAACATTGTTTTTGTGCTATGCACAGAGGGAACTGTCAACGCGCGCTCGAAAGTGCAAGAATTATGGCCCTTCGGTCACGCGAGGGAAGAATCGGTACCACACTGGATCAGACATCCCGGAAACCCTTGCCTATACCAAAGCTATGTAAAAAGCTCTCCGGGGCCCGCCCCGGATGGGTGTGCAGAGACCCTTAAGGTCTGGTTATGCACATCCGTCTGATATCGGACGCGTTTTCGGTAGTTCTCATATACAACATCTTGAACGCTTCTCAAGTTACCTTACAGTTCGGACGGAAATGTATAAACACCCTAAAAATGCGTCCGATATCAGACGGATGTGTATAAAGGTCTGGTTATACACATCCGTCCGACATCGGACGCGTTTTCCGTAGCTCTCATATACAACATCTCGAACGCTTCTCAAGTTACCTCAAAGTTCGGACGGAAATGTATAAATACCCTCAAAACGCGTCCGATATCGGACGGATGTGTATAACCCGACCTTTACGCGTCATAAATCTAGTACTGACGAAGGATATTCCCGACCGAGAAGTACGGTTCTCAAGTTAATTAGCGTCGTCCTCGGAGGGTGTCGGGCACGGTCCCACGCTTTCTCCAGGGCAGGCTCGCTTAGGGCAAATCAACAAGTCATCAAGAATGCGCTGATTGAGGAACGCAGAGTTCGGCAGGAACCAATCAGTGCATCTCTCCTGCATGGCAATTGATGCCCAAAAAATGGAGAATCGCCTTCACGATACAACGAAGGATCCTCTCGAAGAACGCGACTCTCAGTCAGTCGAAGTAGAACCTTCGCTAAGAATACAGGGTGGGGCACTATAAACAGATCACTTGAATAACTCGCTTGCTTTCGAAGATAGAAGAAAATGCACCAGACCAAACATACTTGATATCGAGGCGGTCGTAATCTGATGTCATTAATTTTTTATAGGTGGAGACGTCAAGGAGATATGAAGGTCAACTCTGTTTTTTTAAACGGAACGGTATGGTTTTTTTATTTACATTCTGATAGTGTGTTTCAAGACAAATACAATGACCTATTATGAAGGTCATTCAAGGTCACGCAAGGTCAACTGCAATAAAAAATAATGTGTCTCAAAGCACTCTTCAAACACTACGATTTACATGAAACATGTTATTTACGTGTTATTTTCTGAAAAAATACTCAGATAGGTAAATTATAATCTAGGATTTGTACTAAATTCTATTGAACTTTTTGATTGACAACATTTTTTTAAACATTTTTATAATGAATACATAAAGATGTGTAGTCTTGCGATTGTGGGGAATAAAAGAATTTGAAAAGTTATACGAAGATGGTAAATAAGTTGTGTGTCGTGTGATTCGTTCATCGGAATTCGTGGAAGGCGATAATCGCGGGTGGTCAGGGCATTAGGGGTAAGTTAGTTGGCCGTAAGCCCCCAAAGTACGAATTAGTGTTCGTTGTGAGCACCATCGGTGGAGAAATTCTGGATCGACTCATCCCCTCCGCTCTTCTAGAACTCCTTAACAACCACGAGGATGTGAACGTGGAAGCGTGAAAATGGCGCGGCAACTAAACTAAGAATATTACCGTCGGGATTACCCGCAAACTAGCCGATACTAACTGTCCTAGTATTTCAATTTTAGGTGGCGACGGTCACGTTTGCGCGAGTAACGGGTTTAGTTTCAACATACGTACAGGTTGACTAACAGATGTAAATCAGCGTGGTCTGCCTTCATTGTTACGCTATCATAGACAATTTTATTCGCTTAATACGATTGTAGAATTAATTAAATAAATCGAGACTTTAATCCCTTGTCCTACCCGTTAACTCCCGATTGCTCGGGCCATAATAAACAAGAAGGTCGGTCACGCAAAACTAATACTTTTAAGATGTCTGGGAAGTAATTATGATCAGTTCATCGGTGAACAAAAATTATTTATAATTTCAAAGTGGGTAATGTATTTTCAACAATTTGTAAATTAATACTTAATTTAAATTAATAATGTTTTAAGAAAACTCGTAGAAAATTAGTAATCTTCGTGTTAGTGTTGTTTACGTTTGTCACGAATAAAGTAGGGGGAGTAAACTCTTACGTATGACCTTGGACACTCTAGAATTTTAGTTCCCTTCAGAGGGAATTAGACTAGATGGCACCACTATTGCATTCCATCGCGTGATTGGACGTGATTGGACGTGACTGATGTTCCAATCTGCAACAATATTGGACGCTACTGTTACCAACTATTACCGCCAGGATGCGCCAGAATCACTGCTACGCGCTGCACGAATATTCATATTTCATTTCGATTTTCGGCATTGTTTTTGTCAATTCTTGTGCTGCGAAATTCTTGAAAATACTGTTTCTACATAGAAGACACTTTGAAAGTTGTGTTGGAAATTTGTTTAATAAGCTCACAAAATATTGAAAGAAATAAAGTTTGCTCAGTGTCAAATCAATTTTAGAAATGAACTTTCAAAATTGAGCAACACTCAGTGAGCTTATTTTTGAGGTTATTTTTCAAATTTCCCTTTGTGCATTACTTATAAAAATTTTTTAAGTTTCTTTTTAGGATACTAGGATAGTGAGGTGCAGAGGAGTGGAGTAGCAGACATAAATAGTGTACAAAAAAAGTGGACAAAAGTACAGGCAATATACAACATAAACAATTAGTGTGAACATTTAGACATTACAACAAAATGGTGAGAGCTTGTGCAGTTCCACACTGTTTATCAGGTGTGACCATACAAGCGTTCTACTTCCCCAAAGACGTCAACAAGCTATTAGAGTCTTGGGCTAATAAAATTCAGTGTCCAGTAATAGATAAACTGACAAGTACTATTATTATTGTATTATGTATTTATTTTTTGATTATGTATTATTATACTATTATTATTGCATTATGTATTTATTTTATGATTATGTATTCTTATACTATTATTATTGTATTATGTATTTATTTTATGATTATGTATTATTATACTATTATTATTGTATTATGTATTTATTTTATCATTATGTATTCTTATACTATTATTATTGTATTATGTATTATTATATACTTACATTGGAATAAAGTATTCTTATAATAAACTACTGTTACAAAATATATTACCATTCTTTAAGCATAAGCTTACTTTTAAGTAGTAATCATACTATATAGTAGCTATATGTGTGTGTGTGTG
The DNA here is from genome assembly GCA_913789915.3 of Sphecodes monilicornis. NCBI lineage: Eukaryota > Metazoa > Arthropoda > Insecta > Hymenoptera > Halictidae > Sphecodes > Sphecodes monilicornis. The sequence goes on along the minus strand of OU565300.1, from coordinate 11,030,154 downwards.
TATAGTAAGTATATGTGTCGGTATAGAATCATATAGCTATAAATATGGGTTATAGTTGAGGCATGAGGGAATTAGACTAGATGGCACTGCTAAAGGTCCACACATTATACATGGGAGTTTGCCTACCCTGGTCCGAACGAAGTATAACGAGCCAGGCAAGCACGAGTTAGAATGACGGTTTTAATTAAAAAGTCGAATAGAATTGGTTTTTATCTAGCAACATAAATATTTTACATTATAAAGAAACAAGATAAACGAAATTTAGAAATACTTGCCCTGTCTTTGTTTACCTCGTTGCCACCTAACCTCACTTTTCCTACTCTCCGATCTATCAGCCCTCCGTCCTTCTCTCCTATCTATTTCTTCGTGCTCCTACTCCAACGTTCCAGCCACTCACTTTCACACTTTGCTTTGCCCTAATTACCTACTTCAATTACCTTTATGACTGTATAAATTCCTTCCTCGTATATTCCCCAACATTCACACCGCGCGCCCTCTAGCCAAGTCCAATTTAGAAATATTATTCGCTATTAAATTTATCAATTGGAACATCTAAAACAATTATAATCTAAGGCGCGGCGATAGTGCAACTCGTCCAACATCACAAGATTCATGTGCTGCACACGTATGCATCATAGCAAAATATGCTGTATACATCACATCAGACATTAGTTATAATAGGGTTAAATGTAATAAGTATTAAGTATTGAAAGCAGTCCACAGTAAGTTCCACTTTAAAGTCTTATACTCCAATGTCATTTTAAGGTCATGCTCTTATACAGAAATGAATTTATAATAATGTTGGCTGTAATATACAGCAGAATGTGCATATGAAAAATGCCACTAGAAAATGACATTTTAAAACAAAGTTTTCCGCCATCTGATTCGACTCTGGAAACCATTTTGATTCCATAAAAAGCACTCATATTATTGAAGACACCGTGTAAATTATATTTTAAATTATAGCAATGGCACCCTTGCACTAAATTCCTATATGTAATTGTAAACTGAATAATACTTTGCTCTCGTACGCAAGTTTAAAAATAAACAGTCTATTTGATATATAATGTTTTGTTGTAAAAGAATATGAATGGTATCAATATTCCTTTTTCGTAATAAAATTAAGAAAATTCACTGATAATTCGTCGAATATAAGGAATCGAGTCCAGTCAATTATTTGAGATTGGTTGTACGTCAAGCACCGTTCGTTTCTCTTGTGCAAACAGAACACGTTAATGCGTCTCGTTTAAGCGAAGGAATTCAACGGGTTCGGATGCTGAAACGAGCTGTCGGGAATAGAAAATCTGTAATTACCGCGTCCTCGCTCGGGAGATGTAATTTGCGCTAATTAGTTGGAGGCATTTTTTCATGCCGCCTGTGTACCACCGCCGCCGCGCGCCGTCTTTCATTGTATCGTACCGCGCTATTCGGCTCGCCCTCAATATCGCGCACGGATCACGTTTTTCGTCGGGCGTTCCTTTCTCGTTCTAACGCGAACGCCCCCGTAATTGGAGTCGCGACTAATCGAATGACGTCTACTAACTTCCCATGTCTTGTGCGTAAAACGATTGCTATCGCGACGTAATAAGACGTCTCCGCCGTCGAAAACGTTCATTCTTACGAGTAAATAGAACAACCTCCACTTCTTCACTCCGCCAAGCCACACAATTCCCCCCCCCCCCCCCCCTCACACACACACTGTGTTCACCCTCTCTCGCTTTCTCTCAGATTCCCACACCCCGTGAACGCTTATATTTCGCTCCCTGCGATTCAACCACGACCCGTAACCCCGTCTCTCCTCCTTCTTTCTCCGTTTCTCTCGCCCCGTAAGCCCCGACGGGGATCGTTCACGATTTTACGAGGGACTAGAGTCGAGTATCGGTGGGCAATTATCCGCGAAACAAACAGGTCCGCGAGGGAAAGTCTAACGACTGCCGGGGTCTTCCCAGCGATTACCTCAAAGCAAACCGCCTAACAAGACATTGTTCCGAATAGCTTAGCCATTCTCCCCCGGCGTGGCCCTTTTCCACCCTCACACCCACTCCAGCGGAACCTCTTCCCACATGGAAGAACCACCACATCCAGCCCGGGACGACGACCGAACTCGGCAGCAGTTAACAACCCTGGTCTGGCGACGGTCGTTAGCAACCGACCTCGTCTCCTCCCCACCTTTCGGGGAGGTTTCTGGCTCTCCGTGCTGCACACCGACTCCTAATTCAAATCCGTGCTCCGTGGCTGTACACTGTACACCGTGGACGCTGATGAGCGTGCAGGAAACGTCCGCGTATCACGGAAACGGTCCGTTAATAGCTTCAACCCAACCAGGCCGAAGGTTAAACGTCCACCTTGATTCTTCCCTTTCTTTTACCGGTTCTGTCCCCCCCGCCCCACCCCACCTACCGCGGACTGCGCTTTTCGACTGGAAATTATAGGCTCACCGTTTCGAGAACCCTGGTACAATGAACTGCCCACACCCGCCCGTCCTCCTTTCACTAATTTAAAGAATTAGGCTGGAATTGGGTAGCTTGGAAATAAAACGTTAGCGGTTGCTCGCTAATCCCCCGTATAATCGAATTTTCAGGATTCTATTGTTTTATCAGATAGATATTATCAACGAGGGCGCAATCCGAGTCGTTCGAATCGAATACACGCAGTTGGGTCTGGTTGCGCTTGATCCATTGCCTGACGAAGAAAATTCAAACAATTACGTTTCTATTGTAGATCACAATGAGAATATGTTCTTAAGAATTACAAGAATACACCCGCAACTAAACTATAACACATGTTAAGAAAATTCATCAAAATTCTAGTCTTACTTAACACTTTGATCGCTCATGTCTGGGTGACGGAATTATTTATACAGAATTGAAAATTAATTTTTGGTTTGAAACAGTAATTAATATCACAAAAGTAAACTTCTTAGTTTTTGTTTTGTTAAATATATTGTTAACGTGTTAAAGTTTCTATCATTTTTGAATGGACGACAATGACATTCTTCCGGATGGAAAATTTCGTTGACATCGGAGCACCGTTAGGGTGAAGTTCCTTTTAGCACCCACCTCCGATTGGATTCCACCTTACCCGAAATATTGCCCATGCCCAGTAGAGTCATGTGGGTTGGTCACGTGATGCGGAAATGCTCTGCGCATGCGCAACAAAATGTTTGCGTTCATAACTCGTAACCGCCAGTTTCATTTATTAACACATCCTAAACTGTTGTTTCCTGTCTTTAATAAGTTTAACAAGTTACAATGAGTGACAGTTCTGATGAATCAAATCAAAATGATCCCGAGTGGAAGCTGCAAGAAGTGGCCCAACATGTTGCGCGTGTTTTAGTGAGATCAATGGCATGGAATTGGGAAAGAATATACAGAGTGACATCTTCCAGGAATTGTGCTATTGTGTGGGCGATCCCAAAGAGGCTGTTACATTGCTCGTGTATGTGCAGAAACCAACACATACCTAATGCATTTCTACATAAGCCGCCATGTTAAACTTGTTATATAACTTTATTAGGTTAGGTTAGGTTAGGTTAGGTCTGGGAAGGCCAGGTCTGGGTTAGGCCAGGTCTGGGTTAGGTTAGGTCTGGGTTAGGTTTGGTTTAGTGGGTTAGGTTTGGTTTAGTGGGCTTGGGGTTTGTTTAATAATCCTGATTTATACTTTTACACCTCAATTCGTATGTCCATTGGACGTCCCACGGACGTAAAAACGGATGTCCCACGGACGTACACGACGGACAGTGGACCTATCGGACGTAAAACGGACGTCCTATGGACGTACGGTGCTATCTGGGTATATTGTCCACCCTAGACTCTAAGTGATCTGTGTAATGTTAGCATGCACAGTCATTTTCATTTTCACTGCTTCAGAATCACCTTTTTCAGGTCACAAAACATTAAAAAAACAAAAAATCGATTTCTTAACACCCAAGATGAAAATACCTTGTCAAGGAGATAATATTATAAAGAAAATATTACACTTGCAGGAGGCATTGTATCGAAGATGGTCGTGTAAGAAGAGAGGATTATACCGAATTACAACGATTAAAAGGTATTTTCTCTCAAAATTTCGTAAATGTCCTGAGATAAATTTCAGCGAATCTTGTGGCTGACGATAAGAGAAAGAAGAGGGATCCAGAGAAATAGAGCGGCCGACTGGCAGCGGCCTTCTTTAAAAAGTTCCTTTGAGTATATTCGCGCGTTAACGGCATTATCGTCGCCGCGATAAAACCCCCCGGGTGATAATATATTCCGGTAGGCACGCTGGGAAAAAATACAGATTAAGGTATACTAAGCACAGATTTAATGCTTATTTATACGCCACTAAGCACCGGCATTACCGGCGTATTACGATCCTAGGCAGTCGCGCGAACTTTTTCACCCGTCGCGTCGCGTCGCGGCGTCGTTCTCGCGCGGCAAGACTCGATTTGCCTCTTTTATCCGATCTTTTTGCTACGAATCAGTAATGCTGATTAGCCGTGAAACTATTATCCAAATGGAGCCAATGAGAAATTCCTTCGGACACTTCAAAATGCAAAATTCTATTTTATGATATGCCGGATATATAACCAACTGCGCGAACTCGATTTTTAACTCGACGATTTTGGAAAAGAATTGAAAGTGTGTGAAACATTGTATGTGTTTTGTTGCTTCGTTCTCTCGCCAATCGTTACTGACCGTCGCTTGTTTACATCGGTGACTTGTTTAAATCTCGCGCGCGGTCCGGTACGAAGGTGCGTATGGTGGGGGCAACGAAGGCGCGAGACATGCGCGATCGCGACGAAGGCGAGCGTTGCATGGAAGAGAGGTTGGTGGGAGAAGCAGGCGTTTGCGGGGCCCACCGGTGCCCACGCCTGTATTACATGGAACAGGAATTGCAGATCTTGAATTTATTTTGACTCTTAATAATTTTAATAAATTGTAGATAATACATATTTCGGTGTGTTCAAATTCTTCTAATACCATTACTGTTTTATAGTTTACCTCAGTGGTGGGCACGGCTGGAGCCCCTCAAACGCCTGCTTCTCCTACCGGGGATGACCCACTTGGACGCCATCCGATTGAATTTCTCACAGTTGAACGCCGTGCCGTTTGGATTCGTGACATTTGGGTGCCGTAAATTTGATAATCATTGCTTTTCGAGTTCTAAACATGGTGATATTTTATTGTGAAATGTATGGTTAGTTCTGGGTTAGGTCTGGGTTAGTTCTGGGTTAGGCCTGGGTTAGTTCTATTAAAGTTAGTTAGTTTTATTAAAATCCCCTTATAGATAGAAATACGACGGAGATTGTTATATTTAAATTTATCAGTCCCGATCGGTAGAAATACAGTTGATTCCGCCGTTTTCGCTCGACACTCTTCATTTCGCAGACCTATGGAATGTTAAATAGTTTCAAGTGACCAGAAAGGGGGTGTCCCACTTGGACGCCATCCGATTGGACGCGTCCCGATTGGACCTTGCCATGCCGTTTGGATTTGTGACATTTGGACGCCGTGCCGTTTGTATTCGTGACATTTGGGTGCCGTAAATTTGATAATCATTGCTTTTCGAATTCTAAACATGGTGATATTTTATTGTGAAATGTATGGTTAGTTCTGGGTTAGGTCTGGGTTAGTTCTGGGTTAGGTCTGGGTTAGTTCTGGGTTAGTTCTGGGTTAGGTCTGGGTTAGGTTCAACCGGTACGGAGTCCAATCGGCATGGAGTCTAAACGGCACGGCGTTAAAACGGCACGAGTCCAATCGGCACGGAGTCCAAAATGTACGCGTCCAATCGGGACGCGGCCAATCGGATGGCGTTCACACGGGGGTGTCCCCTCCTGCCAACCTCTCTTTCATACAGCGCGCACATTCGTTGAGTACGCTGATGTCTCGTGTCTTTGTTGCCCCATTGTATCGCGCTTGATGGAAGGGGACAGAGGGCGCTATGGTGTGGACGGTTTTGCCTCAATTGAGGCAAAATTGCCCACCACTGGTTTACCTACTCATTTTTGTTGAGCAAACGAAATAATCTGCAGTCTAGTAATTAGATTTACTTTAAACGTATAATGGCCTTCAGCTTATTTCTGGGTTAGGTCTGGGTTGGTTCTGGGTTAGGTCTGGGTTAGGTCTGGGTTAGTTCTGGGTTAGTTCTGGGTTAGTTCTGGGTTAGTTCTGGGTTAGTTCTGGGTTAGTTCTGGGTTAGGTCTGGGTTAGGTTCAACCGGTACGGAGTCCAATCGGCATGGAGTCTAAACGGCACGGTGTTAAAACGGTACGAGTCCAATCGGCACGGAGTCCAAAATGTACGCGTCCAATCTGGACGCGTCTAATCGGATGGCGTCCACACGGGGGTGTCCCCTCCTGCCAACCTCTCTTTCATACAGCGCGCACATTCGTTGAGTACGCTGATGTCTCGTGTCTTTGTTGCCCCATTGTACCGCGCTTGATGGAAGGGGACAGAGGGCGCTACGGTGTGGACGGTTTTGCCTCAATTGAGGCAAAATTGCCCACCACTGGTTTACCTACTCATTTTTGTTGGGGAAACGAAACAATCTGCAGTCTAGTAATCACATTTACTTTAAACGTATAATGACCTTCAGCTTAGGTCATAATTAGCGTGTTAGCTACTAATCGATTACTGCCGATTGTTGTTCTAAAAGTGAGAAGAACGACGGGTTTCTATTTTAAAAGATCCTGATTAATCAAGTAATTTTGAAGTTTCGACGTACGGAGTTAGCGCTTTGTCGATCGTCTTTGCGAAAAAATGAAGTATCACGAATGGCAGACTTTTATACGGTAGCGGGTAAGCTCGGGAAATCGGTGGCACGTACAAGACGTTAAAATTAACGGCGCAGTAACAAAGTATCGTAAGTCTGTCGAGCCGGGTGCTCGAATCGCGTGCAGAGCCGGCGTTCCAGCTACTAACGAATAGCAACGTTGGCTCGTTCAGCGCGAACGCGTTACGGACCTGCAGAGGGTGGTAATCAAATACTTAAAACTCGGCGCGACGATGGGAAAACGGAAGGAAAAGCTGGTCCGGCCGAAGCTCGATGGTAAATCACCCGATCCTCCGCGTCTCACGGCCTCGTAAACCGCTTCGTCTTTTCATCCCTTATTTCTACGGTTACCAACGTTCGGCTTCAAACTGCTCCGGCAACGAGCAAAGAAGAACTCGCGATCATTAATGACGCGCAGAGCCTGTCACAGCTTGCGGAACGTGTTTTCTGTCAACCGGACAATAAGCTCGCCGTGGCGGTTCTGGTATCTGCACAGTTACGTCGAGTTCGTTATCGAGTCATGCCAACATACAGGGTGTCCCACATAAATGGGAACACCTAAATATCTGTCGTATTTACAGACCTATCAGAAAACTTCAGAGGACAAAGTGACACTATTACAGGGGGCAAATATAATGGTAAAGAAAAAAATTAATGGACTTTCAAGGTCACCGGTTTTTTTAAATGGAATAGTAAATTTGTTTTACGATAACATGATAGACAATAAAAAACTGAATTTAGTGGATTCCACCCTTATGACCTTGACATGACCTTGAGCAAGAATAATCATGTTGGAATGGATAAAATGTGGAAGTTTAAAATTTACGTGTTTCAGCAAAGATTACGCATTGTTTACGGCGGGTTGACCTTTACATATCATAATAAATGTTCGAAATGTTTACCATCCTCATTTATGCAATATTGATAAGAATAATAAAGAAAAAGAAAACAATATTTCATCACCGATGTTTTTTTAAATGGAATAGTATATTTGTTTTACGATAACATGATAGACAATAAAAAACTGAATTTAGTGGATTCCACCCTTATGACCTTGACATGACCTTGAGCAAGAATAATCATGTTGGAGTGGATAAAATGTGGAAGTTTAAAATTTACGTGTTTCAGCAAAGATTACGCATTGTTTACGGCGGGTTGACCTTTACATATCATAATAAATGTTCGAAATGTTTACCATCCTCATTTATGCAATATTGATAAGAATAATAAAGAAAAAGAAAACAATATTTTATCACCGATGTTTTTTTAAATGGAATAGTAAATTTGTTTTACGATAACATGATAGACAATAAAAAACTGAATTTAGTGGATTCCACCCTTATGACCTTGACATGACCTTGAGCAAGAATAATCATGTTGGAGTGGATAAAATGTGGAAGTTTAAAATTTACGTGTTTCAGCAAAGATTACGCATTGTTTACGGCGGGTTGACCTTTACATATCATAATAAATGTTCGAAATGTTTACCATCCTCATTTATGCAATATTGATAAGAATAATAAAGAAAAAGAAAACAATATTTTATCACCGATGTTTTTTTAAATGGAATAGTATATTTGTTTTACGATAGCAAGTTGATCACTCTCGTTATAAGTCACTGCGAGTGACAGCGGTGTGTCATTCAATGGGAGAAACATTTCGATTATTCCCGGGTTGAGAACACGTAATTACCTGTTCTCCTTAACGTAATCGGGAAGACGATCGCCTATCTCGCGACTGGATTCCCTGTCGTTAAAGGGAATGCTTTCACGCCACCCTTGGGAGCAGCACAGCAGAGAGACATTATCACCGGTAGGCCTACGGAATTAATATGAGAGCGGTCCCCTCAGCTCACGATACGTCGAAACTTTCCAGTTTTAAACAGACGCGGAATAATCAAAGATTACGGCGATAACGGAGCCGATAACAGATCGGAGAAAGACAATTTCGACGAGATTAACGGTCCAATTTGGATTAGTCGATTTTGGGGGATGTTGTGGGAAATTACGTTGAAGGAAATTCCAAGTAGTTGAATAACCTGTCGGGGAACCCGTAAATTAAAAAAAAGGCAGCTGAGTTTGCTGAAGATGAGAGGTTGAAGAATATTCTACACCCTCTCGTTATAATCATATTAAGGCTCGTGGTTATAATTAAAGAGTGTGAAAAGTACTTTTTTTTACTGTTATCTAGTAGATACTGCTTATTTGTTTTTTTATGTATTAAGTATTGTCCGTTTTCTTAACACTAAACCTACCGATATTAAATGTGACTAGTATGTGCTCTCTTATCAAAATGGCACATTTGAATTTATTTAGATTTTGTGCCATTTTTACTGTAATGTATACTGGAATAATAAAATATGTATAATCATTTCCAGAGGAAGCATTTTTGTAACTTCAATAATTGTAAAATAAAAAATTTGAAAACGGTCATTCGACCGACCGTGATAGGTTTAGTGTTGAATTTAAGAAAATTGATACTGCCGAGGCTAATATTTGGTATACAGTGTATAATATAACAATCAGTGATGGGAATGTTGGTGCTTTTCACGCGCATGCGCGAGTTTCGGCAGCACCGAAGCTACGTCCGAAGTTTGTGGGGTACTATTGGCGCGAAAGTAGTATGTTTGTTATTATATATTACGTTAAAAGTTATTTTAGTACCCTTCCCTTCCTTATTCCCAAGATGATGAAGAAGAGTAAGTTATATTATATTGTACATAGATACATAAATATTATATATTTATATATTATATATTCTATGTACGTATGTATATATTACATTTTAATATATACATATATATATATATATATATATATATATATATATATATATATATAAAAGACAAAGGATAATATTTAGGACTTCTAGGAAAGTAACCAAAAGTGTTGCTCTAAAAAAAGAGGTTATAATTTACATATGATATATACAATATTTACAAATATACAAAATGTTTTATTAGCTACCTAAAATAAGAGAAACGACAATAAAAGTCTATCCTCCTCAGTTCATCCTCGATCTATTATTTTATTTAACGCCGGTTCTTTATCACCTATACTTCACATGTGCTCTCCTACGTCCTCTCTCACTCTCTCTCTCTCTCTCTCTCTCTCTCTCTCTCTCTCTCTCCGCTAGCTAATAAAGCGCGGCCGATTTGACTTAAGGAAGGTATCCTTTCTTTACATATATACGTACACATGTTGTACATTCATTTTTCAAAATCAAATCATAATAAATTTTGCGAAATTAGCGGGGCGACCAAGGTACCCGATTTTCGTGCTTGACTGAGGCTAAAATCGCCGCGCATGCGCGAGTTTCGGCAGCACCGAAGCTACGTACGAAGTTTATAGGGTACTATTGGGGCGAAAGTAGTGGGGGACCATTATTAGCGGGAACGTCTAGCGGAGTCCGTTACGACCGTTACGACACGAAGCGCGAAAGAAGAGCGGGCTGCGAGAATTTCAGGTAAGTTAATATTTAATTAAATAATGACTGCTAATATTGGAAAAGGAGCTACAGAGAGGTGTCAATTCGGTGAACTGAACAAAATCAAATCATAATAAATTTTGCGAAATTAGCGGTGCGACCAAGGTACCCGATTTTCGTGCTTGACTGAGTGCAAAATCGCCGCGCATGCGCGTGAAAAGCGCCAACATTCCCATCACTGGTCCTCTAGCGGGCCTAGGACGAAACGCTTCCTTCTACTTTTTCCTCCTCTCAAACACTTTTCAGCCGCCATACTTTCATAAATCATTGACGGCGCAATTGAACCTTTTCTCCATAAATGCCAATAATTAGTAATTCGTCGAACGAGGTCTGCGTGAAATCTATTTCGCATCAATCCTAGCATATTTGTCAATTATGGACAACTGTGCAAGTTTCCGGCTCAGCGATTTCTATAGATGTAGTGGGAAGATCGGAAATTCAATTTGTTTGTGAGCGCAACGGTAGGGTTTGTTGAACAATGCTCGTCGAAAAATACGCGTGACTATTCTTTCACGTGCGCTGGTAAATTTCTCTCGTTCACTGGGCCGCCTAAAACGAGTGCGTATATTGAAGCCGGAAATTATGAAGAGTGTCATAATGTTTCTCACGAAAATCCAATTTGCCCTCGAAAATCTCGGCCCGATACGGCCGACCCGTTTCGATATTGCGACGCTCGTTAATACCCGCGGCTCTCTTCCGTCACTTTAATAGATGTCGCTAGGGAAAATCAATTTGTTCCAATTTGCGTGTTTCGCCCAGGTTTCGGGTGAGCTTCGATTTGAGCGGCGCGATCCCGGCCGTGTACGACGGCAATCGTTCATTCTTAACGAGCACGCGCAACCCATGTCACCATAAACAAACATGTCGTTACTTTTTACCAATTCTTTATTCATATTTTTCACCAGTCGAAACTTTGATTCACACCGATCCTTCACGATCTCTGCGTTAGAATTTTTCGCCGATCGCCGGATGCACCGACGATGACTGGTGTCAAATAAATTGCTACATGTCTACAAATTAAATGTTTTGGTCGCGCTATCGAATCCAATAACGTATATTATCATGAAAATTTCGATGAGTGTTACAAGTTGTTGAACAAAGTCAACTGCAGACAAATATTTCACTCTGGTTGATGATTGTCTGTTATTGGGGGCTGGAGCTAAATGGGGAGTACTTACTTGTCCATGCATCGATACCCATTAAATAAAATAATCGGATAAACAATTTTCAGTCAGAAAGCGCAATGAAAACCGTTGTGGGGGCTACTTTCTATGCTCGCCAACAGAGGGACAGTACGAAAACACCTTTCTCGCTACTACCTGAATCTTCCTTTGTTTGTATACAGGGTGTTTCGTCTAAAACAGGACACCTAAATATCTCCTCTAACTCGGAAAATACAAAAAATGTTTCTAACGTAATCTAAATGGTTTCAAAAGACGAATTAGATGGTAGAATCGTTTTTTATAAATTGTAATTTTTTAATCGTTTTTTCAAGGTCACTCGTGTTTTTTTTTACATATATACACACATTTGTTGTTGTTGTATGTTACAGCAAACATTATTGTGCATTCATCCATGTTTAATAGCACGACCTTGAAATGACCGTGAGCTCTAAAATTTGTTAATTAATGCAGAACTTACTTTCAGCGACATTTCAAATTTCAACGGTAACAGAAATTCGGCCATGAAGTTGAACTTGTAAATAAACACATTGTATCATTCCTCTGTGTACATAGAGAGTGAGAGAGATATGTGCTTAATAGTCCTTTCCATCCTTTCATAATTCCGAAAACCAGCCGCCATAGCGTTATAGCCATTTCAGGAATAGAAGTTTGTTTTATTTATTAAACATTAGAACTATTAGACATGTCTAAGGTGACATGTTTAATTATTTATCGCGCACAATTAGGAACGCTTAGGAATTTTTGTCGCTTTCAATTTTTCCAAGTTCTCTAATTTAATATAAGCACGCCGCAGTACTAAAATCGGTTAATTTGTATGGACGAGAATTTCCAAACGAGCAGAATGGGTGGAAGTATTCGCGTCGAAAAATCGTAGGGTCGATGGGAGAATCGGAAAAGCGAATGGTTTGATTAGGCTGGTATAGGCCTCTGGACAGCAGTGAACTGATCGGAACGCGTCGCGTAACAGCGGCCAGCTGCTATGTCAGGTCCACGGAGTGAAGTAAAATGGACTTGAAGGGTTATGGCCAGCCATCCATGGGCTTATGGTCTGATCGCGACCGATAGAATCAGCGTTCTGCCACCGTGCTTCCGCTCATAATCACTTTTCGATTAATTAAATTTTACGCCCTCTGTCGTCGATAAACATTAAATTTAACGGGCTGCTCCAGCCACGCCGTTACTACTTGTTACGGTCTATAAGCGCGGCTCGGAGCGGTTCGGCGCGTAGCGTCCACAACGAAAATATGACACGCGGCTGCGTTGCAGACAAACTTTTCCCACGAACGTGTACGCTCTCGTTCCTTCAAATTTTCAACTCTGGATATTCCATCGTGTCTGCAACAGAACGATATCAATCTGTGGCGGCTACTTCCTATGCTCGCCAACAGAGGGACATTACGACAACACCTTTCCCGCTTCTACCTGAATCTTCCTCTGTTTGTATATATACCGTCCTAAACTGTCCTTACGACATCCCGCGTCTAAGGCACGGGTCCGTTAGGTAGCCTTACTGACGTGTCCTCTAGCGGGCCTAGGACGAAACGCTTCCTTCTCCTTTTTCCACCTCTCACACACTTTTCAGCCGCCATAATTGGTGACTCCGACAAACGAACAACAACGCTACCTTCTGAGCAGAGGAGACGACAACATCAACAAACCACAGACAACATCAGGAGGACTGGAAGGTGAGGTGACTACTCTGTCACTGTCTTGCCTGAACTACTGCCCCACCAACAGAGAGGACTTCTCCCTACTATGCGCTACTGACGTCATCTTCGCAGCATTATATGGTTTAACGTTCCCGCACCTAAATTTGTGCGACGTTTTCGTACCTACATTTATGCGACGTTCATCTATTGTTTGTGCGACTATATGAGTCTTACAAGAGGCTTAGGAAGCTACTCAACTTCGTCAATTCTGCAGCATCACTGGTGGGCACACTGACAGCACCCAGGCGACCTCCTTGGATTCCGGCGGAGATCAGCGTAATTAGAGGGAAATTTGTCCAGATATCGTTGACCAGTGGCAAGGGGGTAATGTGGCGGCTACTTCCTATGCTCGTCAACAGAGGGACATTATGACAACACCTTTCCCGCTACTACCTGAATCTTCCTCTGTTTGTATATATACCGTAATAAACTGTCCTTACGACATCCCGCGTCTAAGGCACGGGTCCGCTAGATGGCCTTACTGACGAGTCCTCTAGCGGGCCTAGGACGAAACGCTTCCTTCTCCTTTTTCCACTTCTCACACACTTTTCAGCCACCATAATTGGTGACCCCGACAAAGGAACAACAACGCTACCTTCTGAGCAGAGACGACAACATCAACAAACCACCGACAACATCAGGAGGACTGGAAGGTGACTACTCTGCCACTGCCTTGCCTGAACTACTGCCCGACCAACAGCGAGGACTTCTCCCTACTATGCGCTTCTGACGTCATCTTCGCAGCATTATATGGTTTAACGTTCCCGCACCTAAATTTGTGCGACGTTTTCGTATCTACAATTGTGCGACGATCATCTATTATTTGTGCGATTATATGAGTCCTACAAGCGGATTAGGGAGCTACTTAACTTCGTCAATTCTGCAGCATCACTGGTGGGCACACTGACAGCACCCAGGCGACCTCCTTGGATTCCCGGGGAGATCAGCGTAATTAGAGGGAAATTTGTCCAGATATCGTTGACCAGTGGCAAGGGGGTAATGTGGCGGCTACTTTCCCGCTACTACCTGAATCTTCCTCTGTTTGTATATATACCGTCCTAAACTGTCCTTACGACATCCCGCGTCTAAGGCACGGGTCCGCTAGATGGCCTTACTGACGAGTCCTCTAGCGGGCCTAGGACGAAACGCTTCCTTCTCCTTTTTCCACCTCTCACACGATTTCATCTCTCGTCGGAGCTCCGGTACCGGACGAGAACGTGAACGTTTCGTTGAACGTAGACATTGAAACGATGGTCTAACGAGAGACTGAGAGTGAAAGACAGGAGGGGAGAGCGGGTGTTAATTGGATCGAGCGTCTACCAAGAATATCGGTCCAATTAAGAATGGTAAGTGGCCCCCCGTTAATTTAAATTCCACGTCTTCCCGAGGTTTCGGGCCTGTTTCCTTTGGCCTGCGACGCGGCCGTTCATAAATATGCGCTCGATAGTTAACCTTTTTCGTGTCGCTCTCGTCATTCATGAGCTTCTCTCCAAAGAAATCGAGCGGATATAAAAGGGAGCGGGAAAAGGGGAAAAGAGAGAAATTGATCGAATCGTTTCTTTGCACGGGGCGAGACCATTGCGAAATCATTATACTCTCCGGCAGAATCGAGAAACACAGAGAGCTATTCTTGGAGTTGGCTATTCGTGGCCGTGGGTTGGTGCGACGGGCAGGGGGGGGGGGGATAAATCTGGCGAAGGCGGTAATTAAATTAATTAGCCTTCTCGAGAACGCAAGGATACCAACCGACCGGGAGAACCGACGGGAACAGAGAAACAGGAGAAGAGAGACGGAAAGCTCGCTTCTTTTTCCTTAAAACGGTCTTAATTATCAGCGAATTCTACTCCCCTCTACGTCCACAGTTTTCCTACTCTGTTTTTTTCTTGCTACAACCCCTGCCTCTCCTCTTCTCTCTTCTCCTATCCGCTCCTCTCGCTCTCATCATCCTGGCCCTCGCTGGTTCGCGCTCACACTTCCTGTCTCGGTCTTTCTTCCGGCTATTTATTAAGTTTTTACTTATAGCGGCGACCGTACAACAATCGTCCTGGGCAGGCAGCGGGCCGATTGGAACCGCACCTCTTCAACGGCGGACAAAACTTTCGCTGCAGCCCGCCACGGGACGCGGCTCGCTTTCCATGAAAGAAGCAAAGCACTCAGAGTAATTAGAAGCGGAATTATATTCCGCCGCGTCCTGTTTCAGTTTATAAACAAGGACTCTTAAATGAAGTTCTCTGCCGGAGCCGGCCGCTTTAATGCCCGAAAGCCGCGCGCGTTCACGTGTTCCTCATCCTGCGGGTCTGCTACTGATCCCGAAAGAACGGTGCTTTATCAACGAAATTATTACTGCCGTCGTAAGCATAATCGTGTCGTGTCTGAATAGGATACGCATCCTTTTCTATCGCTGGCAAGCAGGGAATTGTTTATCAGAATTATTTGCTGTCTACTTATTTTCTTCATGTGCATTGTTGTGCATGCGGTAAATATTACGTTTAGGAGAGTCACCTCGGATGACCTTGACCTTCACATATGTTCTCAAGGACGACATTTTGAACAACTTCCCTCCATACATCTACCCGTCGCTCGGACATAGTTTCCAAGATAATTGCAAAAAAACTTCGTTAAATTTTGGTTGTATGTACACTTTATTCTCGTACAAGCTGTCAGAAGGAGACATAGTCCAAGTTGATTTGTTAACTTTTTTATAGAAAACGAGCGACGGCTAAACACTCAAGATGGTATTAAGTCTGGGTTAGGTCTAGGTTAGGTCTGGGTTAAAGCGCCGCTCTATATGAGGCAGAAAAGGTACACAATAGAGACCTATTGCAGCCTTGCACCTGGGAACCGCCCGGGTGTCCGAGAGATCTAGGAAACTAACTAACTAACTAGGTCTGGGTTTTGCTTGGTTATGTTACCAGACCTAACCCAAACCTTTTTCTTTTTTTTAAATGTGGGGAATCCGCCTTAAGGATACCCTCTCCCCTCGCCTGTAGAGGCAAGAGGGTTATGTTGGGCTCTCCTGACCCAAAAGTCAGGCCTACCAACTAAACCCCACATTCTGCCGTGCCCTGGGCTTTTAAGGTCCATTCCGGGATCTGCATATTGCATTGCTACCGGAATGGACCGCCCTATCATGCACACATGGGAGGGGAGAGAAGCTCCCCTCCGGCCAACCTATTTGGGACTCGGTGACAACTGACACCTAACCCAGACCTAATACCACCTTGAGGTCGTCCAATTTCAGAGAATGTCTTCGATAACATATGTCCAATCCAAAATCACATTCATTTATATCATATGCCCCCAAAATTGTCTAGAAATTTTGGTGGGGGTAGGCGTGTATCTAGTTGGAAATTCCTGAGAATTCCCCAGATGCTGCACCCCCGTGGGAGAGTTGGGTTTTCAGGTAAACCAGCGGACCTCTCCAGAGCAGCATGTGGTTTCAAGAAGGTTCAAAAAGTCACATAGGTGAAATCTCCGTACGTAACAACATCCTAAGAACGTCTTGCTTGCAGGGGTTCTAAATACTGCTTCATTTTCTCTTCTTGCACCGCTCTCATCCATTTAAAATTGGATATTGCGCGGGTGTGTTGGTTTTTCCAAACTCCTCGCTCCTCCTCCCTATATCGATTGAAGTCAAGACACAGCAGGCCATTAAATTACGATAAATAAGACTGCTCGAGGCGTATTCTGTTTAACTCTCCAGGGGAGAGCACGGAATTTTCGAAATTGATTGTCTCGTGAGACGATACGTTGTTAATAAGCGAGAGTTACGAGGGAGGATTGTCACAGCATCGCAGGGGGTGATGGAAGGCGACCGCCATTAAAAGGCCAGGTAAGCACCACACTGATTTTCTAAAGCTAACCAGAATTAACTTTCTGTTAATAATTATTATTTGCGGGTGTATCGATTGCCTGGCGCTCTGGATAATTGGTCCCCTGGACCGTTAATAATGCCGCTGGCTCGTTGAGTTAATATTAACCAATTAGCGTTACAATAGACTTTGTTACGCGTACAAAATACCGTGGCCGAAACGCTACCGAACCATTTCCACCGATCAATTTTGCGAGTCCGCTTTCGCGGATAAAGTTACCAACATCGATAAATTCGCATAGGATTGCGCGTTGCCATCTAGGTTTTCTTGCGAATATTAGCCCGCGACCGACTCGTCGGCTCTTGTGCGATCATAACGTAAATGAATGGAGTGAATCATTTATTTCGACATAGCTATGGTTGACACGGACAGTGACCGTCGATCACAAGTGCTAACACACTAACGCGAAATAATTTCAACGAGGTGAATGGGTTGTGGATTCTTATGCAAAATAAAAATGTTGTGCATCGACTGGAAGATGCAAGAGCTGCTTACACATTTATTTCGGTAAGTAATCACTTTAGGGGAAGCAAGTTTTAGCCATTGTAGCCTTAAGGAAAATCATACGGTAAGTGTTTAAATTATCGATAATTCGGCCTCATCTAGTATTACATAGAGCAGAGATGGGCAATTTTGCCTCAATTGAGGCAAAACTGTCAACACCGTAGCGCCCTCTGTCCCCTTCCAGCAAGCACGGTACAATGGAGCAACGAAGACAATAGACATCAGCGTACGCAACGAACGTGCGCGCAGCATGAAAGAGAGGTTGGTGGGAGAAGCAGGAATTTGAGGGGCTCCACCCGTGCCCACCACTGACATAGAGTAAATCCTCTATAAACGCATGAAAGCTGTAACAGATAAACGCAGAAAATATATCCCCCCACTTTAGTAATCCGATCTCGGCTCGGGTATATCGGTGTGAACCACTACTAATGCGACGCGGAGAGTCGCAGTCGAAGGCACAATCCAAAAGGCCCGTGCGTCATGACAATGTAACACCAATATTTAATTTTTTTTATTATTACTTATTTTTTTATGAAACTTTCATCGATATATTCGTGGCATTTTTCTGATTAAAAAAAGACCAAACACGATATGATTTCAACTGTGTAATTGTAGTATTTAGTGGTTTCAATGACGACGAACGTTTCGGGCGCAAGGAAGGATAGCTTATGGGAAAGAAAGAGACGCGGAGAGTCGCAGTCGCTGTCCCAGTTCAAAGGCCCGCGCGTGGTTCTCGCATTACACACGCTGTCCTTCTCTACGTGCGGCTCGGCCTTAGAAGCTCAAAAAAATAGCTACCCGTCAAAGATAAACGCATAACTATCCCCCCGAGGCTTATGCGTTTATAGGGGATTTACTGTATTACGTACGTGCTTGTGCTGCCATCTAACGGAGCTTCTCGGTACTATTTAGCCGATCTTACGTGTACCACCTAGCAAATATACCAATGTTGCGGCACTTTAACCTGTCAAAACGCTTAAAAGTGCTCAACTTTACACGCGTATAACTTCTGACCCAGTGAACTCCTGGCAATAAGACTTTCATTTTCGGCGTTTTCTCGTCGAAATCTGTAGGACCGCATAAAAAAAAGTTAAAAAAAATTGTTCCCCCAAAAAAATGTTTAACCAAGATGTCAGTTTACGAGCCAAATTCTCGTCATTTGTGGGAGGTTTTAATTTTCTGCTTCAATATGAAGAAATCTGCGGCTGGGGCTCATCGAATGCTCTCAAATACTTATGGTGAGTCCGCTATTAGTGAAAGAACGTGTCGTGAGTGGTTTCAACTCTTCAAGAACGGTGATTTTCACATCGAAGACCGGCATAGTGGTGGAAGAGAGAAGGTTTTCGAAGATGCAGAATTGGAGGCATTGCTTAATGAAGGCTCGTGTCAAAGTCAAGAAGGATTGACACGCTCATTATAATTGATTCGTAAATGTGTAACCAGTTTTTTTACAATAAAGCTTCGAATTTTGGAAAGAAAACGGTGAAAGCAAAGTTGTACACCTAACACATACTTATACTGACAATTCAAAACTGTCAAGTCACAGTCAACAAAGCAGTGTTTGTGAATAAAATTGATGTAAAGTCACACTCGAAATCGGAGTGCAAAGGGTTAAGATTGATCACAGTGTTTACTGGACTACGGATTATTCAAACATGCGTTAAAAAGCTCCACACTTGAAAGATAAACTCGAAAAATAACTATCCGTCACAGATAAATGCATAACTATCCCCCCCAGCAGTGATGGGAATACTGGCGCTTTTCACGCGCATGCGCGAGTTTCGGCAGCACCGAAGCTACGTCCGAAGTTTGTGGGGTACTATTGGGACGAAAGTAGTGGGGGACCATTATTAGCGGGAACGTCTAGCGGAGTCCGTTACGACCGTTTCGACACGAAGCGCTAAAGAAGAGCGGGCTGCGAGAATTTCAGTTAAGTTAATATTTAATTAAATAATGACTGCTAATATTGGAAAAGGAGCTACAGAGAGGTGTCAATTCGGTGAACTGAACAAAATCAAATCATAATAAATTTTACGAAATTAGCGGGGCGACCAAGGTACCCGATTTTCGTCCTTGACTAAGGCTAAAATCGCCGCGCATGCTCGTGAAAAGCGCCAGTATTCCCATCACTGCCCCCGAGGCTTATGCGTTTACAGAGGATTTACTGTATAAGTGAATATCAACAATAACAGCAAGAAATTATCAATTCAACGAATTCAATATGAGAAACAGTGTTCTCATGGTATTTATAATATCCGATAAAACTCGGAGATTTTAGTACCCAGAAAACTTTGGTCCCTTCTCGAAGCTAATTTGGAGTGGGCCGGGCGTCATTAGCTGAATCACGAAAATTTATCGATGTAATCAGAACCGGCTCGATTTCGCTTAAAATCCTGCGAGCTAAAAATCCGGGCCACTTTAATGGAAGCTCGATCACGGAGTATTGGTCGCCGGACAAAGCAGCTGATTAGCACGTGACGCTGCGGCGACGGCGGCCGAGCATCGGCTTACAGGTAGATACCCAGATCGTTGCGCATTCCGACTCGAGCGATTCCGGGCGGGACGAGGCGGGACGAAGCGGGCCGAGACAAGCCGTAGCCGGGCTCGGTCGCTCGTTCGCTGACTGATTTTTTCAAAAGCAGCCTAATTAAAGAACGCCTGACAAAACGTTAATTAAAGCACTCGAAAACCGAGTGCCATTAAAGGAAGAGGGAAAGGAAGCGGAGGCGGAAGACTAGGAAGAGAGAAATTACAAGCTCGCCCGCGCGCGCGCGCGCGCGTAAAAGAGGACACGGCCATAGCGGTGCCGGAGAAAAGACGAACGCAGAGGGTGACAGTTAACGGAGGATGAGGAAGGGGGCGGAGGAGCGGCGGGGGGAAAGAAGAAGGAAAGAGGACCGAACGGGGTGAGGAATAGGAAGGCAGAAACGGAGGGAGACGAAGAGGGACAGAGGGACAAGGAGAAGGGCAAAAGTTGGAGCGCGTCCGTGCTAGTAGGTATAGCCTGGTTAGGGCGGACGAAAGCAGCCAGCAGGCAATTCCTAACGGGTGGAAAGATATGCAAATGCGCGAAAGGGAGACCGCGGGCTAATGCCTAGCTACCTGTGCCGAGCTGGGACGCAATAATCATTAAAAACTAAAACGCGTCCACGTCCCCCTCCCCTCGCCGCCACCCGTCCCCTTGGTGTGACCATCGTTGTGTCTGCAGAGGGAGCAGAGGATGCTGCTGCCGCCGCCACGAGAGGGTGAAGAACACCGAGAGAGAAGGAACGCCGCGCTTGGATGGCTTGGCGGAAGAAGCGAACTTAGCCTGAACTTAGAAAGTTCGAGCCTCTCTTCCGTGAACAGCGACGCGCGGAGGGGCTTTCCGCTAATTTCGCAGTTACGTTGCGAACCACCGGCTGCGTATCGAACTACGGCTCCCTCGGGATCATTCAGCGAACACGCGTATTCGATAACGCCGAGATCGATGGCGGAACAAGACCGCGCCACCCTTCCGCGCCACGCGATGTCCTCGAACATTATCTCGTCGGGGGAAAAGTGTCGAGCAAGTTTCACGGACAGAGATTTTGTTTGCAAAATGACTAGTCGTAAAAGTCAACTTTTACTATTTTTTCTGCGGTTGCGACTAATTGCAATTTTTTTCAAAAGTTTTTTACTCATCTTGTAATAAAATAATCCTTACAACTTCTCAAAAACACTCGAGTCATCTGTAATAATTTTAAAAAAGTTATACTGTTTCAAATGGCGCTGATTCAGTTTTTCTCTTCACTGTATATATATATATATATATATATATATATATATATATATATATATATATATATATATATACAAATACACTTGTTATACATTCATTTTTCAGAATCAAATCATTTCAATGTTCCCGCACCGTTATATAGATGGCAACACTAGTTTATCCTACCAATATGGCCGCAGTCTACCTTCCCTCCCCGCTAATGGTATGCCCCCTCTCGCCCATAAACCCACTTTGTGCACAGTCCTTTAGGTCCGTGGCTCCACCAGTGCCCACCACTGACTTACAGTATGAACTGTTGTCGTTCGCCGTCATCATCTGCGGCCAATAGCAACAGTCCCTACGTTGGGAATTTGTAAGTAAACACTCCCACATGTTGGACACCGTTGACCAAACATAAATGATAATAGCGAAGTGAAAAATCCAAGAAAATGAAGGTGGGTTTATCAAAATTTCGGGTAGCTAGAGCCCGATTTAGCAAAAGTTGTTTCACGCTTGTTAGTAGTTCGTTTGAGAAGAGTGGTCTTCTGGCAAATCCTGGAATTGGCAGTAGAAACCGCTGTTATTGTAGCTGCTTCTTAGAGAGCGACGGAAAATTCGTGGTTGGCGTAACGTTTCGCGGGAGCCACGTATCGTTGCGCATCGTCGGGATCGTTCAC
Organism: Sphecodes monilicornis; assembly: GCA_913789915.3. Taxonomy (NCBI): domain Eukaryota; kingdom Metazoa; phylum Arthropoda; class Insecta; order Hymenoptera; family Halictidae; genus Sphecodes; species Sphecodes monilicornis. The sequence continues at coordinate 11,008,230 of OU565300.1, read as the reverse complement.
TCGAAATTACAATACTCCCTGGGAGCGATTCCTCGCCGGCCCGGCGTTTCTCAATGCTCACGCGCCATTAAACTCTTATGGCCGCGATCGTCGGAATTCGCGAACGCTTCGTTCTCCTTATCATCGGAACGAGTAGGTTCATAACCTTCCCGTATCGAGCGCGGTGTGGTTTACACGTTATTTAGCTGGTTCCCAGACGTAAGGTGGTCCTCGGGAAAGTATTGTCCCGCAGCGCGATTCCGCAAACCGCTTTTACATCACGGTGAAGTCGTATTTTATAATCTTACGCGTGCTTATGGGGTGTAAATGTAACGCGTCACGTGAGGGCTTACCTTTCGATGAAATGCATTGCGACCGAAGGTCGAATGCGAGGGGGAACGAAGGCGTAGCGGACAATAGTTTGCCGACGGCAGTTAGAAACCCCTGTATAGAGATAATATCTGTATTTCATTAACATTATTCTCTGCGGTAGCGTTGGGGACGAGTCTGTGTTCGGTGTACGCCGCGAGACAGTGCCGGGGTAAACGGCTCTTACTGCGGGGACTCGATTGTGCGTTCGAAACCCTTCCAGCGTCTTGGTCGCGATCTTCCACGGAACGCATCCCCACACCCCTTAGGATCCCGGCGTGGCTATAGTCTCGTAATTAGAAACTGATTGCGCGCGGAGACCCATTTAAATTTCTGCCTGTTCGCCGGAACGTCTGTATTCCCTTTTCTGAGTCCAGCCCTTTAGAAGAGACACAACCATGGAATATAGAACGTCACCGTGATTCGGCTGCAACGGGTAACTAGGTAGTTCCTTATCATAACGATAAACCTGGACTCGTTTTAACCCCTTGAATCAAAATGACATCTCGTTTGACTCTTTTTGACTTTCCATCATAACCCGACGTACAATATGGCATGTAACAGCAACGTAATAGTTTTACATTGATTTTAAAGCAATTCGTATTGGTTTACTTTCTACCATTGTGTATATAGAGCATCAGGCAAAATGAAATAGTACATTTCAGTCTGGAATTTGAGAATGAAATTGTAAGGCAAGGGTTTAATGGCTGATGTTTTTATTGTGGCGGCTACTTCCTGTGCTCGTCAACAGAGGGACAGTACGACAACACCTTTCCCGCTAATACCTGAATCTTCCTCTGTTTGTATATACAGGGTGTCCCACATAAATAGGAACACCTAAATATCTGTCGTATTTACAGTCCTATCAGAAAACTTCAGAGGACAAAGTGACACTATTGCAGGGGGCAAATATAATAGTAAAGAATAAAAAATGTTTATGTCGTGTTATTTAATGAAATTTCAAGGTTACCGATGTTTTTTTAAATGGAATGGTATATTCTTTTTACGATAGCATGATAGACAATAAAAAACTGAATTTAGCGGATACCACCTTTTTGACCTTGAAATGACCTTGAGCAAGAATAATCATGTTGGAGCGGTTAAAGTGAGGAAGTTTAAAATTTACGGGTTTCAGCAAAGATTACGCGTTGTTTACGGCGGGTTGACCTTTACATATCATAATAAATGTTCGAAATGTACCTATCCTCATTTATGCAATATTACAATCTTGCATTAAATGATCTGTAGGTAATGTCGATTTCCTGAGACGTAATTGAAGCACATTCTGCAGTAATTATTACGATTCTTAGAACTTACACTACCGGTATTTTTAAATTGTTTTACCACAACGGAAAATGCGTGTAACGAAGGAGAAATACGATTCACAAATTTCTCACGATACAAATGTACTGTTTGCCTCAAAGTTTGGTGGCAATTCAGTTTTTTATTGCCTATCATGCTATCGTAAAACAAATATACTATTCCATTTAAAAAAACATCGGTGATAAAATATTGTTTCCTTTTTCTTTATTATTGTTATCAATATTGCATAAATGAGGATGGTCAACATTTCGAACATTTATTATGATATGTAAAGGTCAACCCGACGTAAACAACGCGTAATCTTTGCTGAAACACGTAAATTTTAAACTTCCACATTTTATCCGCTCCAACATGATTATTCTTGCTCAAGGCCATTTCAAGGTCAAAAAGGTGGTATCCACTAAATTCAGTTTTTTATTGCCTATCATGCTATCGTAAAACAAATATACTATTCCATTTAAAAAAACATCGGTGATAAAATATTGTTTCCTTTTTCTTTATTATTGTTATCAATATTGCATAAATGTGGATGGTCAACATTTCGAACATTTATTATGATATGTAAAGGTCAACCCGACGTAAACAACGCGTAATCTTTGCTGAAACACGTAAATTTTAAACTTCCACATTTTATCCGCTCCAACATGATTATTCTTGCTCAAGGTCATTTCAAGGTCAAAAAGGTTGTATCCACTAAATTCAGTTTTTTATTGTCTATCATGCTATCGTAAAACAAATATACTATTCCATTTAAAAAAACATCGGTGATAAAATATTGTTTCCTTTTTCTTTATTATTGTTATCAATATTGCATAAATGTGGATGGTCAACATTTCGAACATTTATTATGATATGTAAAGGTCAACCCGACGTAAACAACGCGTAATCTTTGCTGAAACACGTAAATTTTAAACTTCCACATTTTATCCGCTCCAACATGATTATTCTTGCTCAAGGCCATTTCAAGGTTAAAAAGGTGGTATCCACTAAATTCAGTTTTTTATTGTCTATCATGCTATCGTAAAACAAATATACTATTCCATTTAAAAAAAACATCGGTGACCTTGAAATTTCATTAAAAAACACGACATAAAAAATTTGTTTCTTTACCATTATATTTGCCCCCTGCAACAGTGTCACTTTGTCCACTGATGTTTTCTGATAGGACTGTAAATGCGACAGATATTTAGGTGTTCCCATTTATTTGGGACACCCTGTATAATGGAAGATACCTAAAGTAGTGCTCACTATCATTTGCATGACTTCGAATCCAGAAATAAAATTCTTGCGTATTGAGATACCGACGATTGTGATTTTTATCGAGTGGTAATCTGATCGTCTCATTTATTGCAAACACAAAACTTTACATTGTCTCTTACAAATCAAATATTATGAGTAGGAGTGTACGACGATCACTGGAAACCCTGCATCTGCAATGAGTATGGAAAAATTTCACATTTTATCCGCGCGAAGCATGAATTGCAAGATTCGATCGGTTCGACGGTGTCTGAGGAATGAACGGGCTCGGATCGTCGCGAAAGAACACGAAGGATTACACGCGTCGCAGATACGCGGGGCGAAATGCACGTTGCCCGTGGTGCAAGTCGAAGACTGCGCAGTTTCTCCGCGTGTGCCTGCACATACTCGGGCCTCCGCGGTAATCCTGAGTTATGGCGGATTATATCATCAATTTAGCCGATCAGGATCAGGTGCAGCGAGTGTACCATCGCCAGTCAGGATATATCCGCGCGCCTATATGGAGCGGTGCTCCCTTCGCTCTTCCTCCGTCCACCTATCGCGCACGTCCGATATCCCATAACACAACCATAACACGAAACAACTTAACGCTCGCACTGCCAACGCCAGAATTTCGCCGATTCACCTCCCCCCCCCCTTCTCTTCGGCTACCCTCACCCTCCTTTTTTTTTGGTACCGGTCCAGGAATATTATACCTTCCAGTTTTTTGACACACCAGATCCCCGCCGCGAATTGGAAAAATATCGCGCGGCGATCTAACTGCCCGCAGTGATTATCTGCGCCCTGGAACGACGGAAACCCGTTCCGCCGCTGATAATGGAACTGACCGATGCTTCGTTACGAGTCGTATTACGACTTAATAACGCCGCCTCGTACTCATTCCCTGCCGGCGGGGAAAATCGGCGTGATGGTGCTCGCGTGAATTGGCAGCTAATGATGGGGAGCCGCTGGTTGTCACAAAATTTGCTCTTGGGTATACCGATACAGTCCGCGAAATCACCGTAGCAGTTTCATGTGTATTTTCTTTGTTAATTCTGTTTTAAAAAATAAATACGATCTAATGATCCTGATGTCGGTATATTTATTTGAGTGACTATGTGTCAGCGAAGGAGAATAATTTGTGCTGACAAAATAAAGAAGTTTCGCGAATTCATTAAGATCCTTCCTCGGTTCTCCGAGTGTGCAATATATATCCATAATTTATGAATAGTGTTTTAGTTTTTGAACAGTACTTTTTTTTGCCTGTGGAACGTCGATGAGCATTGCGAGGGTATAGGCCGTGTCGCGTAGAGGGTGTAACGAAGAGGCCGAAGGAGGAATGATATGCCTGTCGTACGTTTCCCTGCAGATATCTCGGGGGATCGGGCTGCGGCACCGGTGTAACCGGTGAAAATATAAATCCGCTAAAATATCGAGAGATTAGCGTTCGGACACGTCGCCCGATAGCCGTTGGAGGTTCAGGCCCAAAGCCGACTCGTTCTCTCTCTCTCTCTCTCTCTCTCTCTCTGTCTCTCTCTCACCGCCCCCTGTTCTTCTCTCTGTCTCTGTCTCTGTCCTTCCGGGCGTTGCAGTCGCAAAGCTGGCCAACGGAATCCGGGAAGCGGGCACGGGAGGTGAGAGAAAAAGCGGCGGGTCGCCGCCATTTTTTCTCGTAACAATAATTTGTTGTTATCAAATAACGATGGCCCGTAGGTGACTCGATCCGGCTCGGCTTTGCGAACGCGACAATAAATGCTGGCGAAATAAAATTTTACTGCCGAATAATATCCGCGCGGGAGTTTGTTGCTATTGAATTCCGCGGCCGTTCCGTAACGATCCCGGCAAAACTTGCGGTCCCCCGTTCGTGTTTCAGCGCCGCGAATCCCCACGTTGATTCTCTCAAGAGAAATTGTGCAGCGATTTTTCTTACCATTCGAATGTTGCTTTTTATTTTATCACCTTATATTATAGTATATTTTAGATAGCATGATAGACAATAAAAAGCTGAATTTAGTGGATACCACCTTTTTGACCTTGAAACGACCTTGAGCAAGAATAATCATGTTGGAGCGGATAAAATGTGGAAGTTTAAAATTTACGTGTTTCAGCAAAGATTATGTCGGGTTGACCTTTACATATCATAATAAATGTTCGAAATGTTGACCATCCTCATTTATGCAATATTGCTAACAATAATAAAGAAAAAGAAAACAATATTTTATCACCGATGTTTTTTTAAATGGAATAGTATATTTGTTTTACGATAGCATGATAGACAATAAAAAACTGAATTTAGTGGATACCACCTTTTTGACCTTGAAACGACCTTGAGCAAGCATAATCATGTTGGGGCGGATAAAATGTGGAAGTTTAAAATTTACGTATTTCAGCAAAGATTACGCATTGTTTACGGCGGGTTAACCTTTACATATCATAATAAATGTTCGAAATGTTGACCATCCTCATTTATGCAATATTGATAACAATAATAAAGAAAAAGGAAACAATATTTTATCACCGATGTTTTTTTAAATGGAATAGTATATTTGTTTTACGATAGCATGATAGACAATAAAAAACTGAATTTAGTGGATACCACCTTTTTGACCTTGAAATGACCTTGAGCAAGCATAATCATGTTGGGGCGGATAAAATGTGGAAGTTTAAAATTTACGTATTTCAGCAAAGATTACGCGTTGTTTACGTCGGGTTGACCTTTACAAAGCACTAATAAATGTTTGAAACATTTTTCATAATAAACAGCGTATGTTTATGTTAGAGTATGTATGATTGAGATCGATAACAGAAGGTTAATCGGTTAGAATAAGTACGTTGTTCCTTCTGCATTATTCGAATTCGAAACGTGAAAGTGATAACAATGCGTTATACTGTACAGGAACGAATCGATATGGTTTTCACTTATGGCGAAAGCCACCAATCTTTGAGGCGAGCAGTACATTTGTCTCGTGAAAAATTTGTGAGTCGTATTTCTCCTTCGTTACACGCATTTTCCGTTGTGGTAAAACAATTTAAAAATACCGGTAGTGTAAGTTCTAAAAATCGTAATAATTACTGTAGCATGTGCTTCAATTACGTCTCAGGAAGTCGACAATACCTGCAGATCATTTAATGCAAGATTGCAATATTGCATAAATGAGGATGGTCAACATTTCGAACATTTATTATGATATGTAAAGGTCAACCCGCCGTAAACAACGCGTAGTCTTTGCTGAAACACGTAAATTTTAATCTTCCACATTTTATCTGCTCCAACATGATTATTCTTGCTCAAGGTCGTTTCAAGGTCAAAAAGGTGGTATCCACTAAATTCAGTTTTTTATTGTCTATCATGCTATCGTAAAAAATATATACTATTCCATTTAAAAAAACATCGGTGACCTTGAAATTTCATTAAAAAACAAGATATAAACATTTTTTTCTTTACCATTATCTTTGCCCCCTGCAATAGTGTCACCTTGTTCTCTGAAGTTTTCTGATAGGACAGTAAATACGACAGATATTTAGGTGTTCCCATTTATGTGGGACACCCTGTATAAAAAAGTCATTATATAAAATAAAATATGATTAAAATATTTTAAGGATCGTCAGAAAAATGAAACGATAATTCATGGAAGAGTTGCTGGGTACCATCCGCCCTATGTATGGTACTGCAGGGTAATGCATATTCAAATGTTGAACAAGTACGTCAATAAATGTTGTGTTAATTCTATCAAGTATGATACCGGTGGTTCTAAGTGGTTCAATAAATATTATAGTTCTGGGAATATAAACAAATGCTTAATTTTATTTGATAGACGCCACTTTTTCTTATTGTGTTACTACTGTTCGCAGTAACCCAACAGCTAACTACGATGTGTCGAACACCATCCAGATATTACGACGCAATGGATACAGCGCGAACAATATCGCTAAATCATTCATGTTGGTTTTGATGATACGTAATTTCACAGGAATTTAAAAAAAATTTATTACTCCGTGCAAATTTTATTGCTTCGATACGGCCGCATTAATCTCGGCGAGCGTCGAAATTCGATCGTTAAAATTCGCAGATCGCGGCGTCGTGGACGGTAAATCATAGCGGCAGCGACGGCGTAGTCGGCGGCGCGTCGGCAGTCGTGTCTGAATTACGAAGCGCGGCGCGCATTTGTCGATTTATAAAGTTAACTGGACGCTGTTCTTGTTCCGCGGGTCGTGTCTCTGACCCGCGGCATTGTTCGTTCCAAAGGCTGTGGCTCCGAATGGCACCGGTGCAGTGGTGCCAGAAACAACCAAAACTGGTTGTTTTTCCATCTCCTCCTTTTCCCCTTCCACTATCCCATTCCACTACCTCGGTACACTCCAATGTCCCCCACTACGACCGTAGACTGGTCACGTGACGTGCCGCGCAACGTGTCACACATTACTCTGGTCATTAGAGAGGTGGTAAACTGTATTCCCCTCGATTTAACCGATCTGGCATCACTGCACCAGTGTCCGATCGAGATGAAACTTGGTCGGTATCGTAACGGGAGTAGTAGTTGGACTCAAAATACAGTAAATTCACGATTTAAGACCAACGGAACATTGCGATCTATGTCCCTTCGCCTACTTCTTCCACTGAGGGATGTCCCCGGAGGGGCCCGGAAGCTCGAGCTTCCTCGGTCGCCGAACGTAAATATGCCGCGTAATTTGATCCTGGGTCGGGTATGTTAGCGTCAATGTGTTTTAAGCCAGGTCGAGGGTTTGTATCGAGGCGACTCTTAGGCCTGGAAGGATTTATGGCAGGATCTTGACCTGCGTGAGGCCTTAATGAAGGATGCTTGAGACTAAACAGAACCGTCGATGGACGATGGCAGGCGACCGCGCTGGGTCTTCCGGCTATCGGCCGTCACGGGGATGTTTATGTGAAACAGATTAGTGAAAGTTTGGAATGACTTTATGAAAAAGAGAGAGAGATAGTGACGAGTGCGTTGCACAAGGATTGGGACTCTACCCGAGCCGCATGGTGTCATATTCCTCGGCGACCGAGGCCTCTCGGGCTTCATGGCCCCTCAAGGGGGTACACCACGCACTAGTGGGGATATCTGAAGGACAATTATGTCGGAGACATTTGGGACAATTACCGATGAAATACTGTACATCCATTCCAAGTAGAGGGAACACGGGAGTATCCTCTAGGACGCGACGTGTCCAACAGGCTTTTTGATTCTCCCTAGCATTGCGGGCTGACGACCGGCTCACGCTTCAGCGATTGTGCACTGTTATCTTGCGGAGGATCATTGCACCCCTGCGAGCCTCTTAGGTACAGTAAATGGCGGACCGACAGAGGGGCTGAATCTATGCCAACTCCCAGCCGGCTGTTAGCGACCACCAACTTGTCGTCCGACATTTGCCATTTACTGCCTGACATTGTCGGCGTTGTCAAGGATCGCTCGACGTATCGCAAAAACCTACTTAAAGGTCGTGCACACGGATCTCGCGGTTGCACCAGGATTCGCGACCCTTGTGCTGGCTAGTGGGCAACTGGTTTGTCTCATTGTTATCCACTGCTCCCCGAGGAGAAAGACGACGCGATTGCGAGAAAGAAGAAGAAGAGGAAGAGGAAGAAGGGACTGGTCGGCTCGCAGACTTTCTGCAGTCAACGTTTATGGCACTGGCGTGAGTTAAGAGCTCGTTAGTTTCGTCGGACGTAACTTCCGGCGGATCAGCCGATAGAAAAACGGAGGAGAAGTTCCATCCCTTGTTTCCTTTCGAAACTCTTCTTCCATCCTCCCTCATTCAGCTCGCATTATTTAACGACCGGCATCTTGTAACAAGTTGTTGCTAGACGAACCGATAACTAAATTTCAATAATCTCGATCCTTGCTCTGCCAGCCGGATAAGGATCTCCGTCCAAGGATTCGACGGGGTGCAATTAGCGGCGCAACGAAGCATTGTTCATCCTAGAGGGTAATGCCGAGGGACGAGGTTAAAACAAAACAGGGCGGAGAAAAATAAAAATCGACGAACGACGCGGAATCTCTCGGACGTATGGCGCGGACGCTTAAGTCCTGCCATAAATATCGCTCGTTTGCGAGTGGCGGGAAGCATGAAGCATGACCAGAAAAAATCCGTTCCTCAAACACGTGGAATATCGAAATTTACAGCCTTACGTAGCGGATGAGAGGGACGGACGGCCAGCTTTATGCAGATTTGTAGATTGGAGAGAGAACATCCTCTCCTGTGTTTTGCTGGATTTCGACGACGCAGAAAGGAAAACACCGAATTAGCAAATTCTGAAATATTTTTGTTTGCCGGTCAGCTGGGGAATCCCCGAATGCCGCTTTTACCTACTTATCCCTTCTTAACACATTGGTTGCCATGTCATTTGTGTTTAGTCGACGGAATTATTTGTCTAGACTTAAGAGCTGGTTTTTGCGCTGATAGATTGTGTGTTTAGTGGTAGACAAACGTATAAGATACTTCATGCATTTGTACATTTTGTATATTTAGAAGAAAAGAATTGCACGTTTTATGCAACCTATTTTTTGCATACTATTTCTAGAATGAACATACAAAGTATAAATAAGTAAATTGTTAATCGGTATTTAGGGTAAGGTTGCTCAAGCCGTACCACTGCTTAAATCGTACCTTTTAAGTATTATTATACAGGGTGTCCCACATGAATGGGAACACCTAAATATCTGTCGTATTTACAGTCCTATCAGAAAATTTCAGAGGACAAAGTGACATTATTGCAGGGGGCAAATATAATGGTAAAGAAAAAAATTTTTTATGTCGCGTTTTTTAATGGAATTTCAAGGTTACCGATGTTTTTTTTTAAATGGAATAGTATATTTGTTTTACGATAGCATGATAGACAATAAAAAACTGAATTTAGTGGATTTCACATTTATGACCTTGAAATGACCTTGGGCAAGAATAATCATGTTGGAGCGGATAAAATGTGAAAGTTTAAAACTTACGTGTTTCAGCAAAGATTACGCGTTGTTTACGTCGGGTTGACCTTTACATATCATAATAAATGATCGAAATGTTGACCATCCTCATTTATGCAATATTGATAACAATAATAAAGAAAAAGAAAGCAATATTTTATCACCGATGTTTTTTTAATGGAATAGTATATTTGTTTTACGATAGCATGATAGACAATAAAAAACTCAATTTAGTGGATTCCATCTTTATGACCTTGAAATGACCTTGAGCAAGAATAATCATGTTGGAGCGAATAAAATGTGATAGTTTAAAATTTACGTGTTTTAGCAAAGATTACGCGTTGTTTACGGCGGGTTGACCTTTACAAACCACAATAAATGTTTGAAATATTTTTCATAGCAAACGGCGTATGTTTATGTTAGAGTATATATCATTGAGATCGTTAAGAGAAGGTTAATCGGTTAGAATATGTACGTTGTTCCTTCTGCATTATTCGAATTCGAAATAATTTTAAAATACCGGTAGTGTAAGTTCTAAAAATCGTAATAAACAATTGGACTGACACCATTGGACTTATTGGACTTTTATCTAAGATAAAATGTATTGTGTACAAAGATGAACCCACAACGCCAGAGGATATGCGGCAAAGGATTACTGCAGCATTTGCTTCAATTACGTCTCGGGAAATCGACAATGCCTACAGATCATTTAATGCAAGATTGCAATATTGCATAAATGAGGATTGTCAACATTTCGAACATTTATTATAATATGTAAAGGTCAACCCGCCGTAAACAACGCATAATCTTTGCTGAAACACGTAAGTTTTAAGCTTCCACATTTTATCCGCTCCAACATGATTTTCTAGCTCAAGGTCATTTCAAGGTCAAAAAGGTGGTATCCACTAAATTCAATTTTTTATTGTCTATCAAGCTATCGAATGTACTATTCCGTTTAAAAAAACATCGGTGACCTTGAAATTTCATTAAAAAACACGACATGGGTACGACTTCAGCTATAGGCGGTACCACTTAGGACACTGGTTTCCTTAGTCGTACTGAATTTGATTTTATAACATTTATTAATTATATCTAAGAGAGTATACTGTTTGGAATTTTATCGTAATAAATATGAACAATGTTCACACAAGTTTTGAGTGGCACATAGAATTTTTATTTCTTTGATAAATCGTACAATTCATACCTACTATTTCTTATGGGGTAAGACTTGAGTAACCTTTCCCTAACTTCATTCGTTTTATTAACAACATACATCTGTAAATGTAGGCAATGCCTTTTTCAGCTGGTTTAAGTAAATCTTAATTAGCCAAGTATGAAAGAGAAAAAGATCGTTCCTGACTTTTACAAGTCTGGCGAGTTTCGTTTGATGGACACCCTGAAATCCGTACAGTTTTTCTAGAAGAATGCCATTCGAAGTCAGTGTCCATTAGACCACTACTTCTCTTTGCCAGTTTCTTTACGCGTCTATCCGATGTTCCGTCACTCTCCAACAAATCGATAGGTTTGTCGGATCACGCCAAACGAGGTTGGCTTAACTTTCCTCCCCAGTGAACCTGCGGCGTCCTGCTCCTCGTTTTTACGAGGATATTCCAGCACGCCTAACGATACGCAAACCAGATAATTGCGTTCCCGTTGTTCTCGAATAGACCGTGCTGTAGCTTGGATACGGATCGAATACAGAACGAGCCACTTTCGGGGTTCCTTTATGACATACGTCACAGCTCGGTTGACAAATATCCAGTCTGGCGAAGATCAGATTTGAGAAAGTGACTCGCCGCACAATTCGATAACATCGTCTGGAACGATGAAAACGAGCAGGCTAGCTGGACGACTCAAACTCTTTTTTTTTTTGCTCTTATCCTTCGATCTTTATCCATGATTTGATCCTTTTCGTTAAAAAGTCTACATTACCGATGCGATATACAGTATTTCATCGTTAATTGTCCTGAAATTCTGAACGATAATTGTCGCAAAACAATCCCTCCTTCCGCGGGGTATGCCCCGTGAGGGACCGTGGAGCTCGAGGTGCCTCGGTCGCCGAGAAGTGTAACACAATACGGGTCGAGTATGTCGGTGAACCACCACTAATGCAATAATAAAACTTCTTTATTTTTTATTATTTTTTGATGGAATTTTTACCAATATATTCGTGGCATTTTTCTAATGAAAACGATACTAAATAAAATACGATTCCGATGGTATTTACTTGAGTAATGGACAGAGTCTGGTACAGCGCATGTGGAAGAAAGAGACGCGGAGTGTCGCAGTCGGCGGCACAGTTCAAAGTCCCACGTGTCCTCCCAGTATAATGCCAATAAAAAAAACTTTTTTATTATTACTTATTTTTTTATGAGACTTTCTCCAATATATTTGTCGCATTTTTCGAATTAAAATAATACCAAACACGATATAATTCGGATCATATTTATCTTATTGGTACCATTTGCATTAGAAAGTTCCATACAAAAATAATAAAAAATAAAGAAGTTTTGTCACTGGGTTAGGTGTTGTTTTCACACCGACATACTCGACCGGTATTATGTTACACTTCTCGGCGACCGAGGCCTCTAGAGCTCGCTATCCTTTTCTACGTTCGACACAAGTCAAAGAATAGTATTATCTGAACGTTAATTGTCGCCGGCCGGACCCGTGGTGCCCACGATTATCGACGAAATACTGTACACTGTTAAAAGATCGAATAAAAATCTATTGTTTTACCCGTTTACATTTAATGAAAAAATTAGGTTGGAATTATGGTGAACACCGTACGTCGAGTTTCTCGTCTATCGCACGTCATATCCGAGAGTGTCGCGAGATATTTCGCTGTCCACTAAAGGAATTGATTACGTAATCGTCGTAGGAACGGTGAAATATTTGAAATCGTTTCCATCGGTGGTAGGACACGGTTGAAGACGTTGCGGTAGCAGAAAAAGATTACGCGGCACTTTGCATGGTAATTTTCTGATCGAATATTCGGCATATCATCGACAGCGACGGAGGTGAGATCGCTCGTATTTCAACGGTCGATGAAAAGCAACGACAAACTTGCCCCGATAATGTTTCTTCAGTTTCGAGGTTTACTTCACAGGAAAGCCTTCGGATCTGGCGCCATGGCTGGCACCCTTGCGCGGTATGTTAATTAGCGGTATAAGCTTCAGAGCACCCGGTTTGTAAGGAGTCCTTTATATAACTAATTAGTACCGCTGGCATTCAGACTATTTACTTCATTTGGCTCGGCTTAGACACAGCTACATCCCAGCTTTTATTTTCACCTCCTCGCTCCCTTTACCCTTTCTTTCTCGTTCTTCCACGCTTTAAACTACACAGTCGCGATCGCTATTCTTACTTTTTACTGAGACACTGCCACGCTCTCGCGATTCCGTTACTCGGGAACACTTTGATCCTCGCTGGAAAAAATCACAGACACATTGTTTCACCCATTCGCGTCCCGTTCAGAAAATCACAGATAGATTTATTAGGTGCGCAGGAAGCACAGAGTTTCGTGCTTTCAGTGTTCTAATCTACAATATCTTTAGTCACCTCAAATCGAGATCGGTTCCGGTCGTTTGGACTGTTCAACGCTGCATCCCAATACAATTATTTTAAAAAATACAATGATCAGTATTTCAACGATAATCGTCGCCACCACGGGTTCGGCCGGCGACAATTAACGTTCAGATAATACTATTCTTTGACTTGTGCCGAACGTAGAAAAGGACAGCGAGCTCGAGAGGCCTCGGTTGCCGAGAAGTGTAACATGATACGGGTCGAGTATGTCGGTGTGAAAACAACTCCTAACCCAGGGACAAAATTTATTTATTTTTTATTATTTTTTTATTTAACTTTCTAATGAAAATGATACCAATAAGATATAATTCCGATGGTATTCACTTGAGTAATGGACGATGAAAGTTTCGGAAAATTATTGTAAATATGATCCGAATTATATTGTGTTTGGTATTATTTTAATCATAAAAATGCGACAAATATATTGGAGAAATTCTCATAAAAAAATAAGTGATAATAAAAAAGTTTTTTTATTGGCATTATACTGGGAGGACACGTGGGCCTTTGAACTGTGCCGCCGACTGCGACTCTCCGCGTCTCTTTCTTCCACATGCGCTGTACTTCCTTGCGGCCAAAACTTTCACCGTCCATTACTCAAGTAAATACCATCGGAATCGTACTTTATTTAGTATCGTTTTCATTAGAAAAATGCCACGAATATGTTGCTGAAAGTTCCATCAAAAAATAATAAAAAATAAAGAAGTTTTATTATTGGATTAGTGGAAGTTCATCGACATACTCGACCCGTATTGTGTTACACTTCTCGGCGACCGAGGCATCTCGAGCTCCACGGTCCCCCACGGGGCATACCCCGCGGAAGGAGGGACTGTTTTGCGACAATTATCGTTCAGAATTTCACGACAATTAACGATGAAATACTGTATATCGCATCGGTAATGTAGACTGTTTAACGAAAAGGATCAAATAGAGATCGATCAAATTTCGTCAATCTTTTGAAGAATGCCCAAATATTTCTGCGGCTTGCTATAAGTACGAAACCCACAAAAATTCTAATGTAGTTGAAAAATATAGATTTCTTGTCGAAATTTAAAAACGATGAAAAGGTATCGATCGTATTCGTAAGCGGTATAATGCTGCTTAACACTTGGCCGTCCGCACGTCTCGTAAAAATTTCTTCGCTTGGCGCCGGCCGTTCTTGAGGTTATCGGGTGATTATAAATTTTCAAGTTTTACTAATGTCATGGTTAGCTCTCACGAGCTTTCAATCCTGCACCCTATTTTCATGAAATTTGGAAGATATACATATGTAAATAAAAGTAAAATTTGTTTTCTATATTTGTTTATTTACGTTTTCTTTGGCAATAACTTGGTATTTCTCTTTTAAATCATATGCAGCAAAACAATCTTTAAGATGTAACGCAACTCCACAAGACTTGCACATTAAATTTGTTGTCCTTCTTTTTTGTTTTTGGAACATACATGGCAGTTTCTTCGTTTTCGTTTGTTAGTTTCGGAAATGAGTGTTAGCTGGTGTTGTTTTAGCTGACCGGAAAGTCTGTCGATCGAATCATGATGGGACGCACGCGATGCAGTAGCGACCTCCGAGTTTTGCTCATGAACAGGTACATGATCTTTTATCCACAATTCAGACACTTTCGATAAAAAATCATGAAATCGGAGACTCTAGCGTTCTGTATTGATATGTTGATATGTCCTAAATGCATTAAATAATGCGCAATTAACACTATGCCGTTCAGTACACCACTGTGGTGTCGCCGGCCGTTGAGCAATACTTTGTGCGCGACACCACCGTGGTGTCGCCGGACGGCAAAGTGTTAAGGATATTCTCGAAGTAATCGAAAACACTATAAGACCTTCAAGGTCGTGCAAGGTCAGAAATGGAAGAAACACTTTGAATATATCATACCAATGTGTTTGCAAGTTTTCTTTATTGGTGAGTCTACAGTAAATGTTCAATTTGACTTTCTTGTGCATGAATGCACATTTCTTCCTGTAATTGTCTCATCATAGAAGAAACAAGAATTAAACACTCTGATAGTGAATGACAACATCATCTGATTCGTATGAATAAGGAATACTTGTAAACACATTGGTATGAAATATTCAAAATGTCTCTTCCGTTTCTGACCTTGCATGACCTTGAAGGTGATTGTGGAGATGAATTCGTCTAGACACGCGCTTTCACATGATATCAAAAAAATATATGGCATTCCATTTAAAAAATTGAAGGTCACCTTCATACCTAACAAAATATTATAAACACAAAAAAATTACATACGCCATGGTGTTGCGCATAAAAGCTGTATACAGTTCTAATCAAAAAACAAGAAGAGACAAGTTTCGAAAATGAAAAAAAATGATTTCGTAGAATTGTTGTGTTAATAGATTGACTTTCAATAAAACATCATGAAATCGGAAACTCTTGCGTTCTGTATTGAAATGTTGATATGTCCTGAATGCATTAAATAATGCGCAATTAACGCTATGCCGTCCAGTACACCACTGTGGCGTCGCCGGCCGTTGAGCAATACTTTGTGCGCGACACCACTGTGATGTCGCCGGACGGCAAAGTGTTAATAAAGTAAGGAGTTTTTTTTGTAAAAGCTAATGTGTTTGCCGAAGAAGTTTCGAATTGCATCGGTGAACAGGAGAAGCGTAAGGGTCTCTGCACACCCATCCGGGACGGGCCACGGAGAGTATTTTTACATAGCTTTGGTATAGGCAGGGGTCTCCGAGATTTCTGATCCGGTGTAGTTCCGATTCTTTCCTCCCGCGACCGAAGGGCCATAATTCTTGCCCTTTCGAGCGCGCGTTGACAGTTCCCTCTGTGCATAGCACAAAAACAATATTTCCAGGGACTCCACACCTCCTCAAAGTAAACTATCTAAACTAACTAGCTAAACCCCGGTCCGGCCCGTCCCGGATGGGCCCTTAGGGTCTCTGCACACCCATCCGGGACGGGCCCCGGAGGGTTTTTTACATAGCTTTGGTATAGGCAGGGGTCTCCGAGATTTCTGATCCGGTGTGGTTCCGATTCTTTCCTCACGCGACCGAAGGGCCATAATTCTTGCACTTTCGAGCGCGCGTTGACAGTTCCGTCTGTGCATAGCACAAAAAAGATGTTTCCAGGGACTCCACACCTCCTCAAAGTAAACTATCTAAACTAACTAGCTAAATCCCGGTCCGGCCTGTCCCGGATGGGCCCTTAGGGTCTCTGCACACCCATCCGGGACGGGCCCCGGAGAGTTTTTTTACATAGCTTTGGTATAGGCAGGGGTCTCCGAAATTTCTGATCCGGTGTGGTTCCGATTCTTTCCTCCCGCGACCGAAGGGCCATAATTCTTGCACTTTCGAGCGCGCGTTGACAGTTCCCTCTGTGCATAGCACAAAAACAATGTTTCCAGGGACTCCACACCTCCTCAAAGTAAACTATCTAAACTAACTAGCTAAATCCCGGTCCGGCCCGTCCCGGATGGGCCCTTAGGGTCTCTGCACACTCATCCGGGACGGGCCCCGGAGGGTTTTTTACACAGCTTTGGTATAGGCAGGGGTCTCCGAGATTTCTGATCCGGTGTGGTTCCGATTCTTTCCTCACGCGACCGAAGGGCCATAATTCTTGCACTTTCGAGCGCGCGTTGACAGTTCCGTCTGTGCATAGCACAAAAAAGATGTTTCCAGGGACTCCACACCTCCTCAAAGTAAACTATCTAAACTAACTAGCTAAATCCCGGTCCGGCCTGTCCCGGATGGGCCCTTAGGGTCTCTGCACACCCATCCGGGACGGGCCCCGGAGAGTTTTTTTACATAGCTTTGGTATAGGCAGGGGTCTCCGAAATTTCTGATCCGGTGTGGTACCGATTCTTCCCTCGCGCGACCGAAGGGCCATAATTCTTGCACTTTCGAGCGCGCGTTGACAGTTCCCTCTGTGCATAGCACAAAAACAATATTTCCAGGGACTCCACACCTCCTCAAAGTAAACTATCTAAACTAACTAGCTAAATCCCGGTCCGGCCCGTCCCGGATGGGCCCTTAGGGTCTCTGCACACTCATCCGGGACGGGCCCCGGAGGGTTTTTTACACAGCTTTGGTATAGGCAGGGGTCTCCGAGATTTCTGATCCGGTGTGGTTCCGATTCTTTCCTCACGCGACCGAAGGACCATAATTCTTGCACTTTCGAGCGCGCGTTGACAGTTCCCTCTGTGCATAGCACAAAAACAATATTTCCAGGGACTCCACACCTCCTCAAAGTAAACTATCTAAACTAACTAGCTAAATCCCGGTCCGGCCCGTCCCGGATGGGCCCTTAGGGTCTCTGCGCACCCATCCGGGACGGGCCCCGGAGGGTTTTTTACATAGCTTTGGTATAGGCAGGGGTCTCCGAGATTTCTGATCCGGTGTGGTACCGATTCTTCCCTCGCGCGACCAAAGGGCCATAATTCTTGCACTTTCGAGCGCGCGTTGACAGTTCCCTCTGTGCATAGCACAAAAACAATATTTCCAGGGACTCCACACCTCCTCAAAGTAAACTATCTAAACTAACTAGCTAAATCCCGGTCCGGCCTGTCCCGGATGGGTGTGCAGAGACCCTAAAGCGACGATCGATGGAATTTCAATCGCGCTCGCGGCCAATGCGAATCACAGAAAGATTTACAGCGGCGTTTCCGGCCTCAATCAGAAACCGATCGGCTCCGGTGGAAATTGCTCGTGCCAGAACAATATTATTACGGTCTATAAAACTATAATCCGCGTCGTGAACCTTTTGCGAAAGCATCTCGTAACGTGGTATTTGTTAACTGGATGGCAGAAAAAATTGTATCCGAGATTCTTATTTCTGCGTCGGACGGATCGAGAAACGGGGTTGTTCCGGTCCGTCCTCGTCTGTTCGAATGGCTTCGAATACGAAGTTGGAACTTGCGACGATAAAACCGCGCGTAAAAGTATAATAGTTTATAGACTTAACCAGCCACCATGGACCAATAAAATTCACCGTGGCCAAGAGCTTCGTCTCTCTTTCTCCTCTCCCGTTGATCCGGACGATGACGATACGTCTCGCGAGACGTTTTCCTCTCGACGTACAAGTTCACGTCGGCCAACATCGATTCGGTTCCCCTCCTCCCGTCATGCGTGACAATCGCGATTGCCTCTGCTAACTCGCTAGATCGTATCGCGCCAATTATATAGGATTATCCCCCGGTCGATTCTACTTTGCTGCCACTTTTCTCCTCGTAAATACGCAGCCGTTTAACCATCAACTTTTTTCCCCCGATGCGACGCCCGACGGCGAAATTCCCGAACGAAAAGGGATCGCGGCGCACGTGATCGGACATTGGAGAAGCATTCGCTGAAGCTTTGATAAAGGCGCCGCACAGACGTCACCGCTCCATATGATACTCAAACGTTTATACTCGTGTTGCAGACTGCAACTATTCGCTGCACGACGCGACGCAACGCGACGCAACGCAACGCGACGCGACGGTTGAACCACCCAGTTTCGTTATAACGAGCTGCTCGAGCTTCCCGAGCTGCCATCCGATGCCTATTATCTCAAATTTATAATGAGTATCAATTTAGAATTTTCTATTACCGCGGGAATGATACTTTGGTGACAACGTTCTTTCTTTTCATAGTTTCCCGTACGAGGCTTTGTATTTCCTGCGAGAATTCTTTTATTGTTTCTTCGGTAAACCTTACGTTTAGGGGAGGATGCTCCGATGACCTTGACCTTGACATATGTTGTTGAGGACAACATTCTGAACAACTTTTGTCATTACAACTACCCGGTGCTCGGTCTCAGTTTTCGAGATATTTGCGAAAAATTATTGCTAATAGTGTATTCAATTTTCCGTATTCTTCCACGCTCCGTGGCAACGTGAACCTGTTCCGGGGCCGCATCTGTTTATTTTTTGTTTGTAAACACGTTGTGGGGATGAGAAGCGACAATACCACACACACCCGCGCAGTGTTTCTAAAAAGAAGGCTCTCGCATTATGCAATATAAAATCAACTGAGACGGATACAGCATACATGCATTATATTATCGCATTTGATAGTAAAACAAATTGCAAAACCTAACCCAGACCTAACCCAGACCAATACAGCATACATGTATTATATTATCGCATTTGATAGTAAAACAAATTGGTATTGGTTTCAGTTGATTTTACATTGTTTAATGTGAGAACCTTCGTCTCAGAAACACTGGGTGGCTGTGTGTGGTGTCGTGTGTTGGTTAGGACTAGGTGGTGGGGGGCGGAGAGCACGCAGACAAAATTATGAGTATCTCGAATAGTATTCTATATCAAACTGAGAATTTTATTCCGTATTTAAATGGTCTAATGGATACATAGAATTCATTATTTCGAAAAAAGCATCAATGCGTTTATCAAAATTGTACGTTCTTTTAAATAAACATTCGGCAATATAATACAAAATTCAATACAGTACTAGCAATAGTTTTTCGCAAATATCTCGAAAACTAAGACCGAGCACCGGGTAGTTGTAATGACAAAAGTTGTTCAGAATGTTGCCCTCAACTACATATGTCAAGGTCAAGGTCATCGGAGCATCCTCCCCTAAACGTAAGTTTTACCGTTTCTTCTTTTACAGAGAATAAATCGATCAAAATGACGAGCGACAGTTTTTACCATCGTGTTGCAAGACTGTTTTTTGTTAAATTCAGATTTAAAAACTAAATATTAGTAACTCTTTTGTAGCCGAGTTCTTTATTTTGACAAACTACATTGGGGTTGAGGTGGTACGGAAAATTGAATTGTTCGAACAATGAATCGTGCAGGTTAGAATTATAGGGATTCAACGTAATATCACTAATTAAATACAGGAGAACTACCGCGGTAATTTGAAATTTAACAGTTACCATTTACAATACATAGTATTGTAATACGGTTAATTCTACATCAATAGGTACGATCACATTGGTCCCAAGAAGTGATACGGATAGCGGCCATTAGTTCAGATAATCGAGGTTCGGATTATTGACACTATATTGTGAGACACTATACTGTGAGACACTAACCTAGTAGCACAAAATATTGTATACATATTCATACAATATTAAAAAGAGATTCAATGTTTTTTTTAATATTCAAATATACATACAATATTTATTCTATATTAAGAAACAAATATTTTTTTTTAAATATATAGGAAATATCTATTTCATGTTAAGACAAACATATTTTTTTCTAAATATTAAATGAATCTTTATTTCATATTAGAAATAGAATATTTTTTTCCTAATATACAGATATTTATTTCATATTATGAAAAAAATATTTTCATATTATTATAAAATGAATCTTTATGTAATATTAGAAATAGAATATTTTTTTCCTAATATACAGATAATATTTATAGCATATTATGGAAAAAATATTTTCTTCTTATTATAAAATCAATCTATATGTAATATTAGAAAGAGAATATTTTTTTTAATGTGCACTTAATATTTAAATATTAAATATTAAATAAATATTACTAATAAATATTATATTATTATAAATAAATATTATGAAATAAATATTAAATATTTAAATATTTAAATATTATCTGCACATTAAAAAAAAAATATTCTATTTAAATATTATCTGCACATTAAAAAAAAATATTCTATTTCTAATATTACATAAAGATTCATTTTGTAATAAGAAGAAAATATTTTTTCATAATATGAAATAAATATTATCTGAATATTAGGAAAAAATATTCTATTTCTAATATGAAATAAAGATTCATTTAATATTTAGAAAAAAATATTTTTTACCAAGAATTGGTAAATGTGATGAATTATTGAATATTTAGGACCTAACCCATACCTAACCCAGACCAAACTTAGTGGTGGTTATATATAATAACCGGCAATTATACATAATCACCGGATTAATCACATTTACCGTAACATACTCATTCTTCATCATTATATGTTTTATATATATATATAGATCGTTCGACGATCGCGTGCTATATTTGTAGAAAAAGTTGACGAGCGGTCGCATCATGCTGACGCACACGCGCAGCACGGACTTGCACGTATAGGCAAAATTCAATGTAGTAGTAGCTGCAGTTTTTCGCAAATATCTCAAAAACTAAGGCTAAGCGACGGTTATATGTATAGGAAAAAGTTGTTCAAAATCTTCACCCTGACAACATATTAAAAAATCATCGAAATCGGTGATATGGGACCTTTTATGCACAATTACCGATGCCTTTAAGCTTCGTTAAGCAATATTAACTGAAATCTTGAGAATATCGACTCACGTCACTATGATTCGCAGCCCGCCATGTATTAGTAAATGGCAGACACTGTCTCATGTACCTAATATAATTATATCTTCCAAGACAAAGGTTTGCAAAGTGTTTTGCGAGCAGGTGTGCGAGGGAAGAAATGAGAATATGTGTTCCGCTGGTCAGATGAAAAAAGTTGCATAATATTCGCGGCGGAATGAGAATACAGTAGGACAGGATTAATGGCCATCCTTATTATCGTCGCATCGCATCGCGTCGCGTCGGTTGGAAGGTGTACATGCGCGACGCGGGCACAAGTTTCGAGGCTAGCGCGTCTGCGGCGTCGCCTGCCGACGATGCTGTGCAAGATTTTTAATTAATCGATCGAGACGCTAGCGTCGGTCTGCCGTCGTTTGCGGTGCGGCTGGTTCATTAGAGACTCTTAATTAACTTGCGGCGCTCACGCGACTTCGCACAATGGAACATATATATATATACACGGCGCACCGTGCAAGCTTACGCTATTCAATTACATGTTAATAATATACACGGAGCGGAGTTACATTGGCTCGCTTTCACGCCGGAAACCTCGGCGAATCGATTTCATTTCTACGTAAAATCGAGCACCGGGGTAATCTCGAGCACGAGCGGGAACAAGACCGAGCGAGAACTAGTCGAACCGAAGCGAGGCCGAATGAACGGCGAAACACGGATCGATCGGTAATTGCGCATTCCTGCAACGAATCTTTCTTCGTCGGCAATGGACGACGGCGTATAATTGACCGGTACCTGTTCGCGTTTCGTACAATTAATTAATAACGAACTCGTACGGGAGAAATTGGATGCAGTCTGGCCTGAATATCAACTTGAATACCCGAATAATATGCGGTAATTGAGCACCAACAAAACCTAATCCCATCCTCCCCCCCCCCCCGCGCTCGATAACGCGTTGGTTGCATCATGATAGGATGAATAATAGAAGCGTGCGCGCGCAATGATAGTATTTTAGAAATACACGAAATTCGATTATGAGATACATACGCGCGCTCTACCGGTGAGAGCCAAAGGATAAAAAGGTATTCGGCGGCGGCACTTGAAAATGAGTTCGCGTTCAATTAAAGCGACTCGGCCAATTTGCCGATGCGGGGCCACCCGTTATTTACCGAACGATAATTAACGATCGAGTCGTTAATCGTGTCTATTTGATCGCGTCTACGCAAAGTACCCGAGCGCACGCGTCTACACTCGAAAATTTATCAAAATGTCGACGAACGTTCACATCCAATAAGTGGATTCTATAATGTTCCGCCAGTTACCCCTCTCCTTGCTCTCATTATCCGGGAACTTTAAAAACCAGCCCATTCGATATCGTACAATGTACAAATTTAATTATATCGGTGAAGCGTTGTCACGAGGAAAGCGATCAACTGTATGGAAATTGAGTGTTACAGTATTATATTGCGATACCATGCTCAATGCCTTAATTGGTACAAGCGTTTACAACAGAATCAAAATATTATTCGAATTCACCTCTTTCACTTCCCGAGAAGTAATTTTACAAAATATTAGTAGGATTAATGTGTCAAATATGCTGGAATAATAATGATAATAATGCAAATGTTTTTAGAACTCGCTGCCTTGCTTTCGCAAAAATATTATGGCGGCTGAAAAGTGTGCGAGAGGAGGAAAAAAGAGAACGAAGCGTTTCATCTCTGTCTTCTATTTTATCTTTCATTGGTTATTAGAATAATTTGCAACGCCCACCTTTGCAAAAGAAAGGGTAACCTTGTGCGCGCCTCCCCAAGCAGTCTCAACCCCTGGGGTATGGGGGAGAGTCCGAGGTGGACGCATGGTACCCTCACTCGATGGGGGCGGTAAGGTATTCTAAACCTGGGCCCGGTAAGGTGTTGTAAACCTTGGCCTGGGCCGCTACCTTACTTGATATTGAAATTGGAAACGTGGCAGGCTAAGGACACTGAAGTCTGTCATGCAGATGTTTGCTTGTAGCGAAACATCTGTTTCGTCTTAGGACAGACCAAATACTTTTCGCGAAGTGAAAAAGATGAATTCGAGAAGCGTTTTTATTCTTTCCATCATTTTCATCACTTCCCCCATACATTTGGCTTTGCCCCTACCAAAATGTTTTAGAATTATATTGTAGCGGCTACTTCCTATGCTCGTCAACAGAGGGACATTACGACAGCACATTTCCCGCTACTACCTGAATCTTCCTCTGTTTGTATATATACCGTCCTAAACTGTCCGTACGACATCCCGCGTCTAAGGCACGGGTCCGCTAGATAGCCTTACCGACGAGTCCTCTACCGGGCCTAGGACGGTACTTTTCGCGAACTGAAAAAGATGAATTCGAGAAGCGTTTTTATTCTTTCTATCATTTTCATCACTTCCCCCATATATTTGGCTTTACCCCTACCAAAATGTTTTAGAATTATGTTGTAGCGGCTACTTCCTATGCTCGTCAACAGAGGGACATTACGACAGCACATTTCCCGCTACTACCTGAATCTTCCTTTGTTTGTATATATACCGTCCTAAACTGTCCTTACGACATCCCGCGTCTAAGGCACGGGTCCGCTAGATAGCCTTACCGACGAGTCCTCTACCGGGCCTAGGACGGTACCTTTCGCGAACTGAAAAAGATGAATTCGAGAAGCGTTTTTATTCTTTCTATCATTTTCATCACTTCCCCCATACATTTGGCTTTGCCCCTACCAAAATGTTTTAGAATTATATTGTAGCGGCTACTTCCTGTGCTCGTCAACAGAGGGACATTACGACAGCACATTTCCCGCTACTACCTGAATCTTCCTTTGTTTGTATATATACCGTCCTAAACTGTCCTTACGACATCCCGCGTCTAAGTCACGGGTCCGCTAGATAGCATTACTGGTGAGTCCTCTAGCGGGCCTTTTCATAATTCGAAAGCCGCTATAAGAGCATTCGTAAGAACATTAATTTGATTCACTGCGCAGAATCGTTTATACGTCATAGTTTGAATGCATGTGATAACAATTTAATTCCCATTTAACTAGCATTCAATCACGAAGGATTACTTATACTTGAACGACTTAAATACGGATTATTGCGATCTTCTTTGAGAAATACGGTGCACGTGAGTAGTGCAAGAACGCTGCCAAGACCAGTGGAAACTGGCAACATATGCTCAGACAGGGTCGCCGCGAACGCGACCCGTATACATATATTAGAGACGACGGTGTTTTCCGGCGAGTTGGTTAACCGCGTTCGTTAAACGCCCCATAACGCACCGGCTCCATAACATCCGCGACGCGTTGTTTGTCGAATTACAACGTTTGCGCGCTTGGAACTATTCTTCTTCATTCTTCCCACTCCGGTCAGGACCTCCAAATCCCATCTATTTGAGAATGGATAATAAATACGACGTGTGTGATTCGAGACGTAAATCTCAAACGGAGATTGAGACGTAAAAGTGTAATCAATTGTATTTGTTGTGTCTTTCTCTAATTAAATTATATATTATTTTCATATTTATCGTCTCTGATCCTACATTTTTGGGGGCTCGTTCGGGATGGGGGAACACCGATTCCCGCATAGTGACAGACGACGAACGCAGTGAGCAAGCGTTGCGAAAACAGTCGCGCGTGAGCGAAAGGGCGACGAAGTGAAGTAAGGGGCACATTCCAAGGAAAACTGCTAGAGAGGGCAGTAGTATGGGGTTTCCGAAAAGTGACGAAGTTGATGACGAGTTGTGTTGATGGCGCTGAGGCCAAAATACGATGGCGCTGCGACGGACATTCGACGGCGAATGCCGGAGCAGGATGGCCGAGTGTGGGATCAGGACCTCCCACACCAAACACTGTATGGAGATAAGAAAAAGTCAAAGGGTTCCGTCGGTATGTGCAGGAGCTGATCAGCTACAAACCGCGAGGTCCTGTGTTCGATTCCCAGCACGGTATCCCTCCTTTTTCCTAAGATCCTACATTAATAATAATTTAATAAACAATTTTCCTCTAAAATTATATGTCAATACACACCTTTATTTCGAATAGCAGAAATACCAGTATTGTGGCAACAGTCTACGCACATCTTTAAAACAATACAGCTCGTGTAATATTGATTATTTTAAATCATAATTGAAACATAAATGTGTGTGCAAAAAGTTTAATAACTCTTCTGAAAAATTTCTAAGAAAATGGCATCCAAAGCCAGAATACCGCCTTAATTGCCGAGAAGCGTTGTTAAATCAGTTTTAGAAGGTGAAATAGTGTTCGTGTGAGGAAAGTGTTGATTTCATGCGAGACTTCGTGTTCATTTAAAAGATATTGGTCGAATGAAACGGCATGTTACGTAGCGCATTAAAGGAACAAGCGCCGCTCAACAAGAAAATGGGAGATCGATATGGCGAATCGGTCTGCTGGCAGCTGAGCGGTTCGAAAGACTAGCTCAACAGCTCATAAAAGGGCGGCCGCGGAAAATATATATCGACATTGAAAAGTTTGTCGAACAAGCCCGGCGACATGTTGCTCGGATAGCACCATAACTTAACGCCGCCGTCGATATGGGAGACGATCTGCCGCGTTTCTCTCCCTCTTTCCGGGTTCCGTTCTCCCGATTCTGTTCACATTTCAGCCTCGTCCCTTCATAAGGCACACCTACGGCTGTGCGAACTTAAGAGCGGACCGACGTAGTATTTTTGCGCGCGGTAGAACGATAAAAATGTGTCGGACCGATTTACAAGCTGCCCTCGACAAATGCCACGACAAATTTCGGCGACAAGGGATATCGGAAGTGGAGAAAAAAATAAGAACAGCAGTTTCGCGAGAAAAAGGGATCAGCCTCAACCACGGAGCTGAATCCTCAAAAGCCGGGAACCGTACGACAGCCGAAATTGTACGAGAGTCCCGAAGTATGATTTTAAGGTGAGCAATCGAAAGGGTGAAGTGGATTTACCCAGACGCTTTTTCATGCAAATGAGACATACAATGAGAAATAATAGAGCTCAAAATCTCGAGGATAAAGATTTAGTAACACATACGACAAAGCGATTTACATCTGTCAGAGCAGTTAAAGGTTTTTAAATATATAATGTTATATAATATTGTATAACTTAGAATACTTACAATACATTATCGTAAAATATAATTCTTGGTCAGTATTTTGGACTGGTGAAAAATTGAGTCAGGAACAAAACACTGCAACTAGTAAATTAAGTGTAACACAATTAAAATATTAATGCCCTTTCGGATTTTTGTGAGCTTCTTTTAGTAAGCACATAAATTATGATTATCCGAACATATAGTTGAGTGATTTCATTTTTTTCTTCCCTGTATAATAAGACAATTATTATAAAGTTTCTTTTCTTACTACTTGTTAATTCCTTTTTATGTAAACTTTATATGTGCGATGTATATGTGGGCTGAACTGTACTTTAGAGGACCAAAAATTTTCAAGTTTTCTGTATGTGATGCTACACATTTTGAGGAGAAAATGATAGGCGTGAAAGTTTTAGTACACGAAATTCATATTTTGGTTACCGGAGTTTGTTGGTTGAAAAGTTATACACGTGTAAACATGAGCAATTTTAAGCGTTTTTGACAGGTCAGAGCGTCGCCATATTGGATATTCGTTGGGTGGTGGAGGTAGGACTGTTGAGCGCATGCGCTGGATAGATTGTGGGTGTTCAGCGCGGACTTAAGGAATGTGCATTATGCTGCGGAGGTGAGGCGAAAGACGGAAGGGGTATCAACTTGTCGGCCATCTTGGATGGCAATCACTGTGGTGCGCTCTATAGGCAGTGTTCGGATATGGTGCAAGATTTCACGCGCATGCGCGGCGATTTCAGCTTCAGTAAAGTAAGATTCTCGATAAAATGGGGTACCTTGAGTACCCAGCAAAATTTTAAAAAATTGGTATCATTTGATTCTGCAAAATGAGTGTATAACATGTGTATTTGTGTATATTTTGTAACTCGTAGGACACGTCCTGATGTCTTTTTGTCCGGAATAGATTGTTTCGAGACATTCCCCACGTTTTTCGTTTTAAATCTTACAAGTATTTTCACGGCTATTTAAAATTTACAATTTCAAATTTTTGTTTTTATTTTCAAATTATTTTATACTTTTTGGTCTGTTTTTTAAAAATTATTTTATTCTTTTTAGTCTATTTTTTAAAAATTATTTTATACTTTTTAGTCTGTTTTTTAAAAATTATTTTATACTTTTTAGTCCATTTTATTTTTATTTTTTTCAAATTATTTTATGCTTTTTAGTCCGTTTTTTTTATTTATTATTATTTTATACTTTTTAGACCGTTTTAAAAACGTGGTATTTTTAAAAATTTATTTTAATTTAAATAATTTTAATAGTTTCTTTTAAAGTAATCGCTAGACTGCGGTTTCTTATGGAATATAAAAATTATCTGCTGCTATTGCGAGGTACAGGGGCCAGATAGATATTTGATTGTAACTTTAACAATTTCAACAAGTCGAGAATAATATTGTGCATTGGTGTTCTTAAATCATTTTAATTTCTCTACTGTTTTAAAACGTTCCTACTAATTTTTGCGATAAATGCATGAAATCCGCAGTCTAATGATTACATTACAATGCAAGTGATATTACAATTGTTATTACTGCATACCCATGTGTTGGCAAATAGAGTACAGTGATAGTGAGTAACAAAGAATTTCACTATGTTTGCGTGGAATAAACGTATAATTAATATATTGATCGAAAGCAGGAAGGACATGCGTACCTACGTGTGAAATATATAATTGGTAAGTAGATATTACATTATTATTACATTTGATCGTTTACCCGCCGTAAACAACGCGTAATCTTTGCTGAAACACGTAAGTTTTAAACTTCCACATTTTTCCGCTCCAACATGATTATTCTGGCTGAAGGTCATTTCAAGGTCAAAAAGGTGGTATCCACTAAATTCAGTTTTTTATTGTCTATCATGCTATAGTAAATAAAATATACTATTCCATTTAAAAAAAACATCGGTGACCTTGAAATTTCATTAAAAAACACGACATTAATATTTTTTTCTTTACCATTATATTTGCCCCCTGCAATAGTGTCACTTTGTCCTCTGAAGTTTTCTGATAGGACTGTAAATACGACAGATTTTTAGGTGTTCCCATTTATATGGGACACCCTATATAATAGAAGCTACTTAAAGTAGTGCTCACTTTCATTTGCACGACTTCGAATCCAGAAATAAAATTCTTGCGTATTAAGGTACCGACGATTGTGATTTATATCGAGTGGTAATCTGATCGCCTTATTTACTGCAAACACAAAACTTTACACTGTCTCTTAAAAATTAAATATTATGAGTAGGAGAAAAATTTCTCATTTTATCCTCGCGAAGCATGAAGTTTTCTGATAGGATTGTAAATACGACAGATATTTAGGTGTTCCCATTTATGTGGGACACCCTGTATATTTCAGATACATGCCAATCAAAGTATTCCCCGGGATACCATGCTAATCTCATAAACATTCACGGTGATTTTGACATTTAAGCGGCTTCAACACCTAGGGCCATTAACTACTGGAACTACCTACCAATTAGATATTGAACATCAATGCTCCATATTGAACAAAGCTCTTCTACATTCCCATGGATTGAATACTGTAAAATAATTCGTCCACGCATTACTCGACAGAAATAAAAGTGAATCAACTGAATTAGTCACCAGAAATTTCTTTTTATATTTACCAACATTTATACAAAATAAATCACGATTTTAATGCTATTTTCACATAACCTATTTTTCTCTTAGAATCAACATAGTTTACGTTACGTTCACTAGAATTTTCTCTTATTCTGCAACATTCCAGCTTTCACCGTGTCCAAGAATTATCCGACTATCTTCTATTAAAAGTGCTAGAATTTTGACACAAAGTTGGTTTGGTCAACCGTGCGACGCGTGGAAGCGCGCGCACACCACTAAAATTTCGCGTTGAGGGCAAGCTCCAGAACCTGACAATTACCACCGCGCACCTCTTAACCAGCATATCAATTATAACGAATTCATCTAACAACGAGGATTATCAGGCAGTAACAAAGAAACAAGGTTCCGTTCGCCCGTTCCCCTGTTCCGCTGGTCGGACAGATTTCTAACCAGCTTACTCGGTAGAACGGGATCGAAGCCAGGCATAGAATTCAACCAGTTCGAGTGGGGAGTGCATCCAGACCGTCAAAGTTCATCGAAGACGACAAGCGAAGCGACGATCGGCTGAAACGAGTTCACCGTGGAGCATTCTAGCTACGTACAGCCCTGGCAACGGTTGTAGGCTGGGGTCGGTGCAATTAAGGGTATTAATTAGCGGGTACTTCATGCCCCCTCGCTCCTCTCCAGGCCGAGCCTGCTCCATCCCCCTATCCCGGACCAAGCCCTCCGGTGCCCTCCCCTGTCCCCTGCCCCCTGCCCCCCCACACCCCTTCCACCCCCGTCATCCCACGGCTTTCCTGTACGTCGACCGACCCTCTTCTCTGCACCCCTCCTCGTGTCGCTAAAGTGCACCGCACCGCACCACTGACGGAGCAATACGGACAAGAGGTATATAGCTAATTACATGATTTTATGGCGGTGTACGGGGAGTGGGGAGCAGAGTGGTCGGGGGAGGGGGGTGGCGGCTATTGTGGGGGTTTGGGGTGGCGGCACAGGAACACTCAGAGACGCTCGTGACGTCAGTGGCGAGCGGCGCAAATCGAGCTTCCGGCGTGCGGCGTCGTCGGGGGTTAGAATCGAATAAGGGTGGAAGGGTTGTAGCGGAATTTTTTTCTCCTCCTTCCTCTCTTCTTTTTTTATTGTTTAACCCTACCACCCCCCCGCATTTTCTCCTGTCTTTTCGCTCTCTTTTTCGCAGTGTTTTCCCTTTCCGCGACGCGAGTCAGCGCCGTCGGTGTACTTTGTTAATTGAGACACGCGTTTGATTCTTCGGGAGAGCAAGCGCACGCCTGTGATGTCGAGACCGTCGCGCGCCGCGGAAAAACGGTATCGCTCGATGAAAGGAGCTCGCTGCCGGTAATTACGGGTACCAATGTTCCCGCCCGCTTCACGGTGTGTGCTCGACGATGAAAACGGAACCGTTCCTTAAATGTTCCGTTAAAAAGCGCCAAGGGAAGTAAGCTCATTTTTGCGACGTCATGGTTTTGGGAGGAGATGACCGTAGGCGAGTGTACAGCTAACTCGTATCGAAGGCAACGAGCGATCTCGTCGTGATGTCGTGGCCGCCATCCGTCGGTATCCGCCGGATGAACCCGTAAAGCTGCGATCAGGCTACGGGCACATTGGGGATGAGTTAGATATTCATGTATTTAAATTTATTTATTGGCAGGATTTTTGCTCTCTCCCAAGAGTGTCGCCGGGAGGGGGCTCAACGCCCCTCCTCCTCCTCCTCCCCCCTCCTCGCAGCCGATCCCAGCCAGCCCATCTTACAGCCGACTGTTAAAACCTTCGCCGCTTGACAAGCCCTTCTAGGTAATTTTCCCGCTTAAAGAGATCTCGGCCAATTACGCGGCCTGTCCGACGGGCGTTGAATTTTAATTGGAAAAGAGGAAAGTAGAAACCTTCCTTGCCGGCTCTATCGGCGCAGCCATGGCCACTGTGTTTCGAAGCGTGGGTGGGAAAGACGACCACCCGCCCGACACCGTTTTCTTCTCGTGTAGAACGGATCTCCAATGGTGTACACACGAGCGCTCTCTCTCTCTCTCTCTCTCTCTCTCTCTCCCTCTCTCTAGCAAGGAGGAACTCCTCGCCGGAACGTGGAACAAGAATTCCAACGACTCACAGTTCCGTGTCTCCGCCAGGTCTTTCCCAGCATTACCGGGAATTCCAAATGAGAGGACTTCGCCGACTGACCCATGGCGGTCGTACGACCGTTAAGTTTCGCGATTAATCGCCGCGCGCTGAATATTTTACGCAAATCGCGGTATTAGCTATTCAGAGTTATTAGCGGAGCGATTTCATTCATTTTCGTTGGCCAACGCGTTCCTTGGAACGAGATCGACTGGGACACGTTGCCTGCATTCATTGCAAGACACGAGAGCTACATGAATATACATTTATTTTCTTGATCATTTTAATTAGTTGAAAATACTGTAACAGTGTTTTAACATTTTTTAAATGGGCTTAATAATCTACTCGGCTGTACTTCCGAAACGCACCGGTGGCCGATCGAGATGAAACTTGGTGGGTATTATGAGGGATAGGGAGGACCTCGGATATACAATTTTAGCTTCGGCAATACTAATAACAATAATAATAAAAGATACAGGTTCTCAATTATAAATCCGTCTTAATAGGTTTTCGATGCTTTGGACGCTATATTCAGCAACAATATAAAAATGCCGGAGGGATATGTATGCGTGTGTTTATCAT
The DNA here is from genome assembly GCA_913789915.3 of Sphecodes monilicornis. Classification (NCBI taxonomy): domain Eukaryota; kingdom Metazoa; phylum Arthropoda; class Insecta; order Hymenoptera; family Halictidae; genus Sphecodes; species Sphecodes monilicornis. The sequence goes on along the minus strand of OU565300.1, from coordinate 10,976,179 downwards.
GAGTGGTGGTGTGGTGTGATCTGGTTATGTTTTTTCCGTTGGAAACGCGATGCTTAGGGTATTTCTTTTAGACCACAGACTGTAAGATACTTTAGTGTCTGTATTTATAAGTTGAACCACTCGACTAATTAATATTGTTTTTTGTGATTTGAAAAATGGAGCACTGTAACAAGATTTCTTGATGTGTGAGGAGTGAGAGAAATAGATGTTGAAATTTCGCTTTATCTGTCATAGTAATATTTGCATAATAAAGCAATCATGCAAATTTTATCATTTGGGTAAGAGTTATGAAATTACGCAGAAAGTAGCACGCGTTTATCGAACAAAATGGCAAATGCATTATTGAATAAAGATTACCTTTATCCAAAATAAAATGCACTAAATTTTTGTAAAAAAATTTTCCCGCAGATATAAATCAATATTATAGACTTCGGAAATGCTTCATGTGAAGAAATTCTATTCTTAACCCATTGCCTTACGATTTATTTTACGGTTTTAGTGATTAGAATTTCTTTGTAGTCCATAATTTTTTAGAAAAGGGAGAAAATGTATATCTATTGCATGTCTATATGTTTTTCAATGGCTGTACATTAACAACAACAAAATAGAATTATGTTTCGGTTTAAAGGAAATTAATAACATACATCTTTATTAGACTCTGGTCAGAATCTTCACGACGTCTCTCGCGCGATATTGTAAGCGAAGGGGTTAAGAGTTTGACCAAGCAATGTTTCAAAATAAAAGTGTATTGGTACCGATTATTTGAAAAGTTGATTAACATACACGTAACACAAATTCAATAGTAGGTATAGTATATTTAATTTTGATTATCCGGTACTCCAATAATATATTCGTTAATTGTTATCTAAGAATTCGTTACATTGATATTTTCAAAATGAAAGACGTTTTCACAACTGCTTAACTTCTTGACGTGATTTGATCAATCTTTTTACATCAGTAAATTATTGATCCCACGACAATGCGCTTTTGTTTGAAACATTTTATTGCCGAGCTAATAGAAACAGTTGAAATATTGTATAATATTTTGAATATTATTACATGAGAAATAAAAAAACAATTTAAATCAATTTTATCACGTTCGTGACCAACTTCACATATGTAAATATGTATATATATATATATATATATATGTAAATATATGTAAATATGTAAATATATGTAAATATATGTAAATATGTAAATATATGTAAATATATGTAAATATGTAAATATATGTAAATATATGTAAATATATATGTAAATATATATATATTTACACATATGTAAATATATATATATATATATATATATATATATATATATGTGTGTGTCACATGATTTTGTACATCATATAAAGAAAATCAAATTAATTTTGTGCATGTGTTATTTATAATTTTAATGCATAGCGTATAATATCCATAAAACTTATTACGTTTCAGTGAGAATATCTTTTTTTTATATTTTGCAAGAGGATACATTTCATTTAATAGAATATTATAATAATGAAGCCTATCGCTGAAATAAATAACGGTCGCGATCATGTTGAATTATATGTATAATATTAATACTGAAATAAACGCCGAGCTCGGAAAGGATTTTAAAACGAACTCCGTCGGAGCAAGGCACGGGTGCTGCCACGTCGCGGAGGACCAATAAACCGCCTAGCCACCCCCTTACCACCCCCGTAATCAATTTCCTAAAGTATCCACATACGATCACGATCTTCCGTGGAAGACACTGGCTCGTTTCTTAGTCGAACGAACCTGTTATCCTCTATGTACATTGATAACACGGTAAATCAATCGAAAACAAATCCAACATTCAACAATTTCATTTCGACGCAGCAATTCGATTGCTTTACGGAAACTCGACAAAAAAGAAATGAATCTCGAAATTCGTTGTTGCGGATCGTAGCAATATCAACACGATTGTTCTCACCCCATCGTTTTCTACCGCTTCTGGCGTATCATTCTTTCATGCTCGCAACGCAAACAAAGAACGGTTTATGACCGGAAACGCATGCGTCCGTGCGCCACCCTATATTACGAAAGTTTTTCGACGCTCTCGTCGCCGACTCTCGCTCCTCGAGTACGTGCAAAAGCGATCGCGCGTTCTCTCCGGCGCGTGAGCTAATAAGTATCGAGAAACACGGGGTCGAAGTAACTTTTAAGAACTCCGTCCGCGAGACTAGCGAAAAGGGGGGTCGGTTTCCAGGTTTCAACTCGATGGGGCCGCAAGGGGCGAGGAGGGGGCGAGCTGTGAGGCCGGCAGTACTTTATGAACACGCTTCACATAAATTGTCGTAGCTCTTTAAGAAATTGGAAAAAGGTGCGAGATCCTTGGTGAAACAGCTTGCGTCGAGAGTGGCTCGAGAACTTTTTGAACTGTTGTAGGACACCCAGCAGAAGGGAAAGCGAAAGAGGGATGAGGGATGTTCGTGCGTGCGCACGCGTGTATGTACGTGGGTTTGTGTGCGCAGTGCAGGCCTTTCGTAAGGATGTATATACGAGGCTGAGAAGAAAGAGGGAGGGGGAGGGAGACGGGGGGTACGGAATGAGAGAATAAAAGGTGACAAGGTTTTCCCGTGGATTTACGTAACGCCGTGAACGTATCCGTAGCCTTCACGGACAGAGAAAATGCTTGATGCTTCTGAGAGACGTTTTCAACCGAGTTCGGCATCCTCTGCTGAAGCGATTGCATAACGTGAACGCATAATTCGAAGTCCCTGAAAACTGTTTACTGTTCTTGACAAATTAACGGACTGTCGCACAGTGCGCCAAACGGCCATTTTAGTTGGACACAACTCTAAATCGCCTATTTTTCTATATTTGTCAAATGACATGTTTACAGTTGTATAAAATATGAGTAATTATTGCATTTTTATAACAGTTAGGTGGTTTTTGTTAATTAAACAATATATTTTAGAGATTTATAATTAAATATAAAATACAACAAAGTTAGTAATGGAAATAGTAGATATTGTCAAAGAAGACGTCATTTTTAATTATGGACAAAGAGAATTTTAATATAATTTATTAATTTATTTTTTGGAGATTCAGACATATTCTAACGGGAAAGAATTATTCTTTGGTTTAGTATACGGTTTCAATTTATAAATAGCAAATATATCTGCTTCATATTATAGTTTATCATTTTAATAAAAATATAATAACATGAAAATATAAATAATACAAATATGTATTTATGTTACAACCTAATATTTAACTTTGGGTTTACAGCAAAATATAAATAGCTGTGATTGTGACGAGCGTGAATGTAAAACGACACAACTCCGTTGTAAAAATTAGTATAGTTTTGCAACCTTTTGCGAGTCAATTTTGGTATTAAAATAAAGTAGAGAATCTCTACTTTATAATCTGTAAAAATCAACGAGTGGGGTGACGGAGAGCATAAACTAAATCATTGATGAAGAGGAGTTACATAGACATTTCTGTGGATAAATAAGTACCATATTTGGCACTTTATTTACAAAAATAGAGAAAAGTTATCGATAATTTGGAATTACTAAAGTTAATATACATCATTTGAGATGATATATCCGTCATATGTAGGAAGTTTAAACACTCCTTAGTAAATTTTTAGATATTTCTAGCGCGTATGGAAATGTGGCCACTAATTTATAGGTTAACCGTCCGTTTTTAAGGCGAACTTTACACGCTCTATAAACATTGAAAGAAAAAATTTTAAATTTTAATATTCAAGGGTTTTAATACATGGTTATTTTAGATTTATTGACCCAGTTACTTTTTCTTTATTTGAAAGTTCATTTTGTCCAGCTAAAGTAGCCATTTGATACACTGTGCGTCGATCGGGTTTGCGAACATGAAAATCAGTTGTCGAGGACACGATCGAAGGGAATTGTCCATTTTATGGACATGGATTTTTCTATTATAGAATTATATTTTTCTATAGAAAATGCTTGGTTTATTCATTTATTTAACAACTATGTAGTCAAGACTGTCTTTAATGACTTTTCTTGACTGGTAGTTGAAGGAGTAGCTGATTTTTGCTGGAAAAAATGAAGATATATGCTTTTAACCCTCTGTCTACCGTAAAAAAAACTTTCATTATGCGATAGAAAATTTATACCACAAAACGTAGTAAATATAAAAAAAAACTTTTAGCTTTAAATAATAAAAAATAAGAAAAGTAACAAAGTCATGCAACGACAAGATCCCAAGAATTTTAAAAGTTTAAATAACCGCAGTATCTACATACAGTCGGGTCCAATGGACCCGCTTGGTAGACAGAGGGTTAAGCTGTTTTAATCTGATCAGTTTTGAAATAATAGAAGTAAAGGTTTTATACTATATTTCGCGTGTTTCTTAGTAAGCAACACATATTACCCACAGTTTTAGGCTAAAACCTGGAATTTGAATGCTTTTGAAAAACCTTGTTTTCTTATGAGCCAAACAATTTTTCCAAAGAAGAACTACTACTTTCTGATTCCGTCAGATCCAATTAACACGTTCAGCCCCCACTCCACAATCATAAAAATTACACAAAATCAAAACAAATATATTTAATAAAACAAAAACTAAGAACCTTTGCGCCAAAAACATTATTTATTCTTTGTTTTAACAAATTTACGATCGATAACCGACATAACATTTAAAAACTAAGAAGTTTAGTTTTGTGATATTAACACTAGGTTTACGGAGCACTAAAATTGATTATTTTACATTGCTTTATAAAAATAATAAAATTGTATTTACTTAGATCTTCAGCGATTTTTATTGTAATATATACACAAACAAATAAATCTATTTAATAATTCCTCGCCAATGCCTTCTTACACTCTTAATAATCGTAAATTAAAAATTTTTGAATGCGCCATTTTGACGGGCCTCGTCAATGTAGTGTTAATTGCTGTTTCAAACCTCTTCTATTCTTCAGATCGTAAGGAAATTTTGTACACTCAATCTACCAACGTAAAAATTAATTTTCAATTCCGAAATAAATAATTCCGTCACCCATATATGTGTGACATGGCGCTGAACGTGTTAAATCAATTACACAAAACCAAAGCAATATATTTAATAAAACAAAAACTAAGAAGTTTAGTTTTGTGATATTAACCCTTAGCACTCGAATGGCGACTCTGAGGCGCCATTACAAATTGCTACACCATTATTCAGAATATTGTTTACATGATTAAATTTGTTCATATGTAATAAATTACTAAACATTTAAATATTGTATGAGGTACTATATCAGTTTCGTACGCATATAACGAAAAAAACTTGTGTACGATGGAAATATTTTAGGTTAGAAGAAATGTTTGGTTTTTCAGTCGAAATAGCTCCGAGTGCAAAGGGTTAATTACTGTTTCAAACCTCTTCTTTTGCTCAGATCGTAAGGAAATTTTGTACACTCAATCTACCAACGTAAAAATGAATTTTCAATTCTGTATAAATAATTCCGTCACCCAGACATGGGTGACATGGCGCTGAACGTGTTAAATATTTTACTGGTGCCCAAAGTCCTCGCACGCGTATAACTACGTTAATTTAAAAAATTCATTCAGGCAACAGATTTTCGATCTGGGCATTGTGAGCAGTTCTATTCACCCATACACTGGATGGTGATGAAATGCACTATCGACCATTATTATATTGTTTCTAAATACATTAATTTTTGTAGGACAAACTGTACACAAGAACATGGCCGCCATGATGTCGTCAGAAGCATCCGCCTCGCGCGGATTAAACAGGAAATCTGGCGACTGTATCTGTGTACATAGAAAGCAACGTGGCAGCCGATAAGAAAGTTTTTATCAATGCCCGTCGAGGAAAGATAATTCGTAGGTGAAAGAAGAAGGAGTCGAGAGATGGGACGACGCGACAGCCGCCGGCGGGGTAAAGGAAAATCGATGTACCTGGGGGACACATTTTCCAAGCAGGTAATCTTCGTCGGCCGACGAGATATTACATTTGAATAAACGTCGCTGTCGATAACCGCGACAGATCGCAAATATGGTATATCGATACGCGGCGGACCGGCGCCACGGTAAATATCCCGTGGGAAATGTTTGCTAGTATTGATCATATTCTCATTAATAGTATATACGTTTAGAAGGCGACAGAGGAGGAGCATCCCATCGTCTCCAACGGCATGACAGTCTTCGCATCCCGTCAATCCCCGTTCGAACAATTTCTCAAGTGTTCCCAGGTTTAATCGACGCCATACGATCGAGTGGCGGGCATGCTTCGAGAGCGGAAAAACGAAATAGAGAGAAAGAGAGGAGCGCCAGAGAGAGAGAGAGAGAGAGAGTGTGGAAGAGAGAGAGACACACACATACACACTCACAGGGGAAAAAAATGTACGTCGAAAGCAGACGCAAGCGTGAAAGGTTCGCGCGTGTGCGGCACAAGCGGAGGGCAAAAACTCGGTGGCGGAGGTAGGAGGAGCGGCGGGAATTTATCTCGGTGGACGATGATAAAGGGAAACAGAGGTTCGCGGCGTGTTGGAGCGAATAAAACGTAGTCGCGGGTTGCGTCGAATAATGCCTATCACGGAGGGTAAATCGGAATTTACCCCAAACGCGGAGCGGGCGGTCGGCCGGGCCGAGCGAGCGAGCAACCGAACGTGCGACCATATCTTGTTGGGCCCACCCCCTGTGGCCACTCGCCGCGTCCGCCGGTGTTTACCGCAATTATTAAATGTAAACTCATATTTCGTAATTGCCAAATATTGGCGGTCCGATCGGTCGGTCGTGGCCCGATGCATCTCGCGAGGGGATGCCAGTGCTCTCGCACGTTTTCATCCCTTCTCGCATAACAATCCTTCCCGGCGGCCCTCGGAATGAATTAAACCTCGACGAATCGATAAATGGATTTACCGCGGCGCGGTGCCCGATTCCGGAAAGCGCTTCGACCGTTTCTACGATGGTCCTGATTTTCTATACCCCCGTCATGCCATTCGTCGTGCTTCGTTCAGCCGCTAATATGTACACTGGACCGAACAATTTCGGCCGGAGTTTTTAATCCGAGCGAGAGCTCGGTCGGTTTTAAAGAAGTCAATCGGGTACGCGATTTTCGATAGCCATAGGGGAGGACCGGCTCGCCGTTCGTTGACGAGGGTTGTCAACGGCCTGGCGTCAGCTTGTGTAACTATCGGTAATTAATCAGAATCATCCCCGTATATCGTGTCCGTCGGGTGCGGCGAAGGTACAGAGGGGGGGTTGCCGGCGGTGGCGGCAATCGTGGTGTTGGTTGCGAAAGGGTAGTTAACCAGTGACGTCACGCCCGTGGCGACATCTGGTCCGGCACTAACCACCGGACACTGCAGAACGTTGGACACTGGACACTAGTCTGGCCCTAACTCTGGATCAGGATCAAAATTAACCTTGCGATCATGCCTAGCCTCCGCAACGGCAGCTGCTTCTAATTAATTCCGCGTTCGGTATGGTCTACGACCTCTCCTCCATTTAAAGGACGCGAACACAATCAGAACGTAACGACCGATAAAATTACTTTATTGGGATAGGGGGCCGGAAAATACTTTCGAGATAAAGGCTGCCGAGACGATAGAGTTGGCTACGACGAGACTAAACGCGAAGTGTGCAAAATTAATGCTACTCTGTACAAAAACGTTTCGGAGAATTACGTCAACAAAATTCAGTGTTTCAATGTAATTCGAAGACATCCCCTTCAAAGTAGTCCGAATGCATACACCTGTTCCAGAGGCGTTTCCATTGCTGAATACAGTGCTGGAAATCTTTTTGTGTAGCTCTGTTCAGAACCGCCTTCCTTCGTTCCCATTTTATTGTTTCAACGTCGTCCATATGTCCTTCCCCGCGTGACATTTTTCATCTTTCGAAGAGAAACAAAAGCACACGGGGCTAAGTCAGGGGGGTGCAAAGGGTGATCAAGAACAAACAGGTTAAAACGGTTATCGATTTTGTTAAACACAGAATAAATAATGTTATTGGCGCAAAGCTGAACAGTGTTTAGATCGAACCTTTGCGCCAATAACATTATTTATTCTGTGTTAAGCAGATTAAAACGTGCGAGAAATTATCGCACAAGATTTGGCGTGTGAGACTGTGCGTTACGTGAGAAGAATCCAACGATTTTCTTTCTTTCTTTCTCTTCCTTCTCGAAACCTTGTCACCTATTTGTAAATCGTTGCTGCTCTTCATAGCACTCTTCCCATATGCTTCTTGCATCGTATCAGCCACTTCAGTTACCTTTTCCCGAATTTCACGAGAAATTTCGCATTAACCCCTTGCCGTACCCGCTAACTCTCGATTGCTCGGGCATAATAAACAAAAAGGTCGATCACGCGTCGAGCTATTTAGCTGTTTAGCCGTGTACTCGAACTTGCGCAAAATGTATGCGTCTTATGACATGTATATTTCGGCGCAACGAAAGGAATTGTGAAATAATAAACACGTTTGGGCACAACTAATACTTTTAAGATGTTTGGGAAGTAATTATGATCAATTCATCGGTGAACAAAAATGATTTATTATTTGAAAGTGGATAATGTATCAGTAACAATTTGTAAATTAATACTTAATTTAAATTAATAATGTTTTAAGAAAAATCATAGAAAATTAGTACTCTTCGTGTTAGTGTTGTTTACGTTTGTCACGAATAAAGTAGGTGTTGAGTATATATGTATGTATGACCGATAGATGGCGTGCATGTGTTGAGAAGGAGTTGTACCGAGTATGGTAAAAGATGGTTATTAGTGATTAATGTATTCACACATAGAAAATATATGTGATAAGGTGATTAAGTTTTGTTTAATATTAAAACAATGAGTTTATTTTTCTTTTGTACCTAATGAGGTGTGAATATATAAGCATTCCTTAAAAACAGTGAAGTTCCTTTATTGTACACGGCCTAACTTAAACAGTAGGGGGAGTAAACTCTTATGTATGACCTTGGACACTCTAGAATTTTAGTTCCCTTCAGAGGGAATTAGACTAGATGGCGCCACTATTGCATTCCATCGCGTGATTGGACGTGACTGATGTTCCAATCTGCAACACTATTGGACGCTACTGTTACCGATTATTACCGCCAGGATGCGCCAGAATCACTGCTACGCGCTGCACGAATATTCATATTTCATTTCGATTTTCGGCATTGTTGTGAATGTTGTCAATTCACGTTGACAATTAAAGTTTCGGGCGCGAGGAAGGTTAGCGTATGGGAAAGAAAGAGACGCGGAGAGTCGCAGTCGGCGGCATTCCTCGCGCCCGAAACTTTAATTGTCTATTACACAAGTAAATATCGTCGGAATTATATCATATTTGGTATCATTTGATTAGAAGAATGCCACAAATATGGTCATCGAAGTCCCATAAAAAATGATGAATAATAAAGAAGTTGGAAATTCGGATTAGTATGGTCTCACCGATATACCCGAGCCGCATGGTGTCATATTCCTCGGCGACCGAGGCCTCTCGAGCTTCACGGCCCCTCAAGGGGGTACACCCCGCACTAGTGGGGATATCTCAGGGACAATTATGTCGGAGACATTTGGGACAATTACCGATGAAATACTGTAGTACGGTTTAAACTCCGGTTGAAAATTTGATTTCTTGGCATTAGCAATTCGAGGGCTGCCATGACTAGAGCTCTGGTGACCCTAGCTCTAAGAGATGTAAAGTCCTCGTAACCGCAACTTCTCCTTAATCTTTTCATTGACCTGCTCCTGTTCTTTCATTGGCATCTTTCCTCTTTACTTCGCGTCGTACGCCGCGGCATCCCGAGATATTTATTTACAAACTTTATTTATAATACAACTCTTATAACTTTATATAAATATATCGGTTTCAGAATACATCACGCCCGAAATTTTAATTGTCTATTACACAAGTAAATATCATCGGAATTATATCATACTTGGTATGATTCTGCATTAGAAAAATGCCACGACAATGTTGTTGAAAGTTCTATAAAAAAATAATGAATAATAAAGAAATTGGAAATTCCGATTAGTGTGGTCTCACCGATATACCCGAGCCGCATTGTGTCATATTCCTCGGCGACCGAGGCCCCTCGAGCTTCACACCCCGCACTAGTGGGGATATCTCAGGGACAATTATGTCGGAGACATCTGGGACAATTACCGATGAAATACTGTAATCAACTGAAAATTATCCGAGGTCCCGAAAACAATTTTCGGGTAAGAACGAATATACATTGATGTAAACTTTCAAAAACTGCTATATACCCTTCACCGAATTTTGTTTCAACATCAAAAGTTCCATTTTCTGCGACGAGCACGCCGCCAGTCATCGTAAATAATCATGAGATATGTTTTATTTACATTTTAATAGTTTCGAGTGAGCCGACTGAAAATATTTTATATTGGCGAACAAATAAAACCATCGACCTCTGGTGTTTCTTTATTCCGTTTATTATTTTCCCTTTTTCTTCTTTTATTATTTAATATCTCTCTAAAAAAAAAAAATACAGTTTCAAATGGTCAGTTTTCAAGTGGTTTACCCTTTACTGTTGATTTTTACACGATTTCCAGCCGCGATCGTTTTTTACAGCGCGTACACACGCCGCGGCGGGGCCCGAAATTCCACGGCACGCACATTTTTCGGATGAACAGAGATAGTTTGGCCACGGTCTGCGCTCCGGTGCGTAACGCCAGGTTCAAGCACGTTCCTCCATACTCGTGGCTATCAATTGCGGCTAATCCTTTCCCAGGACCACCGGGAAACTCTTGTCCCGGTTCCCTTTTATCCCACTTACAGCCACGAGGGCTGATTATACGAGAAACGAGGCTGTGCAAAATTGTCGTTCGCCATGGGATCGTTCGCGCGCTGTATACGGGGAACGTATCGACGCACAATCGGCGATCATTCAGCCCGCGATCGCGATCAACGCGACGTTTTAAAACGTCGAAACGCACCCCCCTGGTGGACAGTTAAAGTCCGGCCGGTCCGCGGAACCGGTCATGTATATTAGATACCCAATTCCAGCGGTAATCCAGCCATAAATATCTTTGAATTATATTTTCCACCGAGCTGGACACCATCACGAACGATTTGTTCTAAAAGGGGGATAGAGAGGGTGAGAGGAAAGTGGACATCGGTAGGAAAAGAGACGGCGAGTCAGCTAGAGGGACGGGAAGCCAGGCTTTATTTAGCCGTTAATCGCTCAATTAAACTGGATCGCTCGAATTAGCTTTTAATCCCGGATGCGGCGGCCGCGCAGTGGTATTTAAAAAAATCGAAATGAAATTTTCAGAACAAATCCTTCCTTTTCTCTCTCTCTCTCTCTCTCTCTTTTTTTCTCTCTCTCTTTATCTTTCCTCCACCTATGACCATACACATTTTCTATTCGGTTTACAGTTCCCCGTTCACCGTTATGACCCCGTACCGTATTACCATTTAATTAATATCTGCGCAGCATTCTAACGTAATCGAACCGCAAAATTATATATTTACGTGATCAATGAGCCATCTCATCCGTCTTCTAGGAACAATAAATTGTAACAAAATTGGTAATCATTAAACTAAATTCACGATAATTTATGTTGTTTGTCAGACATTTCCTTTCCGCAGGGGTTGTAAAAGTTTAGTGGAAGTCAATAACCCGCAGGTATCCCTTGTGTAGCACGTATGGTAGTTCTGAAAAAGTACCGCGTTATGCGAACGTGTGCTATACAAAACATAGGGATAGGTTCTAGAAGTTGAAAAGTCAGTATTCCTGAGAACATAACCAACAATGTTTTAATTCCCCTCTTATATCTTACGGTTCTTTCAGTGAATGGGTCTGAAGCAGTGATGGGAACTCCATGGGCGCTGGACGAAAATACTACCACCAATCTGACGTACCGTCTTCCCCTACTTTGCTTCTACCGCGCACGGCCTACACACAAGCGTACCTCTACTCTGTCCGTATAGAAGAGAGGTACGCTTGTGTGTAGCGCGTGCGCGATAGAAGCAAAGTGGGGGAAGACGGTACGTCAGAGTGGTGGTAGTATTTTCGCTCAACGCCCACGGAGTTCTCATCACTGGTCTGAAGGGTCTGAATCTATTCTGAAGTCATTTAGTCTGCCTCAGATACCATTTCGACCAAATTTGCTCCAACGGTAAACTGAGGGTCTTTATGCAAAATAAAAATGTTCTGCATCGATTGCAGGAAGCAGGAATTTACCAAAGAAATTCAGTCCAATATATTTTTTACGAGTTTCCACAGTTTGATGGCATTGATAGGCTAACCCATATTGTAAAATACTTTGTACACAATATTATATATAACCGAGCGGCGGTAACATGTATAGGGAAAAGTTGTTCAGAATGATGACCTTGACAACATATTTCAAGGTCATCAAAATCGGCGAGGAAGCCCCTAATGTAAATAATTACCGCAACTTTCTTCCCTACATGACGAGTATACTCGTCGTTAGACAAAAAATGCCGTCTTTTCATGACGAGTGTACTCGACATAAACAATTATGAGGATAAAGGATAAACGCGATGTACAAATAATTGTTTCTGTAAAGAAGACAGTACGATAAGGGGGTAATAAATATTATTTCAGCAAAACACTAACAATTCACATACCGAAAATACGAAAATGTTTACGATGGAATCTAATACAGTGTTTTAACAATAGATTTTGAACGAAGGCAGGAACGAAACTAGAGAGTATGTTGAATGCACAGCTGCGCGGATGAAGAGCAAAGCGGTGTCAATGTTTAAACTCGAACGGTTATTTGCCACACGTTAGGAACGGGATCGGAATACTTTCCGAAAAAAAAAACACAGAGTTCTCTGTTCAAGAACCATCGGCAGATTTCGAAATTCTCTGTTCCGGAATCGTTGGTGTTGTACCCGGGCAGGTTTGGCGCGGGCGCGCACTCGTTGCCGGGCTAATCTAATAGCATTTACATCGCGGGATCAGTACCGAGATTGACGTACACGGAAATAAATCCAGACGCGGGCTAACGCGTGCTGCGAGCCCGTGTAAATCCGAGCTTTCCTCCCCGAACAAATCGAACGGCGATCGATGTAAATGAATTCCCCTCTAATTGCAATTATATGCCGCGAGCGCACACGTAAATGCACGGTGGGTGCGCGATATATGACGCGTCACTCACGCCGGACCTGTGCGTCATTGCGAATTTATGAAACACCGATCAGTCGGATTTGAATTCGCGACTTGCGCCGCGCGTGTCATAATTGTAATCAATAGTTGACGTTATGTAGAACGATCGGCAACCGAGACGGCGGCCCATTACGTATTTACGTTCCGTCGTCTGTCCGTTATAGAAGTATCCGGAGCAGACGCGACCGCCACGATTTAATAATACCTAGTCAATCACATCCGAACGTCCTAAATCCGCGAATCGGCGATGTTTTGCGCCCATTATTGGCGGGTCAATTATCCGTCCCGTTCCGAATCATCCGTCCTGCGCGGCCGATTGGTCGGTCGGCCGAAGATGAAACGTTTCAAAGGCCGCGGCGTCGTCCGGCTCGAAAACGACACAGATGAATAACTAAATTACATTTATTCAGCGTGAACGGCAATCAATAATAAATCACGTTGCGCCATCCTAGCTCGAGTGCCATTCTCCAAGGGTAAATCATTAAAACGGTGGTAGCCGGTGCACGCCAATCAGCAGGCACACCGTGCAAATACGTGATGGAAATCCTACTCTCTCCCCCCACACACCATACAAACCAACGTATCCCGGCGCAGCAACGGTCGCCGCGCGTACTCTTCCCTGAAATCACACTAGCCTCCTAACTGATTCGCTGTTTAGCTAGACCGATTTATTTATTGGTCGGCCGTGATTAGACTTTCGCTTTACCACGGACACGCAACCTCGTCAAACATTTACCAGACCGGGCCTGATTTGTTAACGACCGGCTGAGCATCGCCTCCCACCCCCCCCCCCCCACCGCCAAAAAACACTGCACGACGATACTGCGCCACCGCGACCCTTGCGTTTTCTTTCCTCGCTAATGCCAAATACCCTCCACCTGTTGCTACGAAAGAAAATTATCTTCTTACGCTCGTTAATATCTCACCCGCTTCCAAATGGACGACCCGGAGAAGTGCTTCGCAAGTCACGTGGAAATTATAGTTTACGATTTCGGACGTGTACTGGAAGGACATATGTACACGGAATCCGCGAACTCCTCGAACTATTGTTAAGTACGTATATTACTAATTCCCCTTAAATAGAAATAAAATTCTATTCTAGTCAATATTTCGCTATTGGAGAACACGTAGTCATACACAATAGGGGTACAGTAAATCCTCTATAAACGCATAAACCTCGGGGGGGGGGGGGGGGCAGTTATGCGTTGATCTGCGACGGGTTTCTATTTTTCTGAGCTTCTAAGGCCGAGCCGAACGTAGAGAAGGACAGCGCGTGTAAGGCGAGACCACGCGCGGGCCTTTGAACCGGGCCGGCGACTGCGACTCTCCGCGTCTCTTTCCTTCCCATACGCTATCCTTCCCTATGTCCGAAACGTTTATCGTCATTTAAATCACTAATCATATCGTGTTTGGTCATTTTTTAATCAGAAAAATGCCACGAATATATCCATGAAAGTTTCATAAAAAATGTAGTACTTCTACCCCTACAAAACAAACCACATCGCGAATTTCGTTCCAACATGATTTTCCCTCTCTAGAGCGAAAGGAAAAAACAGCGAAGCTGAATATTTTACTTGTACTTTGACACAAACGTAATGTTTTTAATACACAGGCGGCCGTAAAGTAATTGGTCACCCTTTAAAAACTAATAACTTTTTTAAAGTTGCACAAAACGACTTGAGTCTTTTGGAGATATTAGAGGAATTAGTTTACTAGGTAATATGTAAACTAAATTGTTTGGATATTGCTGTTGCTCGAAATGTGGAAGGAAAAAGTGAAGATCTCGATTTTTAACTTTTTCATCTGTGCCTACATTGAAAATTTAAAATATGCCTTTTGTAGATTTATGTAGATTATTATATGTACATACACAAAGTTTCTTCGAAATCGGTTAATGTTCCGATTACATTTTGTAATAAACGAAGGTATAGAATGAGAGTAGATTTATTGACTGAAAGTGAAAAGTAGAGTAGTTACATTAGAACTTTGTTGCGTAAATCTTGTTGTACAAAACCCATATCCTAAAGCTAGTAGGGAGACAAGAGTGTTGGGATAACGGAATTTTCATAAAACAGAACAATCACTGGTCTGATATTGAATTTCTATTTACATAAATCCAAATCAAGAAACTTTACAATTTGTATAGCATTGTTACGACGTGAAGTTGTCACGATCGATAATGCAGCGTTACGACGTGAAGTCGTAATGAAGACTCCACGATCGATATTGCAGTTACCGGCCAACGGAGTTGACAGAAAAAGACAGAAGACAGATTGAAGCTGGATGCCAAACCATAAAGACGTGCCACAAAATCAACTGTATAATTAATAATAAATAACAGTTTTATTACGAGTTTATGAATTCATTATAAATAATGGATACGCCGTCGGGACGCAACCTGAAAATGGTAGTGTCCTGTGGATCCGTCGAAGGAATAGAAGATTATGAAACATTTGTAAGTATACTTTACATTAGTATTTTAGGTTAATTGTGCATAAAAGGTCCCACCTCATCGATTTCGATGATTTTTTAATATGTTGGCAGGGTGAAGATTCTGAACAATCTTTTCCTATACATATAACCGTCGCTCAGCCTTAGTTTTTGAGATATTTGCGAAAAACTGCAGCTACTACTACATTGAATTTTGCCTATACATGCACGTCCGTGCTGTGCGTGTGTGTCAGCACGATGCGACCGCTCGTCAACTTTTTCTACAAATATATCACGCGATCGTCGAACGATCTATATACCGCGTGAACTTTTCAAAGCATATAATGATGAAGAATGAGTATGTTACGGTAAATGTGATTAATCCGGTGATTATGTATAATTGCCGGTTATTATATATAATCACCACTAAGTTTGGTCTGGGTTGGGTCCTAAATATTCAATAATTCGTCACATTTACCAATTCTTGAATATTTAGGACCTAACCCAGACCAAACTTCGTGGTGGTTATATACAATAACCAGCAATTATACATAATCACCGGATTAATCACATTTACTGTAACAAGTACATATTATAATGACACTACTCACACGCACGTAGTGTTGCACATCTGAAAGCTTTTCCGAATAAATGTCATGGGCTGATTGCACTTAGTGAATTCTTGAATATTTAGGATCTAACCCAGACCTAACCTAGACCTAACCCAGACCAAACTTAATGGTGATTACATATAATAACCAATTATACATAATCATCGGATTAATCACATTTACCGTAACATACTCATTCTTCAACATCATATGTTTTGAAAAGTTCACGCGATATATAGATCGTTCGACAACCGCGCGATACATTTATAGAAAAAGTTGACGAGCGGTCGCATCATGCTTACGCATGCGCACGGCGCGGACGTGCACGTATAGGCAAAATTCAATGTAATAGTAGCTGCAGTTTTTCGCAAATATCTCAAAAACTAAGGCTGAGCGACGGTTACATGTATAGGAAAAAGTTGTTCAGAAAGTTGAGTTTTACAACGTATTTAAATTTTATCAAAATCGGTGAGGTGGGACCTTTTATGCACAATTACCTCTGAATGGGCAGGGGGACTTTGACATGGTACGGGCCTGGCAACGAATGTCTCTTTAAATTTCGTTTGACTCGAGGCACACACACGATCATGTTCTGTCTCATCGATACCGTCGGGTGGACTGTAGTGGTACGCTTTTGTCTATATAACTCCACACATTCAAATTTTGCAAAAACTTTAACAGCTTATATCTCAATAACTATTTGTTTGCGAAATATGGCTCCTTTCAAACTTTTTCTCTTCTCGATGAGTAGAAGGCGTTGATGTAAAAAAAACTTTAACAACAATTTTCTTTGTTATAAACAATTTTGCGGCAAGTCTCTCTTACAAATGTTCACCGATCCAGAGGTGTAGATTCACCCCTAGGACGGATGACGATTACTTTTTCTACATCCTGTAGAATAACGTTTACTCTGTTTCGTCAATCCACTTTCAATAACACATACTATAGCTTGACATATAGTACGTGCTTTATAAATGCTTCTTTGGCAGAATTAGCATCTTATATTAATATATTCGGTGTAGTTATTAAATAAATAAAACGTTGCGAAAGTTTTCTGATAAATGCAATTTGGTATTACTCCTACATACTTTTTCTGACTATTGCAACAACTTCAGTCTAGAATGATCTAGTGTCTGAGGATAAAGCGAAATATGTTTCTTGACCTTTACCATAAGACTTTGTGTGAACTTTTTGTTTCAATATTAACGCCTGCCTTTATAAAAGTTTATATGATTTTAGTTTCTTGGTGTACGAAATGTTATCTTACCACATTATTTCTATTTCCAATCAATGTACCTCGGTAGATAATGAAGTATTGTCTCTAAATTTTTGGAATATCAAATGTGTGCTCGTTGGAGTAAAATATTGAATGAAGAGTATTGCCAAGAGGAGCAGTGTATCTATCAATAGTCTACTAATAAAATTTTCAGTAATTGTGCTGTAGTAAATAGAAGCTTAAAAATTTTGTTTCAGATAATAGTACGGAGGGGGTAAGTATGGGGGGGGGGGTGTTCCGATTAAAGTTGCTGTTGTAGGATACATTAATAAGTTCTGACCCATGAACCAGACATTTAAAAAAATTATAACGTAATCACTGGTAGATATTATATTAAACTACGAAACCAGACCTTATTATTTTTAGTCCCAATCTATGCACATCAGTAGATAAAGAATAATTGTGTTCTAAATTTGTTGGTATAGCAAATAAAATATAATCTTGATTATGCGAATTAAACGAATAATAGAACTTACTACCAAAAATGCTAGATTCAGTCTTTATTGATTTGTACAATAAACAGGGTGTTGCATTAAAATCGCCTTAGAGTGAATTATTTAAATTTGAAGCTTATTGGGTTAATGGAGGCTTCAGATACCGATGGATCGGATAATCGTGGTTCCACTGTGTGCCTCTACAGGAGAAATTTAATGGCAGTTTATGAATATTATAAACAGGAACATGAATTACGAAACCAGACTACAATATTTCCAATCAGTGCATTACAATAGATAATGAATAATAATTTCTAAATGTTTGCTATATGAAATACAGGACTCTGCAGGACAAAATTCATTGCTGTTCGTGACCAGAGAAGAAAATTCGGTGAAGAACATTACCTAGAAGAGCCAGAACTGCGAGACCAGATACCGGGGAATCTTCGGTGTCATTAGTTTTCCTTAATTACCGACGAAGTCCAGCGGACGCGCCCTCTCCCCGGCTCCTTGCCGAAGAAGTCAGTTGGCAAGTTCTCCGGGGCTCGGACAGGAGAGCGGTTCTCACGCTCGTTAGGAGCTTAAGGAAAAAGCACGTTAGGGGTGGGATAGCGGCGGAACGTGGACACCCATGAAGACGTGCCCCTTTCGGGGATGCCCTATCATCACGCCGAGCTAATTCCGCCCCTTAACTTCTGGCCACACCCGCAAACATGCGCAGTTTCCACCCATCGGCCAATGAAAGCTCTCGAGCTTGCAAGCTCTGCTGAGCGGCTTTCGAGCCGAGCCACTCCGACAAACACCACGTGCCACGCGGCCGAGTTGCACGTGCGTCCGCGGAGCTGTCGAGCTTTTGGGCGTCCCGACGTCCCCGCGAGTCGCGAGCTTCCAACTCACCCTCGGAAGACGAGCGTCGCTGGGAACACACCCGGTCGATTTTGTCCATTGTTCCTTCGCTCACGACGCTCTCCCCCACTTCCACCATAATACCCCCTCTATATTTCGATCCAACTAAAATACCTTCTGCTTTTTCTTTTAATCATCGCTCGTAATTATATAAATAAAGTTTGGGGAAACCAGGAAGAAACCAGTCGTGATCTGTGATCCTGTGAACAAGACCTGCCAAGACTGATTTTCGTGAGAGCTGATCTACGTTGCAGAAACACGTTGCGGATACGGTAAGTAATATTGTTTTTTCTTTTAAATATATAGAATTTCATTCACGCGAGATTCTGTTTATTGGTGTAGTCCCTGCTTATTGTTCGGTTTGTGGTGGATCGGTAATTGAACGTAGACAGCGACGTAGAAGGTCTGTGACAGGGGCTTGGACGATATTCAACAGTTGGTCTTTCTTTTATCTTCGAAAACTCGACCCTCCGCGCCACCCCTACATCAATACCCTCGCAGGCCTGCTCTTACGTTACCCTCGATTTCTGCAGTTGTATTATAGGAGATTGTGTCGCTTAGGTAAGAGGTTGTCTACAGGTTCCGTTTTAAAGGCAGCGACGATACGAAAGGGGTTGGTACAATGCATACGTAATAGCGAATCGATTCTCCCTCGATGTATAATTAGCCCAATTAGTTCACGAAACTACACATCTCGTCCCCGCGTATCGCTCAATTTCAATGACTCCGCGAGTCATTCCCGGTAGTTATTCAATCGATACAAAAATTAGTCAGGCATTAAAAGACATTTCGGGGAGAGTACGATTTCCGTGGCCCCTCGTTTTGAGGTTATATTTGTGTTCTTGGGGTTATTTCTAGCCGGTAAAGTAGATTTCCTGTTTTTTATAAATTTGCAAATATCTCGGTAACTATGCGAAATATGGTAAAATATCAAAAGACCTCTTTTGTAGATAATGAAATTTGATTCGCATAATCTTTGCATTGCACCTGTCATCCAGAATTTGAACTAGTAATGGAAAAATCATGTGAAAAGAATGAGTTGTGGCTAGGTCGTGGAGGGGGCGGATCAAAACGAGGGGCTACGGAAACCGTACTCGGTTTTTATAAATTTGCAAATATCTCGGTAACTATGCGAAATATGGCAAAATATCAAAAGACCTCTTTTGTAGATAATGAAATTTTATTCGCGTAATCTTTGCATTGCACCTGTCATCAAGAATTTGAACTAGTAATGGAAAAATCATGTGAAAAGAATGAGTTGTGGCTAGGTCGTGGAGGGGGCGGATCAAAACGAGGGGCCACGGAAATCGTACTCGTTTTTTATAAATTTGCAAATATCTCGGTAACTATGCGAAATATGGCAAAATATCAAGAGACCTCTTTTGTAGATAATGAAATTTTATTCGCATAATCTTTGCATTGCACCTGTCATCCAGAATTTGAACTAGTAATGGAAAAATCATGTGAAAAGGATGAGTTGTGGCTAGGTCGTGGAGGGGGCGGATCAAAACGAGGGGCTACGGAAACCGTACTCGTGCTGACATTTCACATTCACTTAAATCGTGTTACTTTTATATTTCGCTGCGATCAGCAGTATCTTTCAACTCGAAATTCATCGTATGTAGTCCATACTTTTGTACTCTTCATTGAGAAGGATCGAAGTTACACGAAGTTTGCTAAAAAGCCAATGATGCCGAAGTTATTCGAAACTTTTTTTTTTATTTTTTCCAATGCAGGGTGGTCGAAATGCGTTACGCGCACCCCCGGATTTTCTCTATTCGGAGTATCCGGGGTTAGTGAGGGACTCCCTGGTAAGGGCAGTACTGTTTAGCACTCCCTCGTGCAGACCGGGTTTACCCTCTAAAACCTCCACCCTGCACTGTGCTCCTCTCCGCGGACTTTTCTTTTCTTCGCGAGACTATACTTCCGTGCAGTTATTCTAAACTACTATAAAATCAACAAATGAAATGTAAAACGGAAAATTAGGGGAGAAACGGTATGAAAGGAAAGAGAGAAAAAAACGCGTAGAGCAAGAGCGAGCGAAACGTTTATCCGTGTGATTCTTTTCGCGGACTGGCCGCATGCCTGCAGAGGAAGCCGCGAGCGGTGGGCAATAGGTGTGGCCATAGGTGTAACATATTTATGTTGTGAACCGGCCGAGTGCGGGCAATAAATAGCGAGCGAGAAAACAGGTACGGGGGATGAAGGGGGTGCTAGGAGGACGGAGGCACGAAGCGTAGGGGCAGTTCGTTGAGGTCCGGGGCTAGAACGATTACGCTTTCCATACCCCTCGTCGTTCGACCGAGTCACTGGCACCGCCACTGGCACCACCATCGGCACCACCACCGTATCTACCCCTTTCCCTCCCCAACCACCACCGAACCCCTGTGCACCCTATTTCCATCTATCTTTCTTTCCTTCTTTCTCCCTGTCCCGTATCTCGTTTTGTCCCGCGCCGTCCCCGCATCCCGGCTTCGGCTCACCTAAAACCCACCCTCCCCCAACCCCCTCGCAGTCCCGTCCCAGTGGACCCTCTATGGTGTCCGCGAACAACCCCATTCGTTTGTTTCCAGCCCGTATGCACGCATATACGGAGGTATGCAATTTTAGTGTTAGGAATGCGCGGATGAACGGACCCGTTTATTCACAACGGCTCGCGTTCTTTCCCGAGGGACACTTTGCTGTTTCTTTAAACCTCTGTGAAATCTGTTTTCGCAACGATCAGCGAAAAAAAGGGGGATTAGACCTTCCCGTAGAACGGTTAGTTTAGTATTTGAATCGAAACGAAAGCGATAGGTCGATCAACTAATCTTCTCTTTCTTTAAACCGCTCTGAAAGCTGCGTTCGTAATGGTAGGTGAGGGCGGAAGGCCAAGAGGATCCTTTCAGATCGGTTTTTTTAGTACTTTAACTCTTAGGACTCGAGTAGCGACTTGGGGGCGACACAAAAAATTGCTACAATATTATTAAAATATTCTTTACGTTATTAATTATTTATTCGTATTTAATAAATTACTAAACATTTAAGTATTGCAATTTAAAAAACCGTGTGGAATAGAAACAGTCTAGATCAGAA
The DNA here is from genome assembly GCA_913789915.3 of Sphecodes monilicornis. Taxonomy (NCBI): domain Eukaryota; kingdom Metazoa; phylum Arthropoda; class Insecta; order Hymenoptera; family Halictidae; genus Sphecodes; species Sphecodes monilicornis. Next base: position 10,954,341 of record OU565300.1, on the reverse strand, counting down.
AAAATGTTTGGGTTTCGAGTACAAATCGCCCAAGCGATTTTACCGTTCTGTCAAAAAATGTTACACAAATTTTTCTTAAATATATAATGTAGGATAGTTCTTAAATATATAATGTAGGATATTTTTTACATATAATACGGTCCCACCGAGAAAATAGATACATTCCATACACCGAGAACTATGCTAGAAATAATTCCCGTCTGCGAAGGGTTAATCAGAATAAAATGGATGAGTTGATTAATTGTATAATGTATTTATAGGGCGTGGAATGTTTGAAAACGGTAAGCGGATCTTCTTGGTCAAACAAGAGTCCTCTGTACATACATACGCGAATGCATGGAATTCTAATGCACAATTACCGAAGTTGATATACGTTGAACCATGATCAGCGAATGGGCTGACGGGCCCTTTAATTGATCATGCCACTACAGTTATCTTCTTTCACTAATATTTTTAAGAAAGTGATTGCTGTCAATACGCGAAGGGCAGCAATTGATTTCCAAAATATTTAATGTTTATTGCATCCTACATACCGTAGACTATTTCTCTACTCAGTTTCCACCATTATTAAGACATTTGTCATAACGGGGCACCAGTTTTTATAAAGAAAGCTTCATAGAAAAGTGCCGCGTGAGATGAAAACCAAGCGACTCCATTGATATCGTCATCTTGGTGAAAACGCCGACCACCAAGGAAGATTTTCAGATACAGAAGCAGACGAAAATCACTTGATGCTATGTCTGGGCTGTAAGAGAGGTCAAACAAACACAATTATTCGTAAACACGGCCTGTGACGTATCAATAAAGAAAGGAACGAATTGCGATTGCAGTGTTGCCACGTTAATACGTGTTAATGGAACTTATTTTCTGGATACGTATCGTGAATAATGTTTCATGGATACGGAGATTTGAAAGAGATTTGCTAACTCTCGACTGCAGTTGCACGCGTATTTCTGCTCAACGACCCTCAACGGGCGGTCTGGAATGAGCTATGCGGGACATCTTAGAGCCAGGCACCCCTCGGCATTCCATCGATCTCGACCAATCGAGAATCGAAGGATGCAGGAACGCCGCGCCGAGTGGGCACGCGTGTCGGCTGTCCGGCAATCCTAATGATGCATATCTCTCCTCGGCCCGTTATGTCTTGAATGTCTCAACGATGCGATATCTGGTGGACGGCTATCGGTTACACAAGCGAATCCACGAGGACAGAGGGAGGTGGGTGAACGACGGGGAGAAGCACGAAAGCTAGTCGGAATCGGGGTGGCTTCATGGTCGCAATGAGGTTGAGAGCTTGCGGCCGGATGCCAGTCTAACCATGTCTAGCGTACGTTTACTTGCAAGCTCGCCCAGACGGTCGTCGCGTCCTGGACGTATCGTCAGCATCCGAGCAATGCGGCTCTCAAGAGTCCGCGTCGCGTCGGCGCTGACGATGCACTCCTGCCTGCACTCGGCTCCTCCTTCGACTGCGGCCAACTTGGCCCGGGCCAACGGCGCTTTAGAAAATACACCGGGAGTATGGCTGCGAAGATGGTAGTCGTGCCACTCGAGAAACTCGGACACAACCGTTCGTCCGTCAAAACCCGGTGATTTTTCGGAAGAGTATGAGTTCAGATTACAATAAAAAGAGGCAGACATTGCTCGCAACATTAGTAATTCGTTCGGTCGGAGGACTATTAATGAACATACAACTCAACACTGGTTATAAAAATGCCACGACAGAGATAAAAGTTTTGAAGATGATTTTATGCTTTTATAACGCAAACGAATTGATGCGATTTAAGATAATAGAAATATTAAATGAATTTAAGGATGTCGATGCATTGACTTTGTAGCGGCAGGTTTTCGGAGTATGAAAAGATGGGAAAAGGAGAAGGAAGCGTTTCGTCCTAGGCCCGCTAGAGGACTCATCAGTTAGGCTATCTAGCGGACCCTGCCTTAGACGCGGAATGTGGTAAGGTCAGTTTAGGACGGTATAAGGGTGTACCACATAAATGGGAACACCTAAATATCTGTCGTATTTACAGTCCTATCAGAAAACTTCAGAGGACAAAGTGACACTATTGCAGGAGGCAAATATAATGGTAAAGAAAAAAAATTTTTATGTCGTGTTTTTTAATGAAATTTCAAGGTCACCGATGTTTTTTTAAACGGAATAGTATATTCGATAGCTTGATAGACAATAAAAAACGGAATTTAGTGGATACCACCTTTTTGACCTTGAAATGACCTTGAGCAAGAATAATCATGCTGGAGCGGATAAAATGTGGAAGTTTAAAACTTACGTGTTTGAGCAAAGATTACGCATTGTTTACGGCGGATTGACCTTTACATATCATAATAAATGTTAGAAATGTTGACCATCCTCATTTATGCAATATTGCAATCTTGCATTAAATGATCTGTAGGCACTGTCGATTTCCTGAGACGTAATTGAAGCACATGCTGCAGTAATTATTACGATTTTTAGAACTTACACTACCGGTATTTTTAAATTGTTTACCACAACGGAAAATGAGTGTAACGAAGGACAAATACTATTCACAAATTTTTCAGGATACAAATGTACTGCTTGCCTCAAAGATTGGTGGCTTTCGCCATAAGTGAAAACCATATCGATTCGTTCCTGTACAGTATAACGCATTGTTATCACTTTCACGTTTCGAATTCGAATAATGCAGAAGGAACAACGTACTTATTCTAACCGATTAACTTTCTGTTAACGATCTCAATGATACACACTCTAACGAAAACATACGCTATTTACTATGAGAAATATTTCAAACATGTATTGTGGTTTGTAAAGGTCAACCCGACGTAAACAACGCGTAATCTTTGCTGAAACACGTAAGTGTTAAACTTTCACATTTTATCCGCTCCAATATGATTATTCTTGCTCAAGGTCATTTCAAGGTCAAAAAGGTGGTATCCACTAAATTCAGTTTTTTATTGTCTATCATGCTATCGTAAAAAATATAGTAGTCCATTAAAAAAAACATCGGTGACCTTGAAATTTCATTAAAAAACACGACATAAAAAATTTTTTTCTTTGCCATTATATTTGCCCCTGCAATAGTGTCACTTTGACCTCTGAAGTTTTCTGATAGGACTGTAAATGCGACAGATATTTAGGTGTTCCCATTTATGTAGGACACCCACACAAACAGAAGATTTCAGGTAGTAGCGGAAAAGGTGTTGTCGCACTGTCCATCTGTTGGCGAGCATATGAGGTAACCGCCGCATTACCCCCTTGCCAGTGGTCAACAATATCTGGACTTTTCCCCTAATTACGTTGATCTCCGTCGGAATCCAAGAAGGTCGCTGGAATGTTTGCTGCCAGTGTGCCCGCCAGTGATGCTGCCGAATCGACGAAGTTGAATAGCTCCCTAAGCCGCTTGTAGGACTCATATAGTCGTACAAACAATGTAAGAACCTCGCACAAATGTATATACGAAAACGTTGTACTTTAGTTGCGAAAACGTTAAACCAAATAATGCTGCAAGGATGACGTCAGACGCGCATAATAGGGAGAAGTCCCCGCTGTTAGTCGGGCAGTAGTTGAGGCAAGGCAGTGACAGAGTAGTCACCTTCCTGTCCTCCCGACGTTGTCCGTGGTTTGTTGATGTTGTAGTCTTTTCCTCTGCTCAGAAGGTAGCGTTGTTGTTCGTTTGTCGGGGTCACCAATTATGGCGGCTGAAAAGTGTGTGAGAGGAGGAAAAAGGAGAAGGAAGCGTTTCGTCCTAGGACCGCTAGAGAACTCGTCAGTAAAGCTATCTAGCGGACCCGTGCCTCAGACGCGGGATGTCGTAAGGACAGTTTAGGACGGTATATATACAAACAGAGGAAGATTCAGGTAGTAGCGGGAAAGGTGTTGTCGTAATGTCCCTCTGTTGACGAGCATAGGAAGTAGCCGCCACATTACCCCCTTGCCAGTGGTCAACGATATCTGTTGATGTTGTAGTCTTCTCCTCTGCTCAGAAGGTAGCGTTGTTGTTAATTTGTCGGGGTCACCAATGTAGCGGTTTAGGTATTGTCGCACTGTCCATCTTTTGGCGAGCATAGGAGGTAGCCGCCACAATTTTAGCTTATTAAGACTGTTAAAAGAAAAAATAGTTGTATATGGCTACAATTTCATGCAAACGATTCTGGCAATATTTATTTTCCATAAATATCCACAGTCTAGCTATTAAGGAAGTAGGTCCTCTTTAAAACATCCGAAAAGTGGATTACTCAACTTACGATACATATGAAAACTACTCTTTAACTGACGTAGGAACATTAATATATTGCTTATAACGTGTCGAATTATTTTTTTCAAATGCAATCAAAGATTAAACTTTGTATGCTTGACATAATTCGATTCGAGCGATATTCTATGCGCACGAAGAGTGTTCTGTGGCCGGCAACGCGACAAAATTACTCGAATGCGTATCGGACGGCCGAAATACATTAAATGAAAAATTGTTTCTCTTCTTTCGGTCGCTTTGTTAATCGCGGATATCCTTTTCATCAGCGCGTTTCGAATCGCGAATTCTTTGTTTGGCGAAACGGAAAACAAAAATGCGCGGCTCGCGGCTACATTTGGCGTGCAAACACGTACACACGGGTTTCCCGGTAATGAATTTTTTAAGTGTCCTTTTTTTTTTGCGAAAGCAAGCCCATATTTCGACGGTTTCCCGTGATTCCCGGGCGAGATTCGAGGACACACGCGATGGGTAATAGGCGGCCGGCCAACGAAATTTCCTCCCTCGTTGGTGCGTGTATACCTCGCGCATTCCGCAGCGAGATTGCGCAAAAATCGGGCAAAACAAACGCAACTAATTGAACTGCTTTCGAACAATTAATCCGAAGCATTTAATTTAATTGCGCCGCATCCCGTCGAGACCGGTCAGCGTCAGTTGAAACAACAACCACTGCGAAATCCGGCTGAAATTTTCGACTCGGCGCGCTCGGATTCCGATTCTTTCGTACGCGAATCAAAAAAAAAATATATATATATTCACCTACACACACACGCGCGCACAGAATGACACAAGCGTTCGCGCGCCATGAAAATGCGTCACCGTGGACACTGAAAAATGAAAGCTATGAGACAATAGCGGTGGAAAAAATCAACATCGGAAGAGCAACTGAATAGCTTTGAAAAATCGAGTAAGCGACTCCGTGTCATTCATTGTCCCAGAGCAACACACACTGGCTGTATGATTTCAATCTCAAGATACACTGCGAGTAGACAAGCTTGTTGTTATACTTATTCTATGAAGGCCTTTCATCGACATGTTCTAATCTACTATTCAAACAGAGCCTTCTTCGATGTCTTAAAAAATTGCGCGTGCTTAAGATCACACGACCGAAAAACTTCTACGGCTATTTTAATCGATTCTAAGTAATACTTAGGAAATAATAATAAAGGGGGTGATTCTACATGAAAAAATAAGGCGAAAATGTAGAATATTTGTTTTCGAGAAAATCGAGTTTGAAAATTCAGCGAGTACGCGTACCATTAGATAGAAATCGGCTGTCGCGTCTGATCATGACCAACCAATTCTACTCTGTGCTTATACTAATGCACGCGATCCCGATGAAACTTTAAATTCCATTTTCCCGAAAACAATGCCTCGCATGAAAATATTTTACAATATTTCATTGTTAATTGTCGCGAAATTCTGAACGATAATTGTCGCAAAACAACAAAGTTCGAGAGGCCTTGGTCGCCGAGAAGTATAACATAATACGGGTCGAGTATGTCGGTGTGAAAACAACACCTAACCCAGTGACAAAACTTCTTTATTGTTTATTATTTTTTTATGGAACTTTTACCAACATATTCGTGGCATTTTTCTAATGAAAATTATACCGAATAATGGGCGATGAAATTTTCGGGCGCAAGGAAGGACAGCGATGGGAAAGAAAGAGACGCGGAGAGTCGCCGTCGGCGGCACAGTTCAAAGACCCATGTGTCCTCACAGTGTAATGCAAATAAAAATAATTTTTTATTATTACTTATTTTTTTATGAGACTTTCTCCAATATATTTGTGGCATTTTTCTGATTAAAATAATACCAAACACGATTTAATTCGGATCATATTTACAATAATTTTCCGAAACTTTCATCGTCCATTACTCAAGTAAATACCTCCGGAATTATATCTTATTCGGTATGATTTTCATCATTAAAATGCGACGAATGTGTGGGTGAAAGTTCAATAAAAAAGTAATAAAAAATAAAGAAGTTTTGTCACTGGGTTAGTCGTTGTTTTCACGTCGACATACTTGACCCGAATTATGTTACTCTCCTCGTACAGAATAGTATCATCTGTACGTTAATTGTCGCCGACCGGACCCGTAGTGGCGACGATTATTGATGAAATACAGTATCCTATATTTTCGACTTATTTTTTCAGGTTTGTACGACCAGTTACCGAACAAACACCCTGTATATAATGTTCATATTATTCGTATATATATTATTTAAAATATTATTCACACAAAGTTACTCGTTTATAATGTTGGATTCAGTTTTTATTAATTTTCACGCTCTATTTATGTTTTATTGATCGCCTTAAATCGAGCTATTTGAATCTGATGCATGATTTGATACCAAAGACATCGGGCATCGGAAGTTTGGATAATCGATGTTCTACTGTGATGCTTGTCGGCAGAGGGTTAACACCAGTATTCTTCGCCCAATATATAATATATGCATGGTTAATTAAATCTGATGTCTGCGAATTAAAGTCCTTTTATGCATATAGAGGTTAGTGATAGTCGATGTGTAAAAAATATTATAAACCCGGTAGTTTTTGCGGGTTCGCTCGGCAGAAGAAAATCGGGGGTATGCGTGGAGGCATTCGGACGAAGGTTGGCCAGTGGAAAGCGAGGCAGTGGGTGGGTGTAATTAATAGCAACCCAGTATAAATCAGAGACAGGGTGGATGCACGTTGGTATGCGCCGTTACCGATGCAGGATTATACCCAGAGGGGTGGTTACCCCACGACCCGCTAATTTTTCAAACGGCCGCCATAATGGTCCTGGCTAATTACTGATTTTTATCTCCGCGAGTTGGAACCGTGAAAAAGAGCAGCCACGAGAGGGGAGGAGAGGGGGGCGGGTGTGGATCGAAAGGAGAGGGAAACGCGAAAGAGAAATAGGATTCGGGTCACAGGTTGTTTTCTATTGTGATTTTATGTGGTTGAGGAATTTTCCGCGATACCCAGCGACCAATTATGGCGGTCGTTGTATTCGAACGGGATCGATCACGTATTTTTGGCGTACTCGTTGTAGCGTGGTCATTGTATCTAGATCAACGGCATCATCCTATATAATATAACCAATATTCCCTGATACAGAACCATTGGTTCTGGCTGATTTCTATTCAAAGTCTGACTTAATCTACTTCAGGTTCTCGATTAGCAAAATAGAAATAGGAAAACGTCTAATGATTGCGAAAATCTTTCTCACGAAAATATCCTCTTTAAACTACTTCGTACACTGACTTTACCCATTCGAACTTTTCAATTATCAATTTTAATTTATTATTTCACTGTGTAACGTATTCTATGCATTTTAGCAACCACCATTTTATCATTCCACTATAAAGCTTACTTCAATCGTATTGCGCATTATAAAATGTCTGATACTGGATAGTCCTAGTTCCAAAAGTCGCAAGATTATTCACGATCTAGTGACGTTTGGACCACCCTGTATTAATCCTTAACACACATAAGGTCATCGTCATCCGTTAAATGACGTGCTCATAAAGAAAAATAAGACAGCCGCTAATCTTGTTTGGTTTTGTTCTTGGCACTTTTTTGTTCTTCTAATGTTCTTATTTTCGCCTATAATGCATTGTTTCTGTGCTCTTTCTGCTCTGCTACTGTAACCATTGTATAAATGTTCTTTTTCGTTATGTCCCATCATTAAATGTGTGTTCTTAACCTGTGAATGATTACTGTCCTTGTTTTCATTCCTTAACAAATCTCGTACTCCCAATTGTGTAATTGCAATTCTGCGTATTGTTAAGAGTTAACAACGCGAAATTTATTAACGAAGGATCTGTGGAGGCTACTTCCTATCCTCGTCAACAGAGGGACATTACGACAACACCTTTCCCGCTACTACCTGAATCATCCTCTGTTTCTATATATACCGTCCTAAACTGTCCTTACGACATCCCGCGTCTAAGGCACGGGTCCGCTAGATAGCCTTACTGATGAGTCCTCTAGGGGGTCTAGGACGAAACACTTCCTTCTCCTTTTTCCTTCTCTCACACACTTTTCAGCCGCCATAATTGGTGACCCCGACAAACGAACAACAACGCTACCTTCTGAGCATAGGAGACGACAACATCAGCAAACCACAGACAACATCAGGAGGACTGGAACGTGACTACTCTGCCACTGTCTTGCCTGAACTACTGCCCGACCCCAACAGCGAGGACTTCTCCCTACTATGCGCTTCTGTTATATGGTTTAACGTTTCCGCACCTAAATTTGTGCGACGTTTTCTTATCTACATTTGTGTGACGTTCATCCATTGTTTGTGCGACTATATGAGTCCTACAAGCGGCTTAGGTAGCTACCCAACTTCGTCAATTCGGCAGCATCACTGGTGGGCACACTGACAGCACACATTCCAGCGACCTCCTTGAATTCCGACGGCGATCAGCGTAATTAGAGAGAAATTTGTCCAGATATCGTTGACCACTGGCAAGGGGTAATGTGGCGGCTACTTCCTATGCTCGTCAACGCTACTACCTGAATCTTCCTCTGTTTGTATATATACCGTCCTAAATTGTCCTTACCACATCCCGCGAGGAGGGGGTAATATGGCGGCTACTTCCTATGCTCGCCAACAGAGGGACATTACGACAACACCTTTCCCGCTACTACCTGAATCTTCCTCTGTTTGTATATATACCGTCTTAAACTGTCCTTACGTCATCCCGCGTCTACGGCACGGGTCCGCTAGATAGCCTTACTGATGAGTCCTCTAGGGGGTCTAGGACGAAACGCTTCCTTCTCCTTTTTCCTCCTCTCACATAATTTTCAGCCGCCATAGATCTAACAGTTCTTTGATAAGGTTGACCACCGCAAACCTTATGAGTGTTTTTCTCTAAATAAAATAAATTAACCTTTAAGGGTGGAAAAGAATAATATATCTTCTAGGAGTTGGTTCTGAAAACAATAATTTAACCCTCGCACGGCGGACCATTCTCACAACTATTTAGTTGATGATAGTTCTCGTAGACAGGTTAATTTTCCTATTGTTCCCAATAGCAGCTGCTGTTCATTTAATTAATTCGCCGGCAATTGATTCTGGGTGCAACTAGACCCCGGACTTTGCCGTCGCGTCGGTCGGTTAATTAGAGGTTCTATCTGCATATCTGCTTAGGCGGGTAAGGATAAAAATGGTAATCGCTGATGCATATTGGACAGAATCCTTTTCCTCCGATAATGTCGCATTTTTGCGGGCTCCAGTCGAGATAATATTATCCGCAGAAGACGGCTGATGCACACGGTTGGATCAGACAGATAGCTCGAAGTTTCTGGCGTTAATGCTTCTGATTGTTCTAGTAGGGGGCCGTGGGAGGCCGCATGGAAACTTACCGGATCCACGAGAGGATTGTTGCTCGCGGTACCGGGCGTTTCAAGTTGCACAGAGCGAGAGAGTAGATACAGCTAACTAGCCCCAAACACCTATGTACTTAACGTAACCCATGTAAGCTCACGCTAGAACAAATTTACCCCCGGCCCCCGACGTCCCCCGACGACCCCCGACGACCTCCGACGGCCGCACTTCGTCCGACCATCCACTTCGAGTCCCTTCTCACCCCCTAATTCTCTCACGGAACACCGATGTTATGAAGTTGTGTTGAACTTTTCGCGAGCACAGTTTGCAGAACACCCTCGGGTGACTGCGAGGCTTACCTAGGCTCGTGACATATATCTACGCGGAGCTCCAGACTAACCAGCGGGGAACAAGAGGAGCCTCCAACAGAGCCCAACGACGGCGTTTGCGTAAAACAGGAGGAGGGGTGGGGGGACGCGAGTCGCGCGAAATTTGCGAAAGAACGCCGTCATCCCGCCTCTTTCGATTTCGACCACGTACACTGGAAGAGTCGGCAAATTGGAGTCGGCTACCTGTTGCCCGACCGCCGCTCGTTAATCGACAAGTACAATAATTCTTGTGCTACGGAAATTCTCGCCGCCATCGGGCCATTTAGTGGCTGTAAATGTTTACATATAACTGCGATACCGCGTTACTCCCCTTCCGATTCTCTCCTAGCAAATTCGGGTGTAATTATGAGATGTAAATAAATATTTATAGTAGAATATATTCGACTGTGCGAAACAAGTATTCATATAAATCTTCGTAAAACTTTCACACTATTTCCAATACATTTGAAATATTTATCAAGCATATAAATCTCTATTGTTATTGTACAGCAACCGAAATATCTACTTCAATTGCGAGGACATCATAAACATTTTGCATGCAGTTTGTTGGGAATTAATTGCATATTGAACACTAGTTTTAGAAGTCCAAGATCACTTCCTGGTTATGACTAGACCGCAGATTTTATGCATTTATGGTAAAAATGAGTGATGGCAATTTAAAGCAGTAGAAAGGTTGAAACGATTTGTTGAAATTATTCTAATAAACATGAACTGTCTATCTAGCTCCTGTCCCTTGGAATTGACGCAGACAATTTTTATTTTGCATAAAGATCCGCTTCTCAGGCTTAAAAATTGAAATCTCAGAATAAATTTCCATGTTGTTCATTGATCGTCTACACATGCATATTTTTATAGAGTGGTTGGTTTGAATAAAGTAAGGTATGTCCGCAGGAGTTTTGGAGGAGACCGAGGAGTTTCTGAACATTGTTCGCAGTCGTCGAGGTCTTCCGGACATGTGTCTCGCAGTGGATCTTTCTTTTCTGTCGGAAGTATGCGTACGCGGCGCGTATACAGCGAACACGGCACACGCGTTAGAAATTCTCGGCACGGCAGTTGAAGCCAACAGGCCCGGTAGAAACTTACGGTCCAACTTTCCGGGGTTGCGGAAGGGGTAACAGCATTACAACATTATTAGATTTACCGCAAGCACCTACCCCTGAGGCACTCCTGTACGCTACACACACAGCCCGGCCGAAGTATAAGTAACCCTAAGCGCTGCGGCTAAGGCCTACCTCGTGCCTCCTCATTCTGCACATTAAATTATGCGCGTGTGCCCCGCAGGTACGAAATGAGAAATATTCCTTGGTACTTTGGGCGGGACGCATAGTTTGCCTGCGTACACTCCGCCTACGTCTCTACAGAAATGTTTATCGGTAATTCTTGATCGACACTGAGGACACACATTCGCTAACCTGTTTGTGCCGGATAGAGTTGTCGCCGTTCCACGTGGCCGGAGAGGTTATCTTGCCTCGTGGTCGAATACCAAACTCACGCGAGGCGAACGGGAAATGGGTTGTCAGGGGTGTAAGAAAACACTCACGCCGATTCGCAGGTCGTTACTCTTTACTCTATTACACTAAATCTTAGCTCACAATTAATACTTTGGTTATTAACGACTCGGTATTTTTATTCGCTCCACGCTGCTATTGCTCTCCTTTTTTACGCGCATTACGAGATCGTCTTTTTCTTTTTTGCGGCGAACTGTAGTCACTGATATATATGTAGGATCTTAGGAAAAATGAGGAATTCCGCTCCGGGAATCGAATCCGCGACCCTCACGGTTGTAGCTGATCAACTCTTACACATACCCACGGAACCCTCCTACTTTTCCTAATCTCCATACAGTATTTGGTCTGGGAGGTCCTGATCCCACACTCGGCCATCCCGCTCCGGCATTCGCTCTCGAATGTCCGTCGCAGCGCCATCATCTTTTTGTCCTCAGCGCCATCAACACAACTCATCACCAACTTCGTCACTTTCCGGGAACACCATCCTACTGCCCTCTCTAGCAGTTTTCCCTGGATGTACCCCTTACTTCACTTCGTTGTCCTTTCGCTCGCGTGCGACCGTCTTCGCAACGCTTGCTCACTGCGTTCGTCGTCTGTCACGAATGTCTGTCCGAATCGGTGTTCCCCCCATCCCGGACTGAGCCCCCAAATGTAGGATCTTAGGAAAAATTAGGAATTCCGCGCCGGGAATCGAACCCGGGACCCTCATGGTTGTAGCTGATCAACTCTTACACATACCTACGGAATCCTCCTACTTTCTCTAATCTTCATACAGTATTTGGTCTGGGAGGTCCTGATCCCACACTCGGCCATCCTGCTCCGACATTCGCCCTCGAATGTCCGTTGCAGCGCCATCGTCTTTTTGGCCTCTGCGCCAGTGGTGGGCACGGGTGGAGCCCCTCAAATGCCTGCTTCTCCCATCAACCTCTCTTTCAGGCAGCGCACACGTTCGTTGCGTACGCTGATGTCTTGCGTCTTCGTTGCTCCATTGTATCGCACTTGCTGGAAGGGGACAGATGGCGCTGCGGTGTTGACGATTTTGCCTCAATTGAGGCAAAATTGCCCATCTCTGCTCTGCGCCATCAACAGAACTCGTCACCAACTTCGTCACTTTTCGGGAACACCATCCTACTGCCCTCTCTAGCAGTTTTCCCTGGATGTGTCCCTTACTTCACTTCGTCGTCCTTTCGCTTGCGTGCGACCGTCTTCGCAACGCTTGCTCACTGCGTTCGTCGTCTGTCACCATGCGGGAATCGGTGTTCCCCCCATCCCGGCTGAGCCCCCAAATGTAGGATCTTAGGAAAAATGAGGAATTCCGCGCCGGGAATCGAACCCGGGACCCTCGCGGTTGTAGCTGATCAACTCTTACACATACCCACGGAACCCTCCTACTTTTGCTAATCTCCATACAGTATTTGGTCTTGGGAGGTCCTGATCCCACATATGTATACTATGGATACGGTATTCGGATTCTGGAAATGTCCCGAATTGAACAGTAGATTTGGATGCCAGCGCCGCTATCGTTCGACCGGTGTGCTGTACCCCTCGTACTCCTCTTCACCCCGTGATCCTCTATACTTCGCCATGTGTTTGCGTCCCTCTAGATGGCGCTGCTTTCAATCGAGTTGATTGGACTTCATCGACACTTTTTATTTCGTAGCGTGTCAATGACGGCCAATCAACTCGATTGAAAGCAGCGCCATCTAGAGGGACTCAAACACAAGGCGAAGTATAGAGGATCACGGGGCGAAGAGGAGTACGAGGGGTACAGTACACTGGTCGAACGATAGCGGCGCTGGCATCCAAATCTACTGTTCAATTCGGGACAAAAAACTGTGTAGCTGGCTTATGGCAATACCGTAAACATAGTATACAGGGTGGGTCATTTAAATGGGAACACCTACATATTTCGGTTATTATTACAAAAAATCCCCACAGAATAAAGTTGTACTGTTTCAAGGGGCGAATTTGATGATGGTAAATTTTTTTCTCAAGGTCATTTTTTTTACAAGATTTCAAGGTCATCGATATTTTTTTAAATGGAATCATATATTTTTTTGTTCATGTTCTTATATAGAATAAAATGACAAATTCAACAACCTATCATAATGTATGATTCGGCTCATACTGTAATTCCCATGTGCCCAAGCCAAGTATTCTATACAAGAAGTTAATGATATGAAGAATTTAATTAGTTTAAAGATCAGCAAAATTGAAATCCGTTCGCAAAAGTCAGAGAAAGTGTAAGATAGGACGCCGCAGATAGAAACCAGGAAGGACGACGGGATGTGAACGAGAGAAAATGGTAGAAATTTCGGTGCGACTAGCTATTGAGTAGCTACCCTTAAGATAAGGGTGGCTTCACCCCGTCCCTCATACGTTTCCGCTATCTGACGCTAAACGGCACCGCTGCTCGTGGTCTTCCACGTAAAAGGGATGGTCCTGGCAGGATGGTTCTACATAATACGCCGGCACATTACTGTCGAAACCCCATTAGATAAGCGGAATTTAGAACGGCGAGACAGGATTTTTGTACGGACGACGTTTGGTGAAAAATCACCGACCGTCGCGTCGGCTCCGCCACGGAAACTTTTTCTTTTCTCTTTTTTCTTTTTCTTTTTTTTTGCAACTCCAGTTCGTTTCGAGTAAAGATGGCCTTTTAATTGGACCAGCCGTCGGTCGAATTTACATTTGTATCCCTCTATACAGCTCCATCGAGCGTTACACACCATCCCTCATCTTCGAATTGCGATACGGTGATAGAGTAGTATTTCTTGCAAGTGGAAATGTATTTATTAGGTATCTGAATAAGTTTCTGCCGTTTATCAATAGATGTCGGAACTAATTGAATGTAATTTAATCTAGAATCTAGAATCTAAATCTTGCGTAAACAGCAGTGCCGGATTGAGACCTTTAGAGGCCCTAAGCACTCAAAACGATTTTGGAGCTCTCTTACACAAGGATCACTCCCATGCATTGTAGGATGGATCTGTACGATTCCTTAGGCATTTTCGACAATTTGACTATGTAAGAAGTGTTTTAGCAGAAGGCAGAGATTTACTATTGAAACAAAGGACTTTTATTTGCCAGAAAATCGACAGAAACTTTTTCAGGTACTAATAGTTCCTATTAAATGTGTTTATCGGTCGAAATTTTTGATTAATTGTGTTTGATTTTCGGCGCACAGGTTCGATCAACGATACAAAATAGCTATTTTGCAAATTAGAAAACCTCTTCGGAAACTGAACGTTTCGAACCAGATGTGGGTCTTTCTCCGCAGTCTACCATCCCTCCCCGCTCGCGGCACGACCCCTCTCACCCATAAACCCACTATATGCTCAGTCCTTTAAGTCCATGCTTACAATCTTCAAAAGTTCCAGTTCAGTTTCTGCCGGCATGTAGTCAGTTTCGTTCTCAATAAATTTCAATTATATTGTTTCCTGTTATATCAAGTATGAAAAAGTTTTTTCTTCTGTTGAAATGAACATACCTTATGTTACACTAAAGGTTTTATTACAATTAAATTATGTTACAGACGCAAAAAATCTAACTCTTAAGAAAGACCCACATCTGGGTCGAAACGTTGAGTTTCCGAAGAGGTTTTCTAATTTGCAAAATTGCTATTTTGTATCGTTGATCGAACCTGTGCGCCGAAATCAAACACAACTAATAGTTACTATTTGAAATGACAGAATGTATTGACGAGAAGAAGTTTTCTCCATCACGGATATTCGATCTGCTATCACGCAAGACTGACATCAGCGAAACTGATTTCAAAAGCGGGAAGATGGGATCCACGCAACAAAAGCCTTTACACGTCTCGTCCCCCCACCCTCTTAGCTCATTTAAGGCTAACTGTCCACAACGGGGGTGCAAACTACCCTTATCTGCGGACGTTTATGCCCATGCCTTATCTGGCAACCCCGGACTGCTTCGTGCTTGCTAACAACTAGGTATTCTCTCTTCCAAGCCAATCTCCTTCCTCGAACAAAACGACCTTAAGTTTCGCCTTCTCTCTCCCGCCGACTATCTCCGCTTTGTCATTTGTTTCTCGCCTTGCTCGCACCGCTTTCCGCCCGGGTTTATTTCAATTTCCTCTCTGGCGTGGTTTTTCCAAACGACAAATAAAATGAATCCCCCGAATTTATTCTGTCGAGATCTCGAGCGGTCCTTAACGTTCTTCGGCGATCCTCCTCCCGCACAAATTTCCTTTCTTTTCTTTCCATCGCGTGCTCTTTATACAGCCGGCCATGTCAAAGCGGATGAAGTCAAAAACTTTTCGAACTTCCCATCGAAAAACACGACACGTGTTTTATTCGGTCAAATAACTCCATATCGATATTCCTTTCACGCGCTACCTCCAGGATATCGATTCACGTGCACTCGGCCGTATGTTTTTTGAACGTAACATCGAACGCGACATTCGACCCGAAAACTTTTTCAGCATTTTCTGGGGAACGACTTTAGAATAAATGTTTATCCACTTATTGGCCAGTGTATATTAAGAGGAATCGATTTTAGAAAGACGGATGATAATATCGTGTAACTTGTTAACACTAGGAGCACTAAAATTGATTATTTTACGTTGCTTTATAAAAATAATAAAATTGTATTTACCTAGATCTTCTGTGATTTTTATTGTAATATGTACACAATAAAAATAAATCTATTTAATAATTCCTCACGAATGTGTCCTTACACTCTTAATAATCGTAAATTAAAATATTTTGAATCCGCCATTTTGACGGGACCCGTAAATCTAATGTTAAATGATCAGCTGTGCAAGTAAGCTGATTCCTTGTGAGAAAATAAGAAACTAATACACAGTACAATGTTTTATTTGTCTCCGAAGCCAAAACCGAGTTTTCAAATAAATCTATCTAATAATTCCTCACGAATGTCTCCTTAGACTCTTAATAATCGTAAATTAAAAAATTTTGAATCCGCCATTTTGACGGGCCCCGTAAACCTAGTGTTAAATGATCAGCTGTGCAAGTAAGCTGATTCCTTGTGAGAAAATAAGAAACTAATACGCAGTACAATTTTTGATTTGTCTCCGAAGCCAAAACCGAGTTTTCAAATAAATCTATTTAATAATTCCACACGAATGTCTCCTTACACTCTTAATAATCGTAAATTAAAAAAATTTGAATCCGCCATTTTGACGGGCCCCGTAAACCTAGTGTTAAATGATCACCTGTGCAAGTAAGCTGATTCCTTGTGAGAAAATAAGAAACTAATACACAGTACAATTTTTGATTTGTCTCCGAAGCCGAGTTTTCAAGTTTGTCGTACACCCATAGAATTGAATGAAAATCGACTGATGAAAACTGCATATTGGATGAAAAAATATTGGATCAAATTCACCAATATTCGCCTGCATACCGCAGGGTATATGTATAACGAGTGGTATCATTGCTTTCGTACAGTCACTTTAATATTAACTCCATTCTACATTTTTCCAACGTAATTAATTCCTTTGTGTTCATCGAACACAGTGGTAACAAAATAATGATAAAAGGATAAATAATTAACTTTGCAAATTCTTTACGTAGCTTCAGTTACGTTTGGCGACGATGGTACAATCACGTTGCCATCGCAACTCTTACTCAGTTATATTTAAAAATAATTCTTTTTTCCGGCTTTATTAAAAATAGTGCACAACAAACGCAATATTCCCTTGATAATGGTCCACACCTGGATCGAAACGTTGGGTATTAATTAAATTGCAAATTTGTTGTTGAATTTCAAAAAGATCGAACCTTCCGCCAATAACATCTTCTCTAACATAATTACTTATTGAATTTGAAATTAATCATGATATTTTGAATAAACAAGTAAGGTAAAGGCACCAGCAGTTGACCAGTTAAAAGAAGTTTTCCACGCGAACAATAGTAACCACTTGCTCTGTCATCAAATAGCGAGAGTCGATACCTGAAGACACTCTTTAAGTCTTCTAAATTATGTAACAAGACCACTTTTTAAAAAAAGTTTAGTTACACAAATTTAAAAAAACATATTTAAAAATTCAGTAATCGCTTCAGAAGTTGACCACTCTTAAAAATGAAAAACCTAGTAATTGACCTTCTGTTCGTTAGTAGTTGACCACTTATACTAGAAAGAAGGTTAAAGCAATAATGTTAGAAATCATTTTGGTATCATTTAGTTTCAACAATTACCAGCATAAATTACAATTAAAGGATAAAATAAGAAATAAAACAAATCAATTCTATAACAAATTCAATTCCGGAACAGAGTAGACGTTGCGAGTCAATATTTGACCGTGGAAGCAATCAATAGTTGATCATGTGGTATCTTCTAAAAGACAGTATGCTACAAAATTTAGAATTATGCTTTGTATTCCTAACAATCTTAGATGTAAAATGGATACATTATAAATCGTAAACAAATTTAAATGAGTCACGTTAGTAATTGACGTTGATTTATCGGGGGGTCAACTTCTGAAAATTGTTCAAATAACAGTATTCAGAATTTGACCCCTCAATAAACTATTATTTTGAGGTTAGAATAACAGAAACGATGCATTTATCACTTACAAAACGCTGTGAGAATTTAAAAAGTAAATAATTCAGTCGCGAAAAGTTCACAACGTATGGATTGTTTACCTGAACCGTACAGCTGTTCTTAACGGAAACGTTAAGGAAATAGAAATATATCGGTATATTACTTACCTTAATGAATTTAGACGTCCGTTGTTACTGTGCATACTTCGCTTCGCATGTAATTGTTTTAAAATTGAACCAACAGATATTGTGTCATCCGAGGTTCGCTTTCGTCAAAATTACAGAACTTATAATAACCTTATTTTTTATGTTTTTCTAAAAACTGGTCAACTACTGGTGCCTTTACTTTATTAAAAGCTACTTCTATATTTTCTTATACGATCTACTGTATTTTCAAGTCAGACAGCGTCAGTAAAGCGTCATTTTTACAAACATTTATTGCAAGTAGGTTCAAATTTGCGCTGCCTACGTCTTTATTAAACAGCCTGCACGTAGCCAAGAAGGAACCAGAAAGGTGACGATACGGAAAATCGAAAGGTAACGATGGTCTTTATCTTATGCCAGTTCCCTCGACTGTCGGCAGAACGGTTTGCCGAGCGAACGAGGGTCGCTATTCAGAGGATGCTGCGGTGAAAACAAAGACGTTACCCGCCCCTATCCGAGGGTTGTAAAATAACCATTGAACGAGATCAAAACAACGCCGGTAATAAGTGAGATAAATTTCTGAGATAGATCCTCTGCGGACGCGAGGAAATATCATCGATACCCGAACGAATGAGATGAATATCGTCTTTTGCTGATTGTCTGATGTGAGTACATACCGGGAAATATTACAATAAATAACCAGTTAATTGTCCTGTACGAATGAAGTTCCGATGCACTGTGCTGGTAGAAGGAACTAATTGGAAACTTTTCTTTCAAACACTTTATTCTAGCTTATGTACTTTAAGAGTTACGAAAAAATATTGAGGCGCCTACATGACT
Organism: Sphecodes monilicornis; assembly: GCA_913789915.3. NCBI lineage: Eukaryota > Metazoa > Arthropoda > Insecta > Hymenoptera > Halictidae > Sphecodes > Sphecodes monilicornis. Next base: position 10,935,365 of record OU565300.1, on the reverse strand, counting down.
TTGATGGTAGGTTCCACACCCCTAAAGCGAAATTGGGCCTAAACGAGGTACACCGTTATTCTTGTCTTGAATCACTCTGCAAACCCACAAAGTTTCACCTAAAGTGATGAGAGCGGGTTCGCGATGTTCCCCCATAAGCTTCAAGCTGTTACGTTCAAGACTGGGAGAGAGGAGGCCAATTTGGAGCCCACCTAAGTTTATTATATTTTTGGTTGAAAGATTTTCAATTATACAAGTATTTTAACTAGATTGGTACCTTCGTATATTTTAATTTATTCTTGGGTGTATCTGCTAAGCGTACAAATTAAATCGTACGTCTTCAATCGTGAATTTATAAATTGTTTACGAACAATTAAAATACATTCTACTCTCCAAAATAATCTTCATCACTTTCAATGCATTTATTCTGACCAACAAGTAGTTAATCAATCGCCAATATGGATGTTGAAAAAAATTGTTATAATTCAGCCAAAATCTTAGTGGCATAATACGGTGAGAGATAATAAAAGATACAGTATTTCATCGATAATTGTCCACAACACAAGAAACAAGAGTAAAACAGAAATACATTTCCTCTCGGAATAATTTTAGTACGTTGAAAATAGCGTAACAGTATTCATACATTCTTCGAATTCTTCAAATGTTTCCTATTTAACCGACTGGTTTTTGTCATAAATAGATAAAAAAAGAAGTTTAATTTTGCAGGGTAAATTGAAGAGAAAGATTGATAGAAGAAATTTACACAACACAACAAATATCACATGTCATTACAGAACGGCGCTGCGGAGACAAACGAACTACAGTATTTCATCGATAATTGTCCACAACACGGGTCTGCGGAGGGACAATTATGCGTGAGGGATATTATTGTTTGAGGTTTGTCGAACGTAGAGAAGGACAGCCGAGCTCGAGAGGCCTCGGTCACCGAGAAATGTAAACATACCTAATCCGAATTTCCAACTCCTTTATTATTCATTATTTTTTTATGGGACTTCGATGACCATATTTGTGGCATTTTTCAAGTTGGAAATTCGGATTAGTGTGATCTCACCGATATACCCGAGTCGCATGGTGTCATATTTCTCGGCGACCGAGGCCTCTCGAGCTTCATGGCCCCTCAAAGGGATACATCCCGCAGTAGTGGGGATATCTCAGGGACAATTATGTCGGAGACATTTGGGACAATTACCGATGAAATACAAGCATATGGCATACGCTATCCTTCCGCGCGCCCGAAACTTTAATCGTCGATTACACAAGTAAATATCATCGGTATTATATCATATTTGGTATTATTTTTATTAGAAAAATGCCACAAATATGGTCATCGAAGTCCCATAAAAAAATAATGAATAATAAAGAAGTTGGAATTTCGGATTAGCGTGGTCTCACCGATATACCCGAACCGCATGGTGTCCTATTTCTCAGCGACCGAGGCCTCTCGACCTTCACGGCCCTCAAGGGGGTACATCCCGCAGTAGTGGGGATATCTCAGGGACAATTATGTCGGAGACATTTGGGACAATTACTGATGAAATACAAGCATATGGCATACGCTATCCTTCCGCGCGCCCGAAACTTTAATCGTCGATTACACAAGTAAATATCATCGGTATTATATCATATTTGGTATTATTTTTATTAGAAAAATGCCAAAAATATGGTCATCGAAGTCCCATAAAAAAATAATGAATAATAAAGAAGTTGGAAATTCGGATTAGCGTGGTCTCACCGATATACCGGAGCCGCATGGTGTCATATTCCTCGGCGACCGAGGCCTCTCGACCTTCACGGCTCCTCAAGGGGGTACACACCGCAGTAGTGGGGATATCTCAGGGACAATTATGTCGGAGACATTTGGGACAATTACCGAGGAAATACAAGCATATGGCATACGCTATCCTTCCGCGCGCCCGAAACTTTAATCGTCGATTACACAAGTAAATATCATCGGTATTATATCATATTTGGTTTTATTTTTATTAGAAAAATGCCAAAAATATGGTCATCGAAGTCCCATAAAAAAATAATGAATAATAAAGAAGTTGGAAATTCGGATTAGCGTGGTCTCACCGATATACCGGAGCCGCATGGTGTCATATTCCTCGGCGACCGAGGCCTCTCGACCTTCACGGTCCCTCAAAGGGGTACACCCCGCAGTAGTGGGGATATCTCAGGGACAATTATGTCGGAGACATTTGGGACAATTACCGATGAAATACTGTATTGTGGAACTTTCCAAAAATGAAAGAAATAAAGTACAGCTACTAATAGCTACCTCAGAATGTATCGATCCACTAAATTTCGGATTTGCGAAGAATTGTCAATATTTACACTATTATAACTTCGTATAAAAGAATTGCACAACAATAAACCTGGACTCATTTTAAAGTTTGAGCGTGGGAGTAGAGAGAGATTGTGGGAGTAGAGATGTCAGGCTTTAAAGTGACTCCAAGCTTGTTGTTGCGTGAACCTTTGCACGTCAATACTTTTTGGAGCCATTATATTTTTGGTGTTTTTTACAGGATGAACTGAAGGAACCCTTAGTCATTCTAGGGTTAACAACACTCGACGTATAGGTATTCTTCAGCCGTATGCATCATATTGATTGGAATCTATAACGACCCCTCTTATTTCCAGCCCGTTAATCCGCGCGCTTGATCCACCGCTGCCGTCGAATCAACAAACGCGACTAATCCGACGTCATTCATTAATTTCGAACGACTTCACCCGGTTTGATCTCCGATAAGAATTTAGTGTCGTCTCGCGTACCGGTGATTTCAATGAATTCGCCAGAACCTGGCTGGAACGCAGCAAAGGCTGGGAACATATTTGTGCCGTGAATCGAAGGATTCGAATCTTGAGTTTGTTCGGTTCGTTACGTCAAGCTTCAATTTATCAGGAATTCAAAAATATCCCTGACAAAGTATTTTCAATCTTCATTTCATTATATGTCCGTAATACCATTTCGCCGTGAATGGAAACACTCTTTTACGGAAATAGAATCGCTGTTCGTGGTTCTGACAGTTCGTGGTTCTGCAGACTTATGGTGTTTCGAAAAAAGACAGTATGCTACTGTTACGTACAGAGAATTCTCTCTGCTTTATTCCGATCAGAGTTTTCTAATCTCTTTCCTGAGAACGGAAAACGCCCTATTCCACCCTTTGCTTATAGTACAGATTCAGTACAGGTTCCACAAGATTCCCGAACATGGAAATCTTGAGAGCATCCTCACTTAGATTTCACAGTATACAGGACGTCCCACGTAAATGGGAACACCTAAATATCTGTCGTATTTACAGTCCTGCAATAGTGTCACTTTGTTCAGAGGACAAAGTGACACTATTGCAGGGGGCAAATATAATGGTGAAGAAAAAAATTCTTTATGTCATGTTTTTTATTGAAATTCCAAGGTCACCGATGTTTTTTAAAATGGAATAGTATATTTGTTTTACGATAGCATGATAGACAATAAAAAAACTGAATTTAGTGGATAACACCTTTTTGACCTTGAAATGACCTTGAGCAAGAATAATCATGTTGGAGCGGATAAAATGTGGAAGTTTAAAACTTACGTGTTTCATCAAAGATTACGCGTTGTTTACGGCGGGTTGACCTTTACATACCATAATAAATGTTCGAAATGTTGACCATCCTCATTTATGCAATATTGCAACCTTGCATTAAATGATCAATTTCCTGAGACGATGATATGTTCAGGGGAAGCAACTTCATATCGTCGTAACAATATTATTCATGGACGTATTGACAATATTATTGATCTTCTAGGGGCCGCTTAAGACAGGGCCCGCTAGATAGTCTTACTGATGAGTCCTCTATCAGGCCTAGGACGAAACGCTTCTTTCTCCTTTTTTTTAACTTTTCATACTCCGAAAATCTGCAGTGCGAATACAATCAAGGCCCGAACGATCATCTGATCAACCGCGGGCGTAAATAATGATTGTTTTTTAAAATAGGACCTAATAATCTTTACAGGTCTTTCTTGCGAAAATAAAAATCTTGGGATTAAGAACGTTATTTGCATAAAGATTGGACAAAGAGTTTACAATGTCCTGCGGGTGGAATCCATTTAATAGAATTTTTCTTCGGCTCCTGCACGTTCGACCAATCATGATCGTATGCCTGGAAGCGAGGCCACGGTGAAGTGTACGACGCAACGGAAGCGGAAAGGCACGTCTATTGACATCCTGTAACCGTACCATGATTTAATATAAACTGCACAAAGCTTCACCTTTGATAGTCAGATATGAAATACTCTAGGTCCAAGAAGTGCCCCTCCAGTGCTGGAGGGTGCGCTCGAACATCCCGACTAGCTGCATCAAGCAGCGATTCTTTTCCTCCCGTCTGTCTCGATATCCACGTCGAATATTCCATAGCAAACGGGAGTTAACATTCAGCTCTCAAAGCTACGGCCGTCGACGGAATGCTTGGACCTTTTCCACGGATGAATCTCGTGTGTCCAAATTCCTTTCGTTCCTTGCGGAGCTGGACTTGGAAATTGAAGTGAATTAAATTCAGAGCACAGCGGACAATCGAAATGTCAGACGGAGAGTTATAGTTGACAACGCCTTGGTAGGGAAGGTGATCCTTGGAAATGGTAGGCTCGGAAAGATGTTAATGGCAGCTAAATATGGTTACAGTGTCCAATTGAAAAACCTGATCACACTTTACTTCCTTAAACTAAAAACTAACCGGTACAGTCAAAGATAGACACATAAATTCAAATCGATGATTTCATTCATGTACTGTAGAGCATCCCATCTCCAAGCCAGTAGGTAGACAAGACTGTTCGGATAACAGAGCAATCACTTTGCTGGGGTTAACTGCGTTTTGGAGAACTCTTTTTTTCAAGTTTTTTTTATAGAATCTTGTAGATTTCGACGAGAAAACACCGAAAATGAAAATCTTAATACGCGGAATTCAAGAGGTAGTGAAAAGCTTAATACGCGGTAGACAAGACTGTTCGGCTAACACAGCAATCACTTTGCTGGGGTTAACTGCGTTTTGGAGAACTCTTTTTTTTCAAGTTTTTTTATAGAATCTTATAGATTTCGACGAGAAAACGCCGAAAATGAAAATCTTAATATGCGGAATTCAAGAGGTAGTGAAAAGCTTAATACGCGGTAGACAAGACTGTTCGGATAACACAGCAATCGCTTTGCTGGGGTTAACTGCGTTTTGGAGAACTCTTTTTTTCAAGTTTATTTTATAGAATCTTGTAGATTTCGACGAGAAAACACCGAAAATGAAAATTTTAATACGCGGAATTCAAGAGGTAGTGAAAAGCTTAATACGCGGTAGACAAGACTGTTCGGCTAACACAGCAATCACTTTGCTGGGGTTAACTGCGTTTTGGAGAACTCTTTTTTTCAAGTTTTTTTTATAGAATCTTATAGATTTCGACGAGAAAACGCCGAAAATGAAAATGTTAATACGCGGAATTCATTAATTAGAAAGTTATATGCATATAAAGATGAAATTAAGCCTTTTTGACAGGTTACAGCGCCGCCATATTGACATATATTTGCTAGGTAATACACACAACATAGGCTAAATACTTCCGAACAAATCCATTAGATGGGAGCACAAACACGTACATAATACGTAATAAAACATTTACTAAATCAAAATTCGAAACATTATACCATGGTCGAGCCGGCCTTCTCCGCTCGCACGATGACCTAATCCCAAACCATCTTGGACTGTACCTTCTTTTTGAAATCCTGTACGTGATTCTGTATATTTTAATTACTGGACACCGAAAACGACCGATTCCATGATTAATGTTATAAATTTTCATTTCGCACCGATGAGAACGACATTTTTTAAGTTTCCGCAACAATTCACAATCCGGTGCCCAAGTAATTGCTTCTTCTTTACTACTTGGCATGTCTCTAAAGTTAAAATTTCTAATACTTGAACTAGCCATTTAAAAATCAACAATAAACTTATTAATAATTAATTTGTGAAAAACACTTGAAATTGCTTATGTTTACAAAGTATGTGTAACCACGGAATTGCTATCTAGCGCATACGCTCAGTACTATTTAGCAGGTCCCATACCATACTATCTAACACATGCGCTGAACACTCACGATCTATCCAGCGCATGCGCCGAACAGACCTAACTACCTCTACCACTCGACGAATATCCAATATGGCGACACTCTAACCTGTCAAAACGCTTAAAACTGCTCATTTTTACACGCGTATAACTTACAAACCAGTGAATTCCTAAAAACCATACACACATTTTCGGAATGTCTTCATCGATATCTACAGGATCACATAAAAGAATTTCAAAAAAGTTAAGAACACGGAGTTCTCCAAAACATAGTCGAGCCCTTCCTGCTATTAAATTTCGTTTATTTAAATGAAAACCAAGCGATTTTAGAATCTGTACAGTACTTAACGATCCTAAATCTTTATGGCTGCTAAATCACTTTTATTTCACTCATGGAATTCAGTTTAATTTAACAACTAGTAACATTGTGCATTTATAGAATTTCCTTTGACCGACAAAAGGCGTATTCGAAATTTTCATTATAGGTAGAGATAAGAAAGTTAGAAATCGTGACGTTTTTATTCGCAATTTCGACCAATAGCGATGTTTAATTAATTTTGTTTTATACATTACCTAGTAAACTAATGTTACTAACATCTCGAACAAAACTCAGGAGGTTTAGTACAATTTTTAAACTTAATTTTGCCACCGACAGTAAATGATGAATAGCCTGCGCTGATCGTTATGGCTTCTGAAAATTTTCAAAAAATGCTAAAGTATAAAACTTGACAAAATATAATACGATGTTTATGTAAAAAGGCTACTACCACTGAAAGTAAGATTTTATTTGGTCCCACCTTCTTAAAATTCGTCTACTCAAGCTTCCGCAATCTAATGATAAGTCAAGGCATGCTTACCTTTGGTCGCATCGAATTTCATTTAATTCGTTTATCAAGGGGTTAAACAACGTTTTCTACAAAATGTCGGCGGAAAGGAATGAACGATGTCGGGCGAGAAAGGCCTCGTAATCGTGGAGTTTGAAAACAATTTATGTGGCGCAGGACAAGAAGAGAGGATTGGAGAAGACGTCTACAGGAAGAAACTGTTCGTTCCGATATAACGTGGCGCGCCCGTAATATTCGTTTCAACGGCGGACTTTGATCCTTTATTACATTTTTACAAGCGATTACATTGGCCAGCCGCTGGCTATCCTTCAGGGCGACCTTATTTTCTTCTCCTTACGACTATCCCCGGCGATCGTTCGCCATTGCCTGATCTGGCTTCACCCCCCACCCCAACCCCGCACCTAACGAAGTTCCTCGACCGACGAAGGAAGATATTGTTCTTGTTTGTAGCGAAGTTAACTCGAGTTCCGTCTCGGCCGTGGTTCAGTCGCCCCTAATTAGATTTAAGGGATTATAGAATTGCCTCGCAAAGTCGATTACGAGATTGCGACGGGCCTGGCTGAAGAGAGAACGGCGACCAAGTAGCCGGAGTTTTCAAGACACGGACTTCCCGCCAGAATTTATCCGATTTCGCGGAACGCGACGAGCCCGACTTTCCGTGCCCGTGTTAAGTGTAATCAAAGGGCTCGGGGCTGCTTTCATGACAAATGGATTAGTACATACTTCGCTACTCTTTTTTTTTTCAGCTTAATACTACCATGCCATTTATGTTTTTGACATCCGATTGCGCCGACCAGATTGCGGATAATTATGCAAATTCACAGTTTTAAACACCAATTGGGGAAAAGAGAATTGTGGTAGAAGCTTACAACCTCGTGGGATATTTCTCCTGGATGGAGAATGTTATTTTTATTATTATTAATAATAGATTAATATTATTTACTGTCACAATCTTATTCTATTGTACGTCCTGTTGCTGCATTTGCAGCAGGGGTTGGAAACAGTTATGATATCGATTCCGGTTCTTGAAACAGTTAGGAAAACCGAAAAAATAACTGTTATGAGAATATCGGTTCTCGCTTATATCGGTTACTACGCTATAACTGTTATTTTTAGGTTCTGGATTTCGGTTTCGGTTCTTCAGACTGCAGAACCTGTAATATGTCCCGTATCGGTCTCATATCGGTTTTGCAGTTCTGCAACTGATATTTTTTGGTTCTGTATCAGCTATACAGGGTGTCTCAAAATTCCTTCAACATTCGGAAATGGGAGATTCCTGAGATCATTCGAAGCGTCATTTTCCTTTGCAAAAATGGCGTTCGCTGCTTTGTTTAAGAGTTATTAACGAAAAACACGGACCAATCAGAGCGCAGCTACAGCGGATTGATTCTGGCTCGGCCAACGGCAACGCCACGCTAAGCGGGACCTGTCGCCGAGCAGGACTCCGTTCGCTGTAGCCGCGCTCTGATTGGTCCGTGTTTTTCGTTAATAACTCCTTCACAAAGCCGCGGACGCCATTTTTGCAAAGGAAAATGTCGTATTAAAGGATCTCAGAAACCTTTTATATCCGGATGTTGAAGGAGTTTTGAGACACCCTGTATAGCCGAACACAGAATAAATAATGTTATTGGCGCAAAGGTTCGATCTAAACAGAACATTAAAGCAATCTTGCTAGTTTGTTAAAACTTTCTACGTTTCGATCCTAATGTGGATCTTTTTCAAGAAAGAATGAGAGCTGCGTCTGTAAGAATTTTATTTTTTTTAAAATAGACCAAATTTTAATATTGTAATATATGATCAGAAGTTGTGAGGACAAGAGGCAGATAGAACCACGGACTGAGCATAAAGTGGGTTTATGGGTGAGAGGGGTCATGTCGAGAGCGGGGTGGGATGGTAGACTGCGGCCATGTTGGATGGCAAAACTAGTGTTGCCATCTATATAACGTTGCGGGAACATTGATATGATCTGATTCTGAAAAATGAATGCATAACAAGTGTATTTTTATATATATATATATATATATATATATATATATATATATATATATATATATATTGCACATTCGGCTCCAATACAAATTTATAAATAAATTATGTGTATCTATTTCCCGCATGATTGCATTGCAAATTCGCGCAACTAGTATTTAAAGTTGCCTATAGATAGCGTTGGGATATGGTGCAAGATTTCACGCGCATGCGCGGCCAAAACAGTAATGTATCTATATCATGATGACAGAGGTAGTGGAGCCCTGAGACAGTTATATTGGCGGGAATGTCTCAAAACAATCTATTCCGGACAAAAAGACTTCCGGACGTGTCCTACGAGTTACAAAATATACACAAATACACATGTTACACACTCATTTTTCAGAATCAAATCATACCAATTTCTTAAAATTCTGCTGGGTGCTCAAGGTACCCCATTTTATCGAGAATCTTACTTTACCGAGGCTGAAATCGCCGCGCATGCGTGTGAAATCTTGCACCATATCCCAACACTGCCTATAGATAGTGAGGGGAATGTCGGCGCTTTTCACGCGCATGCGCGGCGATTTTAGCCTCAGTCAAGCACGAAAATCGGGTACCTTGGTCGCCCCTCTAATTTCGCAAATTTATTATGATTTTATTTTGAAAAATGAATGTACAACATGTATACGTATATATATATATATATATATATATATGTATATATTACATTTTAATACATAAATATATACATATATATATACATATATATATGTATATATTACATTTTAATACATAAATATATACATATATATATACATATATATATGTATATATATATATATGTATATATGTATATATATGTATATATTTAAGTATTAAAATGTAATATATACATACGTACATAGAATATATAATATATAAATATATAATATTTATGTATCTATGCACAATATAATATAACTTACTCTTCTTCATCATCTTAGGAATAAGGAAGGGAAGGTTACTAAAATAACTTTAAACGAAATATATAATAACAAACCCAGTACTTTCGCCCCAATAGTACCCCACAAACTTCGGACGTAGCTTCGGTGCTGCCGAAACTCGCGCATGCGCGTGAAAAGCGCCAACATTCCCATCACTGCCTATAGACCGCACCACAGTGTTTGCCAACCAAGATGGCCGACAAGTTGATATCCCTTCCGTCTTTCGCCTCACCCCCGCAGCATAATGCACAGTCCTTAAGTCCGTGGATAGAACCAAGAACCAATTAGATTCAAGACATAGTCAGGATTAGCGGATCGAACATGAACCAAGTAATATTTTGGCGGTTATTTCAAACCGTGAAAGGTCAAACCATAGTGCATATAACTGTATGTATAACACGTTCTTATAAAGAATTTAATACAAACATCAATAGAGACCCTTTAATACATTTTAAACAAAATGTAGTTAAGTTGTTATGCAATTAGACAAAGACCATAGGATGTATTTTAATAGGAAAGAGATTCATCATAACTCGTTCAGTAATGTTGCGTAGTATTCTTGAATCGTAGATGCTTCATACCTAAGGTTTACGCTGGGATGTTTAATCATGTGAATCGTTTCCAGAAGTATCCTATTCCTTAACATGTCCTCTTTATCTAATGCTTTAACATTGTCAAAATCAAAGCTGTGGTCAAATTCTAAAGAATGTTTAGTTAATGCACTATGTTGAGATGGATTTAGATAAATGTTACGTCTATGTTCTTTGATTCTTGTTTCTAAATGTCTTGAAGTTTGTCCAATGTAAACTTGGTTACATCCATTACAAGGTATTAGGTAAACAATATTGTAACTTTTTGAAAGTGGTAACTTATCTTTGATCGATGGGAACAAGTTTTTTTTAAATAATACGGTATTTTGAAGATGCAATCCAATTTTTCTAAATATCCATTTTATGTCGTTTGAAATATTTTCAACGTATGGGAGGACAACGTCTGTATAACCTATACGGAACCAAAAAATATCAATTGCAGAACTCCAAAACCGATATGAAGCCGATACTGGACATATTATAGGTTCTGAAGTCTGAAGAACCGAAATCGAAATTCAGAACATAAAAATAACGGTTATAGAACCGAATAAAATATCGGTTCTCAAGAACCGTAACCGTAACCGGTATAACGATGCTCCATATCCGGTGCGCAGGAGTGGAACAGATCAGAAAGATCGATCGCAGGAACGGTCTCTATTTAGGGGTACAATTGGTGCCGCAATTCTCTTTCATCGAAATCAGAACCAGGCGGCGCGTTTAAGAGAACGTGAACGGGAAACTAGCCGCATGACCTTTAATTGATACCCGTCGGGGTAGTTAACGGGGAATCATAGCTTTGGAAGGCAGCCGCGTCACGAGCACAGCCCAGAGAAGGTTACGGAAGGCGCCGTTGGCAGATCCACCGGGGTGTTACGTCGGTGAGCGTAGAATAGTAGACAGGGGAAAAACCGGAGGGTCTAGGAGAGGGTTTAGGGGTTGGGTTTCGGAGAAAAGTGGCGGGAGGATGGGGTTACCAATTTTAAACAGTCTCCGGCGACTCGATCCTCCGGTATAGCGGAGTCCGGCTAGTGAGGCTGAGCGTGCAATGATTGATGCTGGGGGCGTCGGTATGGTGGGGTGAAAGTGAGGAGGGCTAGAGGATCGGTCCTACGGCCTGGGGAAATTTAATTAACGTAAATGCCGCCGCCACGGCCGGCGTTACACGCCGTGTGTGGCAATCGCTCATATGCAACTGCCCCCAACTCCCGCGATCGTCCCGCTCTACCTTCGAACTCATCCCACCGAAGCCTCTTTCCATCGCTGGACGGCGTCCTACTGTTCACCGCGCTGCGGCGCCACGGTCCTCCGTTTCTCTTTCTCTTTCTCTTTCACCCCCGCTCACCCGAAGCATATCCGCATTACCGCGTGCGTCCGGCTGATCGTCCAGCTGGGGTTATTAAATGTTCCGAACAGGGGTAAGAGGTTTCAATTGCCGATTGACCGGTGAATCTTGGATTTCGTGTTGCTTCGATCCTGAATAGACGCGATCTTACGCGATCGCCGATCAGTTTACACCGGGTATCGTGAAACCTCGTGTGGCATACAGGGTATTCCGGCTACAGCGGATGGGTAATCTAGCAGGACAAAAGCCCCAAAACAAACTATGAAATTTCTCCCAAAGAAATGTCCGCGAAATTTATTTATTAACGAATTATATTTATTACTTGGAAGTTCGTTCCGATTCGGGCGCCAGATAATCGGAGGTGTCGCATGAAATATTCGAGTCGGAATTAGCAAGCTAACAAACTAACGAAGCCTTCGAGAACCGTGAGATGTGCAGGATAGCTCGCGAATGGGTGGAGGGTTCTATGCTGGAGGGTGCGGGGCGTTCCCCAAGGCGGGAAGGGATCTCGCAAGAACGTTAGACACGGGCTTGAGGATGTTTAATCACTTGTACAAAATCGCGGGTCGTGACCCGCGGCGGTCAAAACAAGTCTTGCGCGGGTTACAACGATGCTAATCGAAACGGATGGACGGCTCGCACGACCTTTTTCCGGAAACAACTTTTTGTCGCGTCGAACCCGTCTGCGTCGACGGATTACATGTACTGTATGACGGGCGGCAGAATGATCATTTTGGACGAGTTCCGCAAGAATACGTGGACTCTGCGTTTCTCTCGACGGTTGCCGTCGGCCGATCGGGAATCATTTGCTCGGCGGCAAATTCTAACCTCCTACGATGTTTCCTTCGCGCGAAGCGTGTCGGAAAATCTGTACAAACTTCTCGTGGCGCTGTTACGGCGAAAACGTCTCTCTTCAATAAGAATTATAAAATGATAACACTTCACTGGTACTAAGCAACTCGAGAAATTGATATTTCAATTTTTTTCTTCAATAGAGTCCTCGCTGTCAGATTTATGGATGCTATAAATACAGCTCGCTCTATGCGTGCAATCTTAACACCTTGCCGTACTATTTTCCTCGCGGTTAGAGTGATTAGAACGTCTTTATCCCCAAAAATATCGCAAAAGAGATAAGAAAATTTATATTTTTTGTATGGCTACATTTCCTTTAATGTTTAAATATTGATGACAAAAGAATAATATTTTATTTCGTCTAAATAGGAAGGTGCACACTTCATATTTATTAGACTTTGTTTAAAATCTACATCACGAGTCTGACTCGTTAAAGTACGGCAAGGGGTTAAATGAAACCCCCCTGACAGCAAGGTATTAAGTACACCGATCTCTGCTAGGATCTATAATGTACAAGATGGTTACGAAAGTAATTGTTACAGTAAATGTCGCCTTTTCCATTTGCGCATTGTTAAATAAGTTGTTCTGATTTTGTGTAACTTTTATGTTCACTATTGTAGCAGTCAACGCGTTAACGATGCAATTCTTAGATTGTATTTTCAAATAAGTCCAAAATTAACTTGAAATGCCGAATACTTAATGTTTTTTCTACAATACGAATTCAACTTATTTTTTGACTCTCCATTGATGGAACATTAACGCAAACTACTATGGCGGCTGAAAAGTGTGTGAGAGGAGGACAAAGGAGAAGGAAGCGTTTCGTCCTAGGCTCGCTAGAGGACTCATCAGTAAGGCTATCTAGCGGACCTGTGCCTCAGACGCGGGATGTCGTAAAGACAGTTTAGGACGGTATACAGCGTGAGTTACCTAACGCTTGTACCTCAAGTATCTTTGTTGTTTCTAAAGATACGTAAAATATGGTAAGGACAAAGTTGAATGGTACAACGGGGCTGACACGATGCCAAAAAATATTTTGTTTTGTGTCATTTTTTTTATAGAGATATCAAGGTCACCTTGACTTTTTTAAATGGAACCACCCTTTTTCAAACACATACAATGGTAGTCCCTTTCATTACGAATTCAGTGACTATAATTATTCAAGGTCATTCAAGGTCGCGGACAGAGATAACGTATAAGATTTAATATCGATACATGCCTGTAAACCGGCTTTCAAGGAATGATGAACTCTGTCCGTGACCTTGAATGACCTTCAGTAATTATAGTCACTGAATTCGTAATGAAAGGGACTATCATGGCAGATGTTTAAAAAAGAGTGGTTCCATTTAAAAATGTCAAGGTGACCTTGAAACTCTCTAAAATAGTGACATAAAAACAAAAATTTTCTTGGTATCGTGTGAGCCCCTCTGAACGATTCAACTTTGTCCTTCAGACATTTGACGTATCTTTAAAGACAACAAAGATATTTGAGGTGGCAATAGTTAGTGCCTCACCCTACAATGAGAGCCCCTTTCATTACGAATTCAGTGACTACAATTACTCAAGGTCATTCAAGGTCGCGGACAGAGTGCAACATTCCTTCAAAGCCCGTTTACAAGCATGCATCGATGTTAAATCTTATACGTTTTCTCTGTCGTTGACCTTGAATGACCTTGGACTAATTATAGTCACTGAATTCCTAATGAAAGGGACTATCATTGTAGGTGTTTAATAAAGGGTGGTTCCATTTAGAAAAGTCAAGGTGACCTTGATATCTCTACAAAAATGGTATAAAAACAAAATTTTTTTTGCATCGTGTCAGCCCCATTGTACCATTCAACTTTGTCCTTACCATATTTTACGTATCTTTAGAAACAACAAAGATATTTGAGGTACAAACGTTAGGTGACTCATCCTGTATACAGTGATGCTGCCGAATTGACGAAATTGAATAGCTCCCTAAGCCGCTTGTAGGACTCATATAGTAGCACAAACAATGGATGAACGTCGCACAAATGTAGATACGAAAACGTCGCACAAATTTACGTATGGAAACGTTAAACCATATAATGCTGCGAAGATGACATCAGAAGCGCATAGTAGGGAGGAATCCTCGCTGTTGGTCGGGGAGTAGTTCAGGCAAGGCAGTGGACAGAGTAGTCACCTTCCAGTCCTCCTGATGTTATCCGTGGTTTGTTGATGTTGTCGTCTCCTCAGCTCAAAAGGTAGCGTTGTTGTTCGTATGTCGGAGTCAGCAATTATGACGGCTGAAAAGTGTGTGAGGGGAGGGAAAAGGAGAAGGAAGCGTTTCGTCCTAGGCCCGCTAGAGGACTCGTCAGTAAGGCTATCTAGCGGACCCGTGCCTTAGACGCGGGATGTCGTAAGGACAGTTCAGGACGGCATATATACAAACAGAGGGAGAGTCAGGTAGTAGCGGGAAAGGTGTTGTCGTAGTGTCCCTCTGTTGACGAGCATAGGAAGTAGCCGCCACACTACCGTTGGCTCTACGGGGAAGCTGGAACCAACATAAATTTTTCAGATTAGTAGGTTTCATTTGAAACTTCTGTGGATCGAAGAACAGTTTTCCCGCGGTAATCGTGAACCATCCTTTTTGCTGGGGTCTGTACACATAAGTACCGTGCTGGATGGGGGTGTGCGAGGGGGCGTAAGGGCGCAGAAGGGTGACGGAGGGTGGATCCGGTGGAGATCGAGATGAGCAGACGCTGTCGAGGCACGGTGGAGAGCGCGGGAGGCGTAATGGCCGCGGCACGTGGTGCGTGCCCCCATTAAACCGATCGCACCCCGGATTGATTTTCAGCCTTTCGGCATTTGAAGCGAACAAACTTCGTTGTCGATATAATTGAATCGTCGCGAGTGTCCGCCGGATTCGGACGCGAATTAACCGAACGCGGTGCGTGCCACGTATGGGTCCCGACCTGCCTTGTGACGACGGAAAAAGCGTCACGCGAGGGTGACGGGTTCGACAGAGGTTAGAGGGCGGAAGGAAACGCGGGGAGAACGAGAAATTCGGTCGCGGTCCCGATGCAAACCGCGACGCGCTAATCCGATCACACTTGTCTACTACCAACCCGATATTTCGCAAAGATACTTAATTCCTCGCAACGAATTTAATTCCCGGCAGATTCGCCAGTAACTTCGTTACCGGTAGCTGTACTCTGTTTTCATGTACCCCCCCCCCCCCCTTTAACGTATTACGCAGTATGAATGCGTAATCTTTGAAACGCGATAGCGTATTAGATTCCGTTGAATTGGCGCTGACTGGATTCAGATTGATTCGCTCGTTTGGGTCCGGTCGAACGAGTTCGAGACGAAAGTGCAACACGGCAGCGCTGCAGCGAACAAGCAGCAGAATGCATTCGTGCGGTCTGCGGCCCGTAACTGCTAATTAGCGCATACAGGTCTGTATGGCTGGCTCGGGGGTTGGACGGCCGCTGGTGCAGGCTGCACAATGCGGCCCTTTATTAAATACCATCGAAATTAAAATTATAATTGCGTTCGCTACCCCCCAGCGTCGGCAGCGGCTGCGTGCGGTACCTTCACTCGCCGGTTGGTTCCCCTATCGCTGGGCCCTCTTTCTCGTCAAGGATTTGCGGGGAATTAAAAATAGTGGGACGTCGCATACTTTTTAGAAATTGCCTCCTACTAAATTCCATTTTTCCAGTAGAGCAAACAAAACCGTTAAGACATAAATTCTATTTCCCTCCACGAATATACTTTTAACATGGAGAATAATCGTGTTGAGCAAATAAATTTGTATTCAGCTAAATTCCCTTGTAAATGATGTATAAACTCTTTATTTATTTTGCATAAAGATACGCTGTGTACTAATGATATATAATTGGACTGCTGATCATTATTGAAAATAAAAATTCTATACATCAGTTGCAAGAAACGAAGCAAAAAAGTCTCCATAGCTTAGTATTTCAACGGGCCATTCTTATCGTATCCGTGAAGATTTAACTAGGGCATCAATTACTCGAGTTATATTAACTATTGTGGCGCCACCTATGATTGCACTCAAATTTCGCTTCCACTATGCTATGCCTTAAAAAAATCCAGGTAATTTTTCTTATTATTATTTTTGAGAACGTGCGGAAATTGAATAAATTGTGCTTATTAAAAAACAATATACAGGGCGATCGGTAACTGATGGATCGACCGAAAAAGAGGTGATTCTAGATAACAAAAAAACAGGTCGAAAATGTAGAATAAAATTTTTTCATACGTGGCTTCGTTTTCGGGAGAATTAAATTGGAAAATCCGGCAGGTTGGCGCGCCCTAGCATCAATAAGTAGAATCGGTCGGTTATGAACAGACGCATAAGGTGATTCCTATTCAATAGCGCACGCATGCTCGCGGAAATTTCAAACTTGATTTAAAAAATAATAATAATAAAAATTACCTGGATTTTTGTAAGGAATAGCATATTCCTCGGCGACCGAGGCCTCTCGAGCTTCACGGCCCCTCAAGGGGATACACCCCGCAGTAGTGGGGATATCTCAGGGACAATTATGTTGAAGACATTGGGGACAATTACCGATGAAATACTGTACTTACGACAGAAAATTGAATCGATTATCGTTATGCGGCTGGATAATGAAATCCAGTGGATCGTTGCGAACGAAGGAATTTTTTGATCTAACGGAGATGTACGGTGGGAGCAGCTCGACATCTGCGGTTGGATACCGGTAGGCGGCAAAGCGCGTTTGATATGTCGATAGTAACGACTAGTAATCGCACGATCGACTGTTAGATATTCTAATTAGGGGTAACACGAGCCGGTACTTCGCCAGCTGAGTAAGGCATACGCCGGCGAGATTGTAGGTGGAAACGATGCTGAGGTTAGGGCCGGCTGAGGTAGAGGCAGTAGGTTGTATAGCCCCTGTCAGCTACTGTGCCACTGACGGCTCGCTAATTGCTCGACCAACCTCCAATCCTCCTCTGCCCCTGCCACATTGCGCCACCCTTCAAATACAAATCCAAATCCATCCCTTCGTAGCACGGCCGATACTCGTCCTTTCAGAATTGCTAGCATTCATCGAGTATCGTATGATGACGAAATTTCTCGACGCGCATGGCCGAAACAACTGTACCCGGCTGCGATCGAGATTTCTCATCGATCGAGTCTACCGTACCGTACAAATCCAAACCCCTCTTCCTCTCGCGCTCCCCTCCTTTCGCAAGCACCTCTCGTTTCACGTAGAGGTCCACTAGAATTCGAAATTGCCCCTTCGATTCGTTCGCCCGGTCGCTGCATCAATGTGATCCTAATAAAAGGGAGAAGATTCCACCTAGAATCGTTCGAATTGTTTAGCCCCTGTAGTAGTTTTGCTATCGTGCTATCAATTTAGCTCCCCGCGAGCCGCCTCTAAGTTCCTATCTATCGATTCTGTTTCGCTCGTCTTCTCAGGGTGCACGCGTTAGGTTATGTCACCATGTTTTAGGCATTTCCGGTAGTGCAATTAAATAATGTTTTACATAAAAGTTCATCGGTACTTGGAGAGCTACGTGTTCGCATATTCTTATATCTGGAAAAATGCTTTTTTACGTAAAAAAGTGAAGGTCACCTTGACTTTCTTAAATGGCACCAAATGTTTTGGACGTCATAGGATTGTTGCTGAACAATCCTATGACGTCCAAAACATGTGGTGCCATTTAAAAAAGTCAAGGTGACCTTTGCTTTTTTACGTAAAAAAGCATTTTTTTTCGTCAGCCGTCAAGACGAATTCAACAGCCTATTATACTATGACCTTAAAATGACCTCAAACTCGAAAATTTTGTACAAAAACGTAATTTTAATGAAAAATTGTTTCTTACAAAATCAGGTTACATCGGATGTTCGAACTGCGATCTATCTTTTATCAGATTTCTCGATGTCGCCATGTGTGGAGCGGAGATCTGTACCATAGAAGATGGATCGCAGTTCGAACATCTGATGTAACCTGATTTATTTTGTAAGAAATAATTTTTCATTAAAATTACGTTTCCACAAAATTTTCGAGTTTGAGGTCATTTCAAGGTCATAGTATAATACACTGTTGAATTCGTCACGACGTCAGCAACAATCCTATGACGTCCAAAACACGTGGTGCCATTTAAAAAAGTCAAGGTGACCTTTGCTTTTTTATGTAAAAAAGCATTTTTCCAGATTTAAGAATATGCGAACATTTAGCTCACCAAGTACTGATGAAATTTGTTTAAACCATTTTTTAATTGCATTACCGGAAATGCCTAAAAAATGGCGACATAACATAACGCGTACACCCTGTATACAAATTAATTCATAAAAATTCGAATTTGCATAAAGATTCGCAGTCTAGTTTGACATTTTAAGTGTCTCCGACATAATTGTCCCTGAGATATCCCCACTACTGCGGGGTGTACCCCCTTGAAGGGCCGCGAAGCTCGAGAGGCCTCGGTCGCCGAGAAATATGACACCATGCGGCTCGGGTATATCGGTGAGACCACACTAATCCGAACTTCCAACTTCTTTATTATTCATTATTTTTTTATGCGACTTCGATGACCGTAGTCCCATAAAAAGATAATGATTAATAAAGAAGTTGGAAATTCGGATTAGGTATGTTTATATTTCTCGGTGACCGAGGCCTCTCGAGCTCGGCTGTCCTTCTCTGCGTTCGGCAAACTTCAAACAATGATATCCCTCGCGCATAATTGTCCCTCCGCAGACCCGTGTTGTGGACAATTATCGATGAAATACTGTACATGTAACTGTGCAGCTAGGTAATTAGCGGTGTCTGCAGAAATTCGCGAGTTTTTCACCGAAAGAAGGAAGGAAAAAATTGGTGCGAAAAAAATGTGTCAGATTTATTTTAAGTAACGCATTTGTCGGGGGACTTGGAATGAGAAAGTGGCAAGGTGCGTGGGTGCAACATAGTCCTATGTGAAATCGATCGCGTCCGTCGTGCCAGCACAAACGAATGGGCGAGTAAGCGAACGAGGGTATCAAGGGTCGGCACGGTCGCGAATTAATCGAGCATATAATCGATGCGCGTCTGTCGATATATATATATGCATATATATATATATATATATATATATATAT
The DNA here is from genome assembly GCA_913789915.3 of Sphecodes monilicornis. Classification (NCBI taxonomy): domain Eukaryota; kingdom Metazoa; phylum Arthropoda; class Insecta; order Hymenoptera; family Halictidae; genus Sphecodes; species Sphecodes monilicornis. Next base: position 10,915,616 of record OU565300.1, on the reverse strand, counting down.
ACATACACATATCCATGCAGTCATGTATGCGTATATGCATATATACGGAAACGTACGTATATGGAAGCCATCCGGCTGGTCACCCTCGTGAACTCGGGCCCCTTCATCGTTAGTCAACAGTGCACGCGGTAACGCTAATTTCTGTAGCGGACGTGTCCTGCTACCCTGTCAAAAAACGTTCAACGTTTTCACCGAGTCCTTATTTCAATACCCATTAAGGTAAAGGCACCAGTAGTTGACCAGTTAAGAGAAGTTCTCCACGCGAACAATAGTAACCACTTGCTCTGTCATCAAATAGCGAGAGTCGATACCTGAAGACACTCTTTAAGTCTTCTAAATTATATAACAAGACCACTTTTTAAAAAAAAGTTTAGTTACACAAATTTAAAAAAACATATTTAAAAATTCTGTAATCGCTTCAGAAGTTGACCACTCTTAAAAATGAAAAACCTAGTAATTGACCTTCTGTTCGTTAGTAGTTGACCACTTATACTAGAAAGAAGGTTAAAGCAATAATGTTAGAAATCATTTTGGTATCATTTAGTTTCAACGATTACCAGCACAAGTTACAATTAAAGGATAAAATAAGAAATATAACAAATCAATTCTATAACAAATTCAATTCCGGAACAGAGTAGACGTTGCGAGTCAATATTTGACCGTGGAAGCAATCAATAGTTGATCATGTGGTATCCTCTAAAAGACAGTATGCTACAAAATTTAGAATTATGTTTTGTATTCCTAACAATCTTAGATGTAAAATGGATACATTATAAATCGTAAACAAATTGAAATGAGTCACGTTAGTGATTGACGTTGATTTATCGGGGTGTCAACTTCTGAAAATTGTTCAAATAACAGTATTCAGAATTTGACCACTCAATAAACTATTATTTTGAGGTTAGAATTACAGAAACGATGCATTTATCACTTATAAAACGCTGTGAGAATTTAAAAAGTAAATAATTCAGTCGCGAAAAGTTCACAACGTATGGATTGTTTACCTGAACCGTACAGCTGTTCTTAACGGAAACGTTAAGGAAATAGAAATATATCGGTATATTACTTACCTTAATGAATTTAGACGCCCGTTGTTACTATGCATACTTCGCTTCGCATGTAATTGTTTTAAAATTGAACCAACAGATATTGTGTCATCCGAGGTTCGCTTTCGTCAAAATTACAGAACTTATAATAACCTTATTTTTTATGTTTTTTTTAAAAACTGGTCAACTACTGGTGCCTTTACCTCACAGCTCCAAATCTAATTACCGGACGTTGCATTAGGGAATCTCGACTTCGGACAATGGACATTTACCTGGCCTACATCGAGAGTTTACATAGATCGATATCGTCAATATTTCCCGGCACTGGTCTTTTCGCAACAGTCCGGGTGCCTTTCTAATTTTAATTATAATTAGGATCCCAACCAATTAGCGTCGACAGCGTTTAGATTATTCACCACATTTAACACTATAAAGATCGTCCGTTTAGACGGGGGTAGAATCTTGATGTGTTGGCTATCCCTGGTATGTACCTAATTAGAGTACGTAATTAGCATGCCCTATATATAGATCTGCTCATTAGGCCACTCTATTAAGTATATACAAATAGGAAAATCATTCGTAATCTTGAGTTTGTTAATCCACGAAACAGTTTCGTCCGCTATTCGTTGTTTTTTCGCGTTCGTTGTTTTTCGTTGCGACGATTTTGAACTCATTAGTGATGGCGGTGGATCATGCTGAATCATGTTTATTTCTTTGAACTATTCCATCCTTTTCTTTATGCGGTGCTGTCAAGTTAGGGCTGTATCTGATTTCACATGGTATTTCTATCTTTGTTGTTTTATTTTATTGCATTCGTGCAGTATTGGGGTGATTTTTAATGTCTGCTTCGCGCATGCGCGAAAAAACCGAGACTATATACCATCACTGTCCCGAACGGCTTAGGAAGTAGGAAAATCCGGAGTGGGAAAGTGAAAATACAGGTCGCGCTGATTTTTCTACACATTTTCGGTCCCGTTTAGTGGAACGAGGGTGGTTCCACTGTATTTGTATTTATACAGGGTGTCCCACATAAATGGGAACACCTAAATATCTGTCGCATTTACAGTCCTATTAGAAAACTTCAGAGGACAAGGTGACACTATTGCAGTGGGCAAATATTATGGTAAAGAAAAAATTTTTTATGTCGTGTTTTTTTAATGAAATTTCAAGGTCACCGATGTTTTTTTAAATGGAATAGTATATTTTTTTACGATAGCATGATAGACAATAAAAAACTGAATTTAGTGGATACCACCTTTTTGACCTTGAAACGACCTTGAGCAAGAATAATCATGTTGGAGCGGATAAAATGTGAAAGTTTAAAATTTACGTGTTTCAGTAAAGATTACGCGTTGTTTACGTCGGGTTGACCTTTACAAACCACAATAAATGTTTGGAATATTTTTCATAGTAAACAGCGTATGTTTATGTTAGAGTATGTATCATTGAGATCGTTAA